>CM023484.1:56582755-57182755 GCA_013339685.2 Hyalomma asiaticum
CAAATGTGGAGGCGGCCCCGGGGGCAGAAAATACCGGCTTCCAGCGTTGATGACATTGATTGGAGAGGCGCAAGGCCAGAGGGTGTGTCTAACCCGCTCCAGTCGCGTCTTTATGAAGCCAGAAAAAGGCCGAGGTCCCTAGAAGACGTTCAAGGAGCTGCAAAACAGTTTGCAATCGAGATGGCTGCGCATACTAAGAGTTCACTTCTGGGGCACTGGAAGTCTACAGCACCGACAAAAGCAGACAGCTTGTTTGGCGACACGTGTAGGCAGCCTCTTGTGGAGCCAGGAACCGCTTGTGCCACACGACTTCACGACTTATTTGTGCCCAGAAATTCAGCAGGGTTCAGCTACGCAGCTGACACCCGTGCAGCTAGCACTTTTTTCAAAAACTGTGCCCACTGTTGTGTCGTGTGTGGGCCTGCCACCAACGCAGCAAGCTGTAATCGAGGCAAGCACATGCATGTAAATACCTGTTGGTATGTGGAATGGCACAAAGCACAGAAAACAGGCTTAAACCAACCTCTTACCAGTAGGGCAATGCATAGTATGCGTGTAGCATGAAATAAAGCACGGAAAAACAGGAATATTGTGCATAACTTCCAAGTAGAACCTGCTCTTCCATTTTGTGCTTTTGTCATGTCCTATAAACATAACTTGTACTAATCAACCTATTTCTACAACTACTTTCGTTCGTTTTAGCAACCAGGCATTGTAAAGTGTGATTATATTGGCATTTTTTGTGTTAACCCCAACATGTGCTGCACCTTTATATGCAGGCTCTCGTGATGTCTGTTGACGAAGCTCGCAAGCTTGAGCAGACCTCTCGCCAGCAGAGCCAAAGTGCAACATGGAGAGCTGCTCGCAAAGACCGCTTAACGGCATCTAACTTTGGTGTTGCCGTCTCTCGTGAAAAGTGGACGGAGAAAGGCCTGCAAAACCTCACCATAGACAGAGATCTGTCTCGAGTAAGGGCCATACAGTAAGTATGAGTTGAACATTTTATTGAAAAAGTTGGTTTGTAACAAAGCAAGAAGATATGGTACAGTAACACAGTGTACACGTTAAGTAACTTCCTATGCCCTGTTTACATCTGCTATACGTAGCACTGCTTCCAGTAAACACCAGTGGCTATAAGTGATTTGCACTAATGAATGCACAGGTGCAATGTTATCAACAAATCACACTCATGTGTCTACTATCACAGTATTCAAGAAACTTTGAAAAAGGAAGTAGCTTTGCAACGCTGTGTTTAACATATGTATACACCTTGTATGCACTGCAAAATGTTGATTGTATCGTAGAATGCAAGCATGACTAAGCCTGCAAAATATTGCTGTTTCAGGTATGGAGTTTCAAGTGAAGCCGTGGCTGTTCAGAAATACGAAACAACGCTGCGCACCATCAGGCACAACATCCAGACATTTCACTGCGGCCTTGTCGTGGACCCAGGATGCCCGTGGCTTGGTGCCTCTCCTGATCGTGTGGTATGGGACCCCGAGGAACAGGAACCTCATGGCATCGTAGAAATCAAGTGCTCCTACTCAATGAAAGACCTTAAAGGACCATGTCTTCAAGGCTCATGCCTTATAAAGGACAATAATGGCACATATAGGCTAAACCGCACCCACTGTTACTATTATCAGGTGCTTGGGCAGATGGCAATTGCAGGGGTGACTTGGGGCGACTTTGTTGTGTATGCTCCACAATTTCTGGTTGTCGAAAGAATTCGATTCAATGAATCTGAGTGGAAGAAATGCAGAATGAAGTTGGACAGCTTTTATTTCTCGACACTTCTGCCGTACTTGGCAAAAAAGTCATGCACTGCATAGGTCGGCAAAATTTTTTAACTCACTCAGACGCACTCATGCTGTGAAAGCTCACTCGAACTTGGATTCACCGAAATTTTCCTCTACCGGACTCAGTCATACTCACAGCTCGATCTGAGTCTGAATGAGTCGACTCATGAGTGAGTTTGCTGACCTATGATGCAGTGCACAGGATGATTTTTGAACTGTTGATGTGTCAATAAAATTGATACTACAGAGCCTTGTGTTCTTTTCTTGCAACTTGAGTAAAAGTCGTGGCTTTCACTGAGCCATCTTGGTTGTCCCTGCAATGTTACACTGAACTGACACGACATGTACATGACTGCAGCAAGACTGTTGCTACTGCAAACCCTACGTTGCTATTAAAGGACTTTGGAAATTGCTTAAGAATGCACACAATGCCCAAATTTCACTGATGATTGGTGCAATAGACAGTGGAATAGGCCTATCAAAAATGTGGAAGGCCTTAATTCGTTGAATGCGTCGCTCGACATGTATTCTGAGGCTTGCAATTTCTTCTGTTGCTCTAACTTCTTCTTCAGTCAGGCGCTGCCTCTGCAGGAAAGGGGGAATGTTCAAAGCAACTCCTTTTGCGCTGAGCAGGTCCTGTATCTTGAAGCCCTTGTCGGCCATTACCGAGTCGCCAGGCTGAAACTGTAGGTTTAAAAAACCACTTTTTTCGACAAGCTCTTTGTCTGACACTGACCCTGTAAATAGCTTTGACAAAAACGTGATCGCGCCGTCGGGTGCAACGACAACCAAACCCTTCATTGTATTATTTGGTTTGTAGGTTGAGTATGTAGCTGACTGAAGAACCAGGGAAATTGGTACTTCGCATCTCAGTTCTGTTGTGTCAATAATGGCCCTTGTTGTTGGGTATCGCTCTTTAAAAATGGCTGGCATAGTTCTGTCAACCTCCTCTCTGCTCACTTGCAAATAAATGAAGCTGATCCATGTGGTGCATATTCTTGAAACTGTAGCAACTGACACCTTGAACCTGTATGCTAGGTCCCTTTCGAAGAGACCGAGGCGCAGCCTCACAAGAACAAGAAAAAGCTGGTCCTCGGCTGTCAACATGTGTGGCCTTCCTGCATTACTTGGCCTACCTGAGTAGCTCCTAGACCATACTCTTATATTTTCTGCATTCTCACCGGGGTCTATCAAACGCAGAAAGCTCATGAATGATTCAAAGTTGGGAAGCCCAGTGTAGAAGCTTATGTCCTAAGGGCTGTCCATGAAACATTCGATTGAAAATCGCCTGCTTTTCTGTTGATCAAGTTTTTTGTTTTCCATAGTGACTATTTCGCACTCTCTTTGAGCTTTATAAAGCGCATCTTTTGCTGACTTCACCTCCTTGGTTCTAGCTTCCAAGTCGCTCTTTAGCTGTTGAACGTGGACTTGAAGCAGAGATAGCTGCATTTCGAGCTCGGGCACTCTCGCTGCACTCGCACACTTCACCTCTTCGGTCCTACCTTCTAATTTCTAAATCGCTTTCCAGTTGGCTTGGTGCTCAGACAGCTGCTCCTCCAGATTGACCACTGTGGCTGCACATCCACACACTTCCTGGCGCTCTTGAAAGTCCGTCGCACTGGTTGGCGCTGAAGCACTATCACTGCACTCGGTGGCGTCCAGAACCTCATCTGCTGTCGCGCAGTCCCGCGACACGGCGACATCGCCACCGGGAGAAAGCGTTGTTCCCAACGCAAGCTCGGAGCTGCCAGCCTGACCGATGGCGGACAGCCGTTGCGCTCGCGAGACGCACTGCTGTCGGTCCCTCGGCTTTCTTCTAGCTGGACGCTGGGGTTTTCCAAACGCAAACACGCTCGGTACGGCGTCAACACGAAGATAACGCCGACCGCCGACTACATTCGGCAAGTAGTCGTCGCTGGCGAAATGTGTCGAGCACACTTTTGTGTGCTTCGTCACGGCAAACAACTTTCCTTCGTCGCGTTTGATTGCAACAAGCCATCTCTTTTTCAGAAGCGGGTCCTTTGGAAGGCGAAGAACGACACCTGCAAGTCGACAAAAGCGACGTAAGACGCGCGCTAGCAAAAGTAACACATAGGAAGCTAACGAAATGTATAAACGCAGACTTGCCTTCGAGCCGTCATCCCCTAATACTCCTCGCTGTTTGCAAAGCGGCACGCAGCAATGCACAGGCATGTCACCGAATCCACAAGCGATAGGATTTTGCGGCGAGCTAGGGGTGCCGTTCGCCGGTTCTCTACGTGTAGCGCCCGCGAGTCCGACCAACTGATGGCGGCCGTCTCATAGTCCCCATCCTTCTCAATAGGTGGCGCTGTATTCCGAAAAGGGTCTATTGCTGATGCGAATGAAATCGTCGTCGAGGTTGTCATCATCATCATCATCATCATCATCATCATCGCTTTGAACGCTATATGTAGAATCCTAGAATGGCTAGATTGTCCCGTTGCCGTTGTTCTATATATTTTCGCACGGTTAGTAGTGGTCAAGCGACTAATCTTTGTGCGCCGGCTCCAAGTACAACAAGGAATGGTCATCACTCGCTTACCTTAGAGCCTTCGATCAGTAATGGTGACAAGTAGAACGGCAGCAAGTATCCTACGCGTTGAATGCCGTCGGTGCGGCTCGGAGACAGTGGAGACCATTTCGCCTTGCCTGCATCGCTGCTACTTGAGCCTAAATGAATCATACGGAACAAGAACAGATTGCCAAGTAGAGGATGCAGCAACGTCCTGAAAAGAACCTTAGAACTCAGCAGATAAAACGATTCCAACAGGCAGTGGTATCAAAAGTCGTCTCTTCCTAAGTACAGGAAAGTATTCATTGATGATTCATACTTGTTTGAAGCGGGACACTTCACTCCTGTGTTACATCGAACCTTATTTCCTTCGGTAGGTGTGAAGATGCGTGAAAGATTTATGTCGAAAGCCTGGGATGCTATACTGAACGATGTCATATTCCGCCATCTTGTAGAATTCTATACTGGCGGAATTTTGAGCTAATCAGCGAGCCCGTGGCAGCCCTCTGGGCCAATCAAAACGGACAGGATGGCGAATTTGACAAGATGACGGAATTTGACAGTGTCCAGGGTAAAGACCTCGGCTGTGCCTCTTATTAGTCCTCCTTTCAGAAGGTAGGGAATGTGAATGCAAGAAATGGGAGCATTTCTACAACCACCGGTCGCGCAGTACGATTGTATTTTACGGCATAATGTACTGGAGTATTGAGGGAGAGAGAAAGAGAGATGCTTTAATGAAAGCTGAGACGAGGTATCCGATGATCAATTAGGGCAAGTGCAAGAGAGTGAGACAAGAACGCAAAGCAAAACAAAATAAAACATAACAAGTAAGCTGAAATACCATGTAAAGGGACAAATGACCAACAATCTATTAGATAATCTTCAGTACCTCACTGGCCTAGAAGCATAATAGCAAAGCACTCATAAATTGGACTGCATTTCTATTACTAGAGAATGTTTGTCCGCATATGTCAAGGACAAACATGGTCTTATGTTTTGTCCCGAGACAGTTAAAGTGGCTCAAGATGAATACTGCAGTGTATGCGTCAGACTATAAGTATTTTGCAGAGCATGAAGACACAAACAGGCAGAGTACGGCTGGCACACGATATCGGCATGCACTTCGAGGTAGCATATGTACCCCAAGACTGCGTTATCGTTTTGAAGTGGACTTGGTGTGGTGTACGTTGTCTGATATAGCAAGGTTTTCGCTTCCTAACCGTGACTGCAATGCGCATAATAAAGCGAAGCTGACGAGCCACTTCGGTGACGGATGTTAACCAATAAAGAAAAGTGCGCATTCTTAAAAATAAACTCTGTTGGTGCTCTTTCAACGGCACACTGTTTCACAAAGAAACCTTGCCACTGACACAGCCATAAAGACTGCATCTTCATTTCCACCGAGCAAGGCTGGGTTCCTAGCAACGTGCGAACCCAGATTTCATAACATGTTCTGCTTTTAGCGATGTCCAAATGAGCAAGCAAATAAATGAGTTAGTGACCCGGCTTTACTCCAAAGAAATGGCGTCTCAGATGAGTTATTGGCAGAGCTTTGCGCGCTTCTAAACTGTGCATTATCACCACGTCGTTTAATTAGAGTGTTCTCCCTACATGACAGTCTCTACGAACACTTCTGTGTCTAAATACTGGTGAAAAGTCTTTCTGGCATGTGCCAGCGATCTAGGGATGAAACGGATGAAAATTTTATAAAAATTACATTTCAGGAACTCACCGCTTTCACGCTGCCCGTTCATGGCTCGTACTTCTTCTTCATCTTCTTCATCTTCATGAACTGACAAATGATGATGATTATTGTTTCCTATGGGGGTAATACTGCTTGCGCGTACGCAAATCGAATGAAACGCGTTTCATAGCGCAGGACAAAATGCAACGCCGTGTGTACACCGGCAGTTCTTATTTAGTTACATCCGGAAGTACAGGTCCTAGGGGCCATCGCTTAAATGAACCATTCCCTGCGTCCCTGCATCTGCATTTCAAGTGTTACTGCCGGTTGAGATACGCAGCAAGCACTTAAAATCAGAGTACACAGTGTTCGCATTTATTTCCAGAAAATTACGCGCGCACTCCAATTTTCGCGACATTGTCAAATTACGATATTGACATAATGTGGGGATGCGCCAAATAAGAAAAAAATAAGTAAGTGTTTCGGAGTACTAAGAAGGGCAAGGCAGAAGAAAAAGGCCGGAACCACGGAACAGAAAAAAAAAAAAAAGGCGTAAGGAAAAACACGGATGACTCGAAAAAGCGGCACGTTAAGAGAAGAGCGCGAAGATTTAATGTTCAGACCGAAGCGAATTGTGCCTCGACTGAATATTTCCGTTCTGCTCTGGCATTGTGTTCCGTCCTATTTATATACGAGCAGGACCCAAACTTTCTATTCTTGGCGATACGGTGTTCCCAATTGCATTGAATAACCTTTCTCGTTAAAAAAAATAAATAACTGCGTTTCCGCGGTAATACGAGGCACTCAAGACTAAAGGACTAAAGACTTGCGGGAACCGCTATTTATAGATAACCATACATATTGATGAACGTATGAGATACTGATGCGTCTATATTGATGTGAGAAATGGAAAGAGTGTCAATGGCGATTATTAATGAATGTGCGTTGAGCTATGCACACGGGCTATAACCATGCATGTTGTGCGCATGCTCCTTACCCACGTCACAAAACGCTGGCGTTAGTTCTTTAGAGCCTGGAGGCGAGGCCACCTGAAATTGAAAAGAATGTGTGGCCAGGAGACATCCTCGTTTGGAAATGTCATCGCCTGCGTGTTCTTGCTGTTTGCTCCTGATTGTTCTTTTTGTGGTCTCAGCACCTTAATCATAACCTGACTTACACACGTTACCGAGAAAAAAGTAACCTATTGTAATAACAATTTCAGCCACAAAGAGTATTCATAAGGAAAATATATTTATAGGAATCGATTTATTCCCACGGTACATTTCATACAACTTGTTTTTTATAACGGTATCTAATACATAGACAATCAGGCTGACATTAATGGTGAGGCCGCCTGCACGTGGAGTCAGAACAATCGGCACCTGCACGTACATACCTCTAATTATCGTCAAGCTTTATTTCAAACAATGCACGTTACACTGCGCCGAATTTCAAAGCGCGCGCGGTTTGAAGTTTGACATGCAAGCTTGACGAGTGTACGTGCAGGTGATACGGCAATCGATTAGACAAAAGAAAAGTAATCTAGCTACAAGGATCATTGCTCATTGAAGTAACTGAAGTGTTAGAAAATTGCAGTGGAATATAATCGGTTACAAGTAATCCGTCACTTGTAACGCGTCACGTACAAGTCCGCACATCACCCCCCACTAGGGGCATATGCGCTACACTAGAGGCAGCGCTTGCGCGCGCCGTCATTGAAGAGGACGAAGATAAGGCGATTTAGCTATTGTATTCATCATGTTGTGGTATTTGCACAATATACCAGCTAAATGTTAAGCACTCCAGGTCTTGGCCAACCCCCGTAGTGGGTATGAGCCATATTTGAATGATCATCATCATCATCATAGCTTGGTTGTTCTATGAGCCACGCATCATGTATTCCAAAAAGAATACCGTCATCTGCATTGTCAGCTTCTTCGCCGTGAGTGCTCCCTTTGTCACATATACGGCTTGTCAGAGTGTTCGGAAAGCCTTACGATGCGCATTCAGAACCGGTGCACTGCTGTACGCAGTGGAACACGCGACGTAATGTGCTCATTACCTTCGAACTTCGTGTATTACCTTCGTGTATTACCTCCTCGTTGTCTCGTTCACTAAGGCTTCTTCGCTGTCTCTCTCACTCTCTCTCTTCCTCTTCTTGGTCGCAGCTGTGCAACGCCGCCAACGTGATCGGCTACTGTGCTGGGCATAGCCAATACAATTCACGTAAGCGAAAAAACAAACTGGCTCTCCTTATTCACTTGCGCGTTGATGATAACTGGCAGCTTTAATAGCTCTACACTGAAAAGCGACACGACCGTTTTTGGAAGAACCCCGCAGCGCAGGAGTGCGTCAAACTTTTGACCACATACTGACGTTGCCCCGCCACGGTGGTCTAGTGGTTATGGCGCTCAGCTGCAGATCCGAAGGTCGCGGTGGCTGCAGTTTCGATGGAGGTAAAATGTTGAGGCCCGTGTGCTGTGCGATGTCAGTGCACGTTAAAGAACCTTAGGTGGTCGAAATTTCTGGAAACCTCCACTACGGCGCCTCTCATAATCACAGCTGGTTTTGGGACGTTAAACCCCACAATTCAATCCTACTGACGTTCCGGCAGGGTCCAGATATCTAACATTTACGAACGAGCCTTTTTAGTTCCGCGCCTCTGCATCCGAATGCATCCTCCACCAGTTGCCAATATATCACGCATCCCCGTGATCACTGAGCCAACGTGGTACGACTTGCTTATTGACATATGTTGTTTCTGGAGTAGTTGACGTGCAGGATCACGAACAAAAAAAAAATGCGAAAAGAAAGAGGGAGAGCTGTTTGTGAATCCTGGCACAGGCAAAAGAACACTACTTATTTTTAAGGTCGTATTCCAGCCAATACAGATATTGGACGTATGATCTGATATTGGACGTATGATATTGAGCCGATCTGACCAGTGGTGAAAGAAGTTACGAACGCAAGGCCTTATGGATACGGCCCCTGCGCCAGAGTTCACGACGCCTTCTGTTCACTAATGTTGTTCGGCGGTGACCAGTCTGCGTCGCTAATGATACCATCTGGCATCACGATTAGCTTTAACATGTTCTTTTACGAGCATTTGAAGCGTAAAGCGCCTTTGTGAATACAGTCGCAGAGCCCGTATTCACAACAGTGTCACATACGCAACGTTTCTAAGCGAATTTTTCAGGCGATCACGATTCGTTCGCTCCGTTGCAGGAGGCAAGCAGAGATTCTTCTACTTCTTCGCCGCGGAGACTTACGTGAACTTTGCCACTGACGTCATGATGCTCACCTATATTCGCTATCCGGTGAGTCCATCGACTGACACGATAACTTACACCGAACTCTGCACGTTGAGGCGCAAGCTGGGGTCACGCTATTGCCGCGAGTCTGTGGGATGCAGCACACATCTGCAGCACTCAATTGCGGCAGTGATTTTATTTCAAGTCGCGTACCTTCAGGGTCAGAGGTATCACAAAGGGAAGCGGTACAAGAAACGATACGGCACATCAGAAAAATAAACAAAACGCAATGATTCCTGCGAACAAAACACATTGTGAGATACAATAATTCCTCATTATACAACGGTAGCTGCTGAAAACAAATATGAAATGCGAGCAACATTCCCGGCTATACAGTGTCAGCTTAAGTATCATGGAAGAGGTTTTTATAACATTTACAATATCAGCGGCAAAGTGCTTCCAGTCTATATACGAAACAAAAAGAAGACTGGGAAAATATCTTGTATTGTATAGTTAGGTGCATGCTTGATGTGCCATCGACAGGGTGTGACAGATAATGGGGCCTCGCAAGGGATCGAGTGTGCCTGCAAAGTATGGTAAATGATGAAGCCCATTGAAAAGTGCTACACGTGCAATCCTACGCGGAGCAGACAGCAAAAGTAGCGCACACGTTAGGTTTTATGGAGGTAACGCTTGCAATTCTATAATAATAATAATAATAATAATAATAATAATAATAATAATAATAATAATAATAATAATAATTGGCAGATCCCACGTGCAGTGGGAATCAAGGAAATGCGAAGCACGCATAAGGAACGTAAAATGGATTTGCAATGTTGTCTCGCTATGCCGAGTTTGGTACATATGAAGTTAACGAAACGGCCGCAAGAGCGCCATGACTGTGGCATGTAACCATGCCGCTCATACACGTATGTCATGATTCTAACGTTTTGACCTGTCATTTACGTTCGTGATGCAGTCGTGTTGTGCCATAGCAATTTTGGTATACATCCCTTTAAGGAAACGAGTAGCATGTAGATCATGCCGCTAATGACATGCATGTCACGATTTTCATGTTATGACCTGTCATTTATGATCGTCATGCAGTCATGTTGTGCCAAACCAATTTTCGTATAGGCTCCGTGCAGTCGAGTTTTCCATGTGCGACATCAGCGCCAGAATGCACTGCCTGGAGGAGAGAAGAAACAAAATTGGGCAGACTGTGACAGGGAAATACGCGACCGCGATGCGCGTCTCCAACTCTATAGCAGCAGCGACCGCCCGTCCCACCTTTCGTTTTATTTCCTTTGAGAGGCGCGCTCCAAACCTGCGGCAAACTGTTCCAAAGGGCGACGCCGCGAGCGTTCGTGTGGTTCGCAGCACGCCCGGAAAGCAGCGAAGAAACACGCGCGTCGCTGTCGCCTCGGTTTCCACCGTGCGCGACTGAGCCGTCCGACGAGAGCTATGTAGCGCCCTCTGGTCAGTAGACGGAGCCCATCCCATTAACGAAACGGCAGTATAGCGCCAGGACCATGGCATGTAAATCATGCCGGTCATGACACGCGTGTCATGATTCTAATGTTATGACCTGTCATTTACGTTCTTCATGCTGTCGTGTTGTGCCATAGCAATTTCGGTATACATCCCATTAACGAAACGCCTGGCATGTAAATCATGCCGCCCATGACATGCATGTTTTGCTTTTCATGCTATGACCTGTCATTTATGTTCGTCATGCAGTCATATTGTTGCATACCAATTTTCCTACACATCCCACTAACGAAACGGCCAAGAGAGCACCAAGACCGTGGCATGTAAATCATGTCGCTCATGACATGCATGTCATGATTTTCATGTTATGACCTGTCATTTACGTTCATGATGCGGTCATCTTGTGGCATGCCAATTTTCGTATACATCCCGTTAACGAAACGTGTGGCATGTAAATCATGTCGCCCATGACATGCATATCATGATTTTCATGTTGTGACCTGTCAGTCATGTTCGCCATGCAGTCATGTCGTGGCATACCAATTTTCGTATACATCCCATCAACGAAACGGCCAGGAGAGCACCAAGACCGTCGCATGTAAATCATGTCACTCACGACATGCATGTCATGATTTTCGTGTTATGACTTGTCATTTATGTTTGTGATGCAGTCATGTTTTGGTGTGCCAATTTGCGTATACGTCCCATTAACGAGACGACCAGGAGAGCACCAAGACTGTGACATGTAAATCATGCCGCTCATGACATGCATGTCATGATTTTCATGTTATGACCTGCCATTTATGTTCGTCAGGCAGTCATGTTGTGCCATACCAATTTTCGTATACATCCCATTAGCGAAACGGCTAGGAGAGCACTAAGACCATGGCATGTAAATCATGCCACTTATGACATGCATATCATGATTTTCATTTTATGACCTGCCATTTATGTTCGTCAGGCAGTCATGTTGGGCCATACCAATTTTAGCATACATCCCATTATCGAAACGGCCAGGAGAGCCCTAAGACCGTGGCATGTAAATCATGCCGCTGATGACATGCATATCATGATTTTCATGTTATGACCTGTCATTTATGTTCGTCATGTAGTCATGATGTGGCATACCAATTTTCGTAAACATCCGATTAGCAAAACGGCCAGGAGAGCACAAAATCGTAGGCGGCTAGATAGATAGATAGATAGATAGATAGATAGATAGATAGATAGATAGATAGATAGATAGATAGATAGATAGATAGATAGATAGATAGATAGATAGATAGATAGATACGCTCA
Organism: Hyalomma asiaticum; assembly: GCA_013339685.2. Lineage (NCBI taxonomy): Eukaryota > Metazoa > Arthropoda > Arachnida > Ixodida > Ixodidae > Hyalomma > Hyalomma asiaticum. The sequence continues at coordinate 56,594,816 of CM023484.1, forward strand.
AACTCGCCGAAGTTCGCTAAGAAGTGCTTCGCATTTAATAATAATAATATTTATTGTCACCTTGGGGGAAAAGTACAAACGGACAACAGGCCTGTCAAAGCCATCAGGAGGCTTGAAGGACTAGGCCCGGCACATCAGCGACGATCGATAACAACGCAAGATCGAGAAAGTTTGTATGCTATCATATACAAAGAATATAATACAAATAAATAGCCTATTTACACATTATTTAAACACAGTACACAAAACAAGAACACTACATACAATTAATGATATAACAAGTTAACAAGATATATGATATAATATATATATATATATATATATATATATATATATATATATATATATATATATATATATATATATATATATATATATATATATATATATATATATATATATATATAGGCGCGAGCCTCCCGGCGGCGCGAGGTGGCTACATACATACTAGTACTACAGAGGAGGGAACGACCCACACCCTAAGGAGCTTCGCCTCTAAAAGATCCGCATAGTTCTTGTCCTTGCTGTCAGTCCGTCCAGGCATATATGGCTGCTTTAAGACACTGTCAATATCAGTTGCAGTCTTCCTATTGTATATTTGGCTGTAAGTTCCTCCTTTAGGGTTTATTAACGCAACTTCACACTGTATATCAGCAAAGACTGCTGCAGCAACATGTAATTGCAGGGATAAGTATATGCTTGCGATAATGGACAACGTTTTGGGGGGATGCACTGTTTCATAAATCTAACGATATGTTAATTTTAACGTGTAATTGGCTTCGTTGTGTGTGTTTGTGTGTTTTTTTTTTCTATTTCCAGGAGTCCGGGTACATCAATCTGAGTACTTGCGTGCTTGCATTTTTGATCTGGAATATCGCGACGTCGTTCATGTGCCACGCCGTGCATGTTTATTACTGCTGGAAACATGTTGACAAGGTACTACCTTTATCGAAAAATAGAATACGTGGCTATGGATACTTTTCAGTATCAAACCTCCTTTCTGAGCCTTTTCATTTTTTTTGTCTTGCGTAGTTTCATAAACTAAAATATCATTTTATTTCCCCCTCCTGCAGATTCCGGTGAATCTCTACGACATCCCCTACAACCGTGATATTCCAACTCATCACGTAAGGATTGACGTTCGATTTTTCGGCTTGACATGCGTTAAGGCGTGTTTTCGATTCTTCGATAATAGCACTTTCTCGCCCACTCGAAATCGATAATGCGGCGATGGAAGAAGTACAAATTGGCTAACAGCTATTGATACGGAATAACATATATGAAACATCGCAACCCGCTCATCACCGCATTTAATTTCAATGATCGAGCCAAAGCGTGTCCGAGTGAACGATAAACATACCTGCATGACTATACGTGCCGATAATAGGTTTTAAATTAGCCGTTACTCTTACTCAGTTGTGCCCGCGTTACATGTATCAACCGCGTTCCTTGACTAACGTGCGACCACAATGTACAATACGCTATGGCCTCTTCTTAAAAGCTTCTTCTCTAGAAACAGTATCAGTGAAGTTGCACGTGCTTAGTCGCTATCATTACCCCAAATCCGATTTCAAGAGCAAATCGGAGCGCTCAAACATGCTTCATTTTCCTTTTGTTTGCAGTACTACTTGTTTCTAGCCTCGGCATTTCAGTATACATTTATTCTCATCTTCAAGGTGAGTATCCTTAGTTGTAAACATCTGTACAGCCTAGGGGCGTTACCAAGCGCTGCTCACGTCGTTGTGACGAAAAAAATCCACAGCATATCCACGGAGTGAATTATGATGAGTGGGCGAAGCTCCGGAGGTTCATCGTAGATCGTGCAGAGTTCCGGATTAATTTAGTTGACGCGCACGCTACGAATCCTTATGGTTCAACTATGCACAAGTGAAATCTCCCACCGGCACTTCATTGCAAGTCAAGATCCAGTGCCTATATACTGTATATATATATGGGTGGCCGGTGAACGGTTCTCCAACGCGAGCAGTCGGTATTTTTCAATCAAGAAACTCGCTAGAAGACGCTGCCTGCGCCAACGTTGTCTCTCGCGGGTGAGGGAGCGTTCTCCTTCTTTGCGAGCTGGTAGAGCGTTCATCGAAGAAAGAGCGTTTCCATAGTCAACGCGCGCCTTTCGCTCTCTCTCTCTCTCTCTCTAACAAGACAGCAGATGGAAGAGTGAGAGAGCTCGCGCGCCGGGAGGCACGCGCCGAGGGCGAGCGCGAGCCTCCCGGCGGCGCGAGGTGGCTAGATACATGCTACTACTACTACAGAGGAGGGAACGACCCACACCCTAAGGAGCTTCGCCCCTACAAAATAATTTACTCCAGCTGGTGAATGTCATCCTCATTCTCAACTCGCTTTCAAATACATCGCAGCTCACATTCCTGTACGTAATCTACCAGTACTACGTGGAGCTGAAGACACCGAAGGCTGCGGTGGAAGGGTGCGCGAGAGGTCGAGACAACAGCTCGTCCAGCGCGCAACATGTCGACGAGGAACTTCCAGAGCAACACGGATGCGAGAGCGCGTGCTCGACGGAACGTCTTGTCTTGGAAAGCGCGCACTGCGATTACACCGTCGTCGTTCGCCGTTCGCTGCCCGATAAGTGAAATAAACGGCTTGCATGGCATACGAACTTCAGCATTAAAGCGTATCGTTGGTGACCCGCTACTCGGTGCCGACACGCGCTACACACTGCATCAACAAAAGCTTGCTGAACCTTCCCTACACATCTGTAATAAGGGCCGCTCCACATCATCTCGAAGCTTTTCGTATTTTTCTCTGAAAATGTGAATACTAGCTTTATCCGAAAATGAAAGGTTTTTGATTCTACATGAAGTCGTGCATCTGACGGATGACTGATGGCATGTGTAAAACAAGGTTTGCGAGGGGACGTTCACGTTTTCGGTCTAAAACCAGAAACACAAATAAGGCATATACGTGTGGTGAAGTTAGGAGTCTCGAGAACTCGGCTGGCCTTTGCTTTGCTCTGTCAGAGACACCTCCAGTGAGTTTTCCCGTAGTAGCGTATATATATATATATACTAGTCGACTAAGTACTGTGAATCGTTGACCATTTGTTTTAACAGGCGTTCTTTAAGTCAGTGGCACAGAATTGGCTCCTCGCGCCGTATATGACAGCGGCGTTCTAAGGAAGGGTTCTCCTTTCTGTGCCTATTCGCTGCCGCCTTTGTATACGCTGCGCTTCCAGTTACGGTTTCCGCACGGTGAGGAATCACCTGCACGAACTCTTACGTGTTACATCCTCGCTACTCACGTCAGGTATTCGATTCCTGATGTGCTTCTGAACACACAGCCGCAGCCATTAACATTCCCGGCATTTTATGCAACAGCCGTTGCATTTTTTCGCCGTACCCAGACGGTTTCCACAGAAGGTGACGTGCTTAGCGAGTCGGCACGACAGCGGCCCTATTGCTCCCTTTAGTTACCCCTGATCGCCGCGCCTGCTCTGGGTATCTTCGTGGAGGGAGCTAACGGAATCTTTTCTACCTCGTCACCTCCGTGACTTCATGGGGCGGCTAGGGCGCGATGTTACTCCCCACTCTCGACGGTCTGGAGTGGTGGACAATGGTCCAGTCAGCAACTTGTCCGAACTTTCCCCCCACAGGAATCGAATCAGCTAGCAGACGCAATGCGTCATTGCTCGGATTTTCTGAAGGGCTGTGCATGCCGGATTTCGTGGCCTCAGTGTGCCGAAGAACGTCTTGTAAATTCGGCTTCGGTTTGATATATGGATTGAGTAGCAAATTCCAGAGTTGCACTGCTCCCCGCATTAGTTCTTTGCCTCAAGTCCTTAACTGAGCAGACGGTACTTCGAAGACCCCGAATCACTATATAACGAGTGACATGAACGTGTGCTCAGTGTGATGCTCCACGCTCAAATAAGCCATTGCTGTCGAACCACTACCAGCACGCCGAGTTTCGGCTGATGCAGAAACACTGGACGTGTACGCAACCAAGGCCCTTCAGGCAAGTTCTGTTGAAGCTAAAGCGTTACGCGACGCATTCTAGTCCAATTACCAGTCGTGCGTGGTTGCTTTTAGGGGCATGATTATTTACTGCTAATAAGGCTGGATAGTGACGCAAAACTGATTGTTTTATTGGGTTTAACGTCCCAAAACCAGCTCTGATTATGAGAGACGCCGTAGTGGAGGTCTCCGGAAATTTCGACCACCTGGGGTTCTTTAACGTACACTGACATCGCACAGCACACGGGGCTCAACATTTCGCCTCCATCGAAATGCAGCCGCCGCAGCCGGGATTCGATCCGGCGACCTTCGGATCAGCAGCCGAGTGCCATAACCACTAGACCACCGTGGCGGGGCTGGTGACGTAAAACCATACAGGCTGCTGTATTGTTCAAATCAGCCAATAAAGTTCTGTTATACAAGCAATGAGAACACAAGCTGGAATGCCATCGATGCAATTTTGTAATGATGTAATTACGCAGTGTCTCGCCAGTTTTTCAGACGGTGATGGCAGCGATGACAACGTCAACAACAGCATGAACTCCTAAAGAGAACAATAGTTGCCCACCGAAGCATGCATGAAGTATTTAGAATAAAGCGTTTCATCCGATCAAAGACAGCAGTGCCGAAGTTAATCTGATAGAGATTCAAGCAAAAGTAAACGATATGAGATTGAATTAATGAGTGGTTAGCAAAATACAGAGAAAATAGAGCGATAACAATGCCATTACTGACAGCGCGAGATAACTCGCTTGCGTGTAACAGAGGCTGTGTTCAACAAGAAAAGAAGAAAAAAAAAAAGGGGGGGGGGGTGCTCTTCTAAGACCACGCTGACAAGTGACAAAGTGATGAGTCGTTCAAGAAAACGTTCTCTACGCGAATAGATGAGGAAATTTATTAGCTTTCGCCAATGGGAGCGCTTTGTGCAGTTCTGCAAAGAACAAGCGAAACGCTATTTCTATAGAGCAACCACCACAGTATTCCTATCTTCTAAGGTTCTGGACCCTTATTCGTAAAAACCTCTTATGATGAAAAAGTTCGCAAGAGAATATTTAAGGCGATCCCGTAGCTGGACATATCATTAGCGAAGGCATCCGATCAATCGCAAGAAACACTTACAAAAAAAGTTTTGTGAATTCGGCACTGGCGTGGTACAGACTGTGACAATACCCGTGACAAAAAGAAAATATCGCAGGAAATCAAAGATGAGTCTCTATATTTAAAACGACTCTGTATATTTAAAAAGCTAACAATGCCACCGAGACCACTTTAGCTTAATAATATTAGGTTTTCAAATAGGCAAGAAATATTAGTTTCACCAAGCAAACCAAGCTTATCCGCCGTTGTATAGTTTTGCAGGTAACTTGTCGCACTGCTGAGCTCATTAACGCGGGTTCGGTTCCCAGTTACCGCGGCTGATTTTCGATACGCGTAAAATTCATAATAAATACTAGTGTACTCAGATTTACGTGCGTGTTGCAACACATGCAGGCGGACAAAATTAAATCCGGATGGCTCCACTACAGTGTGCCGCATGGCCATACCAGGGTATTGTGCCGTAAAATAAAATAAAAATCTAATTCTTTAAAAGCTATAGATAGAAAGTGACGTAAGGATTCAGAGGTGGGTAAGTATATGTTTCCTTGTTTTCGTATTAATTATTTTCATTTGGATCAAGCAGCTCTTTACCAGTACCCAGGAGCGGGAAGGACCTTCGATTACACTCTGAACATATAAGCGTCATAATTATTACCGTCAGCACAAGCGGCACTATCACTATCGCTACGAATTCGACTCGCGAGAGCCTGCGAAGAAGATGATCAACAAGAAGACATGATCGCGTCAAGGAGAGACGCCATTTACCTCATCGGAATACACATGGTAAATGTTTGTGAAGCCCTGTCCTGTAAACGTCTCGCGCACTTTTCATGCGTCCATGTTCTCGCTACAGTGAAACGTGTGTCCGTATAGTGTGTTTCATTAGTTCCGCGCAGCAGAGCCAAGGACACGAGGCCATCGAGCGCAGAATTCTTCCGAGGCGGGACGAAATGTCATTGTTCGGACACCCACCTGCGAGCCACTCCTGCCAATAGGGGCCTCACTCCGTCCTCCTCCGCTTTCCAAGTGCACGGTTCGCGACTGTCAGATGCCATGGTGCGGAGCGACACGTTTAACACGTGTTTGTCCTCCTGATTGGGAGAATGGGCCTGTAGCTTCCACAGTGCTGCTCGGAACTACTGAAACTGACTATATACACGTGGGTACGACTTTACATCGAACCTGTCTCGGACGCAGGTGCCCAACATCGTCGGCATCGTGCGCTTTTCCTACGGTTTCCACAGGACTGGTTCACGTAAGTATAGTCCGTAACGCGCAACACTCGCACTTGCAATCCCGACTCGCAGCTTGCTGTGAATGGTTTCCTTAAACACATCCAAAATATGGACGCCATGGGGGATCGTACGTGTGGATCACATAAAGAAGAAGGGGGGAAAATGGCCGCATGTCTGCTTGCTTCGCTGCAAATGACGTAGAAAGACGATAGTCTTCTGCCACCCCTGATACGTGACCCCCTTTCTTTTCACCCTTACAATATTCATGCTGTTCTCCTTCCCTCTCACTCCTCCCATGATGGATGCAATGGAGGTTTTGGTGAGTTCAATTTTCCCTCGTTAGCCCTGCTCTCGCACCACGTGGTTCGGTTAGGAAAGGACGCTAATTTCTGCAGCCCATGAAGGGAGCACGGCTAAGCGTCCGTGGGGGTGGGAGAAAGGAAGTGAAAGAGAGAGAGAGGAGAGAAAGGCCGTAGTGGAGGGCTCCGGAAATTTAGACCACTTGGGGTTCTTTAACGTGCACTGAGTACGCACAGTACTTGGGCCTCTGGCCTTTTCGCCTCCAAGAAAATGCGACCGCTGCGGCCGGGATCGAACCCGCGTAAGGCTATCGTCTTCAAAAAATGATGACACATTCCTCTTTCGTAGTAATCGGTCTTAACACGAAAGTCGAACGTGTTATCATACACTAAACACGCTTCTTGAATGTGTCCCGTGGGCTCCCCGTATGCTGACGCGTTCTCAGCGTGGAGCTCGCCGAAGTGTATAAGCGAATGACGTGAGTTACTTCTACGCATTCTCGGATAAAATTCTAACGGAATGGGCGAAATTATACTGAAATGCCTTGACAAAGATCATACCCGGGTAATGATTACGCCAGAAAGTTTCACGAAATAACGAACGTATCTATCACAATTCCGATGCTTATGCAGAGTTACATCTGGAAGAGGCCGGTTGGTGCGTCGGCTCCAATTGAGCGTGCGAATGTAATGTAGAAGCGCGTTGTTTTTGATCAATAAAGTACCATATACCGAGTATCAATGCCACGATATTGCACACAAATTTTCGCGATGGTCAAGCTTCACCCCAGCACCCGTAGCACAAAGAGGCACGTCAAGCAGTGTCTGTCTAGCAAAGCTGACCGCTTTAAAGGGGTTAAGAAGCGTGAGGGAAACGCTTTTAGGGGCGAAGCTCCTTAAAGGGACACTGAACCACTTTTTAAGAAAAACGAGATTATGGTGTCATGATACGTAATTTCGTGCGGCGAACTCGAAAATCAAGTCGGAAATTTGCATAAACCAACGCAAATAACTTTATTTTGCCGAAAACAAGCAGCAGGCGCCGCGGCCGCCATCGCGAGTCTCGCCGCCGCTGTGATTGGTCGAAGCTCAATGACATCATCGTCAGGAAGGTGAGGACAGCAGACTGCGCTCGCCGGCAGGCAATGCCGTGTTTATCTGTTGAAATCGGGTAGTTGCTCTTAGTATGGCGAACTGTGAAAGTCGGAACGAATTCTCTGTACATCCGTACATGTTCGAGCCGGTCGCCACTGTAAAGTGGATATCCGTGGATATCAAATTTGATAAGAAACAGCAGCATCGGCACTCGCTTTTAGCCGCGTATTGGCACGGTCCGCGCTACGCGCGGGCATCGTGCAGAAACATCAGCTGTTCGTGGATTCCACAGCTCAGAGTGCAGCGTTGTTAATGCAGTCAGTATCGTACTTCGCAGCGGGCAAGGCGCACGCGACGAGTCAGTAAAAAAAAAAAAAAAAAGCCAGACGAGTGCCGCTCTCGCCGCAGTGGTGACATGTGCTCTGAACTGCGCTGAAAAATTGCGCAAGGATAGTTTGGCTCATATATTGCAGTTCTGTTTTTTATAATACCGTCGCTTTTTCTAAATTCTGCCCAGTACTACAGTGATGGAAGCATGCGACTGTCGTGTAGAGTAGCTGATTTCGATGCTGCGTGCTGATATCTGTGTACACGTGTTTTCGCCATAGGTGCTCATGCGCGCACTGCGTGCAAATGGGGAAAGAGGAGGACTGCTGCTGCTGCCTCGAAATTCGGCAGATTCGAGACCGCCAGAAACATCCGAGGTGCATCACAACAACAAAAAATTTAAGAAATTTAAAATTCACGAAGGCAAGTCGTGGTGGCGGCGAGGGCCCCTTCAGGTGCGGAAACACAGAAGGAACCGCGTCGCTGTTCAGTCGCACACTCTTGATCGTCAATCCCAGCGACTGCATGAGAGCCGGGTTTCGTACGTAGTCGCTGTCACGAAAGTGCTTGGAGCACAGCACGCTTGATCTCGTAGGTTTGAAGTCTTTTAACTGCAGCGGTCCATTTTCCAGCCATCTTCTGATCCCGAGGAAACTTGTGAAAAGCGACCTCATCGCGACTGTAAGTGCTGCGGCAGCCATATGCCGCGCAGTAACTCGGCATCGCGAGTCCACTTCAACCTTGCACAAACACAAGTAGTGAATGTCGGATGGCGAAAATCTTCAATCAGAAGAGAACGGTGCAATGGCAAGAAATCCCTACGAACTGGCAGAACTGATGCTTCGCTAGGCAGCAGATCGCAGCAGAAACAAGCTGAGCTGACTGAGCGACGCAGGCGGCCCGGCGGCTCGATCCTGACGATGACGTCGCCTCCCCACGTGTCTATCTCTCCCAAGCTCCGCCCCTGCGCGCGCGCGCGCCGAGGGGGGCGTTCCCTCGGTCAAAGTTTGCTCGCTTATAGCGCCGTTGTTTAATCGAGCATCGCGAAAAAAACCTCCGTAGGCATGTTGTAAGAGGTCGCGGATACCGAATTCGCAATAAATTCGCGAATTCAAAAGCTGTTCAGTGTCCCTTTAAGGTTTGGGTCTGTCCGTCCGTTGTAGTAGCGCGTTACCTTCTAGGAACGCGCTACTAGGAGGGCGCGTGTGGGAAACACGCCCTCGGCGCGTGCCTCCCGGCGCGCGAGCTCTCTCACTCTTCCATCTGCTGTCTTGTGAGAGAGAGAGAGACAGAGAGAGCGAAAGGCGTGCGTTGACTACGGAAACGCTCTTTCTTCGATGAACGCGCTACCAGCTCGCAAAGAAGGAGAACGCGCCCTCACCCGCGAGAGACAAGCTTGACGCAGGCAGCGTCTTCTGGCGAGTTTCTTGATTGAAAAATACCGACTGCTCGCGCTGGAGAACCGTTCACCGGCCACCCATATATATACATATATATATATATATATATATATATATATATATATATATATATATATATATATATATATATATAGGCACTCGATCTTGACTTGCAATGAAGCGCCGGTGGGAGATTTCATTTGTGCGTAGTTGAACCATAAGGATTCGTAGCGTGCGCGTTAACTAAATTAATCCGGAACTCGGCACGATCTACGATGAACGTCCGGAGCTTCGCCGACTCATCATCATTCACTCCGTGGATATGCTGTGAATTTTTATTTTGTGCTGTTTGGATGCTGTTAATCGATGCCCTGAGTAAGATGGCGGCTGCCGGCTTCACCTTTAGCACAAATCTCCACTCCAGAATGTTTAAAATTTTAAACCTCCTTGTATGCCGTCGTAGTCTGCTATACTGCATCGCGGGTGCTCCCCTGGTCGTTACAGGCTGGTATACCCCTAAAATTTCTCTCGTTTACATAATGTAATTTCATCCTGTTTCCATATTGGGGAGTTACAAGCGAGCGCCCCGGACAGGCGTTGGTCCCGGGTTCGAACCACGGACCAGGACGAATTTTTCGGCAACTAGGAAGCTTTCATTTCTGAGAAATTCGTTTGGATTTCCTTGTAGCCTTGTGCTACAAAACGGGTGGATGCTAATTTTCCCTTTCAATATTTTAAATAGCAACTGCCTCTCCTACTGACACATGCGGCTCGCCGACCATGATGACAACCATGTCAGAAAGAGCAGCGGCAAGGTAGTTTGTACAGGCCACCTTGAGAAGAAACTTCCTGTATCCCTGTATAAGAAGTAGGCGCTGACTGGATGTAACCAAATACGTCAGTGGGAGAGCGAAATGCGAAAGGGAACGTTCTTTTCAGGCCGTCCGCTGGTGTTTTGAACCAGTACTAATAACTTCAGTTCTCGTGCACTGATTCGTATCATTCTTCTCGCGTTCATCTCAGTATTTAATACTACACACACTCCAATGCTCCAGAAAGGCAGTCAAAAACGTGTTTAACATACACAACGACATTTCTGTGCTAAACAATGCTCCCGTAAAGGAGCTGAAACGTTGTTGTACATACTTTAACTTCTATAAACTTACCTGGTCTTGTTCGAACAAGTTGTACGCGTTTTCTCGGATCATATGCAGTGCGAAAACAGCGCGACACCCACCCCTCGTGTGTTTTCATGCTCGTTAGAGATGAGCGAGCGTTTTCTCTCCGCTTCAACGATAGGCGTCGCGATCGGGGTGATGTTATCGCATGTGTCCTGGACCAGCGACGGAGATGGGCCGGGCTCGTTTGATCTCTGCTTCATCCGCGTTCGTCTCCGTGTCCTGGCCCAGCGACGGAGATGGGCCGGGCTCGTTTGATCTCTGCTTCATCCGCGTTCGTCTCCCCCACTCGCATGCTTTTACACGCAGGTAGAAAGTACGATGCGCGGGGGAATGTTATCAAGTTGGATTTTATACGGGGCATGACGGCGACGGCGACTACAAAAGCCCGTCGAGACTACACACATAATTGCTATCGCAACAAAAGGAATGACTGACGTTGCCTGTTTACTCAAGGTCGTGAGACCGGCGATGCCTGTTGTAAGCACAGGTACAGTGCTCGCCGCCAACATGCACTCTCCCCATAAAGACCTTTAGCTATGTTCGGCAGCACTTGCCCCGCCACGGTGGTCTAAGGGCTATGGCACTCGGCTGCATATCCGAAGGTCGCGGGATCGAATCCCGGCCGCGGCGGCTGCATTTCGATGGAGGCGAAATGTCGAGGCCCGTGTGCTGTGCGATTTCAGTGCACGTTAAAGAACCTCAGGTGGTCGAAATTTCCAGAGCCTACGGCGTCTCCCACAATCAGAACTGGCTTCAATCAATCGGCAGCACTTTTTGCCGCCCATTTAACCATGCTATCCTGCACGCTTTTAACGGGCTACCAAACGTCGTCTCCTGCTATTTGCGGCCGTCGCTTTATTCAGGGCCTCTTCGGCATGCATTGTAAGCACTGGGAACACGTGGAACGAGTACGGTACTCCTTCATAATATCTCTCAATATCTGTTACCCAATTGCTGACAAAACTGATTACAGTTTGACAATCTATAGTCTACACGCTTTCCTGACGGCAACATATTTTGCGTTGATCGTTTATTAGGGCTGTTTAAGAAAATATCGTGTTAAACGAAATAGTATTTCTGAAGGCGCATTTGTGCTTTGACATTCGATATTCGAAGCTGGATATTAGCACTCGATTCGTATTCGAAAAATTTGATATTGGCACGGCGCTATTGATTTGCTCAGTTTGCTCAAAAAGAGTCAACCACGATCACGAAATCAGATCGTGATCGGGCCCTGTATAGGGATCGAAAGTGACCATCGCACACCGGTGTCGAATTCGCTACTGGGTGCAGTTTGAGACAGATGAGGACACTCGAAAACAAAGACGTAGGCGAAGCTATCTTAGTTCGCTTCAAAGAAGTGTTACTCTAGTAGTTGCTGATAACGCTTATTCTGTCTATCCGGCACGTGTGATGAAGTTTGTGACGTGAAACCGAAGTGTACTGACTGACAAAACCGCGTTATTATTTTTTGTTTCTTTGACCTCAGACACGGAGGGGCTCATATTCGACGTGTCCCTTGGCATCGAATGCGCTCTGAACATCTTCAGCGACGCAGTGGTCATCCTACTCCTTTGGCAGGCAGTAAGTGCACCTGCGTTCGGTATAAGTTCGATATAACGTTCATACGGTATAACGTATACGGTATAACGTTCGGTATAACGTTCGGTATACCGTTCGGTATACCGTACGTTTTACGGACACACAAATAAACGGCGGATGATGTAGTAGTAGGACGTAGTAGGATGGTAACAAAACTTTGGCTGGTCATAGCAGAGACGGTGCTCTCAAGCATTTAGACAACTATAGGCTATCAGCCATTTAACTTGATAGTTCTGCCTTTCACTCTCTCCCCCACCCCCTCTTTTAAGTTTTATAAACGGGCAGTTTTCAGCGCCACGTAACTACAACTTCACAGTGCATGACACCGCAGCTTATAGGGCGTCGTGATATCTTCAGTTAAACAGAGCCTAAGTTACTATAGCTTAAAGTTAATCCCTGACTGTCTTTTACGGAGTCGTGTCTTTGCATTACTTGGTAATGTAAACCTCTGTTAATTCCTTTACTGACCGGCAAGTCGATGCTTCTCTCGTTCTTATGTTGAATTATAGGACAAGTCGAAAGGACCCAGTGCGGATCCTGTAAGTAAACGAAGCTGTCTTACTTCATTTATAATTCGCCTTTTGATGTTGCGTTCAGGTGGCGTCAGCTTTGCTATTCTTACCATTACATGACAACTCAGTATCTTCTGTAAAATATCTCGATGAAACGGCGGGCTCACCACGTTCAGCAGAGCTGCGATTTCAGACTGCAATTTCTGCAATTCTTGAATGCTGTTTTTTTCTTTCTTTCACGTTTCGTGACGTTAATCGGCTGAGCGCTTGTTGTAGAAAACCATTTGCTGCCAGGTACATTTATTTATAAGGAATATTCGAGGAGCAGTAACCGCCGTCATAAATTGCGAGGAGTTTCGCAATACTACAACCTTTTATGGTTCTTACTTTCAGGATGCGGCTCCATTTCTACCGAAGAGATTGAATGCCTTAAGTGTATCGCGTCTCGCATTCGCAGAAAAAATCTCTACGTTAGCGTTGTACGTAAGAGGAACTGTTATCCGATATTCATAATGGATATGTATTAGGCGAACGCGTCCGGCCAATGGAAACTAATAGCTTAGAATCTTTGGTGATTGAGCCCTGGAGGACCCAAGCGATATACAATACTGCTCATGAAAGGACAAAAACTGACATCCACCCACGTGTAGAACAAAGCTTCATTTCATAACCCTTACTTTACCCTGCGGGATTAAGTGGAACTGATTAGCCAACGCACTTCTCGGTTTCGAATGAAACGTGGTTGTTGATCGTCGGTTGTGCCTCGAGGATTTGATCAATCTAAACGTAGCTACATGAGGGTAGATCTTCACGTTCGAACACGAGCACACGCTTTGTAAATGAGTTCAGCTTACAACTCTAATCAGTAACAGGTTACGAGATCTCCTATGCTCCTATGTTTATTCAGAGGCGCGTGTTTGTATTGCCCTTTTCTAAATGGAGATGTACCGACTTTACTTAATGACCGCCGTTCCGACATTTTCGAAAAGAAGGAAGGTATACGCTTGAACAGTTCGTAAAACAAATGTGAGCTAGTAGCAGTGTTGGCAAGAATTAACCCCCTGAGGGCGCCGTTCAAACGATATAACAAACACATTTGCGTGCACAACCTAATTTGGGAAGCAGGTAAAAGCTAAAGGTCTATAGAGTTTCACTTGATAAAGTGGTGGTTCACTTTTTCTTGACGGTGTCACAGGCAGCAGTGTCCATTATTCTGGGCGCATTCGTGGCGTGGAACACCGTGGCGATGCTGTTCTGTTGCGGCGCAAACCTAGCCGGCCTGCGGTATCCGCCCAAGTGGGTAAGTGTGTGAGCTACTGTAAACCGGAACGGAAGACCAAGTGGACGCTAAATGTCACGCCTTTGTAGTTGAAGGACCTATGAAAACCGCTTGGAGCGTGTCGAAGTTGTACTAACGCCACGCTGGGTTAAGTTGACATCGATAGTACACTTGTAGTTTCTCGATAACATCTTTCTTGTACTCCATACCTCGTAAATGAGGCTTCATTATCTCACGTGCCGGTTGTGCCCCACCAATTTTTTCTTTGTATATACAGAGTCACAGCAATAAACCTCGCAGTTGATGGTCAGTGATTGTCATGTGTGTTTTTCGCTTGCGAATCGTTTGCTATGACCCTATCTTTCCAGTTACGAACTTGTGGATATAAATACTGAAACGTAATTATGCTGTTATCACTGAACGAATGTTCACAAATGAAATGAGTAAAAGGATAGATTTCTTAATCTTACTAGATTTTTCTTGCAGTTCACGGAACAGGACGCTGATGAGATCACCTTTAGAGAGCAGGTAAGCATATTACAAAATTCTTCATGTACAGTTATTGTCACAGCAGATATCAGTTTTCGTTCAGTATGTTGCAAATTGGGGAAGTTGGTGCTCGAAGACGGGGCAGGAAAAGGCCGCGCTACAGGAACGACAAGCCGACGCTTGCAGGACGACCGTCCGTCGTCCGTTCATTATTGTTATCGTGTTCGAACCATGTTTATTTCTAGATAGCTTGACGTACACATAATTGTTATATCTAGAAATTTCATAAGAGCCCTCTGTCCGAGGAAAAAAAATGTATCCGAAAGCTTTAACAGTGTACGTATATTAATGTAATCAATATAAGAGGGGGTTCATGGGAATACAGAAATGGAATGAATGAATGAATGAATGAATGAATGAATGAATGAATGAATGAATGAATGAATGAATGAACACCTAATGGTTCAACAACGAAGCTGTTCACCATCCCGATTCTTTTGCACGAGAGGCATCCATCATTTGAGTATACTATTGATTACATATAATAAGTGCTGTCAATGAGCAATATCGCAGTTACCTACGTCTTCCATGTTTTTCGATAAACCGGTTCCACGCTGTCTGCTATTAAATGCGAAGCATTTCTTCGCCTTCGGCGACATTGAGCGTATCTATCTGTCTAGCCGCCTACGACTTTGTGCTCTCATGGCTATTTTATTAAAGGAATGTATATGAAAATTGGTATGCGACAACATGACTGCATGACGACATAAATGATAGGTCATAACATGAAAGTTCTGACATGCATGCCATGAGCGGAATGATTTACATGTCACGGTCTTGGTGCACTCCTGGCCTTTTCGTTAATGGGATGTATGCTAAAATTGGCATGGCACAACATGACTGCATGACAAATAAATGACACGTCATAGAACAAAAATCATGACGTGCATGTCATGAGCGGCATGATTTACGTGCAACGGTCTTGGTGCTCTTGCGGCCGTTTCGTTAACTTGATATATACCAAAATTGGTACGGCGAGGCCACAATGTATGACGGCCATGGGTGACACGTTCTAAGAACATGAAAATCGCGACACGCATGTCATGAGCGGCATGAATTACATGCCATGCGTTTCGTTAATGGGATGTATACCACAATTACTATGACACACACGACTGCATGACGAATGCAAATGACAGGTCATAACATTAGAATCATGACATGCGCGTCATGAGCGGCATCGTTTACATGTCACAGTCTTAGTGCTCTTGCGGCCGTTTCGTTAACTTCATATGTACCAAAATCGGTATAGCGAGACATCATTGCAGATCCATTTTACGTTCCTCATGCGTGTTTCGTATTTCCTTGATTCCCACTGCACGTGGGATCTGCCATTTTTTCTCTTCGTTTACAACTGTCGACTGCAAACGCGGATCACGTAGGACATGTGAAAAATTAATTACTCGAGGTCAGTACCCACCAAATGTTCCAGTCATTTTGCTAACTATCTGAAATACAGTTGAAAAACAAAAAGTGCTGCTTTACTGCATCGGAAACAGTTATTTGCTTGGACTCTTTGGACAAACAAGTTCTTGATCACGTCTCCGCCTTCCCAATCCCCAGTGTCGTCTAAGTTGCGATCGTCACAAAACATATGCTGACAGCATCGCTTCTCGCGCCGTTACCAAATTTTGTTTGCCCGTTTGGCAAAAGTGTGTTAAAAGGTGCATTAACAGGCTCAAACTTCCATAATGTCATAGCAACTTTTGTGCCACATAAGCCTCCAAATATGCTTGCATTTTTCTTCTTAATCTTGCGGCTTGTGTGGCCGTCTGAGTAATCAACACATACTGTACGAAAGATATATATCCTATGTTAAAAGTATGTTTCGGCCACTGAAATCACAAATTGTAGAATATCTGCATATTGGTTCGTATTGTTGTGCGTCAAGTAAAAATCGGGGACCGAATTTAGAAAACTTCTCTTCCGTCTAGTGTTTCTTGCGATTGATCGAATGGCTTCTCTAGTGACATGTCAAGCTTCCGTATTGGCTGAAATATCCTAACGTAACGTTGTAACGTAACGTCGTAACGTGTTTTTGTTAATACGGCCCGAGCTCGATAGCACTATCACAAACCGACATCTAATTGTTCTTTTTATTTGGCAAATTTTAGCTTGTTTGAAGCAAACTAGAGCTGTGTTGAAGTTTCTACTCGTTGGGAATTTTCCCTGTTGTCCATGTCTGCCTAGAATAAGTGTAAGCAACCCACTTGTTTGGCGCATTTGAGCAATCTCTTGAACTGCAACAAATGAATAATTAATCTTGCGTTCCATAATGATTGTCGATTGATTCTCAAATTCATCTTTTCTTCTTCTTCCTTTTTTTTTTTTTGCACCGATACCCTACAACATAATAGGGAGATCTTGCGCCCTCACTGACGACACACTATAAATAAATACTCATGTCTTATGCGCATGCTCTGTGCGCCCGTTTCCCGTTGTATAAGCCCGGAGTTCATGTCTTCATTCTCTGGAGTGTGGTAATAAAAGTGTATAAAAGTGCTGGCGTTTCTAATTGACAGGTGAAGATTGTCTTGGCTTGGGGTCCCTGGATAATAATGGCTGGCTACCTCAAGGTAAGTGAATGTGCGATGAGATTCTGTTAAAAGGAGGGTTCGTTAAAGGCGAGAGGCTGAAATGTGGCCAGAAGTCGCAAGTTGCTTATTTCGGTTTTGAACACTTCCTAATGCGAAAGCAGCGGGCTCTCGTGCTGGGTACCATCTCATCTACTCAAGAATTTTCTCGCGATGTGCTTTATGTTGCATTTGTTCGTTGCAGTACATTGCTGACTGAGAAACTATATATTCATAGGACAGGCCGACAATGCATGCCGATTTGTACGTCACTTCGTGCTCGGTCTGAAAAGACGTTCCTCGAGTAACACGAACGCTGTGTCCTTTGAGAGCCGATGGCGACGCAGGCAAAAGTTGTCTCGTGTCCAATCGGTATCACGGATGCCTAGGTGTGCTGCTGTGCCCTCCTATCATACCGCGATGGCGTTACAGGGCTCGTTTCGCAGAGATTCCGGTGTCGGCGTCGGCGTCGGCGTCGCTGGTTGTGAGCGAAAAAAAGCGAAAATTCGGGGTAGATGCAAATAAAGAAATAAGAAATCTTCAGCGACCGGGTTATCGAACCTGCGGCCGCTCTCTCTCTCTCTCTCTCTCTCTCTCTCTCTCTCTCTCTCTCTCTCTCTCTCTCTCTCACACACACACACACACACACACACACAGTGAGAGAGACAGACAGACATGCACACAAACAAACAGATGCTGAACGTATACTTAGCGACACATTAGTATATGAAAATCTTTGTATGGAAAGTACATGCGTTATACTTTGCATGCAGTTGTATTACACGACGCTCCTGTACACGTTCTACAAGGTCTACGCGGCAACCGGGGGCAAGGCGTTCGACGGACAAACCACGGGCCGCGTGGCACGCGAAGATCCAAGATCGGACGGTGGCCCTCCTCCGCCGACCGTATTGCAGCCGCGCCGCTTCCCACAGCCCGAGATAGACCCGGCCATCGTCTACCGCGACCCGACGCCCATCATTGGCCGGACGCCGGCCAGTGGTTTGTCTCCCGTCGCTCCGTCGCCCATGCATCCGCACATTTACCGAGAGTTGCCAGCCTACGTCATAAGCTCCACCCCGGCGTCGGCCAACGATCCGACGCAGAGCACGCGGTCAAGCGCACAGCCTTCGCCCATGGGGGCCGCGCCTATCCCGCCAGACCCCAGCGCTGTACCCGGGTGTCCCTTAGCCCAACAACGTCCCGCGTCCGGCGCTCCGACACACAGCGTGCCGACGCCCGTTGTCCAGACGACGCCCCGCGGTTCGACGTCTAGCGGGGCGACGACGTCCAGCGCTTCTCGTAGCAGCGGTTCTGGTCGAGAGCCACCGACAATCGAAGCGGCTGCGGCGGCGCCGAGCGGCGCGGCGTCGGCGACGCCATCCCAGCGGCCTACCCCTGTTGGTCCAGTAACGCCGCAGCCTAACGTCCCCGTGTACCGAGCGGTCGTCAGGGCCGAGCCTAGCGTCAAGGAGGTGCCCCCTTCACGAGTCATGAGGGCGCGTCGCCCAGTCCCTCCACCTGAAGGGACTCGCAGAAGCAAGAAGCGCCGCTAATTAAGTTGACGCATAATTAAGTGCAGACTGAAAAATGTGTTTGAGAGGGTTATGTAACCCGACGATTTTAACAGATTCCTTTATCGACGCTCACTTGAGGTGATCGCTATACAAGGACACATGTGGTGTCCAGCAAAGTCTGAATTCATTAATGAACGAACGAACGAAACATCTCTTGTTACGGAAGCGGTAAAAGACAAGCTTCCCGAGTTGCACTCAGGAAACTTGGCACTGTATTTATTAACTGGTGTTTAATGGGCCCCTGAAATAGGCTTTTCAGTTAGGTTAATCCACAGCTATCTGTCGGTTGACAACTAAGAACGTTTTAAAAGAAAATCCTTGGTTACAACTGAAGAGGTTAAGGAAATTCTGATACGATTGCCAAAGAAAGGAACGGTGACAAGCTGCTAATGTTGAGGTGTCGGAAAAAACGCCGCTTTTAGCCGCACTCAAATCCCTTTGCGTTAGTTAAAGCGTCATTTGTTCGCCAAGTCGCACTTTACAGGCAATGTTTGAATTGTGCGAACGCGATTTGTCTGCGAGGGCATAAATCGGTCGTTCCACAGGAGTTCAGTCAATATATGTTTAATCTGAACCTCATTCTGGTGTTTAATCTAGAAGGAAGGTAACAAACCCCGGTGATAGGTTAGCGGCGAAGGTGTTGCGTTGCTAAGCCCTAGGATTCGGGTTCAGTTCCATAGATACGTCGGCCACATTTCGATGCGGTAGGAATGGAAAAGCACTCCTGCTCGTAGATTCTCTAGGAGGTCACGATTTATATGGACTGTCCCGATAGGGTGCACCTCGTGGTCGTACCCCGATCTTGGCCCTTGCCTCAGAAGCTCTCTCAAATGGAAGGTCAAGTGAGGAGGTCCTTCACTTTAATCACTGCTATATAGTGACGGGCCGGCAGCTGTCCATATAGAACCAACTAGTACACCCTAATAAACTCATCCTTGCCGTCCATGATTTGACGCGATTCTTTCCAAGGTATGAATTGATGACTATATAAATATGAAAAGGTCATCAAGGTGTCGTCCGTGGTGTTCGCAGAAAGCAGAGTGCACCAATTTTACATCCCCCGCACTACACCCCCTTTAGCCCTCAGCCCATTACACTATATGTTGGTGATTATGCGAAGCCGAATGTGCAGCTGGATTCGAAATAACCATCGGGACCACGCACTTTAGCTTCGCCGGTTTGCCATATGTAGGAGGTGCGTGGGTGGCGATTTCTTCAAAATATACCATTTGCCTCTAACCGACGATATCGACCCTGGCAGTAGTGAAGCTGTCTGAGCAGCACCGAAGGCGCACTTTCGATTTCAAATTTAGGAACGGAAGCAACCTTGTATAAGCACAGTTGCGCATAGAATGTTGTCAGCGCATCGATTATGCACGCATCGTTAAGTTATTTCGGTGCCTGCGTCATCATATGCGAGGCTGTTATTACGACGGTCGTATGCCATCATATGACCATTCTTTGAGTGGTTTGGATGGTTCGGGAACTTCGAACAGAATTCCTCTGCAAGAAAAGGAGGGAAGTATATTCCTGGCAAACTCCTCCAAAGATGAGTCAATTAAAGTTTTCTCTCTCTCACTCTCTCTCTCTCTCTCTTTGCTTTGCGCTGCATATACAGACACATTAAACCAGCACCTATGGACACACATGAACAATGCCGTTTGTCCCCGTCTTCAGGGTAATGAAAATAAGACTTTCTTATGGTGTCGCGCGCCAGATTACATTGGCCCACAGTTTTTACTTACGGTTAAGAAATATACACGGAGCCCTATCCATACACGGTCTGCTGCAAGAAAAAACACCTCATATGTAGCTGCAACTGGCAGATGTGCAAGCGTGAGGGCCCAATATTTGCGACGGTCATTGTAATATAAACATCTTCGACACAAATCTCCCTAGCTGCGCAGAATGTATAAGCTAAACTTGCGCCAGCCTATGTTCAGGGTTATTTAAAATTATTGGTTAGCTATAGGTTAGCTATAGTACGGCTTTCTGGGACCGATCCGTCCCCTCCTCATGGGAAACAGCGTTTCTTCGCGGTAGGCTCCTGCTATCCATCACCCCGTTCAGGTCGTGTATGCACACAGCGTGCAGCCCATTTCGGAAAGATTCAGTCGTTTAGGGCACCCCATCAAATTTCCCGACAGTGCGAAATACCTTCAACTCGTCGAAATAATTTTTTTTCCAGATCCCTGATGCACAAATAGCTCTTGCTCCAGAATCGCCCATAATAGAAACTTTTTCATACAGTCATGGTGCAGGACACGTGACCGAAGGACGGAAACCGGACCCGCACATCTGGTCGATTCGCTGGTATTCCCCTAACTAAGGTGGCTATACGCCGGCTGGTAAAAACACCAGCCGGTGTATCGGGTGCTCTGTGACGTAATTTGTCGGAAAAAAAAAAGTGCAGGCGACTTCCAGCGGTGGTTAACCGAAACCAAAGCGCGTGCAATGCAGTAATATTTGGCTCACATGTTCACAGAGCCCCTCATCTGAAATTGAAATTGAAATTTTATTCAAGTGCAAAAAAAAAAAAAATTACACTTTGGAAAGAGAGGACTAAAGGCATTGACGCCTGACGAGGTCCTCCCACCTGAAACAACAACAGTTTGCACACAAGCACTGGCAACCCTCCGCTTTTTCACTTCAGATCGGTACCGCATCTTGACTATGTTCAAAACGTGTCGCAAGTCCCCTGTAACCCGAAATGAGGCTCTATGAACGCAATAAATGAGAAGAATGTGTACAACAATTTGATGTCGTTTTCTCACAAAGATGTATTTCTTACAAATGGAGAAAGAAAGTAAAACTGCGTCGAAGTATTGGCGCGACCCGCGGCTTCTATTGCGTAGCCGTCGTCGACGACCCCTGTGGTGGTCGATTCACGTTGACGAAAACGGCGGGCACGCCCAGGTTGGCCAACGGATTGAGTACGTAGACGACATTTGCTATCGGTGGGTTATCCTTGAACTCCTGGTAGAAACCCTGGATGTTGTACAAGATGGTGCCCTGAAATGTAGGCGAATCGTTGGCACGAGTCGAAAACAGCGGTAGAGAACGAGACTCAAAAAGGTCACACAAACACTTCATCTATTAACCGGGGTGTAATGAGTCCCTGGTTTTCAGTTAGGTTAGGAAACAACTACATGCGGTTACAATCAAGAACGTTCTTAAATATCCTTGGTTACCACTGAGGACACCAAGGAAATCTTTGGTTATGCAAGTTCCACCCACAGAACCGCGACGCGCCTGCCCCTTCATCCATGCATGAGAGCCATCTTGCATAGCTGGTTTTCATTCAAAAGGCAAGTACTTTTTTTCTCTGCTTTTAAGTACTATGACCATCCAGAACTAAAGAGTTCGTCGGTTCTTTCTAAAATATCGCGTTTGCGGCGGAAAGCGATCGCAAAATCGCCGATAGCGTTTTGACAGGATTGTTCAACTTTTCCACGTAAGACCAGTGGCACAAACTCCTATTCGTGAGGCTCAATTGACTGCCTTGTACACTCGAAAGCGCTTTGCATCATAGGCATTGCAGAATGTTCGACATAATTTAGGAAGGAAAAAAAAATCATGACAGCTCCACTAACGTGAAACCTGAGAAGGTGCGCAGCATGCGCGCTGATGCGCTGGTGTTTCCCACAGGAAACGTCAGTCGCCGCTAATGGGCTTGCTTTACCATGGCCACGACGACGACTCTAGATGCCGACAGCCCGGGCGAATAGCAGAAACTCGTTAGAATCGCTTCTGACACGACAACCCTATGGATGCGTCTGGGTTCACTGCCTTCAGGAGCGTGCACACACACAGCCTGACTGCGTTGCCTTCAGGATTGGCCCACACAATTTCCGCAGCCGAATTTAAAGATTTTCTGTTATTAATGCAATTAAATACTGACTACCGCTCTATTTTAAGTTAGTTTAAATCATGTTAGTTTATTACGAACCAGTTTTATCCCTTATACGCTTGTTTTTTTACCATCGTTTGACAACTTGATTCACCGTGACAAGAGGCGATGAAGGTGCTTCGAAGCCCCTAAAGAAAACCTCCCAGGCCCGAGCACAGGACGCAGCACAGTGCCCAGGCCTGCGAGCTAGGTTGCGCTGCGTGCTCTATTTTCCTTTTCCTTCACTCGTATTTTAGTCCTGCTTCTACTAGAAAATACTATGAAGAAACAATAAAGATCACAATGTGGCCGGTATTCTTGAGACGACGATGATGACAATAGTTGTTCGGTCGAGGAAGGGACGCTAATTTCTGCAGCTCATGTAGGGAGCGTGGCTACGCGTCCGCGGGGGTAGGAAAACGGGACTGAAAGAGATCGGAAGGAGAGAAAAGCCGTAGTGGAGGGCTCCGGAAATTTTGACCGCCTGGGGTTCTTTAACGTGCACTGACAACGCACAGCACACGGGCCTCTGGTATTTTCGCCTCAATCGAAAATGCGACCGCCGCAGAAGCCATCATCGAACCCGCGTTTTTTGGGTGGCAGCCGAGCACCGTAACCACAACACCACGGCGGAGGACTTGGTAAGAGGCAGATTGGAACGTTACATTCAGAAAACGTGGCATACACTACTACATCAAATTGCCAACCTTTATTTGTCCTAGGGAACCGGAAGTAATAAAGCTGAATGCAGTGGCCCATGCACCGTTGCGTCTTTTTTTGGGGTTGTGAACAGCGAACTCGCTACGAGACAATACTTTGTGAACGTTTGTTAGGCAGCGAAAAAAGTTGGCTTACCTTTGCAAGGGCCAGCAATACGTAGAATATGGCCAGTTGGGAAAACACGCTGTTCTGCAAATAGAGGAGGTCCGCCAGGGTATGTAGATTCCACTACTACCTTCACTGCTGAAGCGTCAATGTATACATTGAGCAAGCAGGACCATCGGTGACAGGGAGGAAAACACCGTAGATACATGCCAATCTGAGGCCAACGTATCTCCGCTAGTATCGCGAACGCGATGCGTCCGCGTGTTCAGTGACTAAATGAGTGTCCAATGCTATGCATGCAGGGATTTATAATTTAGATTTTTTTTTTTGGGGGGGGGGGGGGTGTTACCCATGGTGTTATCAAAAGGCGGGGAGGAGGGAGGGGTCGACACGAAGCTATTGGTGATAATTGAATAATGAAGATATTTTTTTGGGGGGGAGGGGGGGGGGGAGGAGGAGGAGGGGCGAGTGTAAAGAACAACATTGGTGGTGGGATCGTTTGGGGGTTATCGAGGGCGTGATATGATCTGGCGAAAGAACGAAGGATGGTTGTAGCAAGCGTGCTGCGTTCAGTCAATCAAGGTCTTAAAGACCTCTCACATTTAGGCGCTAAAAATGTAAAGCAATAAGTTGCACTAAGTGGTGCAACTCAAATTTTCCCGTGTAGACAAAGCTTTCATGGCGACGAAGTCCGGAGGCGGCGATGTAAGCGATCGCGTCAAAGCAGTCCTAGCAATTAGTTTTGAGGAGGATACTAGCTCGGAACATCCACAGCTTCGCGGTCCCTATAAGTGGTCACTTTTTGCCAGTCACCTAATCGTCTGACGTGATGCTTGCTTCTTGTCACTCTAGCAACAGTGGCACTGAATTTCACAAGCGCACGAACATGTTTCAGGTAGGTCGAGAAATTGACTAAACATTACTAGTACTAGTAAACATTAATACTGATGTTGTATTATACGTGGGAACATTCGTGATCGCCACAGCAACCGCCAGGCCTACAGTGTTGAACACGTGCGACAAACAAAGAGCGAGCAGGAGGCTGCTCCGTGAATTGGTTACGTGGATGAACTCCTCCAAATGGCATGTATGGCTTTCTATGACATTTCTACAGAAAGTGTACTGACTGCAGCGGATTGCTAATGTGAAAAATGACGGACCTTGCACATAACTTTTTATGAGTAACACACGAAGCCACAGCAAGTTACAAGTATTGGAGATTGGGCGAGTTGGTTCGTCGTACTTGGACTGGTATAGTACATTATGGAACAAGAGAAACGGCCAAGCAGACCGACACAAGAGGACAGAGCGCTCTGTCCTCTTGTGTCGGTCTGGTTGGCCGTTTCTCTTGTTCCATAATGCGCTATACCAGTTCAAGTTACAAGTAGCTGCCTGGCAGCTACAAATACGTGGTATGTGGGGCGAAGATGCAGCATCACCAGCTGGATGGTCGAAGACAGATCATGCAAGCTGCGCCGAGTAGCTTTCAGATCCACTCGTACTTACCCGCACTGCTTGTTCTTCTTGGGCGCTGGTAGCACCATACACACGGACCTGTAATGAATTCACTGATAGTATCGTCACAAAGGTAAATCCAAGAGCGCAAAACACGCGGGCCAACAGACAGAGCTGAACATCACAGCAGCTGCGGCACACCACAGCACTGAAAAATCACGAATGCTTCGGTGTTCAGCTCAGAGACGGCCTCGAGACGGCTGCGGTTTTAAGCCCAGAGAAAGAGCATTGCGTCCACTGCATGCATCAGTGAATAGCACAGCGATAAACACGGAGACGCAAACACTATTGTGGTGAATCGCAGAGCTAAATACAAGTTTCTTGAGGACAGCGACGAATGAAAAAAAAGTCAGCTAGAAAACACACGAACACAGAAATGAAGTCCACAGGACGAAGCTGGAGTCGTGAAGAAAAACCAGCTAAAAACACACGTACACAGAAAAGAAGGCCACAGGACGACCACAGGACCACCTTCCTCCTAAATCCTGTGGACGAGCACAGGACCTCATTCCAGCATTGCGCAAAAGAACAAGCTCCACTTGACGGGAGACATGGAAAGGTATTCATCCGCGCTTGAGTCTTCGCTGTGGAGCAACTCACGCCACAGGAAGAACGTCACCACCGGGCGCCGTCAGAAGTCTCAGGAGACGCAGCAACGCAGAGCAAGCGTTATTATGTCGCACTCAGAGGGAGATTGTATCTTTCTAATGGCCATGACAGTATTTCTACAGAATGCTAAACTGCTCTCACTGTGGGTATTATTATTATTATTTTTTTTTGCAAACGCACAGGTTTTAGAGCATATACACTGCACTCGCATTTTTCGAACCACAACGTTCTCGATCAAATATGTGTACCAACAAGCCAAGCATCAGTAAATGCTTGAAGGTTTGCAAGTGTCTGCATGAAGTGACGACCGATAAGAGATTGGAACGCGCGTAAACGATGTGCGTTTCATCCAACACGGGATAACTGTCAGAAAGGAGAACTTACATGCTGAGCTAGGAAATGCGATGCGCCTATGTGGACAACGGCGCAGTAAATTATGGTTCCGGTGTTCAGATTCAGGAAATTGCGCAGCTTCTGTACGACTTCGGCCTGCAAACAAATGCACACACAAATAGATGTCATTATAGCTATGAGGAAAAAAAAACGCCAACGGACGACAATTCGGTACTGGTACAATTCGGACTTTCAACAAGCCGAAATGAGAATCTCACTGAGCAAGCGCGGACTTTAGTCCTGGACGACCGTTTCATCGCAGTCCGGGAACTTGTGACCGAGATATGGGTAGGCCTTGTACCAGTGCGTTCAATTCGGAATTAGGATTTGGGCATGAACAGAGTGTCCGCGAAGTTCGAGCTGTTGACGACAAAATCTTGGCAGCCCCGTCATGTTAACGCACTCGTCATTCTGCACACCTAGTTGAGACTTTCCTCGCCAAGCACCGCATCAGTGTATTTTCCAAGTCATTATTTAAAACCCCTTGCAGCTCGTAGAACACGTCATCTACACACTCGCACTTTAACACCTTATCGTACAAGAACTAACCTTTTCAAATATTCCTTCTTTCCACGCACCATAACAGATTGGAACAACCTACCTTTTTCAGATTTCTCTAACGCTGATTTCTTAGAGCGTGTAACTATTTGACCTTACTGTGATTCATTTACTATTTTTGATACCTTCATTGATTATCTCATGTTCCCTGATCCATAGTCTAATAGGCTACTGCAGTGACTTCATAAAATTGTTTTATTTCTTCTTTTCTTTTCACATGTATGTGTGTAACTGTACGTATGACAACGTGGCCATAATTTGAAGTATGTCTGAACTTTACATTTATTTCACTGTGTTGCTACTTTTGCTGTTTACACTTCGCATTGCTACTTCATCATAATTATATGGTTTGTTCCTTCCTCCTTTTCATGTTTGCTTTTGTTTTATATTTATTAGAGCTATTTCTTGCTCAATATGTATTCTCGACACTTACAAATGTTTGTTCGCGTTGTATTTCTTTCTTTGTACATTTGCCCCCTGCCTGGGCCCATTTTTGGGCCTGCAGTATTCTTTAAATAAATAAATAAATAAATAAAATTTCTTCAGGCTCCCTACTCCACCCGACATGGCTATGTGTGACATTCGGCAGTTCCATGCGATGAAAGTGGAGCTGAAAGGAAACAGACTTGAGTCGAGAGAAGACATCATGCGAAATGCGTCATGGCCTGCCTGACCACCATTCCTAAAAATACATTACACAAGTGACTCCAACAATGGCGGGAGCACCGGAAGAAATGTGAACATCATCGAAGGGACCACTTTGAATAGGGCTTAGAATTTGTACCTCCTAATCAATACACGCATTTCTTTTGACCAAAGGCTCGATACGTTTTTAACACGACTCGTACATTGGCGGTGCGCGCCACCGCAGTCGGGGAGTCAGTGTATGGTTAGCATCATTGTTCTACGTGTAGCACGTCGCTGCTCTGTGCAGGACAACAAGCAAATCCGCTCACGCGTGTGGACTGCGCCCGCCGACTCTGCCGTTTTGCTTCTGGTTTCCCTCTCGCGTGTGAGAGCAACGGCGTAAGGCATGCGTCGGTTGACCCAATTCCTACTGAACCCAGGGATAGGCACAGCCTGCAATACTACAAAGATGCTATGAAGATCTACCCTATACCCTTCATCGAAACTTGACTGAGGAAGAATGCCGTGTTACGACGACTGCAAACATATACGTATACTATACGTAAATTTGCACAGGCGGCGCGCAGGTTAGCGGGGCGGGGCTCCGCTACAATCCTTCACATAACGTGGGAACGTCCCCAACTAGAGGAAGCTGAAACTGCAAAAACAAATACGAAGGAGAAATGCGACGTGCTCTGCCATGACAAGCCCGGAGACAAATGGTGGAAAGAAGACGACCAGGAAACCCTTGCCAACACTAGAGAGCCTTGGGGCAAGGTTCTTTATAGCTCTAAGCTACAGAGGAACAATGTGTGCTGGTTCGATGGGTCATTATGAGAGCCCATGCCATTGGATCCCTGTAATAGGGGCACCACCTGAGCCATTCACCATCCTTCTTACGTAAAAAGTGTTTTACCTCCTCCTCTCCCTCCTCCTTCTTCTCCTTCCTCGAAATACGGCTCTTACGAAAGTTTTTAATGCGTTTTTTTTAGAAAGCCTTTTGAACTTGCTCGATAGAATCCTATGGTGTTTATTTTGACGCCCTATAGAACTTTTCTATGGAGTTCCAAAAGTTATTTGGCCACCGCATTCTTATAGAAACTTTATAGATGTTTTCCTATAGAGCATGTCTATCGAGTTCCTTTTAAGATCGTACAGACATATTTCAATAGAGCATTTATACTGAGTTCTTTTTGAGACTGTAAAGACAATTTCTATAGAGATGTTCCATGGTGTTTCTTTAGGATGGCAATAGAAACCTTTCGCAATAACTTTTCGAAAAAAAAAACGCTTTTTATGCCACTTGCTCGCCACGTTGGGGGATGTCCTCTCGAGAGGGTACTGTACTCAACAGAAGGCGAGGTATGGTCCTAGGTCCGGCAGTGGGATTCGAACTTGGTACCTCCCGCACTGAACACCGATACTCTACCACTGCGCCACCGCCGCGTTTGGTTTCAAATGCGCAAATTTTAGTCATATGCTAATCAAAGTCAAGGTCATGAAATTAGCATATGGGAAGGAAGTGTAGTGCGAACGGAAGGTTACTAATGGTCATTAGTGGGCACAGATTGGACTCCAAGGGAAGGAAAGCGGGGCGGGAGGCGGCAGGACGCTAGCTGGTCGGATTAGATTAAAATGTTTATGACGACAACATGGCCGCAGTTACGACATGACCATGCTGATTGGAGAAAAATATGGAAGAGATTTTTGCCGTGCAGAGGGCGTAAATAGGTCCCTGATGAAACATTTCTTTTCATAAGAATGTTACATGTATTAATACACCATCTATAGATCCCTTATGGGGGACACATGGAAATGCAGTCTATAGACAGGTAGCGTTAAGAGTTCTAAAGGTACTCTATAAAGGTTACTTTATAAAATTTGGTAGATACATCCCTTATAGAGCGCGTATGGTGGACCAGTCTATAGAAAGAAAGCGCTAAATATTTTAAAGACGCTCTATAAAAGTTACTTTATAGAATTCAGAGGTCAATACGCTTTCTATTGTGCGTAAAATGACGTGTTTCTATAGAAGGTATCTTTAGACTTTCTACAGTCGTCCTATGGAAAACATTCTATAGATGGCGAGTTCCTTTTGAGTTCCTTTAGACTCTATAGGAACTCATTAGGACTTCTAAAGAAACTCTAAATCCATTTTCGTAAGGGGGGGCTTGACACTGGTGCAAGTTAGTTTACTTGGCGCTGCCGTGAAGGCACATCATGTACAGCTGAATCGGTCAAGCTTTTGCCTGCTTAGGGAAGGTATTTAAAGCCCTTGGAATCGCAGATACTTCCCCCCTTTCTGTGAGTAAATATTCTGTCCTCATCTACACCCTACTGATGACGTTGGTAGCGCTAAGCAGTCAGTGTGCCATTTCACAGCCTTTCCGTCGGTCCTTCTTACAAGTATTGTTCTGCGTGAACATTTTCACTTTCGAGAGGAGAACACAAAGAAAAGCGAACACAAAATAAGTCTGCCCGAACAATAAAACCAGATGCTCGTGGCAGCCCACCGCAGTGATTTAGTTACGCGCGCAGGCACCTCCAGTTCATGACCAAGTCGACACTCTCTATCCTTGTACGTTCACCGAAAAAAAGAACAGAAACAAACAAAACAAAGAGTGCCCTTCCTTTTAACTCCTTCACCTGTCCGTGCTAACATATATCCAAGAGGTACGATGTACTTACGTGGCTTGGACCATGGGCTGGGTTCGGCTGCAGAATCACAAAGGAGTCAAGAGAGACACGAGAGGAAGAGATTGTCGGGCGCTCTCTGGAACTTATGGGGCAAAAGAATTGGACGATGTATAGCGTCACTTTTTCAAAAAATATACATTTCACGGGTGTCTTTCATGACGCGGGAAAAATAACTATTGCGCAATAGCTTGGAGCAATAGCTACGTCATCCAGTGGAGTCTTTCGGTTTTTAGGACATTCTACAAATTTGTCACTAGACGTGCTTCATCTAGACTCGCGAAATTGGCTAAAATATATCGACTATAAGCATGCAATTAAACAGAATGCAAATTACTATATGACACGTAGCACAATAAAATCAATACACCATCTATTTAATCGACCTATACAGAAAGCTTTTTAAACCTTGACTAAGCTTAACTCAACGTCCGTATACTCTCCTGCTTTTCACGCATTTGGTCCTGCGTATTTTGCCTTGGTTACGAAGTCTCCACAATCGAACTCTACTGCTGTGTACCCAAAGCAAACGGCAGCTATACCATGCGTATGAACTGCGTTTCACAAGCTAGCCCAAAGTCTTCCTTGAAGCGATAATGAGTTCTAGAGACTCCTATACCTGCGAATGTAATGACTCGTTTTGCACTTCACGCCGTCCACAATAATTCTCGTAAAGAGAGTAAAATGTGCGACGAGCACTAACCCACACCATGCGCTATTGACTCCTGAAAGGGCCGTGCAAAACTTCTTGAACATAGCCAGAAAAAGGTGCCGATCAGTCGTGCATACTCATATGAACATGCGAGCCAATTACTGTGCATAGCACGCACAAGTGAATTTCCGATTTGGTTTCAAATATAGCCTGAAACCACCTCCCCACTTTTCAACAAGTTAAGTAACGGGGTGCGCCGACGACGTCGCTTGAGGTAGAACAAGCATTGGGGATTTCATGAGCGCAGAAACACGTTTACTAAGACTTTATTGGTTCGTTTAGAGTTCGGCAAATAAAGATATGTGCGTATCTCTGTTTAAGAACATTGAAAAAAGTCAAAGTCAGAAAAGTGACGTATTCGGTCCTCCTTGTGAAGTCATTTGTCAGAAGAAAAGTAGGCGAGTTGCAGGTGTATTTGAAGCCCAGTCAGAAATTACCTTCTTCGTGAAGCGCAATAACGTAATTGGCTTACATTTTTTACGGCAATCTCTACGACTGACAGGCGCTGTTTTCTGACTATGTTCAAAACGAGCTGCAAAGAGCCTTTAAATGAGTGAATGCTTGTTTCACATTTGGCTTCCTTTGCAAGCGAATTCTTTCTCGTTTAGACTGAAGCATGAAATAAGCACTGCATTTCGCACTCCTGCAGTGACTTCTATATGAATAATGAGTGCTTGTTTCATATTCGATTGTGCCTTCGACAGTTCCTTTACTGTAATTAACGGCCATGGGCGAGATAGGAAATCGTTGTTTGCGAAAGCGGGCGGTTTTGATGTCTTTTCTCTGCATGTCATTGTCCGGTGCCATGCTTACCTCGTAAGCAGCGGAGCACGGCCACGTTTATGCATTACCACGTCTTTTCTCTGCACCTCACGTAGTTTAAGCTTACGAAAAAAAATTATTCGTTTTCAT
This sequence comes from Hyalomma asiaticum, assembly GCA_013339685.2. Taxonomy (NCBI): domain Eukaryota; kingdom Metazoa; phylum Arthropoda; class Arachnida; order Ixodida; family Ixodidae; genus Hyalomma; species Hyalomma asiaticum. Next base: position 56,626,266 of record CM023484.1, read on the forward strand.
AAAACAGTCTTTTCATATGAAGAAGGAAAACCTCGTTCTGTGGTATATCGTCTAAAAGAAGACAACCAAACGTGCTCATCAATTTTTGCAATGTTCACCGCTTGTCCATCGGTTGCTCTCGCCCTCCTATTCTCGAATATTTTATGGGCCACCCTGTCACAAAACGGTACCCACTCAAGCAATGGAGGGTGACAGATCCTGTGATGCTGCGCACACTCAGTGGCGTCAAATACGCAACGCGCACTACAAGAGTCGCACCCCCCCCCCCCCCCCCTCTTTTTCTTCTTGTGAAGTTGCAGCGAGCGAAAGCATTGATTGTGTTCTGAACAAAGACCTCCGATCGCGCCCCATGTGTCCGTTTGCTCCGCTTGACCACGGAAAGAGCAGAAACACTCTGGCAAACCTAGAACGACTGCTGTCATCTCACTTAGTGCGTACCGGTGATTGGAGCGCGCTGAGCAGCATGAAGTGGGACACCAGGGTGACAGTCGTCTCGACGCCAAGCAGGATGTCGAAGATTAAACCGGAACCTGTCGCAGTTTGCGAGTGACAAGGAGGAGAGCGGGTCGCATGATCGGGTATGTATCAGAAGCACACGTCATCATGAACGCCGTTATCATTTATGTACACTGCATAACGATGGCCGACGCCAGCTCATCCAGCGTCTGCAGGCTTCGCAGTCTCATTGCGCTACCTAACACTACGATTTGTGTTGAGCTTGCTATGTTTGGCCACCCATTCTGTTATTTCTCTCTTATTTCTCTCGACCACCTAGTACTTAGATAATTCAGAGTTCCACGCATAACCACATTTTTTCATCCCAAATATTAAATGATGTATGCCTCTCAGTTAGCGTTTCTTGATGCATGCCGGACGAGACGTCTTCACGTGGTACCCTTAAAGTGGCACACATGTATAGGATGCAGATGAAAGGTCCAGAAAATACGTCTTATTTTTCCGCAGCAGGTTCGCAGTATATCGGTGAGACTGCAGGTGCAGTGACACTGTCAGATTATGCCAATTGCTTAAAGAAAATATTGTGAAGCTGCGGTAATGTGGCCGTTTTATTAAGCCTTGAGGCTTAATCAACTTGATAAATTTATCATTGCGTGAACGCGCACAATATTTCATACTACATGACGAGTATATTATCGGGCATCAAACCTTCAGCGGCGACAAACAGCAGCAACGGCAGCAATTGCAGCAACACAAAGAGCTATACCTCTGGACTTCCGACATTTTAGAGATGAGAGAGACAAGTAGACTCACTTCCGAGCGTTCTGTAGTGACCAATCAGGTAAGAAGTGACGCAGAAAAAGTTGATAGCCTGCAACAGGTGGTGAAGAGGGTAATGTGTAAAAAAATAGACCCTTCTTCTCGTATAGGTGCTCGTCTTCCGGGGATTACAGCAATGACTGTCTCCGATGTATAGGGGCAAAGCTCTAAGTCTCGGACATTTCTTTGGGTCTGCCAAAGACCCAAAATACAAGAACATGGAACGCAAATATAGAACATCGTAACCATCGTCATAAAAAGAATAACAACACAGCAAAACTTTACTGCAAGAAATCATGCAAAAAACGAGCAGTAACGCGCTTCCACTTTACGCACCGACAGCTCCTCGCGATTTCATTCGCCCAGCAGAGTCACGTGATAGTACAAAGCACCCTTGCCACGTCGCGGGGAACAGCCAATAAGTAGCACACTGCTATACAACGCATGTATCTCATGCTGAATGTCACCGACTTGAATGATCGCGCTACTTTTCGCACCGTATAATTTGAATTTGGATCGCTTAGCCATATAGCGAGATGGCAAAGACACGGCAGTTGATGTCACGGTGCTGGACACAGCGCGCTAAATTAAATTTTTTCGCCTGCCATTCTATTTCGTAAAGCTTCTCTATAAGCAACTGCCGCTTATTAGATAGTTGCGGAGAACTCACGATGCAAATGATGAGCACGCCGACGACCGTTTCCCGTGAAAAGCTCATGGTCGCTCACAGACAGATAAGGAACTCTTCTTCTTAATCGCCCTCTGGTGCAAAAGGCGGCGAGGAGGGTAGAAAAAGTCGTGCTGTTTATGATGGTGATAGTGGTGAGGGTGATGATGATTACGGCCATGGTGGTAGTGGAATGGTGGTGATTATGAAATGAGTACGGCGTAGACCTAATGTAAAGATAAGGGAAGAATTTTCGCAAACTAAATAACGCAAATACACACAAAATATACGAACAAGCAGAAAGTAATGGATGTGAAAAAAAAAGTGAACCTTGCACAAGCGGCGCAGGGCTAGCAAAGCAGCGAAGCTCATGGGCACTTGGCTGGTCCGGGTTTTAGTCTCCGGCACACCCGCATTTGGTCGTAGTCCGAGGCTTCGGGAAACTCCTCGCAAAGCACTGCGAGGCCCAGCGAACGCTCCTCAAAGTTTCACACTGAGGTCAGCGTAAAGACTTTCGCGTCGGACCAGACACACTATCTCAGACGGCCTCGGCTTGACGCCGTCCCACCCCTTTTCAATACTACACTATGCACGCCTATGCTATTCTAGGAGCTTCTTGGACGCCACGAGAGGACGCATGCTCTCGTGGCGCGAATCTATGCACAATCGCACAGCTTTGCGAGACGCTGTGCGCCGGACAGATCGACGCTGTGCACAAGCGCCGAAGGCATTAGCGCGAGAAGAAAGAAGCCCGCGTGCGAACGCCGCGCATTGGGCAATGCGAAAATGCCAGAGACGTGTGTACTGTGCGTTGTCAGTGCCCGTCAAAGAACCCCAGGTGGTCAGTTTCCCGGAGTCCTCCACTACGGCTTTTCTCTCCTCTCTATCTCTTTCACTTCCTTTCCCCGACCCCCCCGGACGCTTAGCCGTGCTCCCTACATGGGCTGCAGAAATTAGCGTCCTTTCCTTAAGGGGCCACATTCATCATCATCATCATCATCATAGAAGAAGTGCACGTGCACGCGCACTGTTCTGGACCAGAGCTTATGAGAAAAATAGTTTCGCGGCAGGCCGCACTTCTTAAGGTTAGCTAGAACTATAAAGTATCATACTGTTATACTGTGTATAATAATAAGAAACTTTAATAGCTTCGTGCACCGTTAAAAATTACGTGCATAATATGGGCCATTGCAACGAGTCCATAACAGTTCCCGCTGGAACAAAAGAAAAGAAATATGACAAGTGCAATGAAGAAGAAGCGCGTAAAAAATAGTTCACAGCCCGCAACAACAACAGCCCGGCACCAGTGCATCGCAAGCGGGGCTTGGGCTGGACGTTATTTGTTACTATCTTGGCTGCGAGCCCTACGCTGTTTCGTCGTGCGTTAGAGAGAGAGAGAGAAGAAAACATTTATTTAAAAAGAAAGAGAGGTGTAGCCTTCAAAGGGCAGCGCACTGGGCGTTAGCGCCATCCGCTGCATCCACGACCACGTCGGACTTCTTTATTATACAAGCGGCAACCACGGCGCTCATGATCACTATACCTTATAAAGAAATCAAAGTGACTATTCCCTCTTCATTCTTCCTTTTTTTTTACGAAATCTCTGGTTAACTTCCTCCTGCTTCTTCATTTCTCTCTCTCTTTCTCTCTCTCTTTCTTTCTCTCTCTCTCTCTCTTCTCCCCCTTTTTTTTCGTTTTCATCACACCCTTCTCCTGCCGCGCAATCCATGGCCTATCCTCCGTTGTGTCCCGCACCAGAGTCCTAGGTCAAAACAAAAGAAAACAGTGAGGTGCCCAATTTTTTGGGCCATCACATCATCATCACCATCAGAGCGAGAGCTGAGAAGAAGAAGAAATGATCACGTCAAGCATCTGTAACGGGAACAATGGTTCTGGGCAGCTGGTGCTGGTGCTCGATCTCGCTGCTCGCCTGCCTTCGGGGATTTGGCCAAGGATTGAGTAGTTTCGGCTTTCTTTTTGTTCTTAACTATCTCGTTGACGTTCTTATTAGCATACAAGTGCATGTTGTCCTAATCTAACCAGACAGATGCCCTTTTCGTCACCCGGACCAGGGGCTTTCCTCTGGTCCGCTTCTATCCCTCCGCAGGACTTGCCAGTGGAGCTGTTTTTACGCAACGGTGTCTCGTCCGTCCCTGTGGCACTCGTCCCGACGAACGATGGCATTATCAGAATGAAGAATCCTAAAGTGATTCAGGCAGAACTTCGCGCAGCATCAGCTCATTATCAGAACATCACAGAGGTGCGACAGTTTGGCAGAGGAGGTATTCTCTGCTTCTCCCCTGACCAACCTTGTGTGCAAGACCTTCTGAAGTGCTCAACGTTTGCAGGTAGTGCGGTAAGCGCGTTCATTCCAACCCACCTGGCATGCGTGAAAGGTCTTGTTCGAGGCGTCGATGTGAACATGACTCCTCAAGAGGTACTAGAAATGTTTGCTCCAGCAGGTGCTATTTCAGTGTACCGGTGTGGTAGAGTGGTAGATAACAGTAAAATTCCAACTGAGTCGGTCATAGTTACATTTGCAGGAACTACTCGGCCATCAGAAATTAAGGCTTGGCCCTTAATATACAGAGTAGAGGCGCTGTCTTCTCGTCCTCTCCAGTGCGTAAGGTGTTGGCGCTATGGCCACACGGTGAAAGGATGCAGATCTTCTGCCAGGTGCCGAATTTGTGGCGAGGATCATGTGACTAGTGATTGCAAAAGTCCTGATGAAAAGTGCTGTCTCTGCAATGACTCCCACCCCGCTGATTATGCTAACTGTCCGGCAAAAGCAAAAGAAATGGCAATTTTAGAAATTGTAGATCGACGACGCTGCTCACGTCGTGAAGCTATAACTGAAATTCAAGCTCGATCACAAGGCTACGCTGGTGTTACAGCCCGCCTAGCTGGATCCATGGAAGCGTCTCTTTCCGCGACTATTGCCGATGCGGTAGAAAGAGCTATGGAAAAAGCCATGGAGCGCCTTGCAGGTAATCTTTGTGAGACGTTGTCGCAAATAATGACTAATCAGGTGGCCCACATAATTAAGTCAACATCGGCTGTTATTCCAGTTTCCCAAGGGGCACAGTGTCTACAGCCATTAAACGAAGTAGCGTCCGATGCCACTTCACAAGATGCCCAGAGTGCGGTCCTGTCAGCTGATACAATCAAGAATCATACTGAAGACATTAACGATGACGCGCAGGAGTTGGAGGACATGGATATGGATCCTCGAACACTGAAACGATTGAGGTCACCGCTGTCTAAGAAAGGCACGACAGCCATTCATTCTAAGACGAAAAAATATTTGAAGGAGAGCCTTTCTAGGAAAGATTTCTTAAAAGAGAGTATTTTAAGCAAGGCAGTGGCTGAGGCCAATCTATTTCAACAATAGGATCCATAAAAATTCTTCATTGGAATTGCCGCTCTATTCTTTCTTCAAGAACAGACTTATTATATTTGTCAGCCAAATTCACTCCAGATATAATTGCATTACAGGAAACTTGGCTTTCAGGTCACCAGTCTTTTCAATTAAATAAGTATCGATCATTCCGGCTAGACCGCCCATCGAAGGGCGGAGGATTAGCATTCTTTGTTAACAACCGAATTAGTCTTAAGGCCAAAATTTCATATAAGCTTATGTCTCCTGAAAGCGAAATATTCGCCTTGGAAGTATCCTTGCCAGGTTGTCCGCCATTTTCTTTAGTTAATTTATATTTTCCTGCAGGGGTGCAAAATACTAATTTATTAGACTCTGCTGTGGCATCCTTAGGCAAATATAAGATCCTTGTGGGTGATTTCAACTCTCACCATGTTAGTTGGGGTTTTAGAACCGATAAATGCGGCAAGCGCCTTTGGGAGTGGTCAGTAGATAACAACTTGACTTGCCTTAATTCTGGAACTCCTACATATATCAATCATCGGTCCCGCTCAGTATTGGATTTAAGTTTTATAAGTTCAGGGATAACTAGTTCCTCCTGGATGACCTTGGACAGCGGCACAAACAGCGACCACTTCCCGATAATGTTTGAGGTTAATTGTCCGATAATGCTGGCATGTTCTCGCACCCGAGTTTTTGTTAATTATAATAAATTCAAAATGATCTCAAAGCAGCGTTAGTTTCCGGCTTAGAAGATGGCGAAGATAATAAGGCTATGAAGCTTAGTGCCATAATGAAAAAGACGTACAAAAAAGCAGAATTCATTGTCCAATCTCCCAAGGGAGTTTCTTGTAGCCCTTGGTGGAATGCAGATTGCGCTCGTGATCACAGACGACGGCAGGCTGCGTGGAAACAACTTTTCTATAATCAATCCCCGAAGAATTGGTCAGATTACAAATTTCTTGCAGCTATCTTCAAACGAACAGTCGCTAAAGCTAAAGAGGATTATGATAAAAGGACAACACGATTTCATTTCTAAACCAGAAAACAAGAAAGCATTATTTAGATATATGAGAGCTCGCAAAATCCTGCCATCTCCAGCTAATGTAGAATGTGTAATTCCATCGTCAGAGGAACTGACAAAGTCATTAGAACTAATTGCTAAAGGACTGGAAAGCAGATTCACATCGACTATGTCTCAGGTCTTCAAGAAACCACCGGATACGACTGATTTCACAGAAGTCACATCTGCAGAATTGACGGAGGTGATCAGATCTTTACCACCATCTGCTCCAGGCCCTGATGGAATTACGGTCACAATGATCAAAATTTTATTTGATCTCTCACCATGTGACCTCCTAAACACTATAAACTATTCACTAAAAAACGCCTGGATTCCCCATGATTGGAAATTAACTAAAGTGATTCCAATACCTAAAAAGCAAGGATTAGGATTCAACATCGATAATATCAGGCCCATTTCGCTTACTTCTAATATGGTTAAAGTGATAGAACGTGTACTTTACCCCAAATTAGCAAATTTTGTGGAAGATAACTTCATATTGAAGCCTTTTCAAGTAGGCTTTAGATCGAACTGCTCAATATGGTGTGCGCACGTGGATATAGAGAGCAGGATTCAACTTGCTCGTAAGCGAAGACAACATGCTGCATTGGTAACGCTGGACTTAGCTAAAGCGTATGACAGCGTGGAACACGCAATTCTCCTGACAACCCTAGAGACCTATAATTTTCCAAAATATTTGATAGCATGGATAGCAGAATTTTTGAGAGCTAGGGAATGCTTTTGCTTTAAGGATGGCTGCTACTCTCCTAGATTCACACAAACTCGTGGTGTTCCTCAAGGAGCAGTTCTTTCTCCGTTATTGTTTAACGTCCTAATGAGCTCCATCCCTACTTGTGAGGGTGTACAACTTTACGTTTATGCTGATGATATTGCATTCTTTGCAGCCGACAGCGACATTCATATACTCTATCAAAATTTGCAACGTTACATGAATACGCTTCGTAATTGGCTTTGCAAAATTGGCATGTCCTTAAATGTTAATAAAAGCTCGATCTTAGTGTTCCCTTTAAGTGATCCTATTTCTATCTCTATATATTACAATCAAGACCTTATTCCCCAAGTCGATTCTCTCAAATATTTGGGAATAATTTACGATGCAAAGCTAACTTGGATTTCTCACATAGAGCATATAAAATCTAAGGCTCAGCGTGCCTTAGGTGTGCTGCGCAGATCAAGCAACAGACGGTTTGGGTTACGCAGGGACGCTCTCCTGAGGATCTACAAGATGTACATGCGCCCAGTAATGGAATTTGGTTGCGCTCTATTTTCAGGTTCCCCAGCTTACAAAACTAAGCCGCTAGTTCTCTTGGAACGTGAAGCACTGCGACTTTGCATAGGCCTACCTAAATGTACAGCCAATACTGTTCTGTATCAAGAAGCTCGCTTGCCTACATTGTCTTGCAGATTCCGAATCTTAACTATACAAACATTCCTAAAATTGTATAGTTTTCCGCTCAGACGAACTGAATATGTGTTCATCAAAGAGCCAGACTCGTTTTTTCTAGCACATTGGCCCCGCTTCCATACACCACAGATTATATTTGTGCAAAGACAATTAGATAGCATAAACGTTAACATTCGAGAGTTAATTGCATCAAAAGGCTCAAATCAGGGGATCACGATTGAATATGATGATATTTTTCCCGGAAACGCTAAATTTCTGTCTACTAGGTTCTTAAATAATCAGCTGCAAGACTACCTTGGGCAAGCACAAACAAATTACATAATAGCTACAGACGCATCTGTGAAGGGCGAAAAGGCAGGTGTGGGGATCTTTTCATCAACGCTTGATTGGTCCTTCTCACTGAGATTACCAGACTACACCCCCATTTTTGCAGCAGAGCTTTTAGCAATCATTTTGGCGCTGAGGAAACTCCCTGCGGCTGCGACTAATGTGGTGGTTTTAACCGATTCCCATTCGGTTTGTACTTCTCTTACATCTTCATCCAATTCACAAGCCCTGCAGATGTTTTTAGCATTAGTTCCGCCACATCTTAGCCTTGTAAAATTGCTGTGGGTACCGGGCCATAGCGGATTGTATTTAAATGAGATGGCCGACTCATTAGCTGGAGCATCTCTTCAAGGACCGATAATATCAGTTTTTCCAGCAGAGCAGTATATAACAGCAATCAGATATAGAAAATTTTCTATACATAGAGATTCAATGGAAACTATCACAGCTTCGTCAGAATACAGACATTTAAATTATCCATGGAAATCTAAATGGTGTCCATCAAGGCAATCTGAGGTAATTCTCAGCAGGTTTCGATGTCGTGTCCCTCCGCTAAATCTTTACGCACACAGGGCTGGTTTGGTTTTGTCGCCCCTCTGCCATTTCTGTCGTGAAATTGAAAGTATAGATCATTATTTGTTAGTTTGCCGCCGGTACAAGTTCCTCCGAAAAAGACTTCTAGAAATTCCGATCAGTACGTTGGGACTAAATTTAACAACTGAAGTTGCTCTTTCTTTTGGTGCCTCAGCTCTGGGATATTGCCACAGGGATGTATTCAATGCTGTGTGCAATTACATACAAATGACAAACCGTATACGATTTTGACAATTCCGGTTAAAAAAAAAAAGTCAATTGTAAAGACAGTCTACTCTTCTCGTGAGTACTGCAAAACATACTTAAGTTATTCTTCGGTACATGTCTTGGTGACTCATCTGTCAGGTTTGAATGGTTAACATGCACAATTCCACTAATTAAATTCCCTCTAAAACATCCTTTTTTTTCTCTCTCTCTATCGGTTCCTTCCAATAATTTAAAATCAAAACGTAATCACCTCTTGGCCAATCCCCCCTGGTGGGTAAGTGCCGTAATTCTTCAGGAACATCATCATCATCATCATCATCATCATCAAGGAGAGAGGCTAGCTGCTTGATCGGGTTGCACATCGTAAGTAATAACCCGATTAGAAGCAGCGCGAGAACATCATCATCATCATCATCATCATCATCATCATCATCATCATCATCATCATCATCATCATCATCATCATCATCATCATCATCATCATCATCATCATCATCATCATCATCATCATCATCATCATCATCATCATCATCATCATCATCATCATCATCATCATCATCATCATCATCATCATCATCATCATCATCATCATCATCATCATCATCATCATCATCATCATCATCATCATCATCATCATCATCATCATCATCATCATCATCATCATCATCATCATCATCATCATCATCATCATCATCATCATCATCATCATCATCATCATCATCATCATCATCATCATCATCATCATCATCATCATCATCATCATCATCATCATCATCATCATCATCATCATCATCATCATCATCATCATCATCATCATCATCATCATCATCATCATCATCATCATCATCATCATCATCATCATCATCATCATCATCATCATCATCATCATCATCATCATCATCATCATCATCATCATCATCATCATCATCATCATCATCATCATCATCATCATCATCATCATCATCATCATCATCATCATCATCATCATCATCATCATCATCATCATCATCATCATCATCATCATCATCATCATCATCATCATCATCATCATCATCATCATCATCATCATCATCATCATCATCATCATCATCATCATCATCATCATCATCATCATCATCATCATCATCATCATCATCATCATCATCATCATCATCATCATCATCATCATCATCATCATCATCATCATCATCATCATCATCATCATCATCATCATCATCATCATCATCATCATCATCATCATCATCATCATCATCATCATCATCATCATCATCATCATCATCATCATCATCATCATCATCATCATCATCATCATCATCATCATCATCATCATCATCATCATCATCATCATCATCATCATCATCATCATCATCATCATCATCATCATCATCATCATCATCATCATCATCATCATCATCATCATCATCATCATCATCATCATCATCATCATCATCATCATCATCATCATCATCATCATCATCATCATCATCATCATCATCATCATCATCATCATCATCATCATCATCATCATCATCATCATCATCATCATCATCATCATCATCATCATCATCATCATCATCATCATCATCATCATCATCATCATCATCATCATCATCATCATCATCATCATCATCATCATCATCATCATCATCATCATCATCATCATCATCATCATCATCATCATCATCATCATCATCATCATCATCATCATCATCATCATCATCATCATCATCATCATCATCATCATCATCATCATCATCATCATCATCATCATCATCATCATCATCATCATCATCATCATCATCATCATCATCATCATCATCATCATCATCATCATCATCATCATCATCATCATCATCATCATCATCATCATCATCATCATCATCATCATCATCATCATCATCATCATCATCATCATCATCATCATCATCATCATCATCATCATCATCATCATCATCATCATCATCATCATCATCATCATCATCATCATCATCATCATCATCATCATCATCATCATCATCATCATCATCATCATCATCATCATCATCATCATCATCATCATCATCATCATCATCATCATCATCATCATCATCATCATCATCATCATCATCATCATCATCATCATCATCATCATCATCATCATCATCATCATCATCATCATCATCATCATCATCATCATCATCATCATCATCATCATCATCATCATCATCATCATCATCATCATCATCATCATCATCATCATCATCATCATCATCATCATCATCATCATCATCATCATCATCATCATCATCATCATCATCATCATCATCATCATCATCATCATCATCATCATCATCATCATCATCATCATCATCATCATCATCATCATCATCATCATCATCATCATCATCATCATCATCATCATCATCATCATCATCATCATCATCATCATCATCATCATCATCATCATCATCATCATCATCATCATCATCATCATCATCATCATCATCATCATCATCATCATCATCATCATCATCATCATCATCATCATCATCATCATCATCATCATCATCATCATCATCATCATCATCATCATCATCATCATCATCATCATCATCATCATCATCATCATCATCATCATCATCATCATCATCATCATCATCATCATCATCATCATCATCATCATCATCATCATCATCATCATCATCATCATCATCATCATCATCATCATCATCATCATCATCATCATCATCATCATCATCATCATCATCATCATCATCATCATCATCATCATCATCATCATCATCATCATCATCATCATCATCATCATCATCATCATCATCATCATCATCATCATCATCATCATCATCATCATCATCATCATCATCATCATCATCATCATCATCATCATCATCATCATCCTTTGAAAGAAAAAATGACGCTGTGCAGGAGAACACTGTATAGTCCACATACTTTCTTTTTCTTCTTTCTCTGCAAACTTTATAAGTTGTCGCCATGGATTAGTTGTCGACTGTTGGATCATATGGCGCCCTTGAACTGAAGTTTTAATTCTCTGTAAATCTTAACAAAATTCGTTGGTAAGTTAGTTGGTTATTAATTATTATGGGAATACTGAAAAACGCAGCCTGAATACGGGTCAAGGAAAAAGACAGCATTTGCTGTCTTCTCCGTCCCGCGCTCAAGCGCCGTGTTTTACAGTTTTCCGTTACTTTCGCTTAGAACTTACCCTGTTTTTCTCATCATGCATGGCAGCTACTAAGTAGCGTAATACGTCGCGCGCGCCCACGCGCACACACGCACACGTACGCGCACACACAGGCACACGCACGCACACACACACGCACTCGCACACACACCGCACGCACACCGCACGCACATGCACACACACGCACATGCACACACACATGTACACACACACGCGCACATGTATCACACACGCGCGCGCACGTGCACACACACACACGCACACACACACACACATACGCACACACACGCGCAGACGCACATGCACACAGAGAGAGAGGCACACACACATGAACATGCACACAAAGAGTCGGTCAAGTGTCCTTCAATACGCGTTCTCCAGTTAACTTCCTTCAGTTTAACATTTCGCTCGAGACAAGTTTGTTCATAAATTATCCTTCACATGAAGATTCCGTGATGTCACTTGCCAGTCGGTCCAGTGATCTACCGTTTCTACTTAATGTTTTTAAGTAAACTTTTTGTTTCGGCTTCCGCTTTTAAATACGAGTAAAAGCGTACGGAGACAATTCTGCTCGCATGTTTTCTGCCCAAGCATCCATCAATGTAACCTACTTGTCGCTATTTGTCTTTCATAAACGCAGGAAAAGCCGATTGATCAAACCGTGAGTAAAATGGTTCATTCATTCATTCATTCATTCATTCATTCATTCATTCATTCATTCATTCATTCATTCATTCATTCATTCATTCATTCATTCATTCATTCATTCATTCATTCATTCATTCATTCATTCATTCATTCATTCATTCATTCATTCATTCATTCATTCATTCATTCATTCATTCATTCATTCATTCATTCATTCATTCATTCATTCATTCATTCATTCATTCATTCATTCATTCATTCATTCATTCATTCATTCATTCATTCATTCATTCATTCATTCATTCATTCATTCATTCATTCATTCATTCATTCATTCATTCATTCATTCATTCATTCATTCATTCATTCATTCATTCATTCATTCATTCATTCATTCATTCATTCATTCATTCATTCATTCATTCATTCATTCATTCATTCATTCATTCATTCATTCATTCATTCATTCATTCATTCATTCATTCATTCATTCATTCATTCATTCATTCATTCATTCATTCATTCATTCATTCATTCATTCATTCATTCATTCATTCATTCATTCATTCATTCATTCATTTTAGCTATCCCGAAACGCGGGCCTGTTATGTGCACATTAACTACTTCATACACATGACGTAACGGACGCAGTATCTTAGTCACAACCTGATCGATGTCGCAGACTAAGCAGAATGAGGTGATAATGCTCGTTTACCGTGACCCCATCAATGCCTACTCCTTTTCAATCATGAGACTCAGTTATATCGACAATGCGGTGTACAGAAAACGTCTTTCAATGCTTTCAGGCGTACGTGCGAGGGTCGCCTCGAGGACTGCTCTCCGCATTCCATAAATGGGTAAAAGTAAGTATAATGTTCGATTGATAAATACTGTCAGTGACACTATGAACAAAGGAGGAAATGGAAACGTTTTTCGCCACAAATTGAAGAAAGATAACAATGCGTTTGCTGCTTTAACACGCTTCAACACACAGGACTGTTAACGGTATTTGTGGCAGCGCTGCAAAGCAGAGCCATAAAAACGAAACGTTACCAACCAGTCAAATGGTCTCGAAATACTCGGCACTTTGAAGCCTCGTTGTAACAAGTTAACTCTTCATTACAATCAACAGAGTCCGCTTTGGTATCGGGTTTCACATCAGTAGACGGCTGCCACAGCTCTTCCATAGTAGGGTACGATTGCCATATGTCGCTATTGTTCTAAAAACACACCAACACTTTCGAGTTTGGCTGCGGCAAGACACGGTACAACCGTTCTATAATTTTTGCCCTTCCGAGTTTACATTCACTTGGGCGATTTTCTTTTTTTTTTTGCACTATACAGCGCTTTGTTTCTGATATATGCAAGTGATCGTCCACAGCTCCGCGCTGCGGTAATAGGTCTGTGGTAATAGGTAAAGTGGAACGTGTGACAGAAAACATTTTGTCCGCTTCACACTGCGGACGCAGCCCCCGTCCACATCTTAATGAGGATGAAACGAAGGATGCTGTCTACTGAAACGACAACGCGGCAGCAAAATTTATTTTCTCCCTCTTTTAAAACAGCACACAACATTAAAGTGCTTCAGGACGAGCAGAAGACCGTATCGGTCTGGTCGTGTGGAAGTGCGATGACCACGTCGAAAGCGCCCTTATGCCTAACGGTTTATCTTTTGGTAAACTTTCTTATGTTGTGCTTCAAGTTTTTGGTTAATCAATGATAGTTTTATTTCTGAAAAAATTTATCGCACCTTGGCGAGCTATTGAAACTGCGTTGACCCGTGAAGCACGGAAAATGAGATTGTGCTTTAACGGGATGGGGGGGTCCACGGAAAACGCAGGTAAGAATGGCGAGAATTCTCGGCGTGTTCGTGGCATGGAACACAACGTCCATGATGCTCTGCTGCGGTGCCAACATAGTGGGACTACGATTCCCGCCAAAGTGGGTGAGTGGTTGCGAACAGGCGTTGAATGCAAAGCGCGCTTATTCGACCTACTTCGAGAACGTTCTCCTACCTGAAGATCCAGCCGGGCATACGGTGGCCTGTCGATCTAGGGTCAAGCCTAGATTTCTCTGTCGCAATTGGTTTCGCCTCTCCTGCAGTTCAGGCGAAGGCGTCAATCACGGTCAGGATTGAAAGGGTGCCTCGTGACTAGGTATACGAGTTAAGGACGGGTATGCTATCAAAGATGCACGTGTAAATACGTACGCACGCCCCAGTTTGAAACATTAATAAGGTTTGTTCGTATTTATAAAGCGTTACGCTGATATCTCGGCACCCACGGTGTGTTATTTGTTGTTCAGCTTTTTGGCTATGCGAACCACTCGTTTCAAATAGCAGCAATCGTACAAAATATTTGCTTGTTATAGCGTTTTGGAGATGGAATGAAGTTCGAAACGCCCCTGCTCCACAGTAATACTGGGGCACATCCTAACTTGACCTAACAAAACCTAACGTCGTACTGATCATTCTTAACCATCAAGTCCACAGCGAAAAGCAAGGATGCAGAGTAATCTATTTGAGTGGTTAATAAAGCGCAACATAAACTGAATTTTAGGTTCAACTTCAGATCTTCTAAATCGTGTATACTCGTAGAATAGCTTCAGACTATACGTCATCCGTCGCTTTCCAAACGGGACCTAGAAGTCTCCTTGAAGAAACGATTGCCAGCGTGTTTATGGGTATGAAGCAAAAAAAGAAGCGCAGTATTTAATAGAATTTATATCTTTCTTTTTTTTTCACAGTATACGCACCAAGACGCAAGTGCGCTGACCCTCAGAGAAAACGTGAGTTTCCTGAGATAAAACGTCAGCAGCCTCGCGGCATTCATCTTGTTGGAAATGGACTGTTCGCTAAAAAACAAAAATAAAAAAACCAGTGCTATATCATGTTGTCCAGGCGAATAAACGGCCGTAGTGAGAGGAGAGTAATGGGAGACTTCAGAGATAAGTTTAGCAATAAGTTTGAGCTCAGATGCTTCTTTGTATAGTCCGTCAAGCCAGGGGTGTATATCTTTCCATTTCGCTGAGACTGGGTGTCGCTAGTTTGGGGAGTCAGAAGCCAAAGGAACCCTCATTGGGACTGACGTGCACAAAAAACGTTCTTTGGCTCATACCAGCAGTACACAGTACGTGTGTAACGAAATGCAGCATCTAAATCGGGCTACGTATAGTAGTTAGCGACCTGTTAGGGTCGGGTTGGGTTAGGGGTGGGGGTGGGGGTCTTCGCCCTCCCGATGACCACATCCAGAGGAAAGAACGTCTCCCCATAACTGACGTTCCTGAATCAAGCCTCTCATTATAGTTTCTTTCCCAACTCTTGGAAAACGAACTTGCCCTAGATGCATCGACTATCGCCCATAACTATATAGCAGGCCCACCCGACACCACAATGACAACGCTCTCACCCCATACTTTGCTCGCACAGACCTGTTTAAGTTTTCTTATTTCTCGAGAACAATCAGTGAATGGAACTGCCTTACCAAAACAAGTGATCATTCTGTCATATAAGACTACCCTAGTCTGTATGTATTTTTGCTGTATTTTTGTTGTATACATTGCTGTTTCTTTGTGTTACTCTGTATTTGTACTGACCACCCTGCATGAACCACGAGTGCGCAGTATTGTATAAATAAAATAAATAAATAAACGGCGTTAAAGGAGTACTGACGCGAATTTTAGACATCTCTGTATTAGTGCTCTTAAAAAAGCACTCGTGTCGAGAATCCTAAAAAGAGTATCGTGGTATCTCGCAATGTATATGTTTTTAATACGACCATCTTAAAAAGCTATTTTTTTGTTTTGTTTTTTTTTTTATTTCGAGGGGGCGGTTTCGTAGTGACGTGCCAACACAGTTGGGTGCAGGTCTAAGTGACGCGGTGACAGCAACTCGTGACGATGTCGCAGCGACTCTGTTAGCTGCTGGCAGCTGCACGTGATGCACGCAAGCAACGATGGTTTCATTGTCGTCCAGCAACTCTGACAGTGGTTTCGACGATTCTTAAGCAACTGTGCTCACACGTCACGGCATTGTCCATTGCGATGGGACTCGCTTGCAGAATCTGGGAGACGAAAACATTTAAATGAAGTTAAAATACTTTATACGTACTTCCTGGCTCCGGTGTTTGGGAAGCATTCGCAATGCATGCCAAGAAAACAAAAATATGTCCCTTTTTAACTGCGTCAGAACCGCGCCAGTACACCTTTAGATAGGCAAGCGTGGCAGGGGTCATCAGAAAATTAGGTGGGCAAATGATATCGAGAAGTTTGCGGTGATAACATGGACGCACCTAGCTCAGGACTAGGATAACTGGAGATCTGTGGGAGAGGACTATGCTTTGCGGTGGGCGTAGACAGGGTGATGACGATGATGATTATTCCCTTAATAATGATAAGTAAGCGTGAAAGACATGGACTCTTTAAAACACACTGATTCGTTGCGTGCATATATGCAGTCAAGTGCTGCTTGCCAATAAAATGAAATTACGAGGTTTGTGTGCTAAAGCCACTGTCTTATCAGGGACGATATACAGGAAACTCCAGGTTTTATTTTTTTATAGAACTACGTATTTCATATTGATCTGTTTTGCAAATGTCTGCTATAACCCCAATAAGTACAGAGGCGTTATTTACTCGTAGCCGGACATATGGGCACAGCACAAACGACTGTAGATGCAACAATGACTATGCTCTCTTCCACTAGTTGCATGCAGCAGAGCCAATGCTGAGGGGTCATCCAGGGTAGGTATTTTTGAGAAGCCAGACGTAGCGTAAGCATTCGCACGCGCACCTTCCGATTCACTCTTGCCGACAGAGGGCCCACCGTATCCTCCTCCTTCCAAGGCAGCCGCTGCCTCTGCGGAGCTCACCAATGGCAGACTGCATGGCGCGGAGGGACACATTGAACATAAGTTCGCCCTCCTGGTTGGGAGAAGGGGCTTGTAGCTTGACAGCGCTGCACGAAACTACCGAAACAGAGTAGAATACTTTTCACGAGTTCCAGAAACATCTAAGTCTTATCAGTAACGTAACGTAATGAACTGCACACCAACGTCTGGTCTTCCTTGCACGCAGCTGTCAATTGTATCGGCCTGGGCTCCCCTGATAATCTCGGCCGCCTTCGTGAAGGTATGTTGATTCATATTTGTCTGATGGCACATTTGGCTGGTTGCTTTTAGTGCTCTGTAATTTCTACGAAATTCATGATTAGGGATTTATTTATTTATTTATTTATTTATTTATTTATTTATTTATTTATTTATTTAGAGGTCGTTACTGCAATAACAATGTGCAGCACCTCAACGATCGGGTTTGGTTATCGTCACTAGCACCAGCTCACATTTGCAATAATGCTCGCAAGTTTTTCACAAACAAATATTTTTACGTGAATCGTTGTTCTAACCTTCTAAATGACCAACTGAGCGCGTAATTTTCTTTCATAGCAGCTACAAGAGCACGTAGAGTAATTGAGCAAATACAGCTGTGGCGGCAATACTTACCGACGTTAAATAATCTGCAGTCTAAAAAAGAGCCAGGCCTGCGCGGAACCGCAGGACAGTGGCAGCGTAACCTGGAGGACCGATGTTCTTAGAGGCCATTTTAAACGCTCGGTGAAACTAGTGCAACTTGAGGTGGTAGGTATCCGCAGCGCCAAGTAGGGAAGTACCCACTACGCCATAATTACTGCGGCATTGTGCATAAGCGAAAACCATCGTATCAAATCACAACGTTGCAAAATTTGTCGCGCTTATGTATAAACATTTAGTAATAATAATAATAATAATAATAATAATAATAATAATAATAATAATAATAATAATAATAATAATAATAATAATAATAATAATAATAATAACTTCTCTATTTCCATCAACGATGGAGGAAACTGCGGGTAAAAGTTTCTTGAAACAAGCAACTTGACAGAGGCCCGCAGCCACCTCTACAGTGCAGGCAGCGATGGCACACATTCACAAAAGAAAAGAAAAAAGATCGTATCGAAACACATATTCAGAAATTCAAATATGTCGAAAAAATTTATACAATTTAATAAAAAAACAAAAACAGCCACGTTTGTAAGAAAGAAAGAAGAAAGCAATATTTTAGACTCATTTACTATGTGAGCATGGATGAATAAAATGCTCGCGCAGTGTTCGGGCAGAAGTTATTTGCAATTCAATGTGCAATTTATGAAATGAATTTAAAAGGTTTGGTAGCGTGTTTGATAGTTTCTGCATAGAATAGTTTGCCCGCGGAGTGACCACCTTCCACTGTTCTATGTAACGAGTGCCATATGAATGAGTGTTTTTGGCAAGATTAGATAACACGCGGAAAAACTAAGTTTTCTTTTATGTGTCGTTTAAACTCTAGACTTAACTTATAATTGTAAAGGTTAAAGACGCGGATGATATTTCCTTTCAAAAATAAATCTGAAGTATGGGAATTGTAGGGTACGTTGAAAAGTGCTCGTAGAAATTTTTTCTGCAGTATATGAAGTCTTTCAAGATTCGTATATGTCGTCGTACCCCATACCAAAAAAAAAAAACAATAATACAAAGAAGAAAAAAAAGAGCGCATTGTAAACAAGAAGCTTTATTTTAAAAGGTAACATTAATCTGTGACAATATCAATCGCCATGCATTATGCTACATGGGATATACCGTACGCACCAGGCACACACAGTAGTGCGCCTGATGTCGGTTGTACGGGCTTTAATAATGATATTAGCTTTCAAGATGTTTTGGTAGATGTAGACAGAATACGCGTTGAATATCTATAAAAACAACAGTATATTCTATAGGGCTGCACATGCGCACCGAAACTGATATAAGATGCAAGCGTCACTGGGGGATTCCGAAATAATTTTTGCCAGCTGGCACCTCCCCTCTTCCCACAACTTAAATGCGGCCATCGAGACTAGAAGTCGAGCCCCAGTGCCCCTTAGCAGCCAAGCGACTGATGTCAGAGGGTGATGGATATGCACATGCTTTTTTCTTTTCCTGGCTTACTACTAGAGTAGCAAAAATTAAGGAGCTCTTGTTTCTAATATGAGAAAGATAGGTTTTTTTTTAACCTTTGGCCCCGTTTACATACCGAAACACGAGAACAGCAACCATAACTGTGTTTCCGAAAAGGCCGTGCCTGTAGACCCTCGAATGAAAATAATTGATTCCAGTAAACTGGGCACATATTCAACACCAAAGCAAATTCAGCGCTTGTGTTCTTCGGGGTGTCTTGTCTACTGTGCGGTTACAAATTCGCCATGAATGGTAACCAATACGCCTAACTATCGGTAGTACCGCATTCAGTGGCTGAAATGTACGGCAAGTACGTATGATTAAACAACAGTGCATACTCGCCTTACAGCTGTACTACAATACCTTGCTGTACGACTTCTACAAGAGGTACGACGCCAGTCAGGGACGGGCGTTCGACGAAGGTGCCCAAGTGTCGGCAAGGGGACGCAAGAGCTGGTGGCTGAACATAGGCTGGGGACTGCGCACCCGTACGCCCGCTGAAAAAAGTCCTGCAGGCATGACACCCGATGGACGAACTCCAGCCGGTGCTCGCACTCCAGCCGGTGCCCGTACACCAGGTGGCGCCCGTACTCCAGCCGGTGCCCGTACACCAGCCGGTGCCCGTACTCCAGCTGGCGCCCGTACTCCAGCCGGTGCCCGTACTCCTGCTGGTGCACGTACTCCATCTGCTGCCCGTAGCACAGTCGACACCCGTAGCGGTGTCCGTACTCCAGCTGGTATACAAACTCCAGCCGGCTTTCGAACTCCAGCTGGTTCCCGTACTCCGGGAGCCCCAACCCCAGGCGCCCGAACCCCAGCTTCAACACCAGGTACCCGAACTTCAGGTACCCCTACTCCAGGTGTTCAAACACCTAAAGCGCGCTCTCCTGCTGGGCCGATTCCCCTGGGTGAGCAGACTTCCGGCGGGCGGACCCCCAGCGCCCTTACACCTGTTGCTGTAGTCGCTGGTGCGCGAACTGCTACTCGCAAGCAGAAAAAACCAACATCAGGAGGGAAAACACCGAGACTCCAGTCGCCACCACCACCTGGAGTGCGTGCGGGCACCGGCAGCGCGGTGCCGGTGTCTAAAAAGACTCCGCGAGCTGGCGCTGCAGCTAAATCCGCAGGTGAAGAGGGCGGGACTACCACCTCTGCGGGCACCACGACGTTGTCCAAGACGAAGAACAAATTAAAGAAGCGCGTAATAGCGACCCCCGCAACGCCGCCCCGCGCGTCGACCAAGCAGCGAAAGCTGAAACAAGGTGATCGCGCCGGCGCAGGCGGGACAGCTTACGAGCCAAGCGCTGCTTCTTCCGGGACGTCAAGTGCCAAGACCGTTCAAGACATCGAAGATGCCGGAGGTCTCGCTTCAGAAGTCAGCAATGCCACGACGCCAAGCCAAGTTGCACCCGACGACCTTGTGGACACCGAAGTCAGCGTCGTAACGAGTGCATCCCAAGGGTCCACCGCAGATTCGGCGAAGCGAGGAATTGGAGGAGCAGCGCCGTCGCGGCAGCCCGGCGGCTCTTTGCGCGATGCCTCTCCAGCGACGCCATCTCGGATGCTTGGACTTCACGGCGCAACCGAGGACGTCCGCACTGCCACCAGCAGCGCGTCGACGTCCCGGTCCACGTACCGCGGCGCGCTCGACGGGCGCACTCCAAGGCAACCCGAAGCCAACGTCCTCGCTGGTCAAGTGGGAGGGACGCCGGCCGTCATGCCCAGTCCTCGAGTTGTACAGAGGACTGACGAAGCCGAAAATGTGAAGGGTGCAGGACGACTAAAGCCACCGGAGCCGACGGGCCGCACGCCCAGCCGCCGCAAGCCTTAGCAACCGTGGCTCAACAGGACCGCTCGTGAGGCGTATACGCTGGCGGAATTTTCAATGACAATGACAATTTCAATGTTGTGAGGTAGGACAGTGTGTTGTGGAGACGTCACCTATGCGGCACGCGTTGACATGCCTACGAGGCACACAATAAAGTGGGACTGAAGGACAAACAATGGAAAACGCGAGAGATGGAGACACTACGAAGCCACAGCATGCAATGTTTAAATGCGCAAGGTTTTTACGATATAAAAACGCTAAGACGTAACAGCTGTAGCACCCGCAAAAGGGAACGATGTCGTCGAGCGCTGAAAATAAACAACGATTTCTCAACTAGATTCTGTGTCATCATACATGCAGTACATGCGAGTGCCCAGCATGTGGATATTGCCGCAGTTTATTTGCCAGTAATAAAAGTCAGTTTCACCTGAAGGACGAAGCAATGAATGCAATAGCGAGGCATGATATAATATTCGAAGTAAGGCTAGCAGTTGTAGGGGCAACCCGAATTGTAGTGAACGTGCATGGGCTTATTAAGTAAGCATGCAGGTGCTTGAAGTGCTATGTGACGGTCGAGCGACAGAGACAACGGCCCAGCAGCGCTTCACACCGCGCGACCGCGCTAAGCAGCGTGAACTTTGCGCGCTTTGCGCCGTCGAGAAACTTGGCCCAGCACAGCGGCATCAAGCGAGCTGATGCTGCTGTGCGCTCGCGCGAATGCGTCTGCGTTCCTTCCGTCGTTCGCAGACGCAGTCGCGTGAGCGCTATGTGGCGAGGGCATTGCCGGCGTTGCGACGATATGCGAGGCGCACGGAACGAAGCACGTGATCAGGGCGTTTCTACGCAGTCGAAACATGGCTGAAACACAATCGCACCGACGCGGTGTAGTCGGCTAGCCGGCGAGAGCACCGGCTCTCCGGCGGAAATACGTGCAAGCACGGGCCTCTTCGGTAGAAGGCAGCTCAGGGATTCCAGCTTGCACTGTAACAGGGTCCGCGTCTGCCGCGGCGATCCAAGCGCGTACTACGAACTACTTGCAAGTGCTCTACAGTTCTACTCTAGCTGAGATACAACCACGTCGAACCGTTGTAATCATCGATGTACACGTTCCTATCTCCATCTATTGTCATAAGCCAAACTGTCTGAACTGCTTATTGTCACTTCTAATCTGCAGGCAGTCAACTACATGTACACAGGCATACGCTACCGCTAACCACGTCTCCCCTTCGCATGTGCAGCTAATACAGTAAATCGACTATGCTAATCCTTAAAGGTGCCCTGCAACACTTTAACATTGTCTGAAGTCCGAAAACGGTGCCCACCAGTGGTGTAGCTCCTGTAATCACGTGAACCAAATATTAGTAGGCTGCACGCAACAGGTAATTTGCAGTTTGGTTTCAAATACGGCTAGAAACCGCCTGCTCTACTGTCAGCGTATGACGTCACAAGGAGCACTGACTACCTCGCGTGGAGTAGAACTAGCACTGGTGATTTCGTGAAAGCGGAAGCATCCGCAGAAATACTTCATTTGTCCGTGCTGAGTTCAACAAATAAATAAAACGTATGGATCTTTTTCTGTTTCAGAACAGTCGGTGTTACTTGTGACGTCACTTGTTGAAAGGACAACAGGCGATTTCCAGTTACGTTTGAAACCAAACTGCGAATTCCCTGGTGCATGCAGGTCACTAATATTTGTCTCGGGTGTTTACACGCACCTTCACGACTGATTAGCACCGCTTTTCAGATTATGTTCAAAAAATGCCGCAGGGCCGATTTAAAGCAGTATGGCTACTAGTGATGGAAATAGTGGGCTTCAAACCAACCCTGTACTCCCGACTAAATTTATGACATTGTTCCCAGTAAAAGCCATTTAAATATCAAGCATCGATTCTACGTCATAGCTTGCATGCGCCAGTGTTCTACGAGCCGTATACATACGCTATATCCCTTCACAACTGTCAATGTTTCCTTGTATGGCCACGCGATGTGGCCGAACTAAACGCCAACGCACATTGTAAAGACGCGATGTAAACTAGCATCGTCTTGTCTGTTCATCGACCTACACCGACAGCATGCTACTATTTTGAACGCGATATTCCGCAGAATCAGTCGGTGTACAGAGATGATCAATGAAAGATTCCCGTTTCGAACGTTCCTGGCCTTTAACTTATGAAAAAGCATAGGCAAGAAAGCACCGTACCCGGCTCCGCACAGTCGATGGCCTGCAACTAAATATAGCGTCAAATATAGAGCAATGTCATGCCGTGGCCTCGAAGCATGCATTCGTCGATGGGCATAAAAAATGGCCTATAGAATGAACGTCGTGCCGTATAAACAAGGCGAAGTCGGTGTCCACGAATGCATAAGAGCATATAGAGTGCTGTGAATGGCAGTAAATTGCCTGTTCGAGTGTGACGGGCACGTGACAGTTTCGCGTAGCACCTAACGAATGACGCTCTTTTAAAAGTTCTCTCCGTTGTCTCTTTGGGCTCGTCAGCATTGAATCAGTTGACAGTGCAGCTCAGGTAGGAGTCGTGCACGTCGACTGCCTAAAATGGGGAATTCTGCGCAAGTTTCCTGGAGGTGGCTGCTTTAAAATGCTGATGCCCCGCCACGGTGGTCTAATGGTTATGGCACTCGGCTGCTGGTCCGAAGGTCGCGGGATCGAATCCCGGCCGCGACGGCTGCATATCGAAGGAGGAGAAATGTTGAGGCCCGTGTGCTGTGCGATGTCAGTGCACGTTAAAGAACCCCAGGTGGTCAAAATTTCCGGAGCCCTCCACTACGGCGTCTCTCACAATCAGAGCTGGTTTTGGGACGTTAAACCCCACAAATCAATCAATCAGTTTAAAATGCTGATCCCTTTTCGTCCTTTTATCACGCTTTCAAGTTTATCTTCATTGTGAAACACCACATTTTAATCTTTCACTTCGTGCGACATTTACATAAATAAAATCCGGTGACACAACTTTATTTGATTGATCGACTTATTGCCTTCTGGGGTTTCACATCCCAAAACCACGGTGTGATTATGAGAGACACCGTAGTGGAGGGCTCCGGAAATTTCGACCACCTGGGGTTCTTTAACGTGCACTGACATCGCACAGTACACGTGCCTTCATCGAAATGCAGCCGCCGCGGCCGAGATTCAATCCCGCGACCTTCGGATCAGCAGCCGAGTACCACAGCCACTAGACCACCGTGGCGGGGCAAAGTGCCGAATAATTTAAACGAGTTATCTTTGGCACTTACCCGCATAATATTGCCTAATTTGACATCGTAGGCCAATCATGTTGCCTGAAAAGCTGTTGTGTTACCTAACACTGAAGCATATGCGATAATTTCTTGACCCGAAAGCCCCGCCACGGTGGTCTAGTGGTTATGGCACTCGGCTGCAGATCCGAAGGTCGCGGGATCGAATCCCGGCAGCGACGGCTGCATTTCGATGGAGGCGAAATGTTGAGGCCCGTGTGCTGTGCGATGTGAGTGCACGTTAAAGAACCCCATGTGGTCGAAATTTCCGGAGACCTCCACTACGGCGTCTCTCGTAATCAGAACTGGTTTTGGGACGTTAAACCCCACAAATCAATCAATCAATCTTGACCCGAAACTTTCGTGTAGCAGCCCGCATTTAGCGTATTTGCCTCTACTAAATTTCTGTCTTATAGAGTGGCCCCGTCACGGTGGTCTAGTAGCTATGGTATTCGGCTGCTAATCCGAGGGTCGCGGCATCGAATCCCGTCCACGGCGGCTGCGCTTCGATGGAGGCGAAATGTTGAGGCCCGTGTGATGCGATGTCAATGCACGTTAAAGAACCCAGGTGGTCGAAATTTCCGAACTCCACTACGGCGTCTCTCATGATCAGAGCTTGTTTTGGGACGTTAAACCCCTCAAAAGAATTTCTGTCTTATAGAGTGTCGAGTTCTGTTAATCAGTGCTCCCTCAAGTTTACTTCTAAGTTACAGTTCTACGTTATCTAAGGGTATATATAGTGCACAAAGCGGCTCAAAATAGACGGGACAAACAATTAGTCGCTAACTTGGTTGTCACCGTAGCGTAGCCGTATGACAGTATATGTGGCTCCGTGCCACTTATCTCTTGGCTATTTCGAGATACAGTAGGCGAAAGCGCTAAAGTGGCTTTATCGAGCGGCTTCTGTACAGTATCGCTGTACTGTCGCACGCCAGCCGAAGGTTCAAAAATAGCAGCTACTAAACGCCGACGTGTGGGTGATTGCGTCTCCCGTCAGCGTTATATTGTTCTCGCGTCGGCGTAGTGACAGCGTGCACTGACAAGGCCGGTAGGTTGGGTGAAACACTGTGACGTCACAGATGTTCCATCCGCAGTAATGCAACTACTCCCCTATGGCCCCGCCACGGTGGCCTGGTGGCTACGGTACTCGGCTGCTGATCCGAAGGTCGCGGGATCGAATCCCGGCCGCGGCGGCTGCATTTCGATGTAGGCTAAATGTTGTCGCACGCCAGCCGACGGCTCAAAAATAGCAGCTACTAAACGCCGACGTGTGGGTGATTGCGTCTCCCGTCAGCGTTATAATGCAGCCGCCGCGGCCGGGATTCGATCCCGCAGAAACGTGGAGGATAACGAAAAAACTAGAGATGAAACTAAGGAGCACGCAACGCGCAATGGAAAGAAATATGATAGGGGCAACGCTAAGAGATAAAAAACGAGCGGAATGGATCAGAGAACAGACAGGAGTAGCCGATATTAGGGAGTTTGAGAATTGGGGCCCCAAGGAGCTTGGGGACCCAAGAAGCTTGCGACCCGCCAGGGCGCATGCGCAGAACCCAAGCCAATCTTGGGCTGTTGCGTTCGTGTTGACCCAAGGCGTGTTGCGTCACCTCGTGCGCGACTAGAAAGCCAAAAAAGAAAGAGCCGTACGAGCCGCAGTCATCCAAATCCATTGGCTATCCGTCTGCTCAGATGCTAGAGACGCGCGGGAACAATACGCATAATAGTACAAAGATCTGTTCAGTATATTTTATTTTTTTCTCCTCCTCAGACTACACTTCGTTTTCTTTCTTTTCGTTTGTTTAAAACGTTTCTGTTGTTTTCACCTTTCAAGCAGACTTTTTTTTTTTGTCACTTGTGGCGTTCCGTGCGTTTGACCCAACGCAGCCTGCGTTTGACCCAATTCTCAAACTCTGCTGATCCTCCGAACGCAAGAGCAACCTACGCAACGCAGCTTGGGGACCCAGCGTCTTGGGCCCCCAATTCTCAAACTCTCTATTATTTTATCAATTAAAAGAAAGAAGTGGACTTGGGCAGGACATGACATGAGGAGGAAGGATAACAGATGGACAGTAAGAGCGACGGAATGGATACCAAGAGAGGGAAAGCGCAACAGAGGCAGACAATAGGTTAGATGGAGCGATGAAATTAAAAGTTTGCGGGCATGAAGTGGAACCAACTAGCTCAGGATAGGGTGGAGTGGAAATCGTTGGGAGAGGCCTTCGTCCTGCAGTGGACTTAAACAGGCTGATGATGATGATGATGATGATGATGATGATGATGAAATGCCCGTGTACTGTGCGATGTCAGCGCACGTTGGTGAACCCCAGGTGATCGAAATTTCTGGAGACCGCAACTACGGCGTCTCTCATTATCAGAGCTGGTTTTGGGACGTTAAACCCCACAAATCAATCAATCAATGAACTACTCCCCTATCTCCCACGGCTTTCATAGTCAACTGAATAATGGGATGGTCATTTCGTAGTTCTCTCCAAGCAGCTCCTTACAGATGTCAAGCAAAAGGTCAATGACGTGTCACTGCTAGCGTGCGCAGGCTGTTATGACGCTATTTTCGTAGCTATTTTCGTCATCTTCATATCACGGCTGGAGTGCTCGGAAGCCACCACTAGAATATGACATACGTAAGCCCCTCAAACATCGAGGCGCCAGCTTTAAGTGCATTCGGGTCTGCACCGCCCCTCACACGTGATAAAGTGGCTTGCGTTCATACAATGCGGCCTTTAAAAAATTTCGCGCCTATCGACTGGGAAAATAATGAATAAAACAAATGAGCAAACAAAGGAAACTGGTACCGTTGGTACAGGAGGATAGGTTCTCAAGCTATTATAAAGAAAAATGGGGTCGGAAAGCTAACGTGATGAGTGGCTAGAATGTGACGCATGTGATCCCTGCGTGATTGCATGCGCAAATTTCTGGGTACCTTATTCTAAACAATTTTATTTTTCGCACCCACGTATACTGGAAACACAATGGGAGATTCGAGAAAGAATGGGGAAGAGGGGGAAAACTTTATTCATTCTGAAACGTTTATACCTGTATGTGAATGAAGGCCGGCCTCTTTCGTTTTGAATGAATGAATGAATGGACGGACGGAAGAGCCACGCTGGCGAACATGTGACTCCTCGTTGTATGCAATGCCTGCCGGCGCACACCAACGAATTCCACGGTGCGCCCGCTCAACGCGCACAACCGAGCGTCGTCCAGTCGTCATTTACCAAAATGGAGATTTACCTAAAGCAATTCGTGTGTGGTGACAGCACATCCAATCTACCGCTCAGAACGCGGAGTAGCGCAGTCCCCATCCAAATGACGCCCATGTGAAACTACGCCCGGACAGCAATGTTGTGTTGGCCGTGTGTTTGGCCGTGATTTAGAATCCCGCGTTTCCTACCGTGCCCAGCATCATCAAGCAGGCAGTAAGTGCACACTAGGAAACGGTGGAACCATCAAGAAGCGCATTTGAGCGCGTGCAACACGTATCGTACGCACCGAACGCACATGAGATCGATGAGGGGGCCGTGAAAGACTCCCAGGCCTGCGGAAAGGACGCACCAGTAGCGTAAGTTATACATTTTGCTACTTGCTTTCTCATTCTTCTCATCGACTCTTATTCAATTCCTTCTTCTCGCCCCATTTCTGATGCCACATTCCTTCAACAGAGGCTGCTGCAAACAAAGTCAATTGAGAGTTTTCAAAAGGAAAATTTGCGATATCAAATTGAACTTACGCCTCCGAGGTGCCAAGCATGTACGCGCTTCATGGATCCACGTCTGCTCTTAATTACATGTCTGACCACACGTATAAGTAGCGCTAGAGTGATTGCACGCTACACGTCGTAGTCACGTGACTCATTACAGAAGCTTCTGCATTCGAACATGTCGGCAATCTTACCTGTCTCCGCCAACTTTTGTCGACTGAGACCATGCTGTGCATTTCAGTCCAAATGTTCAGGCAAAATGAACTGCTCTTACGGTCCAACATTCCCATATGTGTGCAAGGCGTAATTATGCGGTACAGCTAGCGTACCTGCCTCGTTCACATTTCACATCAGTGGTTGCAATAAAAAAAAGACGCGCGGAAGGGATATGTGGCTTAAATGCAGAAAGCGGCAAAGCACAATTGAGACACATCCACCGGGGGCCTTCTACGTATATAGCTTCCGAGGATGCATTGAAGTACAGACGTCAACTTCCAGAATTATTTCTTCGAAACCACAGCACGGACGAACACACCCTTCGTCCTGTTACAAAAAACTTCCCCTCGCCAGCAGGAATAAGCGACATTTGCATCGTTGTGTTTATAAACCGACAGATGAGCAATAGTATAATTCAATTAGGATTCCACTGAAGAGAACACCCCCATACACACAAAGAAATAAAGGTGGTGAGGATAATATGAACTCGAGGACAGGGCTGGTTTGTTGGATACCCATGGGGTGTAGCGATGGGTTATGCTTGACTGCTTGATTCTGTGTTAGATTACCCGACCAACCCGGCCGGCTGAACCCGTTCACAACGTGGGTTGACCGTCTCTCTGACAATTGGCCAAGCGCGAAAAGGGCAGAATGGGTTAGCGTAGGAAAAGGTATCGCCGCAAAATACGCTGTATATTGGAGGATATTTGCGCTGAATTACACTCGTTTTTGGGCAGTGGCCCAGTTTTTATTATCAATAATCTAATATACGTCGGTTATAATTTCTGTCTCGACGAACGATTCATAGGTTTGCTGACGCGGGCGCGTACATAACGCGCGTGAGAGGCTCAAACACTGCCATACGCAGTGTCCCTAATCACAGGGAGAAAGAATAACCCCCACCAACCTCAAGGTGCTAGCTGACGTACTGCTCACCTATTGCCCCGAGCTGACGACATTCTCCAGGCGTACGAATATGTTTCAAACAAGAGTTACTGGTGGATGTTCAATCAAGTGACGCTGCAGAGAATCACATCTGAAGAGAAATAAAGTGCCTATATTGACTATAGGAGGTAAAAAGCATATAGCTAAAAGCAGTACGTGTAAGCAGGGGAAGAGCCTCACAACAAGAATGTTGCGTAGCCCCCCTTCAAGAACAATCACACAAACTTCGTATAGCAGAACTTTGTTGATTCATTATAAGTCTAGAGTTTTGTCCGATACATCGGATATTCAAGCTTGCAAAGTCTCTTTCCGCACACAGTTCACAGGACAAGGAGGCAGAGAAAGTGGTTGGTAACTTGGAGCACCAAGCGCAGCCTTTCATACACGAATATCTTCCATATATAAGTGAATTCGAGGCGATTGTCTGTTTTGGGCTGTGATGAAGTAAAAAGAATGATCTCGATTGCCGTACCACTCTTTCACAAAAGAAAGTGACCGTATAGCTATGTTCACTTCCAAGGCTGAGGCAGCCGAAGCGTGTCCTCGACAGTGTCACACACAACCATTGTGAGCTGGGGAGGTTTTCCGCCTGAGGTTTCAAAGGCTGATCAACCTACGTTGCATAATCAGTGGGCATCGAACTATTTTGAAGGTCATTCAGTAACTGAGGTCCAAAAGCTCCTAGCTTCAGGCGGTCGATTCGCGGCGCACAAGGAACATCAGTCCGCCTGATTGTCGTCTTTATTCTTATCGTCTTCGCATTCTTTTCCCTCGGACTTCTCCTTTTCGTCCTCACCATCGTCAGCACCACCGATGAAGAAGGCGACGCCCCCTTTCTTTACTGCACGGTTTCCTTCGCTCACGTCGTCAACTTCGGGCTCGTCTACCTTGAGAACCGTGAAAGTTCGAGATCTCACGAGAGGGGGTCGCGCGTTTTCGCTCGCGTTCTCACCATTGGATCCAGACTCCTGGCGCCGGTGGTCATCGCCATCCTCACCATCAGACTTATCCCCGTCTTCGTCTTCGTTCTCGTCTCCCTCCTCGCCGCTGAGATTACCGTCCTCCACCTCAAGGCTGCCACCGTCTTCCGAATCTGGTTCAGTGTACTCCCGAGTGTTTTCGCCATCCACGCCTTCTTCGTGGCCGTTGTCATCCGTATCACTGTTCTCACGTGTTTCTGAGACGTCCGGCCCGTCGTCGCCATCGCGAGACTCGTCCGCGTTCGCCGCGACCTCCGGTTCGTCTTGGGAACAACCGCTCCCGATCGCCGGCAAGGGAGTGTACTTGGACAGCGAAGACTTGTGTCCCAGCGACGTCTTGGAGCGCGCCGAAGCGGTCAGTCTGGACACGTCGTCGTCGAGGTTGACGGACAGCCTTCGATAGGAACTTCCCGTGCACCAAACCGGGGACAGAGTCCTGTCGTGACAATCGTAGGAGGAGCACCTGTCCTCCCTGAACCTGCCAAGGGCAGCGGACGCCGTCGCCGGCACGTTCTCCTCGAAGGGACGCATGTCGCCGGGCAAGTATCCAGCGCTGCTGCTCAGCTGATACCGACGGAACAAGTCGCTCGGACTTTGCTGACGGCACCGTAGGCTGCTTAGGTTGAGACGTGACTGCGGAAACGCCGTTAAAAGGGATCCTCTTCTGTTGTCTCCCGGGTCACTCGCCGCACGAGTGTAGCCCAGTGCCTTCTTCAACTGTGTCATAGAATCGCCGGCCGAAGGTACGAGACAGCACAATCTTCAGACACTGCCAAGCCGGCAAAGTCCACTCGCCTGTGTCTTGGCACCATACGCCCTAGCGCACTTCAGCCTTAAGTAGGAAGCAGACGACATTGCTGCTGACCATCGTTCAAGAGCTTCGGGATACGCCCACGACATCATTACTGCCTGGATTGGTTCGTGCGGTGGAAGCTAGCAGCCATCAATTTAACTTGTAAGCCCAAATTTCACTTCGCTGTGGCTGTGGAAAGCAAAGACTCACAGCTTATGAGATGCAGCCAGCAGGGATTGTGGAATCGTAACCGTCGGCACGGAGCCTTGCAATGTTTCGCGCAGCGTCTCAACGATGGCAGAAGTTTTCTTCCCGCAAGAACAGTCAAGCACTGGATTGGCAGAGTTGTGCGAATGGCCTTGAATTTCAGCGATGGTCTGCTGTCACACCCTCGTGCCCGGACGGCAGATAAAGTTTCCCACACAAAAAGAAGGAGGTCGCAGTCGGTGATGTAGCTCCGTCAGTGCTCCAAATACGACCACAGGCCCCCGAGCTCAATTACACAAGCAGTCTTGAGCTTCGGCATCACTGAACCATTGCGTTCCACTGTTCAGGCTCGTATCAAATGCGGTTGTACGCACACCCTCATCGATTCTGGAGTTCCCGAGCCCGGCATTGTCAGCCGCGCGTCGACAACCGACCAAGACACCGACGGCAGCGCGCCCCGTCTGCGTAGGTACCGCTCCTCACGTACACGAATAGACGAGAACGCTTGGTGAAGCGAGACTCCACGGTCGCTTCGACCGCTGCCGAGGGCCACAGCAGCCGCGTATACCGCGCACGCACCAGAGTTCGCGTCGACCGTCGGCACCATGGCAACCGAAATGTCCAGTTCGATTTCTAGCGCCATCATCAGTCGCAATAGGTAAACAAAGAAAGAAAATGAGAGAGAGAACCTAAAACGAAAACCAACACCTACGGTGGAGGACATCACGTCCACAAACCGGACGTGCTGTAGGGGACGTGACTGATTGTCGCGCGTGTTCCACTTTCACGTCTGCCAGCGGCCGGGTGCGGTTCCTTATTACCACGTTTGGCACCGGTGAACTTTAAGCGGCCGACACGACGTGGACGTCCCATTGGGACCACGGCCTGCGCAACGGTGTCGAAAAAAAAAAAAAGAAAGAGAAAAGGGGGCCAGAGCCAATCGAAAGCGCTAAAAAGGACGTTGGCCGGAAGCTGACGCGTTGAGCCACACTAGAGGCGTGCGCCGCATGCTTAGGAGAGGATGAAAAATAACTAGGTCTCCGAAAGCCTTGCACGCGAGCCTTAACCGCACTCGCGCCTGAGTAATACTGGCATTTTCGGCGCATAAGCACTCCGTGCTACGGGGTGTAGTTGACCAATTTAACACAACTCCTCTGCAGGAGTGTATCATCACAATTATCAGCCTACTTATCCACTAATACCAGCAATGCTGAGCGACTAAGGCGTATTTTTCGGCTGAACACATGGTCTCTGGTTCGATTCACTGCCGTGACAACCGCAAGCCGATTTGTAGCATTCTTTCTAGTAAACGTTGAATTGAAGGCGCTGGGGTGCTGAAGGTTCCGTGCAGGTGTCTCATAGACATAGCGTCAGCATTGAGACGAGAGTTTCCTGTCAGTCGATCAATCAATCAATCAATCAGTCAATCAATCAATCGGCCGGTCACACTACAAGAATTACCAAACGGTGATAGAAAATGCATCGTTGTAAAATGACGTTTGGTCGTTCTGCAATATATGTTAATGGAGAATTATAAACCACCTTGTAAGAAAAATTCACTCACAATGAATGACGCAGTGAGAAGTTTGGCAAATAGAGAGATGCAAGCAGTCTACTACATTTGCAGACTCAAGGATGATCTCGTGCTTGGAAATCGAGGGTTGCGTATCCATTTCATGAGTTCTCCTATAAACTTCAGCCGAATTCACAAAATTTTCCGTTCGTAAGTGATATTTGCCATTCGCGAGGCGTTAATTATCATATGCCCAGCATCACGATGGCTGAAAATTCTTTTTACAAACAGTTCTGGCGTAAAGCCTTTCCGTGATTACGAGCTCTGCACCGTAGAAGCGTAAAGTATTGCGAATATAAACCATGTTTCTGTACCCGTATCTGCCTTCCTTCTAACGAATGGCCGTTGTCATCGGTAAAACCTCTAGACGCAACGTGAAGCTAAGAAGAAACCGTTTAAAATGGCACTTATCTTCCAGAAGCCGACAACACTGCAATTCAACACTTTTGTGGCTACCACTCCTGCTTAGGCCAAACAGCTACCTTTTTTCCCACTTAGCTGAGAAGAACGTAATCAACGCATAGCGCCCCGTAAAGACGTTTCGTGGAGACGGAAGTTATATGGCGTAAAATAAGGGACGCAGAACACATTTTCTAGGGCAATTTCTAAATGCGCGCAAGCGGTCTGGGGTTGAGCATTTATGCTGCTCTTTCCGCCTTTTGCTTTACTTCAGTTCATAGCAGCTGCTTCCGTGCAAGGCCTACATGAACGCAATGTGTCAGTGGCCTCCCAACTGTTGAAAGCGAATTCACTAATTGGTTGGGTGATTGATTATTGTTTGACTGACTGACTGACTGACTGACTGACTGACTGACTGACTGACTGACTGACTGACTGACTGACTGACTGACTGACTGACTGATCGGTCGATTCATTCATTCATTCATTCATTCATTCATTCATTCAAGAGTACAGAAGTAGGTCGCGGAGTTACAATGTCCTATCCATATACAATATGAGTGTAAAAATGACGGCACTTCATTCAAGAGTACAGAAGTAGGTCGCGGAGTTACAATGTCCTATCCGTATACAATATGAGTGTAAAAATGACGGCACTTCTTCAGCTATTCTTCTTACTAGTAACGGACACTTACAGGGCGAGTGTAAATTCTCAAGCTGTTCAATCGAGCATTACATATTCAAGCAACAATCATACAGGTACCTGACGCATAGAAAAGTGTTTATCGTTACAAGTTACTATTTCTCTTGCTCTGGACTCATCTGCTAGAAATATCAAGCGAGATTTCTTTACCGCACTCTACAACCATCGTATACTGTTCGCGCGACGCTGAACGGAAGAGGTTATTTTGTTTTTATCCAACCATCGACCTTGTGTATAGCAAACATGTGCTATGTTCTTTCTGAATATAGGGTCTTTCGAAAAGACGAAAGTTCTACATATAGTTCGTCACTTTTCTTAAATTTATGTACCTCTCTAACACTCCCTCGTATGACGTGTTCATCCTTTTGGGTGTGCGCAGTCGCAGACAAGGAAACTAGGATGCGTGATTAACATGTAGACAATGCGACCTTATAGGTAATATTCTTAAGAAAATTCTTACGTAGAGCTGCATGACAGCATAAAAAAGTATCGCATGCAACAAAAACACAGCCCACAGCGTGCACAGTTCGCAATTGACACAAGTGTAAATACCCCCTCCAATATGACATGCTAGTTGTTAAAAGTTTTCTGGCAACTCTCTCTCGCTTTCTTTCTCTCTGTGTGTGTTTCTGTGTGCGTGTGTGTGTACGTGCAAGCTGAAAAAAAAGGAAAATACATTTGAAAATAAAAGAAAAAAGAAAAAAAAAGGCACTGGTGCCGAGAACACTAATAAAGTATATTGCGCCTCGGACTACAATGGCATATTTTTAATACGGCTACATTGAACCCCACTTCAGGTTTCTGTTTCGTGTTGGCCGTTTCTTAATGACACGCCAAGACAGCCGGGCGTAAGTCTAGGTCACTTGAGGACGGCAACTCATAAAGCAGTCTCAAGCAGCTCTGTAGGCTGCCATCAGTAGTTGCACGTGGTGCACGTAAACAACGATGATTTCATTGCCGTCTAGAGACTCTGACAGCGATTTCGGCGATGTTTAGGTGACTGTCTTCACACGTCATGGCGTTATCCACTGAGATGGTGCTGGCTTGCAAGTGCTGGGCGACGAAGACATTTAAATCAGGTTAATATACTTTGCACGTGTTGCTCCGGTTTGCGAACAGCGTTAACAATGCAAGGTAAGGAAACCGAAAGATGTATCTTTTGCGTCGCCTCAAAATCCTGTCAATTCTTCTTCAACGATCGTCCTTTGCGGCACTATATAACTCCGCCTGTTATGAATGTACGTCCCATTGTACCAATTGTCCAGTTCGTTTGATGGACGCTGTTTTATGGATCTACATACCTGCTGACACCAGATCGTGAGTTCGAGTTCCTGTGACAGTAGTTGGCGAAATATTATTTTTCTTTGGAGTTGGTAATAGATTTGACCCTGCAAGGGTTGTACGGCGGCGTACGATGGTGTAGAGCTATGTGGGAACGCACGGGCACACACACTCCTGACTTCTTGCACTTGTCACAATGAAAGGTGGAGACTGCAGTCCTAGGAGAAATCAAATGAAGAGCAGTAGGGACCCTTCGGATTCCACAACGCGCTCTTGTGCATCCGAGTCGAAGCGTTTTCAAGCCTTTGTTTTATTTTGCACTTGTGTTTGCGATTTCGGGCAATGCGTGTCTTTATTCGCATCAGAATCGGAAGTTTAAAATGTATACTTATACGTAATAGACAAAGCTGTTCAACGAGCCGCGCAGCAGCGGTCCGTCACGGTGGTCCGGTACTTACAGTGCTCACTGCTAATCCGAAATATTGGGGTTCGATTCCGCTCGCGGTGGTGACATCTTCGATGGGGGTGAGAAGGCTAGAGGCCCGTGTACTGTGCGATGTCGGTGCACATTAAGTCCCCCTAGCGGTCAAGATTTCCGGAGCCTTCCGCTACGGCGTACATCGTAATCATGTCGTTATTTGGCACGTAATACCCCAGCAGTTATCATCACATTGCATTCTCTCGAAGACAGTAACTTGCACACCAGTGACAGAGGGTCCTGTACCACACTTAAAGCTTCCTAAGGCTTAGAGGCGTTGTGTTAAATAACTTGCCTTATAAAATGTTCAGCGTAGGCATTATTGTCATTTGGCAGGAGAATTCTTTTAACCCCGCCACGGTGGTCTAGTGGCTAAGGTACTCGGCTGCAGATACGAGGGTCGCGGGATCGAATCCCGGCCGCGGCGGCTGCATTTCGATGGAGGCGAAATGCTGAGGCCCGTGTGCTGTGCGATGTCAGTACACGTTAAAGAACCCCAGGTGGTCGAAATTTCCGGAGACCTCCACTACGGCGTCTCTCATAATCACAGCTGGTTTTGGGACGTTAAACCCCACAAATCAATCAAATCAATCGAACGCAGTAAAGGTTATATCTCTTTCTCGAAGTGAAAAAAAAAAGGGGGAGGGGGAATAATTTACCTTTTTTGTATGGCGAAGATTGTTAACAGGTACAACTGTAAAGCTAATCACGCGACATTCTCTCATACGACTCCATTTCCCGAACCGAGCTTCCGTCGAGAAATTAGAAAGGGAAGTCAACGCCCTCTTGCAATTCCTCTCCCCCCCCCCCCCTCGCCTTTTTTTTTCTCGCCTTTTACGACCAGCGATCATGCACACCCTAACTTCATTTCCTGCACGACTCTGAACCACGCGACAACGTTGATTATGCGGCTAAGAAGCACGATCGAACGTACGCTAAAGAAACGGTTCGTGCAAGTACCGAGTGTGTAGTGACTGAATAGATTCGTCGCTACACGAACCCATTCGTTGCGTGGCCAGCCCCGTCGTTGCGCGGAAGATTTCCACGAACAGCCATGTAGTACGTCCCTATATACGCGATCTCCACTTGGTTCCCGAGGTGGGGTCGATAAACATATGCAGCAGCTTTCGCCAGACGTCAGCGATTTCGACCTTGAATGGAAATATGCTCATAACGGACATCATTAACCCTCCCCCTCGTTCACCCAGCTGCGCCTCGCTATCCGTATGTCCCTCTTCCGTCAGCCATCCTATTCCGTGTTCGAGTGGGATCGATGTGCCGCTTCGGGCGCGCGCACGTGTTTTGCATTCGCGTCTGGGTCGGCAATCGAATACGCGAATCGCATTCCGAAGCGCACAGTTGTTATATGACACCGCCTTTCGTTCAAGTATGCGAATAGAAGGAAACAAAATACGGTTTGCCCCCGGTAGCATACCTTGAAATCTATCTATCTATCTATCTATCTATCTATCTATCTATCTATCTATCTATCTATCTATCTATCTATCTGTCCGTCCGTATGTCTGTCTGATAGTACAAAGATGGAAAGTCGGGCGAGTTGGTTTAAGCTCATCTCATTAAAAGGGCTCGTTACTATATATACGGGGGCGAGAAGACCTGCGTAGCCACCTTGTGGTCCTAGTATAGTAACGCGCTGTTTTAACGAAATGTTCGATAGCATGCTCCAGAAACCACAGTGGACGTGCCAGTGGCACACCGATGGGGGGGGGGGGGGGTTCGGTGGTTGTAATCCCCCCCCCCCTGAAGCCGACCTAACCCCCCTCCCACTCCGTAACTGCTCCTATGACCTAGAAGAATGTGGAGCTAATGTCTGCAAAACGCCGAAAAAATAACAAAAATAATCATCGTCATTGATGTCACTATTATTTGGCATTTTATTTACTTTTTTTTTACACGCGCAACAACTGTAATCGCTTGCCCGGCCCTTCGTGAAAAATTGAACCCCCCCCCCCCCCCCGGCAGAAATGCTGGGTGCGCTACTGGGACGTGCCACATGAAGGGTTTAACTCCACGTCCAACGCCCTGAGTAAACGCACGTTGTGCATTCGCCTCGCCCCTTATTACGTTTCTTCTTCACAGAAGGGCCCGTGTGGAGGTGTGTCGACACCCGGTATTTCCGAGCCATCCGGAACGCAATTAAAGGGACCCTGAAACGGTTTTGACGATATTGTGCAAACACGGTGATCCGGTAGAGCGAGTCATTAGGATCATTAGAGGACAGATTTCAGCGCTCTTCGTAAAGTGTGTAATTTACAATAAGGTTTTGAACACGCGCATCGCAAAATATCGCAGCGGCTCGTCAAAAAGCGTTTTCAGACGCCCCCGCCATCGACCGATGGATGTGGGGAGGCCGCTGATTGGCCCCTAAGCAGTGACGTGCACGTAATTTTCCCAACCCAACTGCGAACAACGTGCTCCTACAACGTGCTCCTTCGTTTCATCCAACGGCATCGTCGCGGCATCTGGCGGGGTACCCACGAGTCGCCGGCGCTCTATCACAGAGGCTAGCACTGCCGAGGCCGGCGACCTCAGTAAAGATATCGAGGCGCTATGTCGCTGCGGAGGGCTCGGCAGATCGGCTGACGGCGGAGGCGCAGTCGTCGATAGCGCGCACTCCGCAGCTGATCGAGTTTAGGAGGAACAGCAGTGGTAAGGAGGAAGGCGACAGAAATAAGGCCCATAGCTGCCTTAGCGCATGGTGCTTCGCTTCATTTATGGTGTGAATGATTTCACAATTGTGTTGCCTAACAGGTGACGCAATGTCAAAAAAACGTTTCAGGGACCCTTTAAGGACTGTCGCCGAGGGATTTGTCGTTGGCAGCGGCGACTGCAAGGCGGCTGAAACGGTATCATCGAGGCGGTTTCGGGGAACCGGTAAACATTGAGTCTACCGAGAGCAGTTGCCCATAATAAGGTGTTACCGGGTCTCACGCGCCTGCTTTGCTGTGACGATACATCATGAACTAGAGCACCGAAAGAAACGAACATTTAGAAGATTATAGTCGGGCTGTTTACGCGTCAACAGCACGACTTGTTTACGAGGCATGCCGTATACATACATGTATTGTGTAAGGTTGTAGAAACGCTGGTGACGGTGCGCAGGAACTCTGAATTATTATGACCAAGTATTGTTGATTTGATTAATTTCTGGGGTTTTAAGTCCCAAGACCACGACACGATTATGAGAGACGTAGTGGAGGGCTCCGGACATTGCGACCGCCTGAGGTTCTTTAGCGTGCATTGACATCGCAAACCATGTATTTTTCCTTAATGTATACATCTATGTAAACTAGCGTCTTTTTCTTACTCTTTGCATTTCTTGAACACCGAAACGCACTCGCTGTGATGTGCTTATCAGAGCAATGCCCAAATCACTGCCACCGCGGTGGGCAGTGGAATTCTTCAGTGCAACCAGAGTGAAAATCTTATTTAAGGGTACACTAAAAGAGAAATGAGAGGCGAATTTAGACAGAGAAATATTCCTAAAAGGCCCGTTTCTGGTTTACTTCCCCGTAGCGTGTTGATTACTGTAGAAGAAAGTCGAAGTTACGGTTTCTTTAATTTTCCACCGGTATCCAAGAGCCGGAACCTTAGTCTGCCGTCGCGGACTTCAATGCACCTTCTCGTGTGTGGAGTGCTGTAGAACCCTTGCAAATTGTTACCATAATTTCTGTCTTCGTTAGTCTAAAATGACGTCCATATCTAGCGACAAAGAAACAATTAGGCTCGAAAAGACGATGCTGAAATCTGTCACGTGGTGGCGGGTTGTTGCAGAAACTTGGCGCCGCCGTTGCCGCTTGCATTTCTTTGCTGCGCGTTTCCCATGTCTTACCAAGTATGTACTCTCAGGGTAAGAAGGGCGGGTTACATTATGTAAGCGTACAACAAACTTATTTTTCTCTTTCATATCCGCTAAATTAAAGCTTGATTGATTGATTTGTGGGGTTCAACGTCCCAAACCAAGCTCTGATTATGAGACACGCCGTAGTGGAGGCCTCTGGAAATTTCGACTACCTGGGGTTCTTTACGTGCACTGGCATCGCGCAGTACACGGGCCTCAACATTTCGCCTCCATCGAAATGCAGCCGCCGCGGCCGGGATTCGATTCCGCGACCTTCGGATCTGCAGCCGAGTACCATAGCCACTAGACCACCGTGGCGGGGCCTAAATTAAAGCTTGCTTTTTGCACTGCTTCTTTATTACCTCAAAAAGGTAGAGACCATGTAGTGCGAAATGCCCAGGCAAAGAGTAAAACGCAACACAAAAGCAAGCCTTCAAGACTATCGGCAATCGATCTACCGGCGGTCTTGAAGATCTGTGACGGAACGGCCTGTGACGGAAGGAATACCGAAGCACAGCTTATCTAACATAGCGTGCTGATTCTTGCACAACATGAGGCCTCGACAGCCTGACAACGGCTCACCACTCCTGTATAGCGATGACACGAGAAGCGTTATGCAACGGTGTTGCGAAGGATACTGCGCGCCTGCACAAGGGGTCTTCTTACTTGAGCATGCACTTTGCCTTTCGTAATGATAAGTCATTATAAGTTGGAAAAGATGGTACATATGCTTGTGTCCATCGCCTCTTGAACGTTTCATCTTGTCTGACGCAACAAACTCCTGCTATTCCCCGAACAAGACTTTCAACGAGCGCTACTGTATAGTCCTTCTGTGACTCTTTTTGTTTTTTCACCAAGCAAGCGTTGAACATCAAATGGCCAATGGGTAACGACCAGTTCTCATGTTCGATGCGTCATGTCACGCATTAGAATGACCCTAGCTGATCACGTAAAAGACAGTTATGAATCATGCACGAAAAAAAAGAAGAATCATGCGACCTC
This sequence comes from Hyalomma asiaticum, assembly GCA_013339685.2. Lineage (NCBI taxonomy): Eukaryota > Metazoa > Arthropoda > Arachnida > Ixodida > Ixodidae > Hyalomma > Hyalomma asiaticum. Next base: position 56,667,298 of record CM023484.1, read on the forward strand.
GGGCACATAGCTCTGAGTTCGCAAGTGTCCACGTGCTGCCCACTAGACGCGAAGTCCACTTTTGCTAAAGCAAGAAAAAAAGAAAAGACAAAGAACACACACGAACCCGCAATGCAAGCGCGTTACGAAAGCGTAGTTACAGCACTCCGCGGTTGCCACGCATGCAATTTATGGCATACACCATGGCGAGAGGAAAAGCAACCAAGGAAGATTAAAGAACAAATGTGCACACTTCATCGGTATACACGCAACGGTCGCTGTTACGGGTGTTGCGCATGTAGACTGCTGCGCGTGCATTACGATCGAAAGGAGTAATGGACGTTTTCTCCCTGCCGACGCGACGACGCGACTGTCCGAAGTCTTGCTTCAGCCACCGTTTAACGACGGCGATAAAGACGGCTCCGCAAGAAGTTGGACTAGCTCCCACGACGGGCCCTCAACTCTGGTCAGCACATGCAGTGGCGCAAGACAAAACACTTATATGAATTGGTTCACTGACTTGACTGACCAATTTACTGAGGGGTTGATTGACTAATTTAACGAAGATTCATTAATTCATTCATTCAGGGTTTTAAACTTTCGTGAAAATTCATAGAACCGTTGGGCTTCAGGTAGATAGATAGATAGATAGATAGATAGATAGATAGATAGATAGATAGATAGATAGATAGATAGATAGATAGATAGATAGATAGATAGATAGATAGATAGATAATTACCGCCCATTTCCAATTTTACAAAGCCTCTGAGATGCGGCTGTATTCTTCGGCCCTTGTTCCTTTCATATCCTGACATTTCATTGTAATGTGTCAAGCCGTTTCCAAGCTTTTTATTGCATACCTAGTCCTGCAATAATTTGCCCTGCCATGTCATTCGTCCTCAGCCAGCCAGCTCGCGTATCTGAAATAGCAAAACGCTGCCCTATGCCCTTTAGTCTGTCATTGATTGATTGATTGATTGATTGATTGATTGATTGATTGATTGATTGATTGATTGATTGATTGATTGATTGATTGATTGGAGTGTGAGTGAGTTACCGACCGAACAACCGACCGACCGAATGATTGTAAACGCACCGAGGTAGCTATATATAGGGCGGTGATACGCTAATGGAGCGCTAATTCTTCGCAGAGAGCAATCTCATTGTCATGAGACTCGGAGTCACAAACGCCGCTACGTAACCACATCGACACAAATAAAAAAAATCAAAATAACTGCCTCTTCAACCAACCCTCCCTCCCTCCTGTCCGCTGCGTTTATGTGTGACCTTCTTCTTTTACGTCCGTGTGCCAAATGTGCGCTAGAACAAACGATTGAATATGATGTAAACAAGCCAAACTCCACACTGGTTGGCTTCCTTTAAATATTTACACGGGTCCCACCTTAAATTTGAATCCCTGGAGATACCCCTGCTTTACACGTCTCAGCGGGGTCCGGAAGAGGTTTCCCGGTTGTGAGGACGACGCAATGCATAAGACCTTAACAGACCAAACTGGTTTGGTGGATCTTTGTCGCTGCCTCGTTTGTGGCAGTTACAAAAAGAGGATGCGAGAATAATCACCTTCCAAATAAATACGCTATGAAATGCCGCGGTCGCGGGGATCGAGCCCGCAACTTCGAGCGGCGCCTGAAGTTTTCTGCCCTTGGCACCGTGCAGTGCCTCCAGGATCGGCCCACATTTCGAGTGGACGGATTGATTGATTTGTGGGGTTTAGCGTCCCAAAACCAGCTCTGATTATGAGAGACGCCGTAGTGGAGGTCTCCGGAAATTTAGACCACCTGGGGTTCTTTAACGTGCACTGACATCGCACAGCACACGGGCCTCAACATTTCGCCTCCATCGAAATGCAGCCGCCGCGGCCGGGATTCGATCCCGCGACCTTCGTATCTGCAGCCGAGTGCCATAACCACTAGACCACCGTGGCGGGGCAAGTGGACGGATTACTCCCTACGCCTGGCTTAAAGAGGTCCGCTCTTAACCAGCAGAATTTTGACTTGGGCTAGTTGGTTCATACTCTTCAAATTGCAGCGCGACCAAGACGAAGACAGGAGACACATGAATTACACAGACGAGCGCCGACTTACAACTCAAGTCGGCGCTTCATTGAGTTGTAAGTCGGCGCTCGTCTGTGTAATTCATGTGTCTCCTGTCTTCGTCTTGGTCGCGCTGCAATTTGAAGAACCGCTCTTAACAAAACACGTTGCGGGGCTAGTCGGTCAAACATGTTGCATTTCCCACAAAGTTGGGTGACCTCCCAAGCGTACAGTGCCTTCCAACAACCGAGCACCAGGCGGAAGCGAGCTTGTCCCTATTTTACCCGTAGGTACCCGGCGGCAGTGGCGGATGCCCCCCTGGCTACTACAGCAAGGCGGACGCTCGACTATTTCACCAAGGCCGTGGTGGGTATAGGTGTGCCCAGGGTACCTGCCACGTCCTTATGGTGCCACCTTTCGAGACAAGTACACGTAAACCGAGCGCCAGGTGTGTACTTCTCTACCCGTGTTTGAACCGGTGGGTGTCCGGCCGGCACCGGGATTTGAACCCGGTACCTACCGCATCGGAAGCGGACGCTCTACCATTGCGCCACCGGTGCGGTTTCAGCGCTACTTCATGCGTGGACGGGACAGTTTTCTGGGTGTTTCTTAACTGCCCCGTCCACGTCTAAAAGTAGCGCTGAATATTTCATGCTACAGGTCCGCTCTTTAAAAAAAAAGTGCTCGCATTAAACTGTCATACACTGAACTTCACGTTTCGAAACGCGCGCGCGATCGTAAAGTGCACAACCAGTCGGCGAACCACTGACATCGGTCGATACATGCAAGCCGGCCTGGCGCGAATAACGGCCTGGCGGCCGTCGCTGTCCGCGGAGTATGCACGCAGACACACGCACACTGGAGCGGACGCCAAGGTACACGCACGCGCTCAATCGTTGCGTGACCGCGGCGCGGCGCTGAACGAAATCGCGCCGCGTTTCAACGAGCTCTGGAACGCACAGATGACAGCTCCTTTGTCATCGGACTCAAGGCCAGTCGATGCCGCTGGGCGCCTGTTTAATTATCAAGGGACGCTTAGGGGAAACATTCAGACCGTTCGTATTTATGAAGCGGTCTATCGAAGCTCTATTCAATGAGAATGTAAACACTGTTGTGTGCCCAACGCTCTCGTATTGCATAAGGGAGGACGTCCAAACCGACCGCCGTGCACTGCGAAAACCGACAGGCTAGCTCAAGCCCGACAGCTGAATAAAATTAAGTGACGTCGAGGGTTTTTACGCACCCAATACGCGAGGGTTATGAGGCGCACGGTATATCGGGCGACTACGGATAAATTCTGACCAGCGGGGGCTCTTTAACGGGCACCTAAATCTATGTGTACACGGGTATATTTGTGTATTATTTATTTATTTATTTATTTATTTTTATTTATACTCAAATACTGTCAATCTCTCCGAGAAATGAGCGGGAGTGAACTGCACATAACACATGGAGATATGATGCTACCACGGACGCAAAGGGCCAAACAAATATAATTTTTTACACGATTATAGATTTGTAGAAGCAAATCATGCAAGACGACCGCAAGGAATGTAGTCAGCAACACTATGAACTCTTGTGACAAGATGTCGCCTACCACTATTTCAGAAAACGATTCTAGGACGGGTTGACAAGCGACGAGTTCACCCAAGGAATTACAGTCTCTATAACTGCTCGCGGGAAAGAAAGAGCCGAAACACGCTATTAGTACATATCGGTTCCTTTAAGGTGAACTTAGTCCGCCGCGGTGGTGTAGTGGTTATGGCGCTCGGCTGCCACCCAAAAAACGCGGGTTCGATTCCGGCCGCTGCAGTCGCATTTTCTATGGAGGCGAAAATGCCAGAGGCCCGTGTACTGTGCGTTGTCAGTGCACGTTAAAGAAACCGAGGTGTTCAACATTTCCGGAGCCTTCTAACAGCTTCTCTCTCCTTTCGGCTCGGCGAAGGCTGCGGCGACTGCTGTTTTGCTATAGCGTCTGATGAGACGGTTCCGACTTTGAGTAGTATATAGTAGGCTGAGGGCATCAGCACAAAAAAAGCCTGATGGAACGCCTCCGCCTTTACGCACTAGTGGGCTGTAGGCATAAGCGCAAGAAAAGAAATAAATACCCAATGTGCGCAAATGGCGCACACTGGGAATTTCACAGAAGTGCCCGCGCGCTCATTTCATGATGATGATCCTGTCTGTATACGCCTAACGACCTTCCCTCATCTTTGACAGCCTTGCTTTTAATGATATGTCCAGTGACAAGATGTAAGTCTACACCTATGTCGCGACCTATTAGTCATGTTAGTCTTAATTCACACACTTCCACGCCAGTTATGGTATGCAGTCAACCGCCTGTATTAAGTGCTCGCGAACTCCAAGACAGTTGGCTGCACGGGTCGCTTCGTTGTTAGCGGATGAGCAAGGCCACCTCGGGGAGTAATGATTAGTTCGTTATACAGGTCATTTCTTTGTAGAAACGTTCGCTGTACAGGCTATATATGAGAACGAGACCAGACTTCTCGATTTCTTGTGCCATGCGGTTTATACCATATTTTTGTCGTATTCTTTGCCACCGTTTTTGCAAGGTCGCTTTCACGAGAGACATATAGGCTTTCGCCTTAATAAAGTTGCATATATGTTGCGTATGCAACACCATATTGCACCATATTGCGACCCCGTGCTGTTGCATATTGGTGCGAGTGTCTCCAATGTACGCAGCTAAGGTTTCCATTCGGGTTCACTCCAGATTACCTTGGTATATGCTTCTTTCATGAACTGTGCAGTCGTAAATGGAAAATCGTTCCCGGCTCTGGGAGCAGAAACAAATGCAAATATTTCTCTGTTTTATGAGCTGGAGTGATGATGAAGGCAACGATGTCGAAAAAGAAAAGGAAATTGGAAGGAGATGGCAAAAGGAGAGGTGCACGCACCCATGACGTGTATAGGACAACAATCAGGTGGTTCGCCAAATTCTCGTTCGCCACTGCGGTTCTTCCTCACATTTCAGACCAGAACCGTAAACACATAGACCTCACCTTGCTTTCTCGCATCTGAGTCTGCTAAGTAAGAGCACTGTACTCTGGACGTATCGCAAGGCACCCTTCTGGAGTAGGGATCGAAATGAAGAGCCACAACATATATTCTTTTCCACGGTACATGGATTAAAAACGGCTCAGGAAAAACGGTCTTAGGACGTCACCGCGGAACTGAATGTAGCTTACCGGCATGTTCTGCAGGGTGTTGTTGCGACCGAAAGCAGGAAACGAGGCGACATCAGCAAGAGCTCGTTGCGGGCGCTGTCATCCGCTTCATCATTAACTCTGCACGGGGTAACGTCATATCTTTACCCCGAAGGAGTCCTGCTGCGTTTACGTGCTCCCGCTACGAGAAGCGTTGAATCGGTGAAGTTGGCAAGGGCGGCCGTCACCTTCTCGCCCTCTGGAACTGACCAGGACCTTCCAAGTGGGATAGGAGGAGCAACCTACACTGAGTCTTCCCTAAACGACGTTCTAGGGAAATCGGGTTATTTAACCAACTGGAAAACGTCCGAAAAAGAGCACAGTGCAGTCAAGTGCCAATTTGTTGTAAATAAACGTCGCACGTATTTCTCCCTCAACGCTCCTCGTACTCTTCCCCTGCTGCCTTGAGGACTCCTGTACGGAAGGCGACACGAGTCCCTGTCAGCGTCCAGAATAGCGTTCTTTTAAGGGACATTATTTTGTAGCGCAAAGCTTTTGAAAAAGTTTAGGCAAAGAGGGGAAAGAGAAGAACCAAAGAAGGCGCCACTCTTTGCTTTTTCTCTCTCCCTCTTTGCCTATATTTTTTTTTTCAGAGGTGTTGCGCTACAAATAATGCCCTATATAGCAAGTATCAACTAGCCCCAAGAAAAAGTTTTTGCGTAGCGTTCTTTTGTACTGCAAGAAAGAACAGCACAAAATGAAGGGGGGGGGGGGGGGGGAATGGAAGGACGATCAAAGAAAATTGGACCGCTCCACTAAAATTAGAGAGAAAGAGAGTTGCTAAACGTATTGAATTAAGAATGGATGTTACGCACAACGAAATTAGGTAACGTCTCCGCACCAGAGCTGAGTCCGTTTGCTGAAGTTTCCGAGTTATGTGCGAGACGGAGGCATTGCTGAATGACACTTTATTTAGTATATACCACAGGAGCTTATGGGAATCCGACGTCTTTCACTACCCATATGGTCCAAAATTTTACCTTATTTTGTATGCAAGGCTTCAAGAATTGTGCGACACGATGTGATACAACTAAACGTCAGAATGTGACAGAGTGCACGATGCACAAGATAAGCCCGATGAAGTACGCGAGATTGGACAAGTGGTGTGTCCAGAAGATGGACAACCATAATCTAAACTCCGCAGACACAACAAGCTGTAAGAAGAGATCGAAAAATAGAAGCTTCTGCCGCAGTGCACACTTCATGCAATGGTCAGTGGTGGTCAAGCCGATATACACTTTCTTATGGGAAATGCTTGAGATGGAGCCTTTCGATTCTGCTAGTTCAACGTCCACAAGACGTGCCCAAGAAGCCCTTTCAAACGACTGGACACCGTAGCCTGACGACCTCAAGAAGGCAAGCTCGACATGGTACGTGAAACTCAAGCAAAAGAGAACTGCGGTATGCCTTGAGTGCTTGGTCAGCTAGCACGGTGTCAATAGAAGAAGAAGCACTGGTGGCACGATGTAGCGCATGCGAGCCCGTGGCTCGGGCTGAAACAATGGAACCGCCTGCAGCTGCCACCAGGTTTTTCGAACAGAACGTGGTGGGCTTTCGGATGGTCGGTGTCTGCGTGGCCTGCTGCCTCACCCATCTGCGGCCGCCGCAAAAGTCCTGAAGAACCATGAGCAGCGGAGCCAGGGAGCTGCCTGCACGCAGCGTTTCCTCGGCACAGTGCCTCATTCGGGAGGGCTACACCGTCGGAAGGACCATTGGCGAGGGCTCCTACTGCCGGGTCAAGTAAGCCTCGCCCGCGCGCCAGCCCCGGCGGGCTCGGGCGGCCCCCCGAGCCCGTCGCGGGCCGCTCGGCACCGTCCGGCCGCTGTCTGTAGGACGTCCCGTATGGGAAGCGCATCATTCATGGCATTTCTATTAAATATTTTGCCGACTTTGGATTCATTCCGCATTCTGTGCGGACTTAGCCGGTGAGGCCGCGAGACGTCGTCTTTGGCTCCGCTGAGTGTCTCGAGCTCCGCGTATACCCCAGGATTTGCTGCCGTGGAATTGGCGCTGCTTCGTCCACGATATCTTTTTGCAAGAAAGGCACTTTTTCGTCCATTTTTCTTCCCCTTTTCGGCGGTTTTCGCTGCCGTTGCCGTCAGGTTAACGGTCGTTTTGTTTGCCCTGACGGTCGCCTGCGTGCCCCGGCCAGGCCATACTTTGAGCCGTTAGCTCTAGAGGACACAAGCTGGACACTGACTGGGCTGCAGCTAAAGATGCGTAGGACGTTTTTTACGACATCGTAGATGGGACGTGCAGTAAAAGATGGAGTTCGCATAGTCAGATTTCCACATATTAGTCCTCCTGCGTGCCCTCCTCCCGTGCACGGTAGCTAATGGAAAAACCGATTATAACCTCCTTGCCTTTTTATGCATATTCGCTCTCTCGCAATTCCTCGCACGGGAACATTGTGAGAAACGGGACACTTAGTTACAACACAGCCGTAGTCACACTAATCGCGCATTTTAGTGACCGCGGCGCTTCTACAGTCGTACACCTAAATGTTACTGATTGTCGGTGATGTGTCGAACCACACTCGGCTGCATGACGTACTTTTTCACCGACACGAATTTATGGTGACTTGGCACATAGGATGCGTATCGTGCAGCGTGGATTTCGCATAGTAATATTGTAAGCTTAGGCGACTTTCCATTTTGTATGTTTTTTTTTTCCTTGTTATATTAATCGGGGCTGTAACTAAGGCCACCCCATAATACTTCGAAGTACCTTTGTTTTATCCTACGTTCCTAAATACCTATCAGAGGTATTTAGACCTAATAGCGGCATTTAGACCTGCTGTTCTAGTCAGTCCACTTGTGTAGCATCGGCAGCCCGGTCAACTGTTTCTGTCGTGCTTACAGCCTATGCGACTTAGCGCCTGCTCCTCACTCGCGCATTACTGCGAAGTCATACCGGTGTCACAAGAGGTTTTTTAATCGCGAGCAAAGCCGATCTGGATCAGATTTCTTGATCGCAATCAGTCGCTTTACATGGGCCAAACTAATCTGGACTGAATTTGACGCTGACGTCACCCAAACTGCCATCTGGGAGCCCGATCGTGAGGGGCAGATTGCGATTAAACACGACCGTGTAGCAACTCATAATCTGGATCAAGCCTAATCCCGATCGGCGCCGATTGCGATTAAAGGCGCGCGTGTGACACGGGTATAAGCTTCCTTAGCGGAGCAGCTGAGAATATCGCAAGTTCCTTCCTATGACGTCACGGTTCATTGCCCTTTGTAAGAATAATGCACATATACGAAAACGACCCCCATTGTTACTGACTAGACTCACTTAAAACACGTTTGACAATCGCATTAGTATCGCCGAACTCTTTCATTTGACAGTAACGAGGACTCTGTGCGCGATTACAAATATGAAAGAGGGCAAACAAAGGTTACATTAGGGCACCTTAGTTCAACGATTGTACATTATGAACAAGAGATTACTATCGTGAACGATCAGGACGCGAACCGCGTGTATAAGCTTGCCCCATAACGCTCGCAGAACGCTGCAGTTTCAGGCTGCCCCGTTTTTTAAACGTGCTGCCGTTTCCCGCGATTGCACGCAGGGAGATATCGAAGGGCCAGGAGCGGTACGCGGTCAAAATCATCGCCAAGAACCAGACGTCGTCGGACTTTGTGAACCGGTTCCTTCCGCGCGAGCTGGACATATTGCCGCGCATCGAGCACCCGAACATCGTCAAGGTCTACCGCATCCTGCAGGCGCGAGAGAAGGTCTTCATCATTATGGAGCTGGCCGAACATGGCGACCTGCTGGACCACATTCGGGTGAGCATCGGCACTGCTTACCGCAGTATTCTGCGTCGTCTGTGGCTTGTTTAGTAGATCACACTGCCGTATGGCTCTTGACAAATGCTAAGCAAAAAAAAAGTGCCCGCATATGTGCTTGCTTCACTGCAGATGACGTCGAACGCCGCCCCTGATACGTAACACCCCCTCTTCTTACCCCTCCACTCACTCATCCCCTAATGGATTCAATGGAAGTTTTGCTAAATTCAGTTCAAATTTCCCGCGTTCGCCCAGCTCTCGCGCCATCTGTTGGGGCCTTTTATTACTGTTGTCTTAAAGCCAGCTACAGAGCCGCGGCTTCTGCCGAGTTGTTTTAGATGCGAAGCAGCTCTTTGACTAGCCTGTGTAACGTCGTCCCTCCGTGCCTCCGTACGAATGCGCCGCAACGCGTTCCCCTCGCCGCAGGTGTTGGAGCGGTGCCAAGTAGATCACGCCGCAGCTGCGCGTTGACGTCACGCTCCCCTCGCAGTGCGCGCTGACGTCACTCTCTCCCTCGCCTGCCGCGCGCTCGCCGCAGCGCCCGCAGCTGCCGCTTCGTCCGTTCGCCCGCAAGACCTGCCGCTACCGCCGCTCGCTCCGCTACCGCGACCGCCGCCACTGCCTCTGCCGCCGCTCGCTACACCGCCGACTCGTCGGTTCACGCGCAAAAAATTAACACCATCTTCCCAAAGGGAACCCTGATGGGATGCGAAGCACCCGCGTTAGCGCCGTTAAACCCGTGACGCCGCCCGTGCGCAACGCTGCTGCTTCGCATCCCATCAGGGTTCCCTTTGGGAAGATGGTGTTAATTTTTTCGACACCATATCTAACGCGTTGACTTTAACGCAAAAACAAGTCCGACGTGTATCCTTATTAAATGAACGCTGCAGATCACGGTCATCCATGTATATTTTACCTCAGATAGGCCTGAGGTTTTTTAACGTGTAAGAACCCGTCCACCACTGCTAGTAGCATGGCTGTTTCTGACGACCCGGTTGAATCGGCTTTGGCCGGGTGGTTGAATCGACTGACAGACTGACAGATAGATAGACGAGTTTTCCGCGTTTATCTAGCCCAAGAAAGACTATCGTCTTTAAATATCCGAGGAAAATTCGAGGACGCTTAAGCTCCGCCTTTAAGAGTGCAACGCGATAGCGTTGAGGGCCCCGTTTGCATCACCTTCTCATCCGCTTGCCACACTATCGCGCTAAAACGCAGAGAGATCGTTCGTTAAAACCGTCGCCTCCTTTAACGCTTCTGCGTCATTGGCAGAACTCTTGCGTGGTCTGGGTGGTTCGGGATGATTTTTCCCGCCACGGACGCCAGCGACTAAGACGCACGCCGGATTTTCTCTGACAACACCTCCTTAACGTTATCGCTTTAAGACTAGCTCAGTCAAAGAACCACGACAATATCCCAACATAATTTCTTCTATCCATAAATACTGTCGTAGGTGAGCTTGGCAATCTAAAGGAGCGTGAGCGGCAGGGACTCGTTGTGAACCGGCTGAAGTGATGGGGGGTCCCTTGATGAGGGGGGGCTGTACGATAACACAACATACGGCGTGAAATAGGTGGTAACTTGCACCAATCGAGGCAGCGCGTTGTGCGGATTGCGCAACGGTGCACAGAAAAATTAATGCGCAAGAAAGTTGCACATTGCACAACACCTTTGCTTGACAGTGTCACACGTGCAGTTACGGAGTGCTGTGGCCTGCGACAGCTGGTGGCCCCTTCCTACTCTTGGTACGCTCCACCGCATCCATTTAAAACAAAGCTGGCATCGCCACTATGCACTTCTGTCATGCGGAGAAGCTTTGTCATAAAATTGGCTTCGCCCAGGCACAGTAATGGCATGCGGCGAAGCCAACATAGTAAGCTGGCCTCAACCCAACAGAAAAAAAAAAACTTTTATCTCTAAGCGGTGCGGCAAACCGAGGGCGCCGCCGGTGGATGGGCTAACCCTTAGGACCCGTCCGTAATGCAGGCTGAGGAGGTCGCCATTGCCCTTGCGGCCTCTCACAGCGATTCCAAACGCATTATTACGGATTCGCGAGGAGCGTGCCGTAAATATGTGGTAGGGCACATCTCACCCCTAGCTGAAAGAATATTGTGCAATAGCATATGGGAAGTAGATCCTCACCGAAAACCCGTAATATGGGCACTGGCCCATCAGGGATTGCGGGAAAATGAGGCTGCCCGAGCGCTCATTTCCGGGTTTCCTGCAATCCCAATGGAAACGAACGGAGAGGCTCATCCCCTCCTCCGGTATTGGGAAATTTTAAATTATTATAAGGAAAGCCATCGCCGCTACCCTCCCCCTGCAAAGGGGTTGAAGCCGAGGAGAGCATCCTGTTAAGGCTCCAAACCTGCTATTCCCCGCAATAATGTTTCCATTTCCATTATCCATTTCGACCCTACGGTCACCAGACAGTGCCAGCACTGTGGGGAGGCGGCGGACACCTACCACGTGGTGTGGGCCTGCCAGTATAACACAGACCTTACCCCTCACTCAAACCCTACCCAAGAGGACTGGGAGGCGGCCCTGCTCGGCTGCTCGGACATTCAGGCCCAGCAGGCCTTGGTCCAGAGAGCCAGGGCGGCGGCATCAACCAATGGGGTCCCGGAATAGGGACTCCACCTAGTCTGTAGGGACCTCTAAAGAGGCCCCGCACCTCTCTTTTCTCAATAAATGTTTTCCTAAGGCCCAAGGGCTCCTGGCAGTCGCCTAGGACGCTAATCCCTCATAATTTTGCCAATTGAAATAGTTTTTTTCTCCTCCTCCTTGTGTGTGTGTGTGATCGCGGGTGTCGCGGACCCCCATTTGAGAACCACTGACCTAATCGAAAAAGCCACAACCGCTTTGTGACGTACCTAACCTATTTGTTGGTGCAGTTATAGCTTCCACTAGTTCCCAACTGAGACGTGAATGACTTTGGAGAACCACACTTCATTCTTACAACTCTCTCCAAAGCCTTCCCGAAGGCACTCTCCATTAGGGGTGTCATAAAGTAGTGCTGGGAAGCGTCAATACGCCAGTTGATTGGGCAAAATTTTCGTTTATAGCCTAGAAACCTATACAGTTGCTAGTCATTGATATACGATAGCTATTCCGCACGACGGCCGGCATCCTTTGCGGTACGTGGTGAGCGTTGGGTAATCATTTGGAGGCCAAACGCTCTCAAAAATCAAGACCGAGGATCTCGACTCTATTGGTTACCATAATAAACCAGCTAGGTCTCCCCTATGCTCAGCAACGGCGCAGAAGGCACCGTTCATCATGAGGTCCGACTATGAGGGCTATCTGTAACATATTCATTGTGAACAATAAGAGGACTGTGAACTATCACGTTTGGATCGTTGAGCACTGTACTTCTTCGTATGAAAATTTTTTTAATGAAAATTTCGTATGAAAATTTCTATTAGAGGGTTAAATACAGGCGCTTTAATGGTCTTCCGATATTCATAAAGACAATGTGACACACGGGAATCATGCAACAGGAGACTATTCTTTTGAAAAGGAAAGAGCACTCACAGTATGGAAGCCTTAATTAACAGCAGCGCAAATACCGCTCTTCGCAGAACCACGGCCGCATCAGCGAGGACAGGGCGCGCCGCTACTTCGGCCAGCTGGCCAGCGCGCTCAACTACCTGCACGGCAAGAACATTGCGCACAGGGACCTCAAGTGCGAGAACGTGCTCCTCAAGGACGAGAACACGGTTAAGCTGACCGACTTCGGATTCAGCCGCTTCTGCCGTGAGTGTCATTCTCTTCCTAAACTGTCTATTACCGTGGGGCCAAAGAACACCTCTGGTAGTAACTAGTTACGGGGTAACTCCCAAGACGGATTTCTTGAATACAGCGGCTCTCCTATGCTGTCAATCTTACGAGGTCTTTGTCGGATTTCGACCGCCTTTGCAAACTGCTTGACTTCAACAACATAAAATAGAAGAATGAAGTATGCCTATATATAAGCTGTAGTGTAGCCCCCCCCCCCCCCCCCTTTCTATGTACATAGGCAACGTCGGACAGTGCACCAACCAAGAGTCGCATAGGAGGAAAGGAAATGGGGAGGGGGCTGGGGGGTTGTTGCAGAGGCATGTCAGCTGGGATAGCAGCCGAGCGCAACGACGGTCGTGAAGGGGGACGTAAAGACGGCGCTGAATGCAAAGGCTCAGCGAGCAGAGATGGTTCGCTCCAGCAATTCGCGTGCGTGCACGGACAGTTTGGCTTAAGTGATGAGGCCACGAGAGGACGAGTGTGCTCACTTCTGTTACAGTGCTTTGAAGAAATCTGCATCGAGGTGACCACCCTTGTCTTTCGCGCAGATGACCCGAGCGGCAAGCGTGTGCTGAGCTCGACGTACTGCGGCAGCGCCGCGTACGCGTCGCCCGAGGTGCTCCAGGGCATCCCGTACAACCCCAAGATGTACGACGTCTGGTCGCTGGGCTGCATCCTGTTCATCATGGTGACCGGCACCATGCCCTTCGACGACACCAACATCAAGACGCAGATCCGGCTGCAGATGCACCGCGACGTGCGCTTCCCGCCAAACTACTCGATCAGCTCGTCCTGCAAGAGCCTGATCCGCCACATGCTCGAGCCGGACATCGTCAAGCGCGCCACGCTCAAGCAGGTGCTGCGACACCAGTGGCTCGAGGAAGGCGTCGCCGTCGCCTCGTGATGGCCGCTGCAACCAGAGCTCGCCTTCCGTTCGCTCGCTCTTGTTCCAGGAGCAGAGAAGACAATCAGGCGACTCAAAAGTGCGCGCCACGCAAGATCAGGACCCCTCCACCGCTGGCGCTCGTGATGCCAGCGATGCTAAATTCCCGCCCGCCATCGCAGACGCCGACTCGTACCACCAAATAAAGCCCACACCACGTTAAAAAAGAAAGGTTCCCAGATTCCTTAACTATCGCTTAGGATATGTAAAGACGAAAAGCCAATGCCTTCGGCATTCAAACTCGAGATAGCGGTTCGAACTAGAAACCTTTGGCATTCAAACGTAACGTGACCGTATTTTGGCATATGGACTCAATCACGTTTGATGCGTACCCGCATGCCTCCGACCTAGACATGCAGGTATGCACCACACGATTTATTATACATTCGTACCACCCTTACCAAGTTTGCCCTGTACCAATGGAACAAAAAGCGAGCTCACTTGTGGACGTTCTGTCCATACGTTCAGGAAAAGGACTACTTCAAATGACACTTAAGGCTTTCGCCTAAAAGGTGGCTAGTCTTGTGTTTCACATCCTTAATGCACGAAGGCTTGCTGCACATTTTGTGGCAAGACTTTGCCAACTACACTTGCAAGATTAATTAATGCAGTCAAATTTGCAGCACACTTTCGTTCCATGTAAAATCAAGTCCAGTGCATACCAGGTCATCCTGGACTGGGGCATGAGGGTAATGCGGTAAATGTAACTGGGCATCTCTATTCTTTATTGGTTTTCACACCTGTGACCGAGTTATCTAAATGGAGGCAGCATGCTTGCTAAACTTCCGGCTTCTGTGCCGCCATGGAAACTAGGCGGATGCCTAGTTGGACCTACTATTGACCCGCTGCCCCAATATCATCCATAGCCACTTTCTCCTGACGGTGGTTACTACGGGTGACATTTCGAGATGCCCTCTTCCACCGTGACGTACTTTCTTGGTATTCCCCACCCGAGACGGGCCAATAGCGATGAGGAATGAAGCACGGTGCAGATGTTTCCAGAACGTTTTACAGGTGTACCGCTGCCATTTCCAAGTATACTACGCCTATACAGTAATTCTATTCTTTCTCCACAGCACCACCACCATGCCTGCCCTCAGTGCTCCCACCAAGGCTTCTACTATGCTAATGCTAACATTTCCCTCATCCACAGAGGGACGCGTCATGTCCTATCGTGGTACATCCCTGTGCGGTCACGGCGGCTCAAGCCTCCTAAAGAGGCCTTGAAACACAGAAATCTAAAGCCTTTGCATTAAATTTCCAGCATTTATATGGACAAAAGAGCATTCCAGGAATGAGTGGTTCCTTCACCATGGAATCTCTCGGCTATGACCAACCACGCCATCGACACAATACGCTCCGAGAGACGAGAAATCGGAAACGAGCACACACAGACACAGAGAGACACACAGAAATGTGGCGGGCGGCTCCCTCTACATCAGTGGGTAGAAGGCAGGGTCCCGTGACAAGCTGTCGGGGCTCTTTCATCATCATCATAAGAACTTTATTGTTTCTGGCAGACAGCTAGGGGGACGACCACCTAGTAGACAGCGGAAAGACCATGTCCCTTGACTGCTTCCTCGTCACGCTGCTGGGCTCATAATCAATAATGGGCTAATATAATGAGATCATAAATAAAGACATTCTAGGACATTTTGTACTTTATTAAAAATGGGAAACATTCCAACATTTATACAAGAGTTAAATAAACTGTCACTGCTGCTGTGGTTGCTGGAAGGAGATCTTGAAGACTACATACATGGGGTTGGTGACATCCACTACCAAGAGCTCTTGGCCATCAACGAATCCCAGTTCTGCATTCGGACATGAGAAAACATTTGGATTTGTGCAGAAGTTTTACACAGGAGAAATAGCTCGTGTAAGAGCTAAATCCTCAAGAGTCATAGCAATATTAAAAAAAGAAAGATTCAGGCGAATAGTGAACCACAACTACACACCTAATACAGGGTGCTATAATGTGCAACATATTCTTCAGGGTGTTAAAATCTGCACAAATGATTATGATGTCCTTCACTGACTCCTTCCACCATGTCAGATTGCTGCACCCTGTACACCAGTGCTTAACATAGTGCATGATTTACAGGGGAATATCAGAGGGGAGTGACTGGCCTGTAAAATTGCGTCTGTCTATATGACTACTATAGCTATGACTTTTCACAGCTTCAGAATGCCCTTACATAAACATCTCTTGTTCCTTGTCCTCCCCTAACATGCCTCTCCTCCTTGCCTATGCCACTTGTATGTGTCACAACTAATGTGAGCAAAAATAAAGAAATCCAAGTGCAAAAAGGAAAGAATACCTTTGCCATTGTAAAAGCTGCTTCATTGACTTGTAGTTCCACAGTAGCCATATTTGACAAATAAGGAACCCTGCGACAACCCCGTATGTGTTATGGGGTTCTGCCAGTATACAAACAGGTTGTCCTTATAAATGCCATGAACAAAAATTGACTGGCCAATTGGATGATACCCATAATTACACTGACAAGCAGTGCAAAATTGCTCAGCAGAGAGTTTCCAAGCATAGAGTATTTCCAGACATTCGTACGAATTGTGCAACTTATAGAAATACAGATGATCAAAGTTTCGGAGTTGATAACGTGCCCATTTCATATGTGTCCACTTAATATGTTACTGCGGCAATAAATGACCTTCGGCTAAGAGTGCATAGCTTCCTTGTTGTTATGTCCTTCATACGTTTCCCTATGCACTGATGATACATTAACTAAGGAGGCCAACATTGAAGCCTGTGAAGCTATCTATCCATAAATATGTGTGTGCAGCTATCTATGTAGCACTGAATATGGCATGCCACTGCAAGGTTATGCTGAAAGCAAGCAATCCTTCAGAGCTATGAAATCGGTAGAGAACTTGAATCTGTACCAAACAAATTCTCTTGACCTCATGGTTGGCAGCACAGTTCACAAGCCACTGGCTTTACTATTTATTGTGGCACGGAACACAAAACACACTTGCTGAAAGGCACTTTTTCACGCTCCTGTGGTTTATATATCGTCAACTATGTATTTATACTAAAACAGTTTGGGCCCTTTACATTTTATTGCAGAATAATAGTGAAAAAATGCAAAAGTGCGAAAGCTGGGAATTACTGAACAAGCACGAGGAAAGAAAAGACACTAAGGATACTGAAGTTTATGCCAGCACACAAGAACACACTTAATTATGACACAAAATATACACTGTTTTTTAAACTGGTGATGCAATGAAATATATTACCGGTAGTGCATAGAGTTTCTGTCCATTAACTTGCAAAAAGGGAGTGCTGCTGGCTGCACACTAAACTCTCATCCCGTATGATCCCTGTACTATATATGTCAGCTTCACGAACCCCACCTCTGATCTTTACTCAAGTATATTGCCAAAAGTGGCATAAATTTGTATATTTACGTATTTATGCCATCGGGCAAATTTTTTTATTAAATAGTAGGCAGACCTGTGCGCACCAAGCAGACCAGTTGTCAAAAAAAGAAAAGAAACAATGCTGTATTCAACTTTGCTCTAAATGCAGTTCAACAGACTGCTTAAAAATGTCTTTCCTTTATACACCCAACAGTGTACACATAAAGCCAATCATATGAGCACACTAACAACACAACACAGGAACTCACTCTAGCAAAAAAAAAGAGAGAGAGAGAAAATCGTTTATCGCTTCTGTTGACATCTTGCAGCCATGATTAAAGCAGCACTCTGTCAGAAATACAATGCTTAAAAAAAATCAAATACCACTTTTCTTTGCTCACCCTTGAGAGTTTTCTTGAGATTTTCTTTTGTTCGTTTCTCAATGTCGGGGATAGAAGGCATGTACAGGGTTTTGCTACGGCCATCGACTGTTGTAGTCATGCCTGGGGACTTCATCTGACTGCAAGACCAAGATGTTTTGTAATGATCAAATGCAACGAAGACTGGTGCACACAGCAACTAAGGTAAACAGATAGCGCATGTAGCTTATACCACAAAGGGACATACTATACTTTAACAGTATAAGAGCTAAATATGTAGTGACATTAATAGAATGCCTTTTAGCAAAACCAGCTAAAAAGGCTAACGTGCCCATGTGACTAAGAGTGATGCGGAATGCTGGAGCTCATTAAAACGCACCCAAGGCATGCAATATGTGCATTACCCACTGTCGTAGTACCTTACAAACTAAGGTGTCATGCTGCTAAGCTCAAAGATGCGGTTTTGACTCCAGGCTACACAAGCCTCATTGCAATGTGGACGAAACACAAGAACTCCTGTGTACGTGCTCTTAAAGGTGCATTGAAGTGCACGTTAAAGGGACACTAAAAAGCAAAACAATTTTTTGTGTATTGCTAAATGACCTTCTCACAATAGCAACAGCCTAAGTCTTGCCACAAGAGAACACTCAGTAAGCGAGAAGCCACAGGAAAAGCTGTGACATCGTAGACTTTGAAGGTGCTTGCTCGCTGTGTTGGACAAAATTGTTTTCCACTAAAAATGACTCCGGTTGTTTTTAGGGGGGTCACAGACTCATTAATATTATTGAGCCAGTATATCCAAGATATGCAGAAAATACTTTGAAATCCATCATGTCAGGCTTACGTTGGGGTGCCTATGTTTTGGCACACAATTCAAAAATTAAACTTTATCCTTCGTTTTCTCTTTTAACACAGAACACATGGTGATAAAATCAACAAAAGTACAGTTGTCAAATATTAATCTATCCATCTCAGCTGATTCATTGCTTCTCTTTAGTGTCCCATTAAAGAACCCTGGCCCTGCCATGGGGGTCTAGTGGCTATGGTACTCGGCTGCTGATCCAAGGGTCGTGGGATCGAATCCTGACCGCAGAGGCTGCATTTCGATGGAGGTGAAACGTTGAAGCCCGTGTACCGTGCTATGCCAGTGCATTTTAAAGAACCCCAGGTGGTTGAAATTTCTGGAGCCCTCCACTACGGCGTCTCTCATAATCATATTGCAGCTGTGGGACGTAAAACCCCAGAAACCAATCATATCAAAGAACCCTAAGAGGTCGAAATTACCCCAGAGTTTCTAACTATGATGTGCCTTCTGATCATCTGATCATACCATAGATTCTGCATGTAAAACCCCAAAAATTATTATTAAAGGGACATTGAAGTGACACATCAAAGCGGTTTAGATGGACAACTTATTGTTTGGGAACTGTACTGTCACTAATTTTGTCCTTTTATGTTTAATGTTACAAAAGAAAATAAAGATTAATGCTTCATTCTTTAGTATTGTGCTGAAACGTCGAGGAAATTACGTCACAAGCCCCATTCCCTTTCTTAGTATTCTAGCCAGATTGACTCAGTCAAATTGTTAAAACACGCCATGTTAAGTGTCTGGGTTCTTTAGAACACAATGTATACCTCTTTCACCCATGAATGATTGCGTAGGCCTTAGCAGACACTGTCAGAGATTCCGACATCACAGGCATTATTGCAGGAACCTGCGAGCAGGCATCACCAGTTGTATTTTCTTTTTGCAGATATTCTAGCTTACGAAGCACCTTCTCCGCTTGGAAGTAGTGCCTTTGGTAGTGTGGAAAAGTGATCTAATACAAGAAAAGTCATTTTTCACTTTGATGTCCCTTTCATACGTGCATTCTTCAATTCAGCACTTACAGGAATAATACGGCTGCACGTTCCATGAACTGAAATCATGACGTTGCCCTCATTAACTGAACAGCACAGACATCAGGCCACTGTGACCAGCAGTATGCTTTGCTAAACGGCGATCTATCACATGTACCTGACTAAATAAACTTGCGAGGAAGGCTGCGGTCGTAGCTTTGAGAGGAGACAAAATGGCCACCGACAAATGCACCAGCACAGCTTGTTACTGACAACAAGGGGTGTGCAAATATTCCAATTTTTTAAAATAGAATTCGCTACTCAATTTGAACTTAATTTTTACTATTCAAAATAATCAAAGTTTGCAATTAAGGGCTGAAATATGCTATGTCTGACAACAGGTGGCCCATCCCTGCATGTAGTACGCTTTGCTGCATAACAGTCGTGCACTGCTGAGAAGCGACCACTTGTGTATTGTGGTGAAGCTAACACTCGCGTATTGAACCGAAGCTAGCACTCACGTAATGTGGCGAACGTTCGTGTAATGCGGCAAAGGTAACACTCACGTACTGTGGCGAAGTTAACTCACTCGTATGCACAGTTATCTGACTGTTCTTTTCATAGGGACAACATTAGGGGAGTACATTAGTCATGCAATGCTGGTAGGTAACAAATGCCTCCCGACCGCCCTTTCCATCCCGTCCCGTCTTTTGGGTGCCGTGTGCCACCCCTTGATCCCTCCTAGCGGGAACAGCTATGCATCTCTCTGCAAGGGAGAAAACCCTCTCATCGGAGAAAAATGAGATGGAAGGTATATAAGGGCCAGCAGTCAGTGAGACCGCTCGATCATGCAGTGGTGGAGCTGTGACAGCTTGCCTGACCCACCAGACCTGACCAGCCAAGGAGTAAGCCTACCCTTTGTTTTACTAGTTCTTACGTAGAGCAGACTACCCTTCTACGAGAAGTGTTTGTGTAATTGCTCATGAAGAAATAATGTGTTGCTTGCTTTGCTTGGCCAGTTGCTCTATTCGTCCGAACTCGCTGTAGCAGCGACCATCGCGCTACAGGAAGGGGACGTACACGTGCATGGAACAACTGTACAGCTAGGACCGAGGCTACAGGCTTCAGAATCAGTTGTGCATAAATCAAACCCTTTCAGTATTAACAAAGCTTCAGCAAGAACACAGATTTCTAAAATCTGCATTGATCATTGAGTCACATTACCACTTAGCACGTCATCATCATGATCAGCCGGTCTACGCCCACTGCAGGGCAAGGGCCTCTCCCATAGATCTCCAATTATCCCTGTTCTGTGCTAATTGGGCTCATTTTATCCCCACAAACTTCCTGATCTCATCTGCCCACCTAACTTTCTGCCTCCCCCTGCCACACTTGCCTTCTCTAGGAATCCACTCTGTTACCTTTAATGACCAGCGGTTGTCTTGTCGCATTACATGGCCCGCCCACACCCATTTCTTCTTCTTAATTTCTATTAATATGTCCCTAACACGCATTTGTTCCCGAACCCGCTCCGCTCTCTTCTTGTCCCTTAAGGTTACACCTGCCATTTTCCGTTCCATAGCTCACTGCATCATCCTCAATTTAAGCTGAACCCTCTTAGTTAGCCTCCAAGTTTCTGCCCCGTAGGTGAGTACCGGTAAGACCACTTAGCACATTTACTGCTAATTTCCACCTTTCCTTCCTTCCTCTGTTTCTTGTCTTTCTAGTTTCTTTCTCATTTACCCAGCCTAAGGTAGCCAAATGGACGCCTTTGTGGTAACATCCCTGCCAACAAAGTTGACAGTGTTTGTATATACACATAACCTTTTTGCAAGAAAGAGCAAGTCTTTATAAATTTTGTTACATCATATGCGATACATTTTCAGGAATGTTTACCATGAATATGACATGTAAATAATAAGCTGCAACTTACAATTCATGGCTGTTGATGAGGTGGTCATAGATTTCTTGCAGTTTAGTCTCTTCAGTAAAGTGAAGCGTGACAGCAACTTGACTGCAAGCAAGACATTTCTCCTGCATGGATGTATCAGTGTTAGCACATACAAATGAGGGTTTATTTATTTCACAATACTGTAGGCCAATATGGCCCAAATTGGAGTGGACATGCAATACAATATGAAAGGAGAACAGTGCAGGTATAATTTATGCTACTTGCAGGACAAATATGACAAGTGTTTTCACTAAGACAATATTTAACGAAACTAATTCAGTTCAAGTGTTTTGTCAAAGTTAGTATCCTCAAAAAGAAATTTATGTGGACAGTTCAAAACTGTGCACAGAAAGAAAAATAGACTGCTTTGATGCTTCTGTTTGGCAAAGATTGGCAGTAGAAAGCGTTTGTGAGTGTTTGAGGTTGGTCTTCTAATGGCCCTCAAGTATGGGGGTGCAGATACATTTTTTAAAAACATAAGGGTTCAAAGATCATGATCACAGAAACTATGGTGAAGAACCTGAAGAAAAGTATTGAAGAAACAAATATGATGCAGCGACTAGACAAATCATCTAGGCCATTAAAGTTGGAGTAGTATTTTCCTGAAATGTAAGTGGGGGAATAGCGAAAAAAATTAGACTAAAATGAAAAATGATTTTAAAAAATGTGCAGCCAATGTCGTAATATTTGCTCTTTACATGCCACTGCAAAAAAACATAGTAATGTGCACCAACTACGCATGTACAAATGCAAATAAAAATGTTTTACAAAGATGCAACTGTTTGTTTTTAGTGGTTCTTTATTCATTTGACATGCCCTCCATGCAAGATTAGCAAAAATGCACAAATGTAGAAGGGAGTATAAACAGAACGAGAATAAGTGATTTATCAATGTAATGAAACAAGCCATATGACAAACAATATAACTGGCAAATTATAAAAGCAAGAAAGCATTAGTAGAAATAAGCTACTACATGGTACGTTATGGTAAATATAGCAGATCCTTCAGCAAGCAAGCTCAAGTACTCAAACTGCTACTTCCAACATTCAAACAGACTCATACATACACAATGATCCCTTGACTGAGTACAGTAAGCCAGGAAGTTCAAACCACAGAGCATTTTATCATAGCACATGAAGAGAAACGTCTACTCAACATTTCGTTCAGCTTCGAAGGTGTACGTGTAGATGCCATCGGTGTCATTGAAAACCACATAGTTGTTCAACGGGTTGCAGCAGCTGTCAAAAGAACAATATAAGACACCTGAGTAAGTTGATCCCACAATTTAGCAATTATAAAATGTACTTCCTGAGAAATGCCAGTGCGCAACAAATACCACACGTTAACAACCCATAAGTGACATGCAAAAAGCATTCTGACGTGACTTCCTTTTAAGAGGGTTACACTACAATAATGCAGTGAAAGACCATTTGTTGTACCAGTTGCACACAGTAGTGCTACGTTGTTCACAGTACATCCCAGCTAATGCTAATTAAGCTAATTTTAAAAAAGGGTGAATGAGATATTGCCATGGGACCAAGGGAGCTTTTTTAGCCATTGCAACACACAAACTTTTTTTCCGTCAGCTTTAATCACGTAATTAATGACATTTTACTACCCAAATTACAAGTTCCTTTTACAATTGCCTAAGCTTGCGCATCAAACTGTGCATCAGTTTTGAAAGCATCACATCCAAGTTGTCAGTTTGTGACCTCTTTCCTGGTTGTTTTTCCCACATTTAGAAATTGTGGCACAACATGCGAACAACAGTGCGAACCAAGTGTGCACATGAACCGCTTTTGCACGTGACAGCAGTACTTTCATGATAGGTCTCAAAACGAATGCACAGCATAAGTGCAGTCAACTCTGTGCTGAACCCCTGAAGTCTACAATTAGCATGACACAGAGTGATAAAAGAATGCCGCAGCAACATTACCTGGTAGCAAGCTTGAAAACTTCATTCACACAGACTGCAGCTATCACAGCGTTTGTTGATGCAACAGCTGGTATAATCCTCTTAACAACACCTGGAGTGTGAACAAACGCACATGGAAACAACATATAGAAAAGTATCGAGTCATTGTGAGCTTGTTAACAAGAGAAGTGTCTTGTTAAGTGGTACAGCAGCCAGTACTATTTTCAACACTATTTTGCTATAGTAGTCCACGCTGTGCTTTCACAGGACTTGTTCTCACAGTGGGACCTCAGTTGTTCAAGTTACACAGAGGGCCTCACCATTCATATAAAATGGAAATCAAACAATAGTTCAGTAAAAATGACACTAGCATGCAGTACAGCATGCTAGCATTCGATGTGCTCCTAAACGGGCACTGCCTATATGCTGGCGCTCCCAATCTAGTTGTTAATGTGCACTGAGAGCTAAAGTTCATCGGTTCATGTGTGTAGTCTTCAGTATGCCTAGCATTATCAAACGTATCATCTCAGTCTTTCAGATACATGATGAACCAAGAAAATGCAATATGAGAAAGTTTTTTCAGCATAACTTTCAAGGGATGCCTAGAGTTCTCCGTGCATTGGGGCGAAAAAAAGAAAGAAGAAACCTTGCTATATGAAAGCTGCTGTTATCTTCTTTTTAGTGTTCTTATCTTGTTTACAAGAGAACCTGTACTGGAAGATGGCTGCTTTTTATTCAATATTAGAGAGCCGCAGTAATCTTTCATAAACAAAGGGAAAGGCACTGACTTGTACGTGCATGCTAGCACAAAACAGACTACTGATGCCCGAAACTGTAATTTAGAACATCGCTAATCGCTCGAAGAGCACATGCATCACTGTTGCCACACTGTAGCTGCCTGCTTCGTGCGAGTTCATCCAACATGCCTGCAATCAAACGTTCGCGATGAATAACTGCAGCCTCATTTATCTGAAATACAGATATGTTGTCAAAATCCCATGTCAGTGGATCAAAGTTAATCTTTCGTGCGACCTAAAGCGTTTATGCATGACGGACCAGTGCACTGGCCGAATGCAGGCTGTCGGTACATAAGCTTTCACAAGCAATTTTGTTCCGTGACGTGAGTTACAACGCAACTTGTGGCGGAGCCCACTGAATCCCTGTAGCAGAGCATGTTGCGCGATAGCAACGGGCAATGACAAACTTACAGGTATAAGCTGCATCTGTCCACCGCCAACAGCTACAACTTTGCAAGGTCATCACGTAGCGGCAAAACAGAACCATGCCTTGGTGCAAGCTCGGAGCAAATTATGCGGCTTTGTCAGTTTTAGCAATCGCATTGTGAAGTAACTTCTCATAACGATGCACCTGTTGCGCCTTTAGACACAAGAGAAATGCTGGAGAGTTGGCTAATGTACAATGAAAACACAGTGAACGCATCAGCATGGAGTACTCTTAATGTAACAATGCGCGTGTACATGCTGCCACTGCCAGAATGGCTTTGTATTGGTGGCTATACCGATGCATGCAAGCAGTTCAAAAAATGAGTGCTCACCTGCATGGGAGCCATGATGGATACCTGACCTACAAATCATAGCCTCAAGACTGGATGATAGCTGCTATCGAATCGTGCCAATTTTCGCTTAGCAGTGAAAGTGCCGGCATGGAGGGGCATAGTTCAAATTATCCATGGTGGATCCAGTTTGCGTGTGAATTAACGGGCTCTCTAACACACGGAGCTTTGCCAGACTGTGCCCCTTAGTTTGAATTATTGAAAAATACAAATTAATGATCCTGAAGAGGTCTGAATTGATAAGCTTTCACTGTATTACCATGAATGAAATGTATGAGAGATCAAAATGCACTTGCCTTGTGTAAGCCTGTAGGTAACTCCACTGATGTTGTACTCAGTTGGCACGCTCTGTTGCCTTCTCATGAATCCACTGAATGTGATCTGGGTTGTCACCATCAATGGGAGTCTCATCTGGTTACATGCAGCAGAGGAAAACAAGAATAAAAAGCATGCTTAACTGCCACTGTCTTCTTTTCTCCTGTAAATGCTGTTTCAACCACTGTTTTCAATAGCTGCTTTGTGGCACACTAGCTTGTGCCATCTCAATAACAAAAGCTTTTATAAACCTTTATACTTTTATAAACCAAAGAAAAAAAAAAAGCGTAAGGGTAATATAAAACCTCAATACATAATATTAATACCACTGCATTACCTTTGCTGTGCAACAACACATCAGTGGATAGGTAAAATGACATGGCAAACTTAATACATGTCAACCTACGAGAATTTCAGCCAACAGCTGCCATCAATCAGAAGTACTGCAAAAATTTCATTAACATCTCTCTGTCCTGTGGTCACTATGTTATAAGCTAAGTCTTGAGCAATACTTTAAGTGTTAGACGCCAAGAACAGTATCAAGCGCTAGAATGCACTCTGTCAGCTTCCACACTCTTGTAGCCCATTGTCACAGAAGTGCACATACGGTGAATCAGATTTAACAAAAATTTGGCACAGAGAACGAAGTCAAGTTGTCAGTGTAGCCCCACTAAGATGTCTTTAAGGATTACCGTGAGTGTGAAGCCCTTTTACACAAGAAGTGTTGAAGTCCACGACTACATGTATGACATAATCCCCAGTAAAGTCATTCCTCATATCTATATGTGAGTGTTATCTTGCACGTGCTCTTGTGTTACATGCCTATTACAGGTCTGCCCAGTAAAAGAATTTGATCTTTAACACATTGAATCCTGCGTCCCTCATCGTCGCAATCACGTGATAGAACAATATTACCACGAATGTGGAGCTGGTGCTCTACCATGTTGGTTTACCAGGGTTGGTATCCCTGGGCTATCCCATTGACGATATGTTTTCAAGATTTCAAAAGGCTGGTCATCTATGTGCAACAGTGATCTGGACCAATGTCACACATAAAAATATGGCAGACCAGAAACATACTCTTATGCACTAACGCATCCAGAGTTACATAACCACATTCGTGGCATCAAATCCCGGCTGCGGCAGTTGCATTTCGACTGAAGCAAAATGGTGAGGTCTGTGTGCTGCACGATGTCAGTGCGCATTAAAAAAAACACCAGGTGGTCGAAATTTCTGGAGCCCTCCACTACCCCTTGTAATCATATTGTGGTTTTGGGATGTAAAAACCCCAGTAATGAAATATAACCTCATGAAATTTCACATAAGTGAAGTTTTCACTGAAGTAATCACCTGAGGATACCACCTCTACAGGCTATCAAGTGGTAAGATTACATTTCTGGAATGCTCTCAGCCTTCTCTCTGAGTAAGAAAGTGGCTTAGCAGCAGGGAGTACAATCACAATTTGTTTCATCACTGTTACCCAACCGAATGCCATTTTTTAATGGCTGTATGTCCACTAAAGTTCCGTTTGCAAGACCTGAACTGACCTCCAAAAGGTTTCTCCTTCGGCCACAAGAGAATCTTCACATACTCGATGCAGTGCTCTGGCAGCCGTGGAGTATGGGCTATCGTGCACATGGAAAGTTCACCTGAAAAAGGAAACATAAATCGAGCACTTTAAGACTACATACTTATAGCTGCAGTTAAAGGGCAATAAAGAACTCTGCCTAGTAGAAATATTCAAGGGAACTGGTTATCTGCGTTACCTGTTTGGAATGTATATGAGTGTTCATACTCATGTGATGCGAGAGTTGACATACATTAGGCCATACAAATCTATAGTAGATATATATTTTCTTAAACCTATTCAAGTTGATCGCAAGTTACCATTGATTTTAATACTAAGCTTCGCACGTTGAAGGTGCTTCTTCAGGTACATTTCTCTATCCAAGTAGGTATCTCAGGAAAAGGCGTTCCAGAATCAATTCTGGCTTTGTTTCCAAGACAAAATTGCTAGTGTTAATGCAATTTAAGTAAGCTTATATACCGTTGTCACTAAGAAAATTTTTACGGCCGTCGCTCTTCACCACATCCCAATAAAAAGTAAACATTGGTGGTTATGATCTGGATATAATAAACCATCATTTATAACTTATAACAGATTAAAGATAGCATACTAACTAAAACAGGAATATTCTTTTGCAATGAATTAACAGCTATAACAAAGCTATTTTTGTGTCAGGTGGGCTATGTTATAATGAGGTATGACTGCACATGTTAAAATGTAAGTTTGGCAATTTCGTTGCTCTCAAATACACCCAAAAAAGTTTCCAGTACACCTACAAACTGAATACGTAACTTGATATCCTTGAGACACTTTAGGAGTTCATTTTTTCTGCTTTTGCAGCATAAATCTCCGACGAAGTGCTACTCTGGTCATTATTTACACTAAGGTCCATCCAGTGTACACTGGGGCTCAAGAGTGAGGATCACCAAGGCCTCCCGACAACATGAGGAATTATATACAAGAACTTCAAAAGAACAATGCAACCAAGAGGCGATATTAGAAGATGTGCCATTGGCTAAACGAGTGGTTTAACATAAAACAAATGTTTTGTGCCAGAAATACGTAGTGTGTCCTTACCTCAGGACATGAAGTCAAGGACATGCTTTTATAAATATATTCAAGAAATATGTTCGTGCTGCATTCTTTCTTTTTATTTTGGGGGGGGGGGGGGGTTGTTAAATGAACAATCCTATTTCAAGTAAACATGAAAACCTCATGTTCCAAAATTTTGTCCCATAGGTGTCTCATTTGCAACATTGGAAAAGAGTATGTATCTTTTCTAGAATTCATAGCAGCTACTATATAACAACAGCAATGTGTATATCAGTATACAAATATTTTTACAACATTTAAAAGATTATCGCTTTTCCAGTATTTATAAAGGTGTCAGCCAGATAGTTACCAAAATAATGTAAAAATGCTCTAGAACAATCACAACAGAAGGCTGTGCCTCACACAAGGCAATAAAGTACAAGGTAGGAACCACTTGAAGTAGGCCAGAATATACAAGGCACCCACTTATAAGCGACTAGACAATGCCTTATCGTGCAACAAGTCTTGCAGCTGAGGATAAAGTGCCATAGGCAGTGTCAAACATAG
This sequence comes from Hyalomma asiaticum, assembly GCA_013339685.2. Lineage (NCBI taxonomy): Eukaryota > Metazoa > Arthropoda > Arachnida > Ixodida > Ixodidae > Hyalomma > Hyalomma asiaticum. The sequence continues at coordinate 56,695,593 of CM023484.1, forward strand.
CACTTCGCATGGAGATAACACACCTGATAAAAGAAAAGTGATCAGAAAAGCTGTGCAAACAGTAGACAGCTGATACTAAATGACTTTCTTTAGCCAAAGTGACCCAGGCATCTTCATCAGGTGTTCTCAAAGAGAGAAATATTTAGACATGATTTAATATTGCATGGCCATGCCCTAATTTATTATCATGACCATATGGACATAACATAAGCAATACATGACCAGTACACTCTGGTGGAGCAGTCACCACTACTTCTTTTTGCTGCACGGAATTAGGTGACCGCTGTGTGTGTGCATTTACATCTTTTGCCTCTGCAGTTTGGACAAGTTCCTCAGAAAGTGTACAGCAGTGTATTTAAAGTTTGACATGGCTTTATCATATGCCAAACTCAGAGAGTTGACTGTCGCTGCTTCCTTCTGCCTTCATACAGGTTCAAGAAGAATTACTCTGGACTACAAATTTGTTTTTTCTTATGTGGCATTTGACTTTTCACCTTCTGCACTAAGGTTACGAACTGCTCCTGTGCTTTTGCAAATTAATTATGCTCACAACAGCTGCCTAACAAGGCCTAACAAGAACTAATGCAAGAAGGCAACTTATCTATAGGACAAAGTCCGTGCTCATTGATGCTAGTTTTATGCATGCACACATTTTCATAAATAAGTCAAAGCAGACAAATAAATACAGCCATATGTCAGTTCCTCAGAGCAAAAAAGAGGCTCTTTTACAAAGACACATTATGACTCACTTGTGGTGGATACAGATCCAGCGTACAGTCGACGCAAGCGTTCATGCTGGGCAGAATAACACGGGCATTGCCCTTGAATCCTTCCGTGCCACCGTCCACCATTGGCACTATTGAGCCCTGATCTACAAGGCTAAGCTGCAAACAGAAGGCAGAACCAAAAAGCATGTAGCAACTTTACAAAATACAAATCAAAATTCAAGATTTCTTAGAAGTAGAAAGGACATAAAGAAATGTGCTAGTGACTTGCACAGGCCAACAAGCATAAGTGATTTAAAGGGGTCCTCTAACACTTTTCAAGCGCTTGTTTTTACTAGTGTGTTGCATAGACCGAAAGATGGACAGACATATGCTCAAAAAACGACAGCGATAGCAGCCCACAGTCCAAAGTTCAAAATACAAACAAGAAAATACCGACCTTCAAGTTGCACAGGGTCAGGAGACTGCATTTCACTCGCCACGCCCGAAATAACGTGCAGACAATCGAATTGGCTCAAAATGCCTACGCAAAGGAAGTTCGCACAACGTGGTTGCCTGTTCTTTCCACTGTACTGGAGGTGCTATTGCCATAGCAACAAACAACGCGGAGTCTGAACTTCCTGGGCTGTAAATTATCAGCGGCTCTGACGTTCCATGAAAAACCCCACAAGAGGAAAATGAAATGAAATATTACTGCATTTCTCGATGTAATGTCGTGACAACTTCTAATTTTACTTTTGTCCAATCACACCCTTGCGCGGCACATCGTCACTTCCACCGCAAATAGTTCTGGTAAGCACCACTACCTGTTGACACAGCCGGCAGCGATGTGGTGACTTCACTGCATGATTAAAATATTATATCAGTTCGTATGGGTGGTTTCACCTGTGCCACAGCCATCTGTCTACATGACCCAAAAATAAAAAATGGCTGCGAGAAAAGTGTTAGAGGGTCTCTTTAATATGTGCCGTCGAGCACATCAGTAAGCAAAAATATCAAGCTCAGCGGTTCCACATTACAGCTGAATCTTGAACAGCTGAGCTGTTCAAAGTGGTGGCTGTCCCATGTATTGCATGATCTCGTAACGCAGGAGGGAAAAGAGGACTCACTTTTGCCCTTGACTCAGTACCCACTGCCACACTCAACACACTCTTGCCCTCAGCTTTCTCCTACATGACAGTGATTATGCAAAGGCCAATGTGAAATAAAGTACACTAATGGTTTAGTTCGAAGTTGCGGGTTCAATCCCTGCAGCTGTGGCTGCATTTCCATGGCATGTTAAAGCAAGGAAAGACAGAAACAAGGGCATGAGTGCATGGTGAAGGATCAGGTATAGTGAGCAGACAACGAGAGAGGGTGGAGAACTGTGAAACTGTTATTTCAAGGAGAACATGGCGTTTTGGTAGAGCACAAATGTATAGATAACATAGCTAATACATCATGGCATCAATACCTTGACACCTTTGTCTGCCACGTCACGATTACTAATGATAAAAGAACAGCTTGGCTGTTCCAACGGTTTTCATGGTGTAGAATTGACTTCACCTTTTTTTCTCAGCCTATGAATGTGCACTGCAATTCAGGACTGCGCCCCGAACTTGACGTTGGAAGTGGGCATACTTTAAGGAAAAATTTTCCATGCACGAGTGCGCACATGCACGCAAGAAATACATGACTCCACAGGTGGGCTTCTTCCTCTTGTATATGCGTTAACTTGTAGCAAATTATTTCATGCAGCAAATATCAGCTACTAGATCAAAAATAAAGTTCTATTGGCATTATAAACTTCCCAGTGCAGTCATCAATTATTGTATTGAAAACTCGTTAATTTGACCCTTGTTAACTTGGAAAATTGGATAATTCAGACTTGCTCTCAGGTCCCAAAAGGCATATGCATTATTCAATGCCACCAAATGCTCGGTAATTCAGCCATATTCGGCTGCACCCCAGTCAATTCGCCATGCACCACGCCCAAGTCGCCATAAATCTATGATGTGTAAGGATGCCTACAGTGCGACCGTCCACCGAAACAATGCAATGAAGTTCAAGTCACTATTGCCATAAGCGTGAACTGTACGAAAGATTTGCGTTTACTACCGTGTGTGACACAGACTTGGTCATGTGCTTTCAGAAGAGCGTGGTCAGTAGCTATAAGTAGAGCTGTGCGAATAGCAGAATTCTAAGTGCGAAGCTAATTCGAATATTTATGTTCAAGTGTGAATTGAATCAAATGTTCTTCGAATAATTTTCGAATATTTTTTAATAATACCACATCTAATTACAGAGAAATGTGCTGTTAAACACGGGCAAGAGATCTATTGTGTGACTAGCGCATTCCCATAGAGTCATTCCAAAGTCCTGAAGAACAGTCCTACAGAGAACTGTGCAACAGAAAGCTGAGTTAACTTCGCCGCAGTATACGAGTGCTAAGCGGCGAAGCGCACTACCTGCGGGGATGGGCCACTTGTCATGAGACAGCGCACTTTTTTCCCTTAATTACCAACTTCGAATAGTTCAAATAGTCAAAGTTAAGAGCGAATCGAATCAAATAGCAAACCCTATTTAAAAATTATTCGAAATTTCGAATATTCGCACACCTCTAGCTATAAGTGTTCTGTGGCATGATCACTATCCATAACCACATTGCTAGCGACGAAGAAACCACAATGGCTAACTGGTTTCTTTTCCACTCTGCACACGCGAATGGTGCAGAAGCTATGTGTGATCGCATTGATAGCTGTCAGTAGTGGCTACAGTTTGTTCTACAGCACATGCAGCAAACATAACTTTAGTGTTGTCAGATGCCTTCAGAACTGTGTGTTCACCATTCATGATTGGGCAACAGTGAGGTATGCTTATCCCCAGTGGCTGTGGCAAGCAGTTTTGACTCAGTGTGTGTAGGCCTCGCGTTTCTTCAGAACTGAGTGGACGCTACCGACATACGAGTCGCTGTGGCTACAGTTTAGGTGGAGTCGTTCACAGCGGATGTAATGTTCAGTAGTTCTGCTTTACTGTGTGCTCAGGCCATTCGCATGCCTTCAGAAGCGCACCGACGCGACTTAAGACCGCTATGAATGCCATGGATTCAGCGGTTGGTAGTTTCATTTTGACTCTGTGCTTAGAAGGCAAGTATCTTTGCAACAGCGTGGCATCGCTACCGACTGCAGTTTTTGCCTGCCCAGCAGTAGATTAATTTTTTTCACTCGGTGCAATGCACGCATAATGTCACGAACCTCAAACATGGTGGAAGCTATTGATGATAAAGAGCGGTTCTGCACTGTAGTCCGCATGCTAGCATCAGACTCGTCAGCTACTATCACGACGAATAAACAATATGTCGCTGAACTGTTTACAGAGAAAGGTAGCGGGAAGGAATGGGGGGGGTGGGGGGGCTGAACGGCACTCTTTCGTTCAATTAAGACACGTGGATGGAAGTTGGAAGACGATAAGAATGGCATACGTTACACAGCTCTTATGCAAAATAAGGACGGGATTTCCTTAATCATCCATAAAATAAATTTGCATTGATGTAGCTCACATTTTATTGTTAAGTTGGTGCTCTCGATAATTCTGACATTCAGTTAATTAAGGCATCTTTTCTGGTCCCGTTAAGTCCAATTTAACGAGCTTTTACTGTATGCCCATGTGAATTACAAGAAAATCAGCCTTTTTCTTACACTCGTGTAAACAGTACTGTAGTTATGGCATGTGGCTTTTGAGCTTTTCCTGAAATTTTCCTGTTAATTTGCTCATTTGTTCCCTAACAAGTAGCCACAAATGAGTAGGTCTTGGAATGCTTCAGCGAGCTTTGATCACACAGTGCAAAGCCGATGTATTTTACACAAGGTACGTCCAACGACAGACCATGCTAAGCCATCCAAGACTTTTTGTTATTTGGTAATGCTACAATATATTTTTGTTCCTGCTACACATTCTACTGCCACAGTACAATTAGAGTTCCAGTGAAAGCACATTTGGGAAGTTCCACTGTACACTTATATTTATTTTTTATTTTTTATGAGATGAGCAGCCAGACAAGTAAACTGGTAACCTTAAAGTTAGTGCAGCGCTTACTATAGTATCCACTGCACAATGCAGCATCGAGATGACGATGGTTAAAAAACATTTCACCAATTGACTCGCAGAATTATTTACAGTTCAGAAACAATATAACACTTCTCTCATAAGTTCAAAATGTTCACCACCTAAACTGTCGCATCATAGCCTTCCAACATACTACAAATGTGCAGTGTAATCCTGATAACTGGAGTCCTAATTTAGAACTCTGGGACCGAGCGAGTGACACAACTCCTAGAATAGACGACAGAGACAAATTAAAAGGGAAATGAAACTGAGGAAAGCAGAAAGTTTCGTTGGGTGATGGAGTTGTGCGGTTCGCAGATGTAAAATACAATCAGTAGATTGGAGATCATTGGGATATGTATTTGTCCTGCTGTGGACGTAGGATAGGCTGCTGCTGATGGTATAACACAAGCATGTAGCCTATGTAATGCTTATGCAGCTATATTGCAAACTGTGTATCAGTGAAAATGTATACAAGTACAGCTGCTTAAGTAAAATGTATTCACCAAAAAATAATAATATGACAGACAAGCCATATATGGCTAGAGATGTATACTTAAATGGAAAGGTACGTGTGGCTAGGAATTCTAACTACAGTCAGCGTTCATGAAGAAGTTTTCCATGCTCTACTAGTACAACCATGAAATTCAATCTATCAACACATACAGACAATGCCATGCATGTTAGTCCCATTAGGAGCTTCCGAAGCACAGCTGGAAATAGGTCCATTATACAAGAACATTTCTGATCTGATCGACATAAGCTAAAATGCTACAGTTCATGGGAGCCCAGGGACTTTGGCAATGTTGCTGCCACTCTCACAACACTCACCAGCATGCCATTGGCCCAGCGCCGCGCTACGATAGAGTCGAGACCACAAAGGACTATGTGGAACTCTGCACAAAGAATGAAGATCAAGAGAAGTTATGAACAAGCTAATCAGTACTAAGGAATACTAGTGACTTATTCAGCTTTAATCATGTTTAGTGAACTATAGAGACAGTATAGTCAAACTTAAATACAATGGTAATAGCCTTTGTTAAGTATATATGATGTTCCTTGCATGCTTATACGTGCTTGTTTAACACTGACACTAATCAGAAAAATGTTAAATTATTTCACTCTATGTGATAATTAGGTATACAGTCAAACTCACTTATAACGAACTCGAAAGTGCCGCAAGAAGTGGTCGTTATATCAGTAGTTCGTTATATGTGGACTTGCCCTCCAAAACATGCAAAAATTAGCGACCAGGTTGTTTTTTTCACTCAGTTTTTACAAAGCACTAACAACCCTGTGGTGAAAAGCTCAGCCTTTATACTTAGTGAAGCGACGCCCGCTGCGCGCTCGTGAGTGGACTAAACTGCCTTTGCAACAAATCATATCTGCTGCATCCAGGGGAGTGCATAGTCGCAGACAAACGTTGCCTTTTGAAAAAGGCCCTTTTCTACATACGTATAGGTCATCTCTGAATGGGATTTTGCATGAGCATTCAATCAACATAGCGATACTGATCTTGAGAATGACTGCAATCTAGAAGCCCAGTTGCAGTAGTCACTGTGGTTGCATGCGGCCTGCCGGCCACATGCTTGAGACCGCTGCTATAGAGCCAAACGTAAGCAGAAAATGAGAAAATGTGTCCTCACGCTGGTAAAAGCTTTCGTCGTAATCCTGGATCTTCTTGAAATGTCTGCACAGTGAATATGAGTTAAGGATACAGCCCCATCACGAAGTTCTACACAGCAGTCACCTGTCAGGGAGGTTATTACTACATTTATACCTTTGGACTGGCTAATCAAATCTGAGGTTAATATGCTCAGCATTTTCTTGATAGCTAAAGTTATAGCTCTTCACCTCTGCTTCAAGGGTAGCCTACTGTATCACGCACACACATAAAAAAAAGCAAAGATAACAGTTGCATTTGTAAAAAGGAATCATGACATTACTCATGACAGGTCATTTTAGTTTAAAAATAAATTGCAATAAAATATTTACGTGGCTAAACTGGCTGCAAATTGTGCACCGAACCAATCTAGGTAAAATTATGAAAGTTTTTTAAAAAAGTAATAGATATAACAAGCTTGTTGTTGTTTTGTGGGGTTTTACGTCCCAAAACCAGTTCTGATTATGAGAGACGCCGTAGTGGAGGGCTCCGGAAATTTCGACCACCTGGGGTTCTTTAACGTGCACTGACATCGCACAGCACACGGGCCTCAACATTTCGCCTCCATCGAAATGCAGCCGCCGCGGCCGGGATTCGATCCCGCGACCCTCGGATCAGCAGCCGAGTACCTTAGCCACTAGACCACCGTGGCGGGGCTAGATATAACAAGCAAAACAAATACTTTGTGGTCTGCAGGTATGATGCTGGTCTCAGAACATCCGATATTTTGCCATGTCTTCGGCGGATCTCATTGTCAGACATCATGCCCACCTTGCCAATTTCTCAACATTCAGGGTTTTACATCATTCCTGGCAGGATAACGGCAGTCATATCAATTTTGACGTCGATAGCATCTATTACATTCAAGCTTTTAACAACACCACTTTTGGAATTTTAGAAGCAAAATTTTTGCAGAAGTGCCTTTTTTTGTGCACTCCCATTACAGCTTGTGTTTAACAGGCTGTTTCCAAGTTTAACTTAGTGGTTTGAATTAATTGAAGTGAAGCATTCCCAGTGTCGCATGCAAGCCTAGCCTGAAAGGATACGCCTTGACTTGACAACCGGGCACACGTTGATTGATGAAGGCTGCAGCCACTTCTGCTTTTGATTTTCCAATGTCACTTTTCCTAAATGAAACAAATATTGCACTTTAGTGGTGTTCTCGGAGGCCAACACATAATGGTAAGTATCTGCTACAGATGTAGCAGTCTTTAGTACATACCTGAACAGAAACTGTCGGTTGAGGTTGGACAGGTCAATAGTGTCCATGTCGATTACATCTATGTGCCGGAATCCCATTAAAGCCTGCAATATAATGAATAGATAAAAGTTGCATTACCTTTCTGTAAATAGAGCGCTGCAATTCCCTACGTGGAATGACAAGAGGGCAAAAGCATTTCACATCATTTGAAAGCAAAAGCAAAAATATATGAATGGTCCATGCAAGTGTGTGTGGCAAAGGCAGTGTTTTCACACGAACAAACAAGCTGCATGCCTTTTCCCAGCCTGAAGCTTCTAGCAAAAGTCCTGGCCAAGGTGCATGATAATATCAACCCTTCAACCTGCATGCGTATTCATTTTAAAAAGTACAAGCAATCTATATCAGAGTACATTAGAGCACTACACAAATTATCGCACACAATGTTAAAAAAGTTATTTACTTGTGTGGCTCCCTCCTAAAAATCACCCAAAATAATAACATGCGACAATAATGGCAACACATGAGCTAACAAATTTTAAAATATTAATCCCCATTTAGAGCCATATGATGCCATATCGTGTGGTTCTGCATGTTATTGTTATGTTATTATTATGAGCTCATTTACTTCCACAAAGCAACAAGCCATTTTATCTAACCTAGTAAAGGAGGTATGATGTTTGAATCCCAAAAAGAGTCCTAACAATCGTTTTTACACATGCAGTCAGACAGTGTACGTGTAGGGTTGTCGTGCCAGAAGCAATTTTAACAAATTTCTGTTAACGAGCCAGGGCTGTCGGTGCCTAACGTTGTCGTCGCCAGCATGGCAACAGTAAAGCAACCCCCTTAGCAGCAACCGACGTGTTGTTAAGGGAAGCACCGGCACTTCACCGTATGCTTCCCACCTTCCCAGATTTCACGTCAGTGGAGGTGTCATGATTTTTCGTGGGTGGGCTCCCCCGTTAGTAGTTGTCCTAAATACATTACACATATTGTCACAGATATACATGTCCAAGTATGTCAGTCAAACATTTTGAAAAAAAAAAGGAGGGAAAATAGATGAGGCAATTCTTCTTTCAACGATCACATAAGGCCAACAGTCAATGAATCCATGTAAAGCATATGTTGTGTTATTTGTAGATTTTAACTGAAGTGCAGTAATTACAAGATAAATGAAAAAAATGAATTAAAAATACTACCAACAGTCTGTTGGCATTAAGCACATGACTTTCGCATTATGCATGAGATACTCCACCAACTGAGGTATGGCAGCAACTGTTCCCATATCAACTTTCTTGGTTATTTCTGTATGTGTAATCCGAGTGTTAGTCGGCAAATTAGCTTTTTGTGTGAATGAATGAATGATATGGGCTCACCAAGTCTTTCAGCATCTCACAGCCCAAGCCACCAGCTCCAATAACCAGAATTTTACATGTCTCCCGTATCATCTCCATGTTCTGCAATTGGAGGAAAGCAATGAACAGATTTAGCTGCATACACTAGGTTGTACACAGACACACACACAAAAAGTTTAATACCAACTCAGTTCAAGCTATACGTGAAAATGTATTCAGCAGAAGCAATAAGGATTGAAGATAGAGCGTCCCACCCAATTGCAACAACACAATGATTTCTCATCTTATTAGTTATGTATAAGCTTTTGGAGGTCACCATAATATTTCACAGTTCAGCAGCACTACATTTTTCACATAGTTGTACAGGAAAAGGTAGTGAAGTACTTAAAATAAATATGCCATTGTTGTTAGCAATGCTTTGCAGTTTATTTTCATGAGGTTCATTTTAGGATCACACTACATATCCGGAATAACGAGAGAGGAAACAACAAGGGCTCACTTTTTATTGTTAGGCACAACTTCATGAAGTTACCAGACAAAGAGGCCAAGGAAGGTGTAGGGGAAGTTATTTGAAGTTTTTAGCTGTGGTGTAATAGTTATGACATAAACAGAGAGGGATTAAAATGGAAAAACAAAATTCACATGCTAATTAGGCCTCCCAAAAAATAGGGTCCTGGTGAGGCGGCGAGGATGTCCATGGGTGAAAAAAAAAGGGGGGGGGGGAAGAAATTAGGGCAATTGGCTCATCAACGGTGATGACTCTGACCACATGTGTAACTGGTTTAGCAGAAAAAAAACAAAAAGTGGCAGGGCAGCTGTTCACATGTTAACTTGAAACTACAACACATTTACTCCCTGATATAGCACAAAAAGGTGCACATGCAACACAAGAAAACACGACAGATGAGGACAAGTGTTACTCCTCATCTGCGGTGTTTTCTTCTCGTGTTGGTTCGCTACCTTCAGCACTACATTTGGAATAACCATGTTAGGCCAAATAGCTTGACAGACTGTCTTACAGCATAACACCATGTTCTAGCTAGATTATGCTGACTTTTATTTATTTTTTTTCATTGTGTACCCTCAGATAAACTTCCAAAAGATACACTTCACCTTCTCCTAACCAAACAGCAAAATGAACTTTTGGAAGTGAATACACTTTAAACACAATTCACTGAACAGAACTGTGATGGTAATGACAGTATTTTTCTTTATTTAGTTCAGGTATGAAAAATGACAATAGTTTTCTTGGCAAATGAGTGCTAATTGATGATGAGTGCTAAAAAATGATGCTAATTTTCCCTTTCGTAAATAGTTTTCTTGCTGTTCATGGTGCAATATTCATGCTTGTAAAATTTTGTACAAGAGCTGTCCCATAAGAATACCATCTGAAACAGGTTTGTTCATGCTGTGAAACATTTTATTGCAGCTTAATAAGGAGTGAGTGGTCAACCTCTGATTCATGAAAAAAGATAAAAAGAGGTGCACAACAATTTAAAAACACACCGCAGGTCCTGGCTCGAAGTCTGGATGTACAAATGGACCAGGCCGGAGAAGAATTTTCTCTATGTGCGTCCATCGCTTTGGCCAGTCAGCACTTTGGGCAGAAAAAAAAAGAAAAAAAAAAGCACAGAAGTAGAGTAAGCAGTAACTGATTAGGGCACGTTAATTTGGCTAGAATTCGCAGCACACAACTGAGGAAGAATACTTCTCTTTCTGAATGAAGTGCAACAAGTAAAAACATCTGGCAAATTAATTTCATTGAATGCCGAGCTACCAAATACAAATTTTGGTAGTTTTTATTGGCTATGATCTAAATGAAAGCGGGAGGTTTAGGAATAATGCCATTTGACCAGCTCGAAGCGTTCTCCTTGGTGCGCATGCAGTACAATGAATGTAGTCAATTTGCTGAAATCTGCATTAGCATGGCAGCCACCAGTTTTAACGAGGGTCGTCTTCCTAAACTGCGGGTGTCGACAATCCCAGAATATATATTCTCCACAGCATCAATCCTCTTCTATGAATGGAGGGACAAAAGTAAGACAATATTACATCTTTCAAAGAGACAAGGTTAAACTAGTGCAAAGCTGAGATACGTCTGGCTGTCGACACTGCACCATGTCACCTGAACACAAGAACCTTAGTGGTACAGTAAATGCCCCTGCTTAAGTTCTTTTGCTACACAAAAACGAATTACTGCTGGTCACTGAGTGCGACGTACTGTTGTGACATTACCCGGTCATGAGGTAAGTAAGAGACAGCGCTCATAGAAAAAACAACTTCCCAATTGTGGTTAGATGCACGAGTCAAACACAACGTAATAAAAAAGACAATATCCCCACATGAATGGACCACGAACTGTCAATAAAACAGCATGCATAAAATACGGAGTGACAACTAAACCTCAAACAACCTTCATAAAGTGTCTCAGGATTGTTACAGCATTCATTCACTTTCATTGTTCTGTGCGCTTTGTTAAAGAACTAATCAACTGAACTCTAAACACTGTGTACAGGTCTACAGGCAGGACAAAAACAGGGCAGAGCAATTGACAGCCGCAGTGTATCTACTGTTCAAGATCATGTTGCAGGCCATTGTAAGGATTTCCAGGATCATTAAACTACCAGCACATGTTACAGTTTGACCTGACGGGCAGAATCGTGAGGAAATCTTACCGCTGCACAAAGTTAAAACAAACATTCCACGCGCACGTTCTCTAGAAAAATAAACTTACCCATCTACATCCATGTCGAGAGCCATCTCAGAGCAGGCGGCCGTTCTCCCGGCTTCTTGGATTGTTATGGATCGGATACGATATGGATTCACGCACAAACACAGAGCCAGCACTAGCCGGCCGATATCAGGGAACCGAAACCATTCAGTGCGGCTGCATTGCATAATTAGGCTGCTGACTGCACCCGTGGGAGTAATTTTGTTTTCTATGGGCGTCAATATGTCTAAGATAATTGTAGCACACATGCTAAACCTCCTCCTTTTATTTCATTGCAGTTTTTGGACCATTGTAAATAATGAAAACGTAACGAGTTCCTTCATTTACGCGCACTGCAGATCAGGTGCTGCATATCATTTAATTTGCAGCATTTGTGTAGTCAGATAATGCACAATTTACACTTAGCTGCATCGAGGCCTTGGGTAGTTACGCGCTATTTCGGAAAGCGCGTCCTATAAGCAGGACAATCAACCAGTTGTTTTTGGACTGGCGCCATATCATTAGGATATGCGGCTTACCGCTTCGATTTCGAGGCAGTGCATCATCGAAGCCATTCACTTTCCGTGCTGTCAATTGCTCCACATCTCGTTCGCCTGTGCATAACGTTGCACCCCAAACCAACTTATTCAAGTGGAAGGCTTCTCGGTTTACTTGAAGCGAAATGCCGCGCTAAAGCCAGCTAACAGTTGGTTGACATGCAGCGCTTTATTCGCGCAGTAGCCCCTTGCAACGGAGAACAAAGGAACTAACGCCCACAATCGGGCAAGCGAAGAGGTACCGCGCTGCGTGTTTGTGAGATGCCTTTGGCGATCGCGCGTTGGGCGGGTTTTTGGGGGCGCTGCCGTTGAGACCGCTGAGAGACCCCCCTCGACCTGCCTGCAAAAATCGATCCGCAAAAGGGAGTAGTGCAGTAGAGAGTTCTTTCCGTGATGTCCTCGCTGGTGGAAATGGAAATGTGCCGCTTTTACCACTCGTGTGTGTTACACTAGTCAAAAAGTGTCGGCCCTGTGGACTAACCTGTGACTTCGCCAGACTATCAACATGACCAAGGACAGGCTCGCCGCCCTAAAAGCGGTAAAGTACCCATGTAACTGAAACGGCCACCGCATCTGCGGGGCGGGTTGCATCGGCACTGCGCTACCGTCTTGGGACGGAAACTTAACTCTGTTTCGAACGTTTTTGTGGGCACAAACGCAGCTGGTTGGCTTTTGTTTTCGGCCGGTCGACTTTCGGCGACGTTACTCAGACGTGTGTAGTGCTGTACGTCACGTAGTTCCGGCTCCCGATTGCCCGGGATGGGGGAAAAAAAGTGGCAATCGCTCTGTGCACGTAAGACAGGCACGGTTGTAATACCAGACTCGGAATTTCCAAAGGAGCGCAGTACGTCCGAAAGTACCGAAACAACTTCCACCTACACGGCGCCGTTGATTGTTGGCTGGCCGCGGGACAAATGTCCACATGCCTTCCACAGTGCCTGGCGTCCAGTTGAGACGCGGCTTCGTGTTGTGAGCTACCCAGGGCACGCATTGAATCGATCAATTTCACGAGCGATGTGACTGCTTAAGCCTAAAATTGTGGTCCCAACACCTTCCGAGATGTACTGCCGATCTGCGATTTCGGAAAAGCAAGGCGAAGATCGAGTGATCGTGCGAAGCTCCGAGCTGGTTTCGCTGCCGCAGTGTGCCCCGGCCGCACACGCAAGCGTGCCGCGGCGCTCATGGGCGCAGCACTTCGCTACCGATCAACACTCCCTCGATTCACGACGGGAGCGGTAGTGGGGGGCGGTGAAATCTCGCGTGCGTGTGTATCGTTGCTCGGATAACTGTCACACGGGCTTGAGGTACGAAACCAAAAGATCGTCGTCCCCTCGACTCGCGCACGGTGGAGGTGGGTGGGAATCCAAGTCCCGTGTGGTGATTGTGTTGGGCGCCAACGCTGCGGTCGTTGCTCACTTTGGTCGATTAAGAAAAAAGTCGTCGAGTGGTGTGTGTCCGTTCGCTCGTTCGTAGTGCGGTGGCGTGCTAGAAAGGGCGTAGAGGAGGGAAGCAGAGCTGTTCCGCTTTGCTGGATGCGACCCTCGTTCGTGTTTCTTTTTAGCTCTGCTCGAAGTAGTGGCGAGATGGTTGGTGAAAGGGCAACCTCTCACCTCTCTTTCTTCCTGGTGTCCCATGTGTCACAGCGTCTCCTCCTCTCTCACCCGGAGACGACGTTCCCTTCGGCGTCGAGGGGCGTGGGTGTTTCATTCACCGCCGACGTCAGGAGTGCGGCGGCGGCAGCGTCTGGAGGGGGGACTCCTCTCACAGGAATTCGATTAGTCAGGGCTAATTGGCCGGTCCTGATGAAAATGCCGTCATCGGTTGCCGCCAAGATAAACCCGCTTGCGCCTCTGACGCTTGGCTTATTGTGCGGGCAGCCGGAGTTGATCGCTCGATTGTCCAGCGAGCAAGCTGAGGGACATTTTTTACGTCCCACCCCCCTCTCTGGAATGCGACGCTCCCTTGATATCTGTCGTGTGTACGCAAGGCGTGTTCCGTTGTATATCGGTTGTCGCCGCGCGCTCGGAGCTTGTCGGCCAGCCTGTTGATTGAAGGGCCGCCCCCTAAAATAACGCCGGCTTGAGACCACATACTTCGTGTTCACGCTGCCGCATTATCTTGGGACTTCAGCTTTATGGCTGGCAGGATCTCGACTGCGGTTTGCCGTCGCAGGCGGGACTGGTTCTGTATACAATGTTGCAAGCAAGCCGCACAATGCATACAAAGACAATCGTGTCGCATCTGTTTCCCTTAACCTTGTTTTACGCATCTCTTTCCTTGCCTCAGTATTCCAAAACAAGGTGTAAGGCAGACTATTGCCTTCTACAAGCTACATAAGTCACTCATTTGTCCTCCCAAAAAACAAAGCTGTACAACATCAGAAAGGCAAAAGTAACAGGATAACTGGCATATCTGCACAAAAGGTTGCTTGTTGAGCTATTCCAGCAGCGTATCCTGATAAAGCTCATGACAGCCACTGCCTTTTTTTTGAGTGGCGCTGCTTTTTATTCAGTGATGCCTATGAGCTTGTTTTCAGTGCATTCCAGTACACTGCAGCAAGTGCTTCAGTGTTGACACTGAACTCTAGAAAAAGCCACAATAGGAATACAGAGGAAAGCAGTATTTTAGCTGGCAATAGGAATCGCAAAAACATGTCTTGCGGTGCTAGGTCACCAAGGAAGGCCACCACTTTGTTACCCCTTAGTTACAGCACGTAGAAAATGGCAGATTCATTTACCACGTCATATTAAACTTGATCTTGCAACCAGTTGCATATTTGGTTCTCTTAGAAGTGCATCAGATGGTGCAATGTTTATGGATACCTATATGGCAACGCTGAGATGGTGTAATATGCTTCTGGAGTGTAAAACTTGGTCTGTTATATCTTGATAATGGTGGGGCTACTTAATCTAAAATACAATAAACACAAGAAAGAAAAAAAATGATGTCCTTCCCATGCACCACTGACTGTTCCTTAGCTTTACTCGCCTACACAAATCAAAAAAGTAAAATGCTAAGTTTTATTGTGCCATTGGGGCTGTTTTGTTTAGTCCAAATCGGCTGCATGAAGCTTCTTTGATTATTTAGAACATTGACTAGTGTTCTTCCTTGTCAGGATACATGGGCTTTGGTAAGGACCTTTGTTAGGGACAAGTTGGTCATGCTTCGTTGCACCCAGCACTTATCCAGTCTGTGCCGTCTGCTCGCTAACGGAGCTAGTGACTCATACTTCCTTGTTTGTCCGGAAACGCGTGAAGGAGACGTTCACGTCGCTTGTGCGTAAATCTCGCTCAGGTCGTCCATTTTCCACTTGCACGTGGTCTTGCAAATTGTGAGATATCTGATCTGCTAGCATGCCTTGCGCAACGCTGATGCTTTGTGGAGTGTTTTTCCTTCATTCTGCTCATTGCAATAGTAACAAATTGCAAAATCGCACTTCCTTTTGCTGATAAGGCTGTGCTATCAGCTTGGCCTTTGTCAGGTTGTGTTTTGGAACTGCAAGTTCTATGCTTAAATTCTCTTGTCTTTTTTGGATAAGCACAGAGCAATGCTCCATCCATGTACTATCACTGCTATCTTTTTTTATGCCAGCAGTCAGGGCAAGTAATTAGTTTCCGTTAACAGATGCAGGTAGTGTTTTGCTGATGAACTTGTTAGGAGGGTGCTTATGAAGGTGACAAAGTTAAAGCTGTGTTTTGTCAATCATGTTGCCCGCTGTTTGCAAACAAATTCAAGCCTTCACTTTTCACTGGCTTCCTACACTCTTTAAGCACAGTGAGTGTTTTGAGCATTGTGTCTTTATGCAGACAGTTTGTTTCCCGTAAAATCTAAATTAATGCTAGTAGGACTTGACCCATGTTTCGTGAATGAAAAAAAGCCACTTTTGTGGCATTGATATAAGTACAGTATGAAGTCCAACTTCAAGATTATGATTTGTGTATTGGTTTAGCTTTGGGCATGTGCCTACAAGGAGGGTCTCATCACCTATAATTTATGCTTATAGCAGTATGCCTTAGGGACTCTACACCCTAGTTGATATATTAAATGCATTTGGGTAATAAATGGCTCATTTATGCCCAGCTGTTCAAGTGCTGTTGCGTGCTGCTCAGTTGTATTGTAGCAAGGGGGTGGCCTTTATTAACAGAGTCAAGTAGCAGTTTTTGTCACGCCTAAGCAGTAAAGGAATGATCTTTATGCGAATATGGAGGGTGGTCTGGAGTTGGGATAGCTTATGAAATGTCTCTGTATATGTAGTAAAGAGAGCTCTCTCACTTGCTGGAGCACTGTTGTGATCGAATTTGAGTAACCCTTGTAAAGTTCATGTACACTTGATTTTATATGTGCATCAGCAACTGTCGCTTTCAGTTGCATTTATATGTACTTCTAATACCTATGTGAGCATTGTAGTACGGCTGTCTTGTTTGGAAAGAGTGGTGTTACAGGCTAATCATATTACCAGTGCATAGCAATACCAGATATATAATGTAGCCGTTTTTCAGCCGATAATTGTGCCCTTCTGTTGACCAATATTTAATTTGCTCTAACAGCCAACTTCAAGCAAATTTTAGACACTATAAAAAGCCTGATTCATATAGCAGCTTCTCTATGTAAATGTTTGTGTATTGTGACAAGCTAGCAAAAATTACTTTTTTGATATCCTGACCAGAACTATTTCACTTTACCCACTCACTTCAAGTATGTGTTCCCCACAACATTGACAACCAGTGAAATTCTTTGCCATAGTCATTTAAACCAAAGTGAAATGCAGTCACAGTTATGCATGTTGTCTTTTTTGACTGCAGTGGTTCTTCAGACAGAAGCATCAGTGCTCTTCGACAACCCCCATAAACTTAAAATAAACACGAGGGTAATATGTTAAGGTAAATCAGTACATTACACTTCAAGCGATAAACTGCAGGAGCAGTGCTGCTTTTTTGTTCGTAGGGAGACCTATAATTCTGTTAATACAGCTATTGCCTAAAGGAACTGTTTCATGTTTATGTTCATTGTAGACTGGTACTAGCTGGAACTATCTAAAAAATTTTGAGATTGGTGTGGTTTAGGGGTCTCTTAAATATAGTGTACCGTTGGTGTATACAAATGTTGCAGAAGTTCACTGAAGACCAGCCACTTTAGGCACTATAAAAGATGAGGTGTTTCATTCATCATTGCATCACTGTTTTGTTGCATGTCTAAAATTATTTCCATCACAACACCATTAAGCAACCTTGCACTCATTTAAGGCTTCTGGCTTGTAAATCTTTAATGTTTGACTCACCACATTTGTTCTCATAAAATGATCTATTTAACAGCCTGGCCTCACCATATAGTGGCACTAGGACATCATTCCATATGAAAGTATTGAAAGTATTGCTTTTTTTTTAAGTGTTCAAGGGGCCGCCCCTACATCACCTCTTGTTGATACTCTGTAAATGCTGCAGATTTGATGCTGAGGTGTCCTTGTCCACATGTAATCTAAATAATATTCTGCTGCATGCAGCAAATAGCCCACAGCTAAGATTTACCTTTGACAGAAGCGGAAAGACAGCACTTGTTCTGGCTGATAACCCCAATTATGCTTGAGGTGTTTAAAAGACTTTGCGGCAGGATATTCGTGAGACAAACAAATGGCATGGTCATTCTATGATAACTTTGAGAAATATTGCAGAACCACTCTATTAGTACATGCTGTGAATTGCATTGCCTTTTATGCTAAAATTATGCTCATATATCATGGGCACTAACTTTACCACATGGCCTTCATATAAGGAGTTGTTGAATATATCTGGCTTCTTAGTCTGTTTTTATAAAGGCTGCCTCTTGGTTGGTGACAGTGTGCCAGGAATGAAGGTGGGCATTCATGCTGTTTTAACTGGGTGCTTCTGCGCTTGACCTTATCGAGTGCAATCCGTGTATCACCTGGATTTTAGCCTGTACTTTCTGTAACTGTGGCACTTTCTGATCCCACCTTTACCAGGCACAAGGGGAAGACGACGTTTCCGTCACAGTAGAAGATGGGGCAAACTTCATGGAAGAATTCTTTGCGGAGGTAAGCTAAGTTTACTCGTTCTCTTGTGAGCTTGAAGCACACTTGGCAGTTGCCACTAGCAGTTATTCGAAAGTTTTTTCTGCCCAGAGTGTCTCTTGCTGTGGTATTCACTTATCCACTAGCAGAACAAGCTTTTGCAGAAAGCACTGGACTGACTGAAAGTGTGCTGTATGTGCGAACCCTTTTATTCAATCAGTGCATTATGAAGGCTTGGAAACCTGTTGTGGTATCCGAAGGGCTATACCACTGGGCAGCTGTGCTTGGTGCCATGGGTTCAAATTCACCCTTGGAGGGCACACATGCATAGGAGGGCACACATAAATAGTTGTAATGCAAAAATTTCTCTGCAGTATCTTGTCGTACGGTATTGTCCTTCTATGTGTTTGTTGCTCTGGTCTTAAAAAAATGGCAGAGAGTAACAGTACCTGAAGTAACTGTAAGACTTAATAGTCTAGTGATTGTAATTGCTGAGCTCATTAACATGATTTACTACTTGGATTCACGGCTTTCAGACAACATCACTATCCAGAGCAGCTTTCCCTCGACAGCTATGGTTGCTTTACAGTTCATCCTGATTTAGAACAACACATGACACATATTTTACACAGAGAAAGGTCAACAATGAACGGAAAAATTTGTCAAGGCTACAACATATAGTTAAGCCTAAAGACCTACTATGGCACGATGAGACAATAAAATGAATGAAAGTGAATGAGGCAAAAGAATGTGTCATTTTATCCAAACCATTTGCTATCTGCCTACTTCCTGTCATTCATGTGGAACTGCAGCTGCAATATCAAGTGGGCACCTAAAAATTGTTTGTGTGGCTTTTTGTGGGCAATGGCCAGATGCTGCCTTATCTCCCAGCGTCACAGTGACATTTCGACATGACTGAAACCATTTGGAGTCTGAGGTTGCTGCTGCCACAGCAGCAACATTTCGTAGAGTTCAGCACCCTTCGTGCTACAGCTGGGCACGTGGAGTGACGCGCACTTTGTCTCTCTTGCTTGAGCCTTTGGGCCTCGTACTGTTATAGAAGGAAGGGAACAGCAGTGCACTGTGTCTGAATTACCTCCCTTTGCTGGAGGTTGGATGATTTTTTTATGTCAGATAGTTATGCTCACGCATTACATTACGAGCTGTTGGGGGATCGCAGGTGACTAATCGCATGTGAAAACAGACCTAGAGCTCAAATTTCTCAATTCATTTAACTTTCTTTTATTCCATCATCTAACTCTTTGAAGGCTGCATTTGCACATAATGCAAAAGCATTTTATTGCAAAGCTTGCACACATTCAAAAATGTATTTTAATTGCAACTTTGGGCAATTCGTGAAAACATGCCACAAGCTGTAAATGTTACATCGGCATTGTCTGCATCTTGTGGGTCTTCATCCTAACCAACTGTGTTCAGGAGCGACATTTAGACTTTTGATTCATCTTTACGTCTGCGATAGTTTTCCAATCATGTGTTACTAATATTCCATTACGAAGGCCACGCTAACAGTTATATAAAAAAAAATAAGAACATTACAGTTTGCATAAAAAGGTTATTTATTTGCTAATGCAATGTATTGGAAGTTGGATGATAATTACTAGTTAGCACATCATTAAATTTCGTTTGGCTTTTTATTCTATCCATGACCGCTGGTGATACAGTAGCAGGACTCGCCAAAGTCCCGTGACTACCACTAAGTTCAGGGTACTCACTGCCAGTATCTGACATAAAGTACATCATCAACCCACGTAGTTTTGAACAGCTGTTCATCGGAAAGCCGTTCTTTGAAAGAGTAGGCAGAGAAGCATAGCTTGAAACTTGTATCCCTAATTTACTACTATTATGCTACATGCCCGAGCACAGGCTGCTACATTGAAAACCATGCAAGGATGCAAGTTAGCATTGGCGCATATTGCTTTACAATATGTGAATCAGGTGTTGCTGTGCAATTACGTATATCCACTGGCACTGACATTCTGCTGCTGAAGAAAACAAAGGTGAACTAGTTATCTCAAATGCATTGCTAGACTCTCGTTCACTGGTGCATAAAATGTTTGAAAAATACATGCATGCAGTTACAGCACGTAAGGCCACAGGATTTTTATTATTGTTGTTTAGAGACTCAAAACATTCAGTTAGGCTATGTTGTTGCTCACAGTCAAACCCTGTTATAGCAAATTCAGTATGACATGGGAATATCTTCATTATTCTGTAATTAGTCATAACTATGCACTCGTAACACTTGTAAAGGCCGGACTATTTATTGCTTACTTTGTTATAGCTGATAATTTGCTATATCTACATTTAATTAAATAGTATCGAGGTTTGACTACCTATATGTCTGTCTATGTTGGAATACATGGTTCATTATGTGTGACATAATAAGATTCATCTGGTGTTTATTTCTGCAGAGAGTGATTGCACCAACAAAGATTCTTAGTGATGTGCTTCAGTAGTTTGATGAGATTCTTTAGAAATTACTCGCATTAGGGGACGTGCGCTCTTTTCTTGCTTGGTTCCGTCATGTTCACTCACTTTGTTCTTACAGGATTTGCACAAAATAATTGTGTTATGGTACTGGTTGTTCATTGTAACATTTGGCAATGCTGCCTTCCTGATCTAAAAAAAAAAAAATGCTGTGTTGCTATCATCTGCACGTTTGCCGTGCACACTCAAACAGTTAATAGAAAGCAATCTTAAAGGCCATGTTTAGCCACATTGGAAATGACGCATGTCATTTGCAGTGCGGCTGCTATATTTTAAACATAGCACATTGTGATGATTGTAGCCAAAGGCAAATGTAATGTGCTGCATTCAACAATTGAGACTGTAAAATTTGATTCTTCTTGGAAGCTTGAAAAGTAAGAGCAGTGTCATTTTTTTTTTTTTTTTTTCAGTGACTACGCATTTCGAGAGAAAAATGTGCCGCCATCTTGTACATTAGTTTTATCGAAAACAGCTCATAAAGCTGAATGAGATGTTGAGCTTTCGTCGTGGTAAATGTTGCATGCTCCTGTAGGTGCGCTTGTTCTTCTGTGAAAAAAACATTGGGGAAGCAAAATTCTGCTTCCACACACTTATATTGTTTATCACATTGTCACTTTTTCCAGGTGGAGGAGATTCGGGAGAACATCGACAAAATACAAGCAAATGTCGAAGAAGTCAAGAAAAAACACAGTGCCATTTTATCAGCTCCACAGACTGATGAGAGTATGTAGCATTGTGTACTACCTCCTGTGCGTTCAATTATTATTTTTGGCTTATTTAATATAAGCTGGAAGTGCCACATTGCATGGCTGTTAGTGGACGGTAAAGTGCCCCTCAACCCCAAGCAAAGGAAGGACGCTTCACAGCCAGTTATATCTAGCTGTAAAAAATAGTGTATGATTAGTAAGCACAATCTTTTCTCTTGCCAGTGAGCAAGGTGGCATTCTTGTGAGAAGGTTTTTATGGAAATTAAGCATGTAAAGTATGTAAAAACTTCTAGATTGCAGGCATTTAAGTAGTTTTAAATAGTTTTCTTCATTGCCAGTCACTTTTTTTCACATGGCATTCTGCTTATAAGCATGGAGTCACTGGCTCAGTTGCTGGTTGCAGTGACCACATTCATACCGGTACAGGAGGTAAACACGTACCATGCCACAGAAGAATGTTAAGCAAGGTCGTGGGAATTAATGTGAAGTTTTTCACTGTGAAGGAAAAGGTTGTGACATATGTGACAACCTCCTGTGGGTTGTGTCAAGAGATAGAACTCCGCAGTTTTGTTTTAGTAATAATCTACACCAGTGATGCAAATAAAAGAAAAAGCTGCATCATTGAGAGAATGCAAAATACAACAGTATGCATTGGCAATGAGTCACATAATATGACGTGTGTATGGTATTATATTAGAGTCAAGACCGAGTAATAGAGCCTCTACAGACATGCTACATGCAGAGCAGGTAAACATTGGTTTGGCGGATTGTTAACGTGCATGCAGTAACAAGCTCAGCTTAGTACATTTCTGCCACTGTCAAAACCAAGAAACGATCTCACTTATTTTTTTTTGGGTACGCTTTCCAATAAACCCTTCTGAATATTAATGCAGTAATAATAATACTAACAGTTAAAGTAATGCATTGACAGCAACAGGTGAGGTGCCGTTGCAGGGTTGAAAAAGTCTGCTTGTAGGATTGACACCGCACATCGCAGTGTCTGACAGATTAGATTTGTAGTGATCATTGTCCTTCATTGATGGTGATGATACTTTGTTTTTCATTTTTTGCCTGCTTTTGCAATGCAGAAGTCAAACATGAGCTGGAGGACCTTATGGCCGACATTAAGAAGACTGCCAACAAAGTTCGGGCCAAGTTAAAGGGTAAGTGCCAACCCTGAAATGGTAGTCATATACTACCTCTTGCTTCTTTTTATTTAATAACATCGAACGGCGTCTGCTGTAATTTTTCCCTGCTAGTGCATCAACTTTCTGTCTATCCCCTGACGTGCTGATTGTTGGTTGTGTTTGTGGTTAGTTCTAATTTCTTAGAACAGGTGCAAGCATGTGAGCCATAACAGTGCTCTGATTGACAGGTTCCATCAAAGAGAACACCGCCAGTTCTGCTGTTTCAATTGCCTCACAGAGACGAGAGCGAAAAGAACCAAAACTTAAATGCATGGTGACAAAGGAGGCGTTATTCACTTGTGGCATCCAAGAACTCGACAAATGCTTGTCAGCTCAAATCTTGGCACACTTCAGCTTGTCATACTAGACCAAAGACTCCCATTCATTCTGTCTATTGAAATGTACTACAGCAGTAAAGAGATTGAGTTCGCAATTAGCAAGTTCATCCAACCCCCTATCATACAACCAACATTTCCAACCTCCTGTGAGTGCGCGATACATTCTAATGTATTGTTTTATGTCTCTGATAGCCTGTTCAGCTAGCCCATTTGCTGCAGGATGATAGGGTGCTGGCAATGTCACATAGTGTCCTTGTTGAAGTAGTCATTGTCAATAACCTGTAGTGGACACCCTTTGTTCGTAACTATTTTTCTTTTTTAATTCAACATGGTTAAAATGCATATAAACTAGAAATTTCATTTAAATGCAGTCATGACAGCATGGCTTGTTTAAGGATAGCAGCAGCATTCTTTTAACCAGGTATGCATAAGTAACACTGCATAGGTGGAAGTACTAGAGGTTATGACAGTGACATTTAACGTAATGTCTTAAATCGCCATGAGCTAAAAATGGTCTTGTGTTGCTCAGTGTCTTCAGTAATGAAAACAAAAGTGAAACATGACTATGAAGAGCACGTTGTCGCTAAGCGTCTATACTTGGGCATAAGCATGACATTGCCATACCGGCCAAAGTAGTTTGTTGGTTGCAGTTTTGTTCTGTTAAGCACAGGGTTGGTGGTTACATTCTTGGTGACTGTGGCCACATTTGAATTAGAGTGAAAGGCAAAAACACATGCATTCAAAATTCGGTGCATGTTAAGGGGAACTAGGCTTTGAAAACCGATTTGAAATCTTTCATTACACTTGCTCCTGGAGTTGTTGCTTTGGGACAAAGAAAGCCCTTGAATCAACGAAGACATTGCCAGGGCATTGTCACTCCACAGAAGAATGATTGCCAAATGTCCAAGTTGGAGCAACAAGAGCGTTGAGCTCTTGTCACCTCAGTTAATAGCACTAGGCGAAGCGCTAGCCTTATAGGTACCCTCCTAAAGAGGTAGCTACCTTGGTGGCAAGGAGGTTTTTCAGCCAGGTTATGTGTTGCCTTCCTGGTGGCATTGCACAGGCATGCAGCGCTTAATTAGTGCTGGTGCAAATCACCAGTTGCAATCTCGATTGGCCCAAGTGTCCGAGAGGAGAAGAAAAGGCCATGTGGTATATTCACAAGTACAGCACACATGCATACCGTGGCACATTTGATCTTGTCCGCGGCACATTAGGGTCTTTTGGCAACTCCACACTGGTTGATGGTTGTGCTTAGATTCAGTTGTAGCCTCCATCTCTAAAACGGCTGCGCAAGGCTAAGTCTTTGGTTGACAGGTTCCTTGAAAAGAGGTCACTGCCAGTTCTGCCAGTTCCAAATGTATTTCGACATTCTAATGTGTGTGTATATCGATCTAAACCTCATATCAACTGTCAAGCCTAAACAAACTCTGTGCAAAAGGTTCCCCTCATCATTAAATCACCATCCCTGTTTTATCTACTTTCTTTGGCTTCGGTGCCCAGTAGCTTCCCTAGCAATCCGATAAGTAGGTTTAGTGCATCTTCTGTTTTACTGAATTATTCCATTTATATAGTAGAAAGCTTCCTGTTGTTTTATAAAGCTTTCAACGGAATGTGATGCTCTCCACCGATATTATTTACTTAATTTCTTTCCTCCCAATTCTATTTCCAGTCATGGAGCAAAACATTGAGCAGCTGGAACAGACGCAGATGATGTCCGCAGACTTCAGGATACGCAAGACACAGGTAAATAGGCAAGAGCGTTCTGATGCTGCATCACTGTATCATGTGACTGTGGAGTAGTACAAAGTGTTATTCGATTCTAGTAGTTAAATATACTGTAAATTTCCAAAAGCACTGTTCTAATGTCTAAAATGGCATGCTGTTACTATTCGCAAAATATTAATATAGCAACTTTTGGAATGCATTGGTGAAGTTAGAGCCCCTGTGCTTGAATCAGCGTTGTAATAGTGGATGTCTATTAATCAGACCCAGCCTGTCGCACCCTGTGTGAAAGAAAACTAGGGCCTTATGATACTAAGGTGAAGAACCTACAGAGTTTTATTATCAGTGTGCCTAACATTTTATAATTTCGCCACCAGCGAAAGTGTGAGGACTTAGTACTACCTGTGTTAAACTTATCAAGCTTTAGAGATGTGCTATTCATTCTCAAATTTGCAACTGCTTACGTGTGCTCAAAGCAAGCTTCGTTATTTCAGTCAGCTTGCACACTCAAATGTGGCTAGTGGTATGTGTTATCAAATTGCAGCAACTTTTCGTACTTGTTGAGACTTACTATTTGTCTATTAAGTATTGTGGCCACTGTCACTATCCAATGCTTGAAAAGACAAAGGGCAACTTAAACAAAAAAAAGGCAACATAGGCTTGTACACAGACATAAAAGAGCCCTCGTGCCATCGCTGTGCCTTTTGTTTTCGTGCCATTAGATGTTCAACAGGTGGTCATTGCTAAATGACTGCAGTCGTCACTGAACTGACTAATGGTCCTTTTTTTTCTCTCTCTCTCCTCGCCTTCCCCCCATGCTCTTGTCTCTCCATTTTTCAACATGCAGCATTCAATGCTGTCTCAGAAGTTTGTGGAAGTGATGACAGACTACAACAAAACCCAAACCGATTATAGGGAGAGGTGCAAGGCTCGCATTCAGCGGCAACTAGAAATCAGTAAGTGCCACATCTGTTTGAATAATTTGCAAAGAATGGGGAATGTACCGACCCCAAGTGGTACCAGACCTGAAGGTCGATTTTGGATTGTCCTTAAGAAAGTGGCGGTGAAGTTCATTGTTTTATTACTGTCATTGTGAGTATTGTCAGTTGCTGGATTTAGTTTTTTTATATAAAAGTTTTTCTAGTTTGTTCCTGGTTTTATAAACCGACTTACGTGGTCACATCAAGACCACGAGCCCAATCCCTAGTCTAGACTGCAGTGTTCATACAGACTTTGGAATTGTGAAACCTGCACGGCTGCTTAGAACATTCACTATCATTGGATTAATGCAAGGGTGCTTTGTAAGGATGAAAGCGATTTCTTGGCCATTTTCACCTAATGTTCTTCAGAATTGTTATAAAATAGGTATTCATGTACGAAATGATACATGTTTTGAGCTTCCTGTAGGCCATTTGTGACACTTCTGGGCTTCCTTTTGCAGGCCTAGCTGCTTGCTTGGCCAAACACATCTGGTCACCCCAAACAGCTCTTTATCAAAGTATGATTCACTGACTTAATGTTGCTTTAGCTAGAAATGAAACCTTTCCAGGTTGCTTGAACTGTTCCAATTATTGTGCCAAGAAACAACCAGTATGCTTCTTTGTTCACGTGAACATAGCTGAAGCAAGCAAATAATGTGTGGCGTGTGCTAGATATGAGTCTAGTATGTGGTGCTGTAAAAGAATTACTGATCTGTTGAAAGGCCTATGTAGGTTTAGATTAGTGATGTTCTTTTGTTACTATCAGCTCACTTTGTGTCAATGTTGTACTCTCCTGTTCATATGTTCTATGCTATTCTAGGCTACCTGTGCACTGGGCTAATGCCACACACTTTATCAGTTTGAGCTTTGTCCATTGCAATCATTGCACTGTTGACTGTTGATTGGTTTGTTTAGATTGAGAGGACTGCCTGTTGATGTAGTCGGCTACGAGACTCTACACTAAAATGTGAAGGGCAGTGTGTGGCTTTTGATCCAATCCGGTCCGATGATTCTTCACATAAAGCGTAGCCCACTCCTTTTCTTGTTTAATGTATGAAATGCGGAGGAAGTTTCTGGCTGCCTTGATTGACACAATTTTTTTTTATTTGATGACGGGAAGACTGTCTTGGCTTTTTCACAAGCTTAGTCTATCACCTTCCGACATGTAAAAGTATGGGAGGATTCTGCAGCCGTGGTGCATGGCTAAATAATGCATTCTTTCTTCTGCAGCTGGGCGTATGACAACCAACGAAGAACTTGAAGAGATGTTGGAGAGCGGGAACCCTGCCATCTTTACGCAAGGAGTAAGTCTCAATGTGTTTCAAGTGACAGGGTTGCAGTGAGAGGCACTTTGTGCTTTTTTTACAAGAGAAACTAACTGGGAAAGTAAAGTTCATTCAATTAAAGTAAGTGTTAAAAAGATAGCACCTAACGGTTGTGTTGTGATGTGATCGACTGCTAACAGATGTAGCTAGTGTAGTATAACTGTCTGTGGGTATGCTTGTGTGGGTTTGTTCTCAAGGTAGGAGAGCTAACAAAATAAAGGAATATGCACACTGTCGATGCAAAGCTTCACCTTTAGTGTAGACAATTGTGCATGTAATCAAAGAGCGTGCTTAAATTCGAGAATAATAATCAGGTGTAAACTTTAGCACTACTCATTACTTTGGTTACTCAGGCATGTGATTGGGCAAGCAACAGTTTTCAGGCTCAGTATTTAGGCCCGTTCACACCAGCAACTTGCAGTGGTCATGTGGCAAGTTCCTTTCACATGGTCGCTTTGGATTGATAAGCTATACTGTTTTGGGTTGGTAGCTCGCTGCTCGGTTTTTCAGTTTCAAACCTCAAAACTGACGAAACATGCAGGAACAGCATATCCGCTTATTTTACAAGGCTGTTGGTACAAGCAGGTGCTGCAAATAGCTCGAATTGCAAGGCATTTCAGTGTGGTAACATGTGGATCACACCAGCCAGTGGTGTCATGAATTGCTTCCTGGTCACTATTTGTAACTGGTCATGTAACCTCTGTTAACTACCATCATAAATGAGCATCTAATGATGTCTAGGATTACGCGGTGTTGTTGATTTTCAGTGTTTAGACATCATCATTGATAAACTGTATAAGTTGTGTGAAACTGTTGTACTACTTCCAATAAGTGCCATCATGCATAAGCTGATTTGTCTGTGGTGCTGCCCCCTCCCTTACTCCCTCTTGATTAGATCATCATGGAGACACAGCAGGCGAAGCAGACATTGGCAGACATCGAGGCCCGTCATGCAGACATCATCAAGCTGGAGACGAGCATTCGGGAGCTACATGACATGTTCATGGACATGGCCATGCTCGTAGAAAGCCAGGTATGTGCGCTGGGAACAACTTTCATGATTTTTCAGTATTGTTGAAGCCCATAAAAATGTAAGTTGGCTGTTCTGTCAGCCTATGTACCTCATGACACTCGCAAAGTCTCAGTTCTTATAGTACGCTTCATTACGGCAATTAGAAATGCATTGGACTTTGACCTTTAGTTCACATCTATTGAAAATGTGTTTTGTAAGAATGACTTATCCCTTTCTAAAGTGTAGCTGTTGCCCTGTTGTAAGAGTACAAGCTGGTGAGTGTCTCTTCTGGTTTGAATACATGCATCTCTGATGGGACTACTCAATCATCTCAAGTTATCTTCATTTGCAATGAACTGTTAACTGAGATTTTACTGTGAGTACTGTTCAGCTGTAGGTCTTGAAAGTTGTGCTTCTTCTCAGTCACTTGGAATAAGCAAGCTTGTATGCTGAATAATCCTCCTCACAATCAACAGAGGTGAATGGATCTTTGAGTCTATCTTTGTGCAGCCCACAGTCAGCAGTCTTTTCATGCTCTAGTCTGCAGTTGTACACCTTTCATCAAGCACTGCATTTCTTTGTCTCCCAAATCCTTGCCTATGGCATAACATGGTATCAAATGTCCATTGCCAGAAACTTCTTTTGAACCTTTTATGTCAACTTGTTGACATTTGCCATGTACTTGATGATGTCATACCCTCAGATGTGCCCGAGTTATGTTGGCATTAGAAGCTCTTTATTTGCTAGGTGACGTTGCTAGGTGCATAACGTTAGCAGCAGTGTCTGCCAGTGCTGCCAGCTTTCACAGAAACAAGTAGCCAAACATGCTTTTGAAACAAAAAGAGTACCTCAAAAGGGCATTTTCAGGGAATAAAAGTGAAATCAGGCATATGTCAAAGCAAAGGGCAGCAATAAGGATCTATAGGCACTGTAAGGTCAGTGCTAAGCCACTCCTTTGTTATAAGTTGCAAATCACACACCTGAAGGTTAAGGCTCTTGTGCGTTGGAACATGTAGGCATTTTCTCACAATCCAGTCTTCAGTAATATATGTGACTTTGCATTATATCTGCATTGGTACTTTGAGGATGTAGGTGCAAAACAAAACTAGCACTGGTCACACCTTACAAGTTATTCTAGGATAAAAGGCATAGCCAGTTTGGCCTTTCTTTGTATTGGATTATTATGTGGACAGTACCATCATATGGTGCTTGTAATTGGTTTTGAACGGAGTTCACACATACATGGAAAGAGTTATGTGAGTCACCACAGGGCGGAGTGGTGGAAAATTGTGACCATGAACATCCGTGTTCCGATTGAGACCACACAAAATTTGGATTGTAATCGTTTGAAGTTTCAGGGCGTTCTTTATATTTACGAAAGAAAGCACAATTTCTCCTGTGGATTCATCTCGTATGCCCGACTTCCATGGCACGAACTTCCTGAAGTAGTTTGCACGCCAGAAAGTGTATAGAGAATGCGACCAAACTTTCGCTGCGCCCCCCTTCATGTGACAGTCTAGTAGCAAATGCTGCCAAGCTGCTTTCCACAGTTGTTTTTATGACCACTTTATGTAATTTAATTTGGCACATACTGCCTAGCATAACTGCTTGTTTAGTTCCTGTGCTCCCTTGGTTTGCGCATCTTGTTTGCTCACTTCTACTTTTGAGATGTGAAAGCAAGAGAAAGTGGTTTTGCCAGTGGAAAGAAAGAGTCAGTGTGACCTTGAGAACCTATATGTTTACGTACGCCACTGCTGTAAATCCCACTAGGCACTAGTTGGAAGTGGTGCTTCCTGATTGGCTTGAGCAAGTTTCTACATGTTGAACGCTTCCGCAGGTGAAAACATCTGTAGTGATTTCCAGAGTACATGCCCAAAATTTTAGGTACCAGGCATTTAGCAATCGCCACCAGACAGAGCTTGCTTTTTGAGCACCAGAAATTTGCCTCGTGAGGGTCACACTCACGCCCTTAACTTCGTCAGTGAAATAGAGAATTGATAATGATGCTTTTCTTTCTTGCATGCTGTTGCGTCTTCTTACAGGGAGAGATGATCGACAGGATTGAATACCATGTAGAGCATGCGCGGGACTACATCGAGACTGCCAAGCAGGATACCAAAAAAGCACTCGTCTACCAAAGCAAGGCCCGAAGGGTGAGTGTGGTGTGCTTCTTTCAGCCTCTTGATGTGAAGGTGTATACCAGCAACACTTCATTCACAGACACAAAGCTGATGGAGTGCTGGGAGACCAGCCATTATTTTATCTGAAGCTAATTTTGTATGTTTTATTTGTAATTAGGAAGAGACCCATATCTTTTTACATGGGGACAATTAAAATAGGACACTGACCACGATAAAAGCAAATAAAATCAAGACGTTTAGAAAATATGTAACACATGCAGAATGTAGTAGTCCCTCTGTATTGAATTTTCCAAAATCAAGTGTTAAAGATACATTTTATTTGTTATTTTCCTTTTTTTTTCACTTTGTTGCTTCTTTTGTTTTGAGAGATTTTATAACTGACTAAATTAATAATGAAACCTTAAGTAACATACTTGCAAAATGAAGCTCCTGTAGTGACAACTTCCAAATCTCCAGGATCATTTAACAACTGTTAAGTGTTATTTTTTCAACAAGTACAAGTAAGATGCTGTGCCTTTAGGTTGAGCATAAGAAAGACTGCAAAGGAAGCTCTTAATCAATGTTCCTTTGTCATAGCAATCTGGTTTTGAAATATCGGTTCAAGAAAAGAAAAAAAGCAGCCGTGCTGGCTCTTTGGATTGGACGAGATAATTTTTTCCAAGCGTTTCAGTGACACATCTCTTAGAAATGCAGAAGCTTTTTCATCTGATTGCATCAGCTTTTCCTCGTTGAGAGCCATGCTTTTTGAACAGGCACACTCATCTTGTTTTCCAAATCAGTTAGGAGGTGAAAATGTTTTTTGATGTAGCAAGCACTCGTACTGTAGAATTTAGCATAATGTGTCCTGAATGTTATTGTTGTTGTTGTTATTATTATTATTATTATTATTATTATTATTATTATTATTATTATTATTATTATTATTATTATTATCGGAAGTTTGCCACAGTTTGAAGCGAGGTGTTTGGCATTTTGGGTGCTGAAATTTGAAATCTTATAAATAGAACACATGATTGGCTCAAGAGCTAAATGGAAAATGGGATCCCCTATTGCTACGTGATGCGTGTTCTATATGTTGTGTTAATTTCTATGAGTTTATTTTCTGTTTGTTATCACACTTTGCTTTGCATTATTTGAGCATCTTATTTTTTGGTTACTTACGTTTGTTTTCTCTTGTGTTTTTTTCTCCCTCCCCACACTTCCCTGCACTATACACACCTCCCCCTTTGTTTTGTTTCCCCACCACTTCCCAATTGCCGATTGTTTCTGCTCAACAAAACAACGACAACATCATCCGTTTGCATTCTTCAGAAGTGCATCATTATAATCTCCATCGTGGCTGTGATACTCATCATTATAATCATAATCCTTGCCGTGCAATTGTCGTGAGGGACCAGAACAACCCAGATATGAAAGAAGAGGCTACTACGCAGCCAGCGTGCACATACAGACAGATTCTGGGAACAACGCGCGGCGTCTGTTTACGAGACCGCCTTCCTGCCTCTTCCGAGCACCAAACATTCGCCATGCCCAGCGACAAGCACGCATGCCACTCTCTGCGTCTGGCTACCTGTGCTAATTGCCATTTGACATTTTGGTTGTATCTCACTCTCTCTCCTTGCTTTCCTTTCTTTTGTTACTTGGTATTCTTATATTCTTTCCCTTTGACTGAGCTCGGAAGTGCAAGCTGTCTCCTTCCTTTTCTTTGATTTTGTCGCAGCTTAGTTATCCCTGTAATCATGGACAAGCCTCAGTTCTACTGCGCATAGGACAGTGTTGCCTCTTGTCCAAAGTAGACATACAGCTTCAGTGTAATGCTCCTAAGACTCTGTAACCAGAAGGTGTTCGGGAAGCGTGTACCCACTCGGGTGCTTTTTCTGTACAGATGAACAATCTTTGCTGATAAAACTTGAGTTTGGGAATGAGAGTAGAGTTTTACGAGAGTGCAGTGACCACTTTGGTCATAGAACGGTGCTCGCCCTTTACTCCGTGAAGCCCGGTGAACTGTTTAGTGAAGGAATGTTCACTGGGGTGTGGGTCAGCACTTTGTAGGCAGAATGGAAAGCTTTCTGGGACATCTGCCAACATGTTCCTTCTGCATTGCATGTTCTCCAATATATACAGCATGGGTCAACGGTAGTTTGTGTGCTCAGTAAACCTTTACTTTTTTTTTTCTGTCGGTGTATTGACTGCTACAGAATTACAAAAAACTGGGAAGGGTCCAAGCATAGGGATCGTAAATAGAGATGCCGAGCCTGAATCAAAAAAAGGGGGTTAGCTGTACTTGCTTGCGCTTCAACAAACCATTTTGTGCATAATCAGTGGGCTCCCTTCTCCCGTCGCAAAGAGGAGTCGAACCTGATGCTAGTGGCATTTTGAGATGACATACGTGCTACTGCTTCAAATGAACTGCATTAGAATGGAAACTTGAGCTAGTTGGTATTGGTTCATCTTAAAGTGGGTGCAGCGCTACACGAACACAGACAAAGAAGAAGACGCACAGGACCGGCGCTGACTCGCGACTAAATTTTTATTAGGAAACACACATGAACATATAAGCAGTGCACACACTTGGCAAAAAGGTACAAGGTCCTGTGCGTCTTCTCCTTTGTCTGTGTTCATGTAGCGCTGCGCCGGCTCTAAGATGCCTCAAATAGGTTCTGGCTGGCTGAGTGTCCTGCAGCGCTTGTCGGATGTGCAGTCTTATCTAGTAAGGAAAAGTGCATGCACACATCTTTTGCGTGTTTTTTTTAATTGTTTGCAAGTGGATGCTAAGAAGGTGACGGAAGCACAATACGCGAGACAAAAATGATGCAGTGCATGTTTTTTAACATGGCTTTCTCTATTGAAAGCACGAAACATCTGAAGTGAGTGCAGTGTGGATTTTATCTATGCTCTCTTAGCTTGCCACTTCATATTTGGTTTGTATGTTGTAGTGAGCTCTTGGTTTCAGCTTACCCATTGTGTAATTTCTATGCTTCGTGCAAACTCCCAGAGTGAGTTTCTCAACTATACTTGGTTGAAAGTTAGATGACATGTTGGTCTGTTGAAAGATAACCCTTGGGTCAAGAAAAGGGAAAAGCCACTGAAGAAAATTAACCACAGTTGGCTGTGTGCCGTTTGTCTCTACATAACATCCAGTATACATTCACCAAAAATTTAACTGCAGTGCAATAATCATGAGCAAAATATGAACTAACTGTTTTGAATTATAAATTAATGAAGCAACTGCTCCAACAAAGAGTGCCATTTGTATTGGCACAGAAAGGGCCTTCCTAAAGTTGCGAACAAAGTAATTGCAATACCCCAAACTTAGGCTTTGTAATATAATCCACCATTGTCAACAAAAGACATATCGTGATGGAGATAAAAGAATAAGGTTGTTAATGAAAAGTTGATAGGCATTGTGCAATTCAAATGATAAAAGTATATTGCCATACCCTTTGGGCATCATGGTGGAGCTTTGAAGAAACAGCACGACAATCAAGTGTGATGGGCATATCGTATGTAATCTGTCTTCCTTACACCTCTGGTGTTGTTAAGCTACGAAGATCGTTGCAATGCTATATTTATCAGTGGACACCATTAGTTTGCCGAACTCGGCTTGTATGATTCAAAAGGGAATTGAATGGCTTGCTTTTGAAGCAAGCTTGAGGCATGTGCTTGTAGATACAGTGCTATGTATGCTTTATGTTCCTATTCAATGCACTTAGCGAAGCATTTTTCAAGATGCACATTAAAAAAAAAAAAGTGTGTGCTTTTATTTTGGTTTTGGGAGGCTTGGGTTGAAACTTTTGGAGGCGTTGCCACTTACTAGTCGCATTGCAAGGTTCACAAACAGCTGGGCTTCTTTTTGTATGTATGTTTTTCTTTAATGTGGTGCTGCATCCATGTGTCATGACCAGGCTGCATGGTTGTGGTAGCCACATGCTTTCTGTGTCTAGGTTTTCATATCAAATGGTTGACGCCAACTGTAGAGAGCCAATGTTCCAATTTTCTTTTGTCATTGTAACTATTCTTTTTAATCATTTCAGCTTAAACATTAATATTTGGGTTTTTGTTGTTCTGTTTTGTCCACTTGTGCTTCAAGAACTGCAATTATTTAGACTGTAGTTTATGTATGGGGAAGGTGCCGTCATCTTTCTTGTATTCAGAGCGATATACACAGAGTTTGAAAATTGTGCACTGTGTGATTAAGGTACCTCGTAGCTACATTTCTGGCACATTCTGTGCACACACTCACATGAGACAAAAAATAATGTTTTGGTGATCTTTGGCACTGCCGTTATGAACAAATCTTGTCTTGTGTTGATGTAGTTGGAGTCTGCACCTAAGTGTGTTGTTCTCAGTTCATTTGTTATTTACTGCACAGTCCTTTACGTTGGCTGCAGTACACTGGTGCCTTTACTGTTGTCACTTCCCTTCGCAAATTTCACAAATTCTCCAGAAGGTGTCGGTTATGTGGGCTGTTTTTTTTTTTGTTTACTTTTATGCTGTTTGAAAATGACTCTTGAAAAAATCTCAACCTTCTTTTTTTCATAGCGTGATCTGGGCTTCTTTGCGTATAGGGCATTATGCATGTTGTGGAATGGCTGACTACCGCATGCTTACTGTATACAGTAGTAGGGAGGTAGTTCTGGGTGCGCAGTTACCTTTAACCTTGCTGAGAAATACAAATGGCATTAGTTGTGCTCTACTAGCCACTGAGCATTGAGAGTTTGTGCCTCTTGAACATGGGAATGGAACAAAGATTTTATGTGCATGCCATCATTGAAGGCAAACCTCCTGCAAAATGGTGCAAGGAACCTTCACTTAAATCAATCACTCAACACTGCAGAGTAGATGAAGCTCGCAAACAGGCCAGAACAGAGGTCACTGTGCTTTCCTTCTTGGCGTTCATCAGCACTTTGAAAAGCATATGATCTTGACCATTTTGGTTGCGAGGATTGAAATAACAGGCAGAATGCACTTGCAAGGTTATCTGCAAAGCTATATGTGGTTGCTGGAGAGGACTTTAGTTGTGCAGTGCTTGCTACCCTGCTGAATACCTGCAATCCCTTAGGAACGCAGGGTACCTGAGGCTTGTGTGATCAGTGTTCCTCCGCTTGGTAGAAATGTACTTGCACATGCATCTGAGAAAGAAAAAAAAAAAAAGAAAGCTTGATGTGCCTTCTTGTTGGGAGTTCTATTTGTCACTCCAGTTACATTCTCTCAGCCATTAGCCAGGGCGTCAGTCTAGACAGGCAATACATTTGCATCACTCGCCTTTCTTTGGTGGAAGTACTGGTTCTATGAGACTTTGCTTGGCTGCTGCCTTGGCTAGCAATGTAAGGTTGCTACTGTACTCAGATATGTGACCAATCTGTGTGGCTTTGTGACTTTTCTTTGCCCTTGTTCTCATTTAAGGGAAACAATTGTGTACTTTTTGAAACTTTTAGTGCGTGTTGGTTGCTGTGTCTGTTCGTTTACTGGAAAGTTTCTTTCTGCGTCATTTACTCATCCTGGCTGTCGGTAATAGCTTTTTGTGTGCCAGAAAAAAAAAAAACTATATGTGCATATATATAAATACAGTATATATACATTTTATTTGGTTTTTTAGTGTGCCTTTATTTCATTCCAGTTACATGTTAATTTTTTTATTATGCTTTCAGTTCCCTCTGCAGTGACTTTAGAAGTGTTTCTCGAAGACACTGTGATCGCAGTTTGACACAATGGGTTAGCTATTTGCCAGCTCCCAAGTTCACGCACGCTAGACAGTATTTTCAGTGGAAAGAAACATTAAGCACTCACTGCTGGGCTCATGTATGGAAACAGTTAACAGTTCTAGAGCTCTTTGTCGGGAACATTCAGAATTACTCGAGAAATTCAATGGAGTTACAGCTGCTGCTTGAAGCTTAGTTTGTCGAGAATGGCAGGCGTGATGTGGGCAATGTAAATTTGATTTCCACTTACGACAAATATGGTTCTCCTTAGTGCATCAACATTTTCATTGGATGTTTACAAGCCACGGCTGTAACTAACAGAAAGTCAGTCCCTCAGCTCTCTTTATATTTCCTATGTGCTGCTTAGTACATTTCTGTTAACTACAAGTATGTTAACTGCAGCAACTCCATATTTTTCTAGGCATTCATTGTTAGGGTCACTGCATGATTTATCAGGAATTAAGACAGATGTAACATTTGCAACTTCAAAAAGAATTTGTTGGCAGTCTGACTAGCTGATGGAACACAAGAGCATGAAGCAAGCCTCAGTCAAGTGTATAAACCTTTAGGTTTTCAAAATCCACTAACCAATCATGGCACTTGCAGTGGTCTGCGTAGCAATAATGTTATAATGAGGTACCAAACAGAAACACTGTGGCTAAGGTGGATTAATAAATGAAGACAATGGTCACAGTTATAGGAGGTAAACGAACATTGGTCTTGCTGTTGGGTCCCAGCTCGCTGTGATATCATTGCACTATCATGGGCAAGCAGGAAGAACAAATTATTGTATAGGAGGAGCATGACGTGTTTTCGAAGCAACATGCACAAAGGAAAGGACAGAGGATGAGACGGCATAGTGCAAGTTGTTGTCCTGTGTCTCGTTTCCGGTGTCATTTGCTCGTTCTAATGCGTTATCACAAGCAGTTGAGGAGAGCTGTTGTAAACTTCACCTCTAAAGTTGCTGGACTTTGAGTTGCTTTCAGCCACAGCACTATTTCTCAGTCATGCAAGTCTATGCATTCTATCTTCTAAAGCTTGACGAAAATCTGCTTAATTTTAGATACCCTGTAAATCTCATGCAACCACTCTCTGATGTGGTGACGTTTGAGTACTAGCCACAAAACACAGTTAGAAATGGTGCTGTTTATGCTTACAGCAGTAGCTTGCTCCCATGACCTGCCGTCTACATGAAATCTTTGCCCTTGATCAATCGTATATGTATATAGGACTGTGTCAATATTGCTTTGAAAAGGTGTAGATATAGGAAAGGCAAATGCAAGATAAACAAGGACAGCATGAGGGCAGCTGCCTCACATGTCTCATCTTCAAAGCAAGGATCCTTAACCTAGTCGTCATACTGTCAGATTTAGAACCCTTATGCCATGCATGTCTTTCGATTCTTGCAGTTGTCGTGAAGGTGTCTTCATATGCATCATATTTTTGCATGAATGAAAGAACAAGGTAATGAGTCACACAAGCCGTGGCTTTAATGTCAGAGCCTTTGATGTGTTTGACAGACTCACAAGCATGCCCACGTTGGAGGTCATGCACCATTGCGTGAAGCTGCAGATTGTGCAAGGTTTGGCACCCACTAGTTGCACAGATCATGCACAGCTTCTCAAGCTTCATTTTGTTCTCAGTTTTCCGAACGAAGTTCGTTTGGCATAGTGTATGATCAGATAATTAATGGACTGCTCCTAAGCAAAGCAGTTGCTGCCCTAATGAGGACAAGTGCCTTGTTTGTACGCTGGCTCCACTCGGAGTAAACGAGGCTCCCACAATTTTAGATGCAGAGCATCTCTTGCTCGCGGGTATGTCATGCATCAACCGGCGTCCGCACTCGCACTACGCATGCGCGACTTTCCTCTCCCTTCCCTCTCTCCAACAGCTGCTGCAATAAATAAAGCGGGGAGAGAGCGCGCGCATGGCGTCCGTCCGCACTCACACTACGCATGCACGACTCTCCTGCTGCAATAAATAAAGCGCTGCTGCAATAAATAAAGCTGCTAGAGAGCACGCGTGCGCTTCGCTTCAGTAGTATCTCCTCCTTCTCCGATGAAAGAAGTTGGTGGTGTTGTGTGATGGAAGCAACAACACTGCAAACCTGTAAACACCGCCGTTAAGTGCACCGTTGAAACTCCCAGCGATGCTCCGCATCACCCCATGGTCCCCTTCAGGGAGATGGTGTAATTATTTTCTGTTACATTAGGAACAATGGATAGCTCAAGGATTTCTCTAAATCTTGAGCTTAATTACGACTTGAAACTTTCTTGTTTGTCTACTTCTTTCATATAGCATATTCAATTTGCATGCTTCTCTTTCTAAGCACACGAGGCTGTGCCTCTACACACACGCATGAGCATTCCGAATTATTGCACATGTAAAACAACATTTTCTTGAACATTAGTTCACAATGTCAATTAAGCCATTTATAGTAACAAAAGAAGCAAAACCCTTGGACATGTACACCTCCAGCTTTCCCATGCTGCCTATACTGCCATCTCGAATATACTAGCGTCCGATATTGCTGATGCGGTGGCTCAGTGGTCATCCTTTACCGCTTTCGTAGATGAGGTCAGGCATGTGTGTTTGCCGGCGATGGCTTTGCTGCTGTAGTTGAGTGGGGGTGAAGTAGAAAATTTGTCTAGGTGCCTAGGTTTTGGTGAACATTAAAGAACTTCAGAGAGAACAAAATTAACCAGGGGCCCCTCACTATGGCAGGCCTCGTAGTCGTCGTGCCGCATAAAACACCCAGTGTGAAGAGCTCAATGTATAATCTGCGCATTCACTTTCGGAATGCATAAGGGAGCTGTTTCTGTGATCTGTGCAAGTAGTTGTTTTGCCCTTCTGTTGCTGCATGAATTGTGCCTCGATGTTAAAGAAACCCTTAAAAAAAAAAAAAAAGCTGACAGTGGAGCGAACTGCTTTCCTGTGTGTTCGTGAGCACTGAACTCGTAGGCTACAGCAACACATGCAGCACTGCAACACGCATTCTTCAAACGGAACCTTTCTTACTCTGGGAGCATCTGTAAGGATATTTCGACTTTGGAGATTTCTTTGTGCTCTTATACAAGTAGCTTGGTTAGATAACGTGTTTGGGAAGAATAGCGTGGCTCCTTGATTAGGAATGCCTGGAATAAACATTACTGTTTTTATGTTAGTCTATAGTAAATATCTTCTAGAATCTCTTAGGGCGAGATTTAATCCCTTCAGTTAAATCGCACTCGCCCTCCAGCATTTAGCTGCGATATGTTACTCGTCCCCTTTAAATTGTGCTTCTCAGCATCACGCGTGTATGTATAGGGAAACTAACTTTATCAATGTAGCCTTGGTGTTCAGTCTATTTTGTCGCACATGCGTCGGACGGTATGATTCTTCGCTGCGAAGCGTGCAATGCGTGCTGAACACGAGATGCTTATATTTGCGATCTGCACTAGAATGACAGTGGTATGGAAAATAGTGCGCGTTCAGGACACAGAGGAGTGGATGCATGTGAGGTAGCGTAAGGTAGCGGCTGTTGGCATTGAGCATACTTTGTTGTGGTGGCGCGCATTATTATAAAAGTCGTTCAAGCTAGGTATGGCGATCTCAGATGGGCCATTTTTCGTTTTCCTCGTGCTAAAATTTACTTTTCACATTTGCATAGCTTGACTCTTGTGAACAATGCTAAGATAAACTACTATTTTTCTTGCAGTCTCTATTAGGGGATTATCTAAAAACTGTTCGCGTAGAATTCATTGAAAAGGATTGCAATCGCCTCCACATTCAGCGGCGATGCATTACGCGTGCCCTTTAAATTGTGCTTTTCAGCATTAAAGGCTGCCACGCCACGGTGGTGTAGTGTCTGTAGCACTCGTCTGCTAATCCGAGGGTCGCGGGATCGAATCCCGACCGCGACGGCTGCATTTCGATGGAGGCGAATTGTTGCGGCCGGTGTACGTATGTCAGCGCTAGTTAAAGAACCCGAAGTAGTCGAAATTTTCGGAGCCCTCTACTACGGCGTTTCTCGTAATCGTGGTTTTGAGGCTTGAAACCCCAGAAATCAAGCAAGCACTAAGAAGGGCACGCATTTGGGCTGGTTGGTTCATGATGCAAGAAGACGAAAACAGCGCAGGGCACAGGACAAGGAAGAGCACAGACAAGCACTAAGAGTTTATATCCTTGACACATGCTCACGCCAGAGTACTTTAGGTAAGGGGACATCTACTGAAAGGGCTTTAATGCACAGTGACAAAGAGAAAGGAGCACCTTTCTCCCGGCATAATTCCTTTGCAGAAAGGTGGTTCGCGAGTCTACTTTTCGAGCGTAAAGGTCGTATTCTCGCCGACAGCGTACACGACTGACAAACGGAAGCAAACTTGTCACAAAACCATGGTGCCTCGTAAGTACTTTCTTACCTTGCGAATACGTTCTAAGCCGTAATTAGATTTGTCGAACCTCAAAGAGTTATGCTACCGCAGAGTTATGTTTGCCACACACTTGAACGCTCTTGTTGCCGCCATGTGGGATTCCGGCGCTGTCGTTTGCTGCTTTATCATGGTGAGGATTCCGCCGTGAAACTAACATCCACATCAGAAGCCATGTTTTTAAGCACCGCAATCGCTAAATGTAATGAAATACGTAGCTTTTTCAGTGTTTTCTATCTTGCTGTTTTAAAAAGCAGCGACATTTTTTGCGGCATTCATCTTAGGAACCACCTAAAGAAGTTCATGTGCTGCCGCGTGTTGTCGGAGCAAAT
Organism: Hyalomma asiaticum; assembly: GCA_013339685.2. NCBI lineage: Eukaryota > Metazoa > Arthropoda > Arachnida > Ixodida > Ixodidae > Hyalomma > Hyalomma asiaticum. The sequence goes on from CM023484.1 coordinate 56,736,275, forward strand.
GCATTCTCCGCAGGGTGCTTGAGAATAGAAAAGGGGGTTCACTTCAAGGTACCTTACTCTTCCCCGTGTGTCAGGGGTATTATATGTGAGGAAGTTGATTTTACAAAAGTGGGGTTGATGTTACGTTAAGAGTAGTACGGGTGTTTAGATAGCTTGGCACTTTCATGGGAATGTTAAAATAAACATTACTATTTTTACATGTTAGGTGATTTTGCTGAATCTGTTCGCGTGATATTCGTTGAATGATATTTCAATTACCACCTAATTTCAGCTGCGATGGGCTATGTGTCCCCTTTCCCCAGGTGGTCGAAATTTCCGGAGACCTCCACTACGGCGTCTCTCATAATCAGAGCTGGTTTTGGGACGTTAAACCCCACAAAACGACAAACATATGTGTCCCCTTTAAATCGTGCTTCTCAGTATTAAGTGTTTACATGTGGGAAAGCCATTGGCGTTCAGGATAGTACCGTTGTTTAGATATCTTGGCTCTTTGACAGGGAATGCTAAAATAAGCATCACTATCTCTATGTTACAGTCATATTAGGTTATTTTCTACTATATCGTCTCGTGAAATTCAATTAATTGAAAGAGATTGCAGTTGCCTCCAGCATTCAACTGCGATATGTTATACATCCCCCTAAGTCGTGCTTCTCCGCATTAAGAGTTTAAATGTGGGGGAGCATACTTTAAAAACGTGGCAATCCTTACTTACTATCCGTATTGATTGAGTTTCCTATAACCTGTTCGTGTGATATTGATTTCATTGAAAAGGATTGCAATCACCTCCAGCATCCAACTGCGATGCGTTACACGTCCCCTTTAAATCGTGCTTCTCAGCACCAGGAGCGTGTGTGTGGGGAAGCCGACTTTAGAAAATTGCCGTTGACGCTGACGTTCAGGATAGTATCGGTGTTTAGACATCTTGGCTCTTTGACAGGGGATGCTAAAATAAGCATTACTGTCTCTACATTACAGAACAGATTAGGTGATTTTCTACTATATGGTCGCGTGAAATTCATTAAAATGAAAAGATTGCATCTCCTCCAACATTCAACTGCGATGCGTTGTACGCCCCCTTTAAATCGTGCTTCTCCGCATTAAGCATTTACATATGAGGAAGCCGACTTTAAAAATGTGGCCGTGGTAACATTCAGGGTAGTCGCGGCGTTTAGATATATTGGCTGTTTGCTGGGGAAGGCAAAAATAAGCATTACTGTCCGTACATTGCAGTCCATATTAGGTGATTTTCGTAAAGCCTGCTCGCGTGATATTGAATTCATTGAAGGAGATTGCAGTCACCTCCAGCATTCAGCTGCGATACGTTACACATCCCCTTTAAATCGTGCTTCTTAGCATTAATAGTTTACGTGCGGGGAAGCCCATTTCACGAAAGTGGCGTTGATAATAATGTTCATGGTAGTACGGGTACTTAGATAGCTCGGCTCTTTGATGGCAAATGCTAAAATAAGCGTTACTGTTTTTGCATGACAGTCCATGTTAGGCGAGTTTTCGTGTGGGGAAGCCGACTTTACAAAAGTAGTGTTAGTGCTCAATATAATTTGTCCCACATGCATGGGACCTTACAATTTCCCGCCGCAGAGGATGCAATACCTGCTGAAAGTGAGATGCTCATCACAATAGCTATTTGCAGTCGAGTGGCAGTGGTACGAAAAATAGTGCGCGTAAAGGACATGGCAGGGCTAGTGGAGACTTAAGGTGGTGTTTTTCAGCGTTGAACAAACCTTCTCTTTCTTTTTTTTTTTTTTTTTTTTGCAATAGCAGCACACATTTCCAATGCGAAAGCCGTACAAGGCTTGGTATCTCAGGTAGCCCATTTGTCATTTATCTCGTGCTGAAGGCTATCGCAGGTTTTCCGACGTCGCAGCTGCGCAAGACCATTTGTATGTAATTTGAACCTTTAAATTAATGTTGATCAGCTTGTAACTAGTGCCATAAAAGTTTTGCGCTAATCGCACTGCAGGATACTTTTCTGTAATGAAGTTCGTTAGCACTATTATTCCCCTTATTTTTAATTACTACGATTTCGTGTTCGCAAAAGAAAAGCAAGGCGGAGCAGGCGCTCCCATTTACCTGACATACATACATACATACATACATACATACATACATACATACATACATACATACATACATACATACATACATACATACATACATACATACATACATACATACATACATACATACATACATACATACATACATACAACTCGTATGTGTTTGAGAGCACGTCAAGCAAAGCGACAAGCACTGCGTACTGAGTTATAAGATACGTTTAGACACGCCCCTATAACTCTGCACTCCATGGAGCCTCTGTACCCTGGCTGAGTGTCTGTCCTCGCCGCGTTTGCTCTTCTCTTTATTATCTCCCCCATTCGCAGAAGAAGATCATGATCCTGATCTGCGTGGTGATCCTGGTGATCATCCTGGTGTCCACCTTGGGCAGCTGGCTGGGCTTGTCCTAAGGACAGGCCCCGCCGGCCGCCAGGAACAGCGCGCCCCGCTTCCCCACCTTCTCCAGCATTCTCGCCGCACTGTCCGCCCAGATGGCCGCGCGACAGGCCACCCGAACCGACGACGACCACCCAGCCTTGCGGAGAAAGAGCAGGAGGAGGAGGACGGGCAAAGGAACCCGCCACCATCGGCAGGACAACAGACCCCTCCCCGCTCCCAGCAGCAACGGCCCAGGACAAGGGACACGACGGGACAGGACTTTGGCGGCGGCAACGAAGTTCGCGCTGTTCCTCTGTTTGGTGCGCCACTGCGCTGCCGCTGTCTCCTCCCTCTACGCGCGGTAGCTACCACGAGTTCCTCCGCTCATTCGGCGCGTTCTCCACACTGCTCCGCACTGTGTATGCCTGTGTGTGTGTGTGTTGCAGGCAAGCGGCCGCACGTGTTCGATCGCCCGTGCCTCTGTGTGTGTGCACGCAACGGGAACGTGCGGCCATGTGTTTTATAGGCGAAGTGAAGCTGTACGCCACGTCGCCGCGCACACCTCCCGATATTATACTACATAGGCCGGTCACACCGGAATTGCGGTAGCTGTGAAGAACGGACGGAGGACAACTCGAGGTTTCTTTCCTTTTCTTTTCAATTTTTTTTTCTCTTTTATATCTCAGTGTTACACTAGGCGTTTCTTCCGGACTGCAGCTGGAGGTACGGGGTAATAGAGGCTGCGCGTTTGGTTTATGCCGCGGTCTTCGTCGATGTCATTTGGCCTGCTCTGTACTGCTAACGGCTCGCTTTGTGTGTGTGTGTCTTGCGAGCAGGGGGGAAAAAAAGGAAAAAGCGATTGACGAAGATCCTATACGCGCACGTAATACACCCGCAGCTGTGTCTGTAGTACGGAAGAATCACGAGCAACGGTGGAGTATATGTATACATATATATATATAATATTTGGTGCGAGGTGCTGTTTAGAAGTTAAAGCTTCCGGGTCAAGGTACACACTCGGATATTGCGTAGTGAGACTGTCTTATAGATATGTCTGCTCCTTTCTTTTTGGCCATCGGGTGTGTGTGTAAACCAGCTGTTTCTCTCCTTTATTTCAATATTTGGCGGCCATGATGCGCTCTTGTCGCTTTTCGAGGGTGAACACAGTCGAACGCTATTGTAGATGTCGCGAGAAGATAGGCTTTAAAGAAAAACGAGAGACTATATGGGGCCGAACCCGACCTCTCAGATGTGTGTAAGGGTAAAAGGCGGCGGGGGCCTGCAAAACCTTGTAGCCTGTGCGTCGTGCTTGCAAAATGTGTACTGTTGAATCTATTTGAAGCGTCGCGCTATATATATATATATATAGTTTTTTTCTCTTTGCCGCTTCAGACGCCGTTTGTGCACCCGTTTACGTTTGACATGTGAACTGAAACGCTGTTACTTCGAGAAGAGCGATTATACATATATAATATACATAGATGTATGTGCAGAAGTGTAGTTTGAGACGAGGCTTCTATAACGTATAGTGGCTATCAGCGACCATGCTCGTGCTCATTCTGAATATTTAACCCCCGAACGCATTGTAACAAGCCATTCGCGAATTCCGTTGGTGTTCTCTATCTATCTCTATCTCTCTTCTGTGTTGTTATCGTATCTCAGTATACTAGATGCGTATATATAAAGGGATAAACGAAGCGCTTGCACTTAGGCGCCCGAAATCTGTCGAGGAAGCAAGGAAAAGAAAACGGTAATTATGCTCGCTGTATAGTTTTTTAGGGTTCAGCTTCCGGCATTCATTTTCTTTTTCATCGGCTTGTGTCTCAGAGCCGGTTGAGTCGTGTATCGCTTATAATATAAATTTCCAATCGACACACACACACACACTTGCGCCTCCCACATGCCTGTTCGTGAATTCTGAACATTCCCCTTTTAAAAGAAACCCGCGTACGAAGCCTACTACACCACGTGTCTATACATACAATGTAGAGGCAAACACCCAACCGCGCTCTCGCTGTTTTGAAAAACGTTTCTCTCGGTCGACGTTGGGCGTGAATAGCGGTCGCTGTGATTTTTTTCCCCACTGAAGTGCTGGCAATAAGCGTGTTCCCTTCTTCCCTACATTCCTTCCCATTTTTCCTTTCCCTTCATCCCACTTAAACCGCGGACCGAACAAGAAAAAGAAACGTGCTCTCGCGTGTGCGTCTCTTTCACTGTGTGTTTGTGTTACGTGTGATCGGGCTAACGGGTCTTTCTCGGCGTGATCCTTCGTCTGCAGGAGAGATGCGTAGCGAGCTTTTCGTCTATTTATTTATTTTTTTTCCCTTCTCGTCTGGCGTGGAGTTCCACGTCACTGAGGGAACGGTGGCGAGAGCGTGAGTTGCTGTGCTGTCGCCACGACGACGTAGCGTTGCGTCTTCGTTTCCAGCGATCTTCGGCGAATGAAACGTCGTCGTAATGTGAGTTCTAAAACTCGGTCAGTCACCTAACGACTACGGCTACGGCGTTTGTTTCTGCGTTCCCTCTGGCCTGCTATTTGTCAGTAATGTATGACCAACAAAATGAAATCCCGTCGACTGACCAGTGTATATTGTAGCGCCCAGCGCGATTCCTTACGAAAGCGATAGACCCATGTCTCGGGCATTGGCTCGGCCAATCAGTGCGCACTTCATAGATCTAAAATGCGACCTTGTGGCGTCAGTGTGACCTGCCGGAAGCGTTGATTACGGTACGTGGGTAGTGCTTCCGGCAAGGTTAAACTGCATCACTGGACCACCATTTCTCACTCACGGTTTCAGGGTAGCTACGCTGCCCTACTAACATCCCGGTAACGGTGGGGTTACGACACAGCGTTAGCAAGTCGTCACATGACACTTTTTCTCATGGCGACATGCCGCACGGCTCGGCTCCAAAAACAACATTTTTCGCCGCCTTGAGTCGTTCGCAGGGTGTGAGATACGCGCCGCACGGCTCGGCTCCAAAAACAACATTTTTCGCCGCCTTGAGTCGTTCGCAGGGTGTGAGATACGCAGAGGTATTCGAACTGAACTCTGAAGAGGGAAGAAAGAAACGTTGTCCAGTCATCATTGTACCGTGTGACGTCACGTGATACCTCTTGGAAGCCATGAAATGCATGTTGTCATCGCAGATGATGCAATCGGCGGACACTAGTTTGTCGATAAAAGGAAGCAACGCGCTACATTGCTAAAACACTACACGGCATCACCGTTCACTTGTAGTACTGTAGCATTGCGTGGCTCACGGAGACAGCAGGCCTCGTGTGATATTCCGGGAATGGTGGAACAGAATCTCCTCTTTTATTTCAGCTGTATTAGATTACCCTCTCGTTTTCGTTATTGCCAACGAAATGCATATAGCTTCCTTGTACCTTACACCGATGAATACCGGATACTTTTACTGTTGCATCGTACGTGAGAAACTGTAAAAAAGCAAGCAATACTAAACGACCAACGAGGCGTGCTTTGACGTGTACTACTACGCTTTCGTGCCACTTCGTGGCAGCAAACGTGCGTGGCGACGCAGACATTCAGCGACATTCGGACGATGCAACCGATAGAGCGTTTCACCACCTGTTGTATAACCTCGTGCCTCTCTTTAATCTCTCGTCGTTCCCATACAAGTCACGGAGGCGACAGCACAGCCTCACCCGTCGCCATTCCGTGGCGGCGGCTCCGTTGCCTTCTACTAGTAGAACCGTGTTTCCTCTGCAGAGGTCTTATATATGTATAGGCCAGCTGTGCCCCCTTAGCGCTGTCGATTGCGGCGACGCCGCGCGGTGATGCGCGGTAGATTGTACATACATACAGTAAACAGGCGCGGCAGCGGCAAAGTGGACTGCCATGCTAATTCTGCCCACACACCGAACAGGACAGTCAAAACGGAGAGAAAGAGAAGCTGTGGGACGACGGGGTTACCGTTGTGTTTTTCTTCGGCAACAATCATGCGGTGTCGAGGTGTGCCTGCCAGGTTGCGTGTGTGTCTATTGTGTACGTGTCTTGTGTCGTTGGCGCCCTCTATCCGTACAGGCGCGCTCGCAGCGTGCGTTTCTACCGGTGACAGTGGCTTCACTGAAGTTCTCGGAATCCCAAGGCGGCGCACTCGACGCACGGGCAGGATTGGGTGCTGATCTGATAGGCTTAACTTGCGCAGATGAAGATTGTCGGAATCTTATTTATTTTGCCTAATTTTTATTGCTGTTTTCAGCACGAGTCGATGAAACTCGTGGTGGCATCGTGAGCGCATGGACACTATTGAGAAACGTTTAGTACGAGTTGAACTTCAAGTTGAGCTATTGCGTGAACAAAGCAGCGCAACAATCTTATGCACGGGCGAACTCGTTTTTCCTTGCGTTCCACATTAGCAAGTAGTTTCCGCTCCACTGAAAAAAAAAAAAAAATAGTGGCCAAAATAAATAGGAATGTTGCTCAGAACATTTGCTTGAAAAGTACATTCAGAATTAATCGCTTTTATCACTGTAATAGTGGTTCGTTTTGCCGTCGATTTACGGTGATTGTCAGAACGCGCCTGTTTACTATTCGAGGATTATTCGAAAACGTATTTGATTCCGTTAAGTCATTAAATTCTATTTGTATTCAGTTAGGTCTCAGAAGTCCGTACTCACGCCCCCTTGTTACACACTTGTGTCTCGTCGATTTTTATTTGTCCTTTATAGTTTTAAACGTCTGTTATGTTTAACATTTTGTCGCCGGTGTATCGCTGGAGATAAGATAACAAATACTGTCGGTTACGACGCATGTTGTGTACCGGTGCGTTTATCAGCCGCCGTTGTGATACCTGTCCGTGCGCGAAGCGTGCGGCCCGAGTATTCCAGACATCCGCTGTCGTATCGCATGCTGCGCCGTTGTTTATCGGCCCCACCACCAACAACATGCGTTCACCTTCAAACAGGCGAACAGTCGCCGACCGCCTTCGACCCCTGACCGATCGACGACGGAGAGCCTGGAAGCCGAAGTTAGCCGTCGTCTCGGCAAGCAAAAGAGAGAAAAGCCAATACTGCCAGCGGCGTCGACACTGACGTCGCAGTAAAATAAATAAAAAAAGTGGGGAAGATTATCCATACAATGCCCGCCGCTTTCAATATCGCCCCCCTCTATTTCCTTTCTTTGCTGAATTCCTCTTTCGTCGATCTAGCTGTCTGTGCCGTACAACAACCGCCTCCGTTGCTGTGGTTCTTTGCACGGTATACTCTCGGCAAACTTGTCCTGCAGTGGCTAGATTATCGCGGGTGTGCAGGTAAAATGATAACCAGCAAACGTGCCTCAGTGTGCAAAAGCTCTCATTGTAATCGACAAGGGCAGAATCCGTAAGCAGGGGTCGCTTTCACTTGTGTGGCATAGCGTATCCGACCGGCGTTTCAATACTACGGGTGTAATACGCAAGAGTGCTGAACAGGTGAAGCCGGGAGTACAGAGCGCGATTGTATATCATTGCCAGAATGACGAGAACGGTATTTATTACGTGGTTGTCGAAAGTCTTGGAGTTGTTCTTTAAAACCGCGTGTTGTATAATAATTGCGGCTACAGTGGTAGTTCGTGTTGATTACCAGACACCCTCAACTGTTGCTGCTGAAAAAAAAAAAAAATCCTCTCGAGATCATTCCAATTCCACGTGCATACGCTTTGTACTTTCCCTGAGAAGTACGGCAAGAAAAAAAATATCGCATGAATTTGACACTGCAGGATGCGGTCTAAACGAGTCCCCTGTGACCATATGCGGTGTGCGCCATATATTAATATGCTGCAAGACTGGGCAGCTCAGTGGCGCATAACGTTGCACCAGCGCTGTGATCATATATTAAGCGAGAAAGAATTCTAGCAGCATTTATCACCGGACTCGATTTCTTCCGTTTGTACGACGTTCATATTAACTTGCGCTGACGTCATCACAGCGACGGACTGGCACTGTGACGAGCTTCATGCGTGACGTGCTGTCCTATACGGATGATCTGCACAGATGTCGTCCTAGCCGACATGTCGGAAGACTGTCATGGCGATAAGCTGCATGATAAGTGCATGACGTCATGTGCAAGCTTGTAGTACGCTATAAGCTATGTAGTACGCTATCGATGTAAACACTGTGCTTAATACGTAGCCTCGTTCAGCTTTGTGCGTCAGAGCAAGACAGTTAACCGCGCTGCGAAGCAGGGATCAGTGCCCACGGGAGTCCGCGATGTTGTGTATACCGGAGCAAGGAACTCGGCGACGGGACGCAGTTGTACGTGGTTTGTAGCTACGTCTCGTGTACTGTGCGCCCCTAGCTTCTTCCGTTTGGGCCGTTGCCTCCGAGATATGGCAGCATAGCGTGCTGTGCGAGTCTCGGAGGTCTCTTCGGCGCCCACATTGTGAGAGAGAAAGTAAAGGGAAAAGAAAAAAAAAAGCGTATTAACAGAGAGTATGCGCTAATTCCATTAATCACAGCCTTCGGACTGGTTGATGTTCGGCCGTCTGCCGATTGTTTCCCTTTCCCTACCGCCATTGATTGCCTGCTGCTTCTTTAATTATGCCCCCCCCCCTTCCCCGCCCGCCTTTGTTCCGTTTCGCGACATGGTGCTAAGAGTGACGAATGAGCGAACCGCGCGCCTGCTACTGCTGTTGCTGCGTCGTTTTGCGTTTTCTCTTCTATTTTGCATTTCTTTTTGAATTCCCGGGCACCCCATTCTTATCCGCAAGTGGACTGCCTCGCGTTTTTTGGGTTGTCGTTCTTGTACTCTATACCGACTATACTATATACATACATAGAATATACACGTACATATTCTCCTTATACATGATGTATGACGAAAAAAAAATGGTACATGTGCATGAAAGCGGTCACGTTATAGCGATATAGAGGAGGGAAAGCGAACATTCTGCTCTTAAAGATACGACGCGTTGCGGGCGCGTCACAAGCAATATGTGGTCCCCCACTCCTACCCCCCCCCCCCCCCTCTCCTTTGCCTCCCTTTTGCCACTTCACTACCTCTGAGCGATACCCCGCTTTCGTTATTGTTGTCCCGTCTGTTCCAGAGCCTTGACTGTGAGAGACGTGTTAAACGTATAGCCTTATATCGTGACACACTGACGTTCCTTTATTAGTATTTTTAGCGGGAAGTACTTAATTTGTAGTTGTTCCTGTGTTCCTATTTACAGCGGAAATTACTTAACTTTGTCGTTAAACTGTTCCCGTATTTCTATTTCTTGCGTAAATGTTTTTTGTCGTTGAGCCCGACGCACGACAGTGGAGATAACCGATAACTGAGTGCCGCTACATCTCCTCCAAGTTTCGTTCTCTCTCTCTCATTATCTTGCACATTCAGATATCTGCACATCATTCATTTTGAACCATTTGTCATAATTCAGATGAAGAAAAGAAAAGGGAACAAGCCACACGCATTCTGCGGTGTATATATTGTATGTTCAACCAATCGTTGATGACAGTAATAACGGCGCAAACAGCGCTTTCTCCCACCACCCCGAACCCCGTCGTTCGAAACCTGCTTTGTCCCATTAAACCAATAAGCCTTGTCCTCTCCATTGTTGCTTGGCGACCCAATAAGTCATCAAAACGCCGCTTGGCGGCCCGTGGCGTTTTCTTTGCTGACGTCATCCGCCACGTCGTACTCTCTTCGGCAGTGTTGTCACCGGAGGCGGCTCGTTATGTCTTTGCTTCCTTTCGGAAAGAGTCGACCGAGTCGAATACGCGAAGGTATCGTCCTTTCTTTTTTTTCCATCTCTCTCTCTTTTTTTGCTTGTTTGCAGGGCTCCGTGTATCTACCGTAATGTATGCGCGCATTCAGAGTAGCAGTGATGACGTTGGAGTGCTGCTTGTTTTCTTTTCTTGTCAATTTTTAATCTTCCGAATTCTCGTCGTCTATGTGTTCGTCTCTTGTACGCGGCAGCAGAGAGCCAGTGTTGTTTCTTCTTGTACATAAGTGCCGGTTCTTGTAAATATATGATATATATCTCTCTTGTCTCTACCTTTGACGCGCGATGGAGTCTATAAATATTGAATATAAATAACGTATTCGTCGACACGGCGTACCACCGGCGTCTCCCTCACCACCACGCCAGCTTTGAGCTGTTCCATCCCTTCAGGGGGGCACGTCTTCACGGGCATCAGACCCGCGATGCCCCCCCCCCCCTCTCCCCTTTTCTTCCTTTAAATCATTTGCATCGTTCCTATTTCATTACACCAACGTCCGGGGAGTCAGCTAGGAGAGAGAAAATCGTTGGTCCTCTGTTAACAAGTGGCCGTTACTGCAAGGTCTGAGAGAGACGTACCGTAGCAAGAACACTGGTATTTGTACATTGGTACCACCGTTAATGTTTGCTTTGTCTAATCGACTCTGGGTATGTGTGTCCATTGAATCTTTCCGCTGCGTCCGCTTAAACAAAGTTGCTCTTCATATGTAAGCTGGGTAGTTGATTATGCTTTGGATAAAAGACAAGAAGCTTAAGAAAGAAGAAAGCTCAAATGTATCGTGCTATATTGAGAATAAAGCAAACATCCACTCCAAAGCGAATTACACTGAGAAATAGAAGCACATGTGGTCGCTGTATGGTAGGGAACAGGTCTTTTCCTGATATTGTGATCGCTTATCAATGGCAGCCCAAGGCACCAGCAGCATCGATATTGCTGGCGTACTGTACGCTTTCTTCGGGCTACGTAGATTGCAGCGTAAAGACGTCTGCAGGTCTATGCCCCTCAGCAGGAGCGCGGAAGTGCATTCACACATACAAATGCAGCACCGTGGTCACTGTTGGAGAACTTGCAGGCTATCGATTGACTTTTTGGTAGAAGCAACGGTTTCTTCCTTCTCGCTCTTTCCCCGACACGTTCCCCCACCCTCTCGCGCCGTTTCTCAGTAGCCTTGTGAAAGCGGACTAACTCAATCAAACGACGTTGCCGCATTCGTTGTTACTAGGGCAATCTTAAGAAATGACACCGCGCTACCACAAACGCTCACGCAGTGAGCTTCTCGATGTCTTAACGGCGATATTGTAAGGTGCATTCGTCGCACGGTTATGCATACCGGCATGCTTTCCTGGGGTGCGTATAATATGCCGCACCTGATCTACGAGAACGAGCTCTTGTCGCCAGCTGTAACTTGGCGTTCGGTGTTTCCCTACCCCTTGTTCGATCACCGTGCATGTGGTCCGAGTGATGACAATTCTAAGGCGACTCCCCTGCATTTCCTCCGTCGCTGAAGGCGAGGTCGTCACGGAGTGATATATCGACATCGGCATGCAGCTTGCACCCGCCAACGAACTTTCAAAGAAGAAACTGCGCCTCCAAAAAGCAGTAGTTGTCAATATTTGGGCAAAACGGCTTTGCTTTGAAATCCATCGGCGTTATCTTTGTTGTGCGCCTTGCTAGCACACTAAGGGCAATCTCTGGACGTGGCCACGTGCCGCCTTCCACACTGACCTGTAATGTTTAGTCGTAAAGCGCATGCGTTTTTGTCGTCACTTTAAGGTAACCATAACGGACATGACGTCCTATTACCGTAAAGGTCAGGGCGTGACGTCACTATGGGATACAAGCAATGATGTGACGTGAAGAAGACGTGACGCGAAGACGTGAATTGACGCCATGTTGCCTGCTGTGTGCCACATACTGGACTCGGTCGGATTCGCTTCTTGTCAGCTCTGATTGGCCAGGGGTGCCGCCATTACGGAATCGTACGTGGCTGAATTCGACAGTGTCCAGTATACAAGGAGTAAGGAAGATAGGAGAGGACGTTACGTGACAATCTTGGAGCCTTGCCATAAAAAAGAAATTAAAGGAGAAAATCATGGGAAATGGGGCCCCAGTGACGTGATATTGCTCTACGGTCAAGCAGCACTGCAATTTACTGCGTCCAAACAACGTCGAGCGGTCTGGAAACTGGGTGGGCCTAATGCTTCCCGAGAGGCAACGCGCACATGGCGTCTGAGGAGGTTGTCTCGTCGATGCCAGCGGTGTCACGTTACGCCGTCTCCTAGGTTTTTCAGTTTCTTTTTTAATTCGTGAGTTCAACGTCACGTGGTTTCACGACCGTTGATCGTCGCAGCTGTTAGAAGGCGATCGTAAATTTTCAGTACTTTTTCCTTTTATTGGCCATGAGGCGTCCAGTTCTCAGCGGCGTAACGAAAATGCAGGCAGTCGCCATGTCGTCGGCCTTCGTCACCAGTGGCCTCCGATTTCTTAACGGTCGCATCATTGCGATCTCGGAGGCATCGCGTCGTGCTGCGGTGTTGCGTTCGTTGGTTAACGGATGTCATTCGAACAGACGAAGGAAAGCCGAGTGTGGAAGTATAAAAAAAATACTACAAAAAAGTGCAATTCATTGTCTGGTTTTACTCTCGTTACATGCTTGTTAAAGGATATTACGTAGATCGATACGTGTACGCAGCTATGTTAGCGTGCGTGGTGTCGTTTGCCTTCCCACAACGTTCAGACTGGATGTCTGTTTGTGAATGCGTGCGTTCTGTCGAAACTCTGTAGGAGACAAAATTTTTTTAAGGCAGGAGCGTATCCCTCGGCTTTGGTACTTGTCCGCCATCGTCTTTCGCGTAGACTTTATGTCATAACGTGGACTCAAAATCTGTAGTATGTGCGCGTTGTTTCGGTTTCATTGGAAATAGTAGAGAAAGTTGGTCTTTTTCATGCTTCCTTCTGCTTTGCCCTGAAAGTAACCAAGTACCACAGACCCTTTGCAGATGGCTTGCTTAGCAGACTATTTACCGCAGCGTTTATTACGGAAGGTAACGCTAAGGGTTCGTATCAATGTGGCATTCTGTATCAATAACTCTCTTCTCAACCGACGTCATTGACGAAGCTTTTCGTTCGTAAGTCCGTGGTTGGTAGGCAACCTGTGTTGATAATATGTGACGCATCCAGATAGACTGTAAGCTTTTTTTTGTTTAGAAGGAGCGTCTGCAGCGTAATATCGTTAATTCTGTGAATGCCAACACATATGGTTATCTTTCAGTTTCTGCAACTGCTTGTGTGCTTTTTCTTTTTTCTGTCGAATAAACTCCTGCAGAGGTTTCCACGGTGCGTATGCATCCCGTCTCGTATTGACCTGACCTCCTTGGCCCTGTTAATGTATGTAAATTTGTTTGCTTTATCGATGTGACCCCTAACGGTGCAACTATTAGTGCATCCAACTACGGTGAGGAAAGGAAGAAAAAAAAAATCTCGGAACCAGCACTTACCGCGCTTACAAACTATAGGCTCATTCGACGAGTGTCACGAATGAGCCGTGCATATAGAGCAACGAACTCCTTTTTCTACACCGCTTTCTGAGGACACGGAGCAGTACAGTGTCACGCGTGTGTTTCTCGTAGAATTAAAAAAAAAAGTGAGTGTGAACGGCAATGCGAGCCTGAAACGACGCACCTTTTTTTTTTTTTTTTCGTCCCGCCTACATCTTTTGGCGCCATCTCTGAAACAGTTCGACAATGAAAGATTGCTCTTTAAAAGAGGGATATCTCGAGCGTTCATGTGACTTCTTCTTACCCCGTGCTTTCGCTCCCCACTAACTGTTTTGTTCGAAGGATTAGGACCACCTACGCGAAGGGCAGTTGTAGACGAGTGTTGTAGAGCGGAAGTGCAGGACGAGAAGGCGAGGCATCGCTTCGCAGTAGTTCAGAGACATCTTATAGGACTGTCCTCGTTGAGATGTACAGTCGTGAACAATATGAAAGGGAACACCGGGCCTGTGTTTCAGCCGTGGGGAACTCGTGGTGTGAAGGCACAAACGTGACGTTAGTTGGTTTGAAAGATATATCCCCGCTTGAACGTTGTGGTATTTTCGAACACTTTCGTGCTTAGTGACTGCGTTTTTCCACTATGGCCTCTTCAAGGTAACGGCGCTGTTCCCTTTCAAGCTGTTCACGACTGTACATCGCTTTCGATATTGTTTCCTCACGAGTCTCGGTGCTGGTTCTGTCACAATGCGGGACTGCTATAGTTATGTCTGCTGAAATAAAACCACGCATTGACATTCGAAATTGAGTATTGAGTGATTTTGTTTGCTGCTGCTGCTTTGCGTGCCAGCGATGTTAAGCTTCACGTTCTAGCTGTTCTCCATGTTAAAAACGTGGTCGACGCTCACGCAAAGCTAGTTGTATGTATCTGACCATGAGTTACATACTCAGCCGTTTCAATGTCACTTGGCCTTGCCTACTTTGTCTGCAAGGCGCTTACGTGTAGCGTCAGCCAACCAGGAACTAGACCTTACTGCGTGTCTGACAATAGGGCAGAAACACGTCATCGTATACCGCGATCCACGGACTTTAACGGGATGAGTGGTGGTCCCATCGTCATTTATCTAGATGACAGGTCCAGTCCTTCAGGTCCTGGTTGGCTGACGCGACCTGCAGTGCGTTGCTGATAAAGCGCTACACGCTGCCACTTCCGGTTGGGTGTCGTCGCTGTTGCGGTTGACAGTCTCCTGACAGGCCGATTCATTTGACAGGTTGGGATTTACATAGCTCATTGATGACGTCACTTGTAGGACTGCATAAAACATGGAGCGATGCCACGCCTCCTCGCTGAGCGCCTTCCACGGACATTCTTCTGTGCGCTTCGTCGTATGTGTATACATTTTTTCTGGTTGTACATACACGGAGACAGTAACAATACCTGTTTGAATAGATAGGCGTTGCCGACAATAAGCTCGCGTGTGTATGGAAAGAAGGAACGTTGCAAGAAAAGTACGATCTGAGCCCGGGGAGCTCAGTCGACGACTTTCAGTAAGCGCTGATAGTATCCCCGATCGAAACTTTTGTCATTAAACGCTTCTCTCATAATGCTCGTCTGTAAAGCTTGAGTCATATATGTGTACAGATGGGCTCGCTTTCTTTCCACTCTTTCATTCTTTCTCTCGAGTCGAGCTTTCCACGTCGTCTGTATATCTGCATTAGGGTGAAGACGTGCCACGAGGCTGCGGTACGTTGTAACGGCGTTCGGTATTAGGCCTAACCGATCACTGCAGTGTGTGCGTGCGTATATCGGGTGTGGCGAGAGGGTTAACCATAGTGATATCTGTGTGCAGCCGTTTTCGAGCCAACCGCGGGGCTATACATCTGCTATACTGACTGTGATTCTGTTCGCTTTGCTTCCTCCCGTCTTTCTCTCGGAGTGATGATGATGATAATGGTGGCGATGGTGGTATATGGTAGCTACACAAAAGTAGTCATACTGTAATGACGCGCGATCTGTTTTATCATCTTGTTGCACTCTGCGCTGACAGTCAGTTTATTTCACTATCCGCTATGTTACACTTTCGATACGATATTGTTGCACGTGATTCGATGCATGAGCCGTTGGTTCCGAAAAAAAAAAAAAGATCGATCGTCCATTACAAGTCTTGGGCGAACGGTTATCAGCTTCCACAGAGAGATGACGTCTTCCTATCAAGAGAAGACCTTACGCCGCTGTTTCGTAAAAATTGCAGAATTACGTGCATTTTTTTACAACATATTTCTAACTTTTTTATACACTTTCGTACGAGTTTACCTATTCGTATTTTATTTAAACGTCGCCTGGTAAATCACGGCCACAGAGCATTACACGCGTTTTTCGATCCAGCAGAGACCTATCGTAACAAACACCTACCTTGTCTGTTTTGTTTTTCTGGCCGGCCGCCACATTCACGTGGTTGAATGCTAATACAGTCTCGCTTTGACTGAGCTAACGTGTCACACGTGAAGGAACCATAGTTCTATGCAGCTGCCAAATGTTAACATTTCTTATTCCGCTTCTCCTAAAAAATGCCTAGACGTGCGCTGTTCTTTTATTTCTGTTCTGGGGGATGGGGTGTGACGTAATTTCCGTTTGTACATTCGTTAAAGCACTGCTTGGTCATGTGGCCGGCGAATGCACTTTCAAACTGCATGAATTCAACAAGGGACAGTCGAATTCAAGTCGGCCACACTAGTAGACAACAGATGCAGTGCAACAGGCGGGAAAGCAACAAACACAATACGGTCTATCTTGCCATCTGTTTCCCTGCCCTGCACAGACGAACTGACTCCAGTACGGCAGGCAGCAGTGAACAAGAGGCACTGTTCTATTCTTGGGTGGTGTGGCCAAAACTTAACGTGAACTTGGAGAACGAAGCGTAATCAAGCAAAGCGTGACAGTCTGAACAATCATTTCTTCGAACGAAAGAGCTGTGGAGATGTAACAAGCCGACAGCTGTCCAGCAAATCGCTTGCACAGAATGGGAGACCCTCTGCAGCACGCAATACTTAGATCAATCACCCTCTTGAATGACGTGCGGCGTTTGTGTTAATTCCGGAGCTTGATCATCGCTCGTATATACTGTCGGATTAATGCGACAGCAGTGAAAAGGGAGACTGACGTAAATGAAATCGTAGGGTGTTTGCACCAATGTATGTTAAACAACTGGAGCAGTGATAAATTAAGGAATGTAAATGTCGTTTAAGTTCCTGAAAACACATTGCGTATATTTATGACCTAGGTACTAAAAGCGAGCTGCAGCTGTCCTATTTCTTTTTTCACATGCCATTTATTTTCTGATGCCGGTTACCTGAGAGGGTCAGGATTTCGTGAGATGCGAGAACGCGACATTGGCTTTATTACTTGAGTGGATAAGAAATACCAGGATAAGCCCGCAGAGTTTACGCACATGTGGAGATCGTTCTGTGCCAGCGATATGCTCCGAATATACCGTGACCATCTCCATCTCCTCCTATTTGTTCACGGTCAGTGCCCTCTTATACGGGATGTCTTGCTGTGGTGAAAGATCACGAAAGTGCCGCCCTGTCCCTCACTTCTAGTACGAAACGTGATTTTTTACACTTGCTGTTTTGTTTCTGCCAGTATCTCCATGCAAAGCTACGCTAGGGCATGCATAGGAGGTTGTGGAGATCATTGCCCGTGAGACGTAACGACGGCTTCGATGTGCTAATAACTTTGTTGGAAAGAAACTAGTAAAAAAAAAAAGCCCGATTTTTCTTTGGCGAATCCGGTGTGTCTACTGAACCATCGTGCTTGTCTTCCGTCGAATAATAGGGTCGGCAAAAAAGAAAGGAAAGAACACAATAAAATTAAAAAAAAGATCTTCACAAGGCTTGACACTTCTATGCACTTTGTTTATTTTGGCTCGTTCAGTTTTCGACTCTTTCCTTTGTGTACATAAGATGCGATATGAAATAAACGACTGTTCTGCCCTCTTATCTTGAACCCTGTTCGTATATTGATTCGCCCAAAACCGCTGGAATACACGGCCCAAATTTCGTGTGTTATGCGGTGGTAGTCACGTTGCACAAATTCTCTTTCCCCTTCGCTATCGTCGTCGGGGCAGTGCGGGAGGCTTATTAAAGCTCCAATCGGGACTACCTACTTTCGCCGACGTTTTGATCGAGGAGTTGTCAATGTACTACCTAAATATGGGACGTACATAAAGTTGACAAGAGACATTTTCCTACGTATTGGTACTAATGCGGATTTCGCATATATCCACACTGTGTGCTTAGAGAGCGCTAAACGTAGGAACGAGGGCGGCTGCACGAAGTGATGTTCCTTCGGACTTCTGTCGCCACGTAAGTGTGCATTTAGAGTTCACTAAACTTCAGTTGCGCCGGAGGAGCCACACGAAGACACGAAGCACGCGTAGCCCTTGGTGTTTGTATTCGTTTTTAGTACTTTACTGACGTTTCGGCCGCAGGGGCAGCCTTCGTCGAAAGGTTAGCTAAGGAAGATATCTCCGTGGTCGATATGCCCGGCGACAGCAAAAATTTTGATGAAACGTGGCGACTGAACGCGGTTTATCATGGGGCAGGGGAGGGCACGCCTGAAGCAAGTAGGCAAGTTTTGGTACGGGAAGTAAGCTTGCGCGCTACTGGACAGCACAATGCAGACAGGCCTGTGTGCAATTCTCTCTGCACTAGAGTCGCGTCGGAGCCCTTGAGGAGTTCCCGCTTAAGCCCCTCGATTACCGTACCATGCCCGCTCATTTGACGCACCAATAAAATGTTGAGAGGGGCGGGTAATCAATATTTGAACCTTTGTATAATATGCCAAGTGACAGCAAGAGTTTCTTTGGTTTTTTTAATGCCGACACAATTCCAGTTTTCACGCTTCTAGCCACCCTCAGCTTCCATTTTCGGTCTCATAATTGACATCTGGTTTCCACAGCGATACCTAAACTTTAAAGGGAAAAAAAAAACACACTGGTGTCCCGCAAGGGTGATTTTACGGCGAAGGCTATTTTGACGCACGTTAAAGATTTTAAGCAGATTTTTGCACATTCCCTTTTGCAAATGCTTGAGGCACACACAGAAAAATTTTCTTGTTTACATTCATATTTTCTGTTAATTCGCCTGTCATCCTCCTTATAACCCCCCTCCCCCTTCCGACTCGATACCCCTAATTTAACTGATTCATAATCTTTGATCACCCGCGTATCACTGTCCAGGAACTGCGGACATGCCCCATACGTGCCTTTTTGCACCTTTCGTGTCCACGACGCCGTACCTTTACACTCATGAAGCTTACGTGTTTTGTTTTCGATTGCTACTTTCATTGTGCGGGCCCACCCTTACGGGTATGTAGGCGCAGAGTACGCAGACACGTGGAAGCCGCGCTGTTCCGCATCACGTTAATTGGTCAACGTGTTTATTGGTCAAAGTGTTTATTGCATGATCATCACGTTTATTATTCATGGTCAACGCGCTATGTGCACACGCGTGAGCGAGTGATTCACAGGCAGAAGGTACAACACCTTGTCCTCGCGTGACACTTCGCAGCAGTCCTTTGCTTCAGTAGTTAAGCGATCAAGTCACAAAAGACGCACACGTTCGGCACTCACGAGGAAGCAGTCGCGAAATTCCGAACGTTTGCTTTCAGATCAAGCACTCACGGCTGCGGTGAGCAGTTCAAGCATCCCACAAACAAGCAAACTTCTTTTTAAAATATCGCCAAAAGAATAAAAGAACGTAGTCCTAAACAAAAAAGAGGCCATCAATTGTGTGCCGAAGTGTCCGGTGGCACATCCATGTCTGTTCGGTCTATGCAAGGTCTTCGTATAAAGCGATAAGAAAATCTCAAATGCGGATAAGAAAATGAATAAAAGTGCTTCACGACGTCAACGTACGATAAGCAAGTAGAATATTGCAAATGAACAGTATATAGGTGAACGATTCGAAAATAAAGTAAATATGAACTAAATATATACGCGTTATGACAAAACAAAAGAAAAAGATATGTGCGACTGCAGAGGCGCGCGCGGCGAATGTTCGGTTGGAGGCGCCGTCGCGGCACCCCCTCTATTTGGCGAAGGCCATGTACACTTCTTCGAGCGTAGCCTCCGAGACGAGCACGTACTCGCACTGGAAGCCCTGCAACAGCAGGTCTACGCTCGAGAAGACCTCGCTCCAGGGACGCTTCTGGGTCATCTCGAAGCTCAGCAGTCCCTGCGCGGACGACGGTGGCAAAAGGAATGTTGTCGCGTCAGCCTCTGTGGCACAACGTGCATGGGGGGCCAACAGAGTTGGAAGGAACGTGAGTTTATAAACGTGTTGCCATTTCGCTTAGCTGAAATGCTCGCTTCCTTCACTTGCACTTTAATAAGCTATAACGTCGCCTAGAAAACACAGTAACGACCTTGGAGTGGGCTAGCGAAGCGAATTTGTACATCGTAAAGACATTTCTGGAACAGCCTATCTGCACTTCGGTATATATTTATATATTGCTTGTGAAGCGAAAGCGTTCTAAACCAACGGACATTACTGAGTGCCCCGCGTGACAGTGCTCCTGAATGTAAGTAGTTCTACAGTTGTATCCCAATTCATACTGACGTGGAAACATAAAACAAACATCTTACTATTTTACAAAATATACCCTTCAGTGTTATGACACGACGACAGGAAGACAATAAGGGCAATAGAGCCAGGAGAACATGGTGGGTTGCATCCTCAAAACTGAAGTGCAGTAATTACGAAATAAACAAACGAAAGTGGGCGATGAAACAAGTTGGTGCAGGTTGGGTATCAACGTAATGCGAAGAGAAGCTTGAGGACTGGGTTTCTACCGCAGGTGTGTTCTTTTATCGCACACTCTAATTCAGTTTCGACATATCTCACAATTACAACAGGTTAATTAAAAAACGATTAACGACCCACAAGTCCGTTTCCTCGGCTGTTTTCCTTGGCTATTTTCCACATCGGTGCCTTCTTGACAGATGCGAACCCACCGGAAGTAACAAGCTACACTGATTCAATGCGGCTGCTCTGAAAAAACGGAACGGAAGGCTCTGCATCACACTCTAGTCTACTTGGCACGGTATTACGAGCAGAATGAAGTTCGACCCCATTTCAATATTTCTTCTTTTTTTTAAGTTTCGGTTGACACAAAAGTAGTGCCAACGAAGGATGTTGTATACCCGCAAGATCATAGTCGCGCCGCGCTCCAAGTCCAACTCGGGTAAATTTTTTTATGGTGTCAAGATAATTGCGATTCTATGTTCCTGAGGCATTCCTGTAATGCGCCTCATATAATGCATATGCTCAACAAATTTCTTAATTCTTAATCAGAAAAGAAATATGCGCGAAGATGAAACCGAACCGTGAAAGAGACAGTCGGGAATTTACAAAGCCTCGTCTGATCAGGTAGCACGTTGTATTCAATAAAAGTCACCGTCAATGACCGGAATCTCCATTGATTGCGACGACCAGCTGATCCGTAGCGCAACGTTGTGACGTGTACGAACGTGCACGACTGACATGTTCTGAAGCATGTGCATCAGTGATGCTGCGTCACTTGCTACCAATCTCTATCAATCGTACACACAGAACGTAAATACCATAAGCAGATATACGTTTAGCGCAGCGCACTAGTTCACATTTCTCAATGTCCCTCGCGTACACATGTGGACGTCGCACAAAACGCGTGGCTAAGCCAAAATGGCGGTTCAAGGCAATCAATAAACTTAATTTGTAACAAATCTGCGGACCTCTCGAGCCCGTTATTTTTCGTAAATGACAGAAGCGTGCAGGGGACACGCCCACTTAACTTCGTTGAGGTCCACTGACCACGAAAAATAGCCGGAGCTGGTCTTTTAACAAGCACAGCGTACCTGGTGGCAGTATATCAAGCGGCTGTCGGGGAACAGGGCTGTCATGACCGGCTGCACCTCGATGTTGCGATCCTTCTCGGAGGCGGCTAGCTGGATCTTCATCACCATGCCCTGGCCGAACTTGTCGCGCAGGTGCTCGATGGTGCCCACACACTGAAGCTGACCGTCCACCATGATGGACAGGCGGTCACAGATGTACTCCAGTTGCTGCATGCTGTTATACGATACGTCATGCATGTGTAACCACCCGTGCGAACTCGACGAATGAGTACGTATAGTACGTTCTATTCTTTGACTATATTCTTCAAGCAGATCTGGCGAACGGCCTTCTTAATACATCAGCGCGGAAGATAAAGACAAAAGGACCGACGAGGACGTGTCCTTGTCTTTCTTCCGTGCTGTTCACAGAATACCAACTAGCCCGGTCACACAGCTTGCTTCTTAAGACAGACTGTTATTCCCGTAGTATTCAAGATGGGTGAACATCTCTTGAGCACTGACCGCGGCTTCACTCTGCTGTAGTGCTGTTTACTATAGTCCCCACTCTAGGGTATACAGCAAGCCGGCAGTTCCGGTACTTCACTTGGGAAAACGAAGTAGAGGAAGCTGCGACCACTGCATCTTTGGGCAACACCAATTTGGTGAGTCTGCCCCTATGGTCCTTGAATACAGATACTGGCCCCGCTTTACAGCATCGTGGTCCCGTGCACCGTTTCGGGGAGGTGCAACGTTTCGACAAGGAGCCTCGTCTACGTATACCTTCGACGAAGACGAGCCTTCTTGTCGGCGCGTTGCCTTCGCTGACATTATTATTATTATTTTTTTTTTGTTCGACGAACTCTCGTCACCTCGGGCCGCCACCTTCTCGTGAAATCCCGTGTTTCACACGTGATGTTACAGAAGTATAGGTCCTCGTCTTGCTTCTGCCCAAAGATTGAAGTTCGTGCCAGTACACAACTATCCTCACGTGCGCACTGCTCTGCGCCTCACGGCGACAGTCTTCACTACAGTCACGGATTCGTGTTTCGGTGAAAGATGCGCGCTTACCACGCTGTCTTACGCTCACTTTCTCGGCTTGTCGACGTGCTATAAGCACTCTGAGATACGTTGACGACAAGGTAAATTGTCCATTGTTTGAACATATTTGCTAAAGAAATTCAAAAGGTTACACGACAATGTTGCATCAATGCCTGCAATCTGGTGCGCGTCCGCACGGTAGTCCTTAGGCTTCGCTCTATGTGATGGAGCCGTGTGCTCGACGCCGTCCGAGCATCTGCAGCCTCACCTGACCGAGGCGTAGATGATGGTGGTGGCCTTTGCCCTGCTGCGGACATGTCTGAGAATGTCGAAGAACTTCTGGCTCGTGCCGGTGTCGACGCCCTTGAGTGGTTCGTCAAGAAAGACCAGGCTGGGCGCCCCGATCAGCGCGATGGCGAGCGAGAGCTTGCGTTTGTCCGATATGCTGCGCAGGACACCACAAACACTCCAATGGCGGTCAGTCTACATATACCATATGACACCTCCTCAAATAAGTCGTCTGGTTGTAAATGAAAACAAATGGAGGTTCCAAAATCACACCACTTTTTCTGCTGCTGGGCATTTAAGGCAACACACTCGTGTTTTAAAACCCTCGGTATCGGCCTCTTTCCAAATGGAGGGGTAAAATGTGCAGTTTAAACACTAATGTGTGCGTACTTGAAGACGACTAACAGGTGTGCCACAGTAGCGACGTCATCGTTACGTGTCATACTTAAGCAACTATAGACTTCTTACAAATGTATAGGGACCAAACACGTACAAGAGGAACCACAAGGAATAGGTAAAAGAAGCGCGCAAGAGGGAAAGAGGGTACGTCTATAAGGGTGGTATGCAGCACAAGACCACTGTATATAGTTGCGCGTGTTCCGTCGATATAAGTTGTTGACATCATGAACCTATCATAATGTCATTTTGCTCACACCGCCTGTATACACAACAGCCGGCGCAAGCCGAACGAACATAATGCTAAACAGAGCTGGGATAATTCTAGTTCGGGGAGATTACCCATATCCTTCTCTCGCTCATCATTAGAGACCGGAAGTTCAGGCACGGAAAAACAAAGTTTTAGGCGCCTATAATAGGCCCTAAATACTGTCATTTAGGCATATATAGGCGTTAAAAACTATCGTTTAGGCATATATAGGCACAATTCATAATTACTTCAGCAGCGTATTTCAGGACAAATCTTCCTTCTAACAAACACAGCAGGCAAATCCTGTGCTTTGGGAAAGTTAATTTTATTTTTTTCATGAAAGAATTAGGTGAAGAATAACCATTTGAACAGATTTAGGTAAAAGCTACGGTGACTGGCCACTGTGAGAAAGGCTATGAAAGCAGCGGCAAACCAGCACCATCTCAAGGTTTTCGGGCTTGAAGTTGTGCCTTCTTTCAGTCAATATTTGTTTGTATGCGGAAAAAGAACGCTCGACGTCCACTGAAGTTAATGGAGCGTACTTGTAGTCCGGCACTTTCGATGCTCTAATTTCACCTGGAATCTTCGAATCGGCACCGCTCAGAGCATTACACACTTGTTTTAGCACATAAAATCCGAGATTCTTGTCCAAGACAGCTTTAAGCTTCGTGGTGACCCTGTCAGCAACAGGCCCATTGGGGCGGTGGCGAACCTTTCCTGCACGTCCAAAATTAGCTCAACACTCTGAGTCAGAGCGGCGCCCGAACTTTCAAGTTTCTTTGTGCTTTCTGCAAGGAACGTAAAATGAGCACATAAATAGGCCAAGTCAGATTCAAGTGTATCGTGGTGTAGAACAGTCTGGGCTCTTCTCACGGCGATGCTCTCGTCCGCTGCGAAGCTGTTAATGCCACCAAAAAATGCATCTTATTTGGGCAGGTTCAGGGGTTATTCGAATTGGCAGTTGCGTAAGCAATGTTGGGATATTTATGCCAATGCGTGTTTCAGAGCGGATGTCAAACGCGACCTTTGTAATGTCTTCTCACCTGCTTTCCACATGGATGGCAAAATACCGTTTCTCCATCGACGGAGTAGCACTGCATTCCACTGGTCCATTGCCTGAAAAGGACACTTTTCGGCGTCTTTTTCTTTGGCATTGCTCGGCAGACTACCGACAGCTGCCGTTATGAAGAACACAAATGCCACCGAAACTGACGCGTAGGCTGTAGGCTGCAGCGCAAGCGTAGCTTAGCTTTGACTTGCTAGAGTATAGGCTCTAGCCTCCCTCACGCAACCGCCGAGATACACTACTCTCGAACCAAGCGACGGAGATCTTGAAGGGGGAGAGGGAGGGAACACTAGCGCTAGCCTAGCCTCGCTTCCCCTCGCTAGAGTACACTCTAGCCTCGCTCACGCAACCGCCGTGCTTCTCGAACCAAGCGACGGAGATCTTTTAGGGGTGCCCAGTAGCGCTAGGTTAGCCTCGCTTTACCTCGCTGGGATACACTATAGCCCCGCTCACGTAAAGGCGCGTTGATAGTCCGACGTTATCGGCGCGTTGGCGAGCGTCACATGCGTCGGAGCACATCGGCCGAGTCCAGTTATACGTTGGCTGTGGCAGTGCGTCGAACTATGGTCTGTTTTCGCCGACGTGACGAAGCGCATGCGCACGTCTACCCTAAGCCACACTGTAATCGCGCCTTAACAGAAGCTAAAAACGTGAACGAAAAAAAAAAACATAACTAGCGCGCTATGCGACTGTTGAAGTTAATATCGCCACACTAAGTGCTTCTTGTTTTCCTCCGTATGAACACCTCATTTAAGCAAAACGTGTACTCGACGAACGCGAAAAGGCATTTTTAGGCGCTGAAAAGCTGATATAGGCACGAAGCTCGAAATAGGCACTTATAGGCACAATAAATGTTTGATTAAAACGTTTCCCTTCCCTTAGTTCGTGCTTATATGTTAAATAGGCTCGAAACGGGCTCCAGGAAAAAATAGGCATTTTGCCTGAAGTTCCGGTCTCTACTCATCATGCAACGGATCACTGGTAGGTATTGAACTTGTCACATTCACAACACCGCTTATAGTGACAGCGTTATATATACGCCCAGTGACGTCATCACTTGGTCAGGTGAGTTTTCCTGACATAGGGTGTTAGCCCGAAGTGCGGTCGCCAGCTTTTTCGCTTCATGGCCGGGGTATATGATGACTTCGCATTATACTCTATTGTTATGAACACTAGCTGGCCTGGCACTCCATGGTCATGCCTGGCCCATGCCCCATCCAATCCCACACGTCATCGCCATGCCTTCGCATCACGAAACGTACGCACCCGAAGTCCCTGGGACAGTCCAGTCTCTTGTCGAACATGTTGCACACACCGAGCAAGCTGTTGATGGAACTCTCCTGATGCTCTCGTGGAACGCCGCGGAGCCGCGCAAACAGCGTCAGTTGGTCACTCACGTTCAGACTGGGCAGCAGGCCGCCCGACGCCGGGCAGTAGCCGATCTGAGATTGCCACTGTGGACGAACACATAAAAGTGGCATCGAGCTGTAGTACCGGTTACATAAGAAAATCACCGTAAACATAGCGATGACGTTGAAACGGAGGGTGACCTATGGCTCATCCCGTGCTATCTACTGACTCTCGATTCTCTTCGATTTCATTATGACATATTCCACAGGCAGAAATGACCCTGGCAAAGATGGCGTACAGTGCATCTGGTACAGTAGCCAATCATGCGTGTTTTCATCTGCGCTACCAAAACGGCTGCAAGATCCGACAACCAACTAGCCCGCATTGCCGCCTTGAAACCAATCCAAAGCAAAGCTCAGACTTCGTGTTTTATATCTTTTACGTTGTCACTTCGCTCTCGTAAGGGCAGTGACAAGAGCATAAATCTCCCCGGACCTCACCGGGTCACTCCTGGGTCCGCATACTAGGACGAAGTGTTTAGAAAGCCCGTCCCAATCACTTCGGCTTAATACAATGGCCTATTAAAGACGATGTATTCTTTCTTGGGATACTTGAACGCAGAAATTTTAGTCTGTCTGTCTGTCCGTCACACGATTCAGCCACACGGGCAAAGTTTAAGCACTTGCCTAACGTCCAGCCATCTTGAACTCCTAGCTGCGTTCATACTTGTGAACGTTGTCGATCAAAAAGCAAATATTACGCATATCTGAGGCGCGACATCAATACGTAAGTATTAGGTGGTGTGTTCCTTTACTAGAAAATACATAGACACGTAATTCTAAAGACCGTAGTGCTTCTTAGGCTGCGCTAAAAATGCGACGCTATGCACGAAAAAGGCCTCCGCCGACGATCTGGTGCTGCCACCTGGCAGTTGCCCAGGGATTCTGCACAAGCTCATGTTTCCCGACGGCGCTGCCAGACGGCGTCCATATCTCACGCAGCGTAGTACATGTGGCAGAAGACTATCGTTTTTCGACGATATTTGTAGCGAAGCACGCAGATACGCGGCAATGTTTTGTAATACGCATGCGCACCTTTCTGGGAGACGAGGAGAGCATGTACTTCTGGCTGTAGGCGTTGCCCGACGTGCGGACGGCGAGGGCGCTGAGCACTTCGAGGAGCAGCGTCTTGCCAGACCTGTGCATGCCTAACAGGCCGAAGCACTCGCCTTGCGTCAGGCACAGGTTGATGGCCTTGAGCTGCGGCGCGCGGCTCAGCACCAGGAAGCGCCAGATGTCGCACAGCACCAGGGCGTTGTTCTCGAGACCCGGGATGGTCGACACCCGCGGTGCCTCGCGGGCCTCGTTCTCCACGTCCGAGTCCAGCATCTCGTTCAACGTTTGCACGCGCTGTTCAGCGGAGAAGAGATCCCCGGACGCTACTATACATTATCGGTATTTAGCAGACAATATATTTTTTGCAACCTCACGGGTTGGTATTCTACTACCTTGTCATTCCCCAGTACTTCTGTACTTGGGTCGCCTTATCTCGGTAACCACGCCTATGAGAGTATGCCGCCGAACTTTACAATTTCAAGCGTTAGGAGCGTGTCACTTGGCTACCATTTATGTTATCCGGGAGAAGCGGTTCTTGGGATATTTGTGCAGATTTGGGCCTGGTGAAACATGACTGAAGTAACTGCAGCGCGCAAGACACAAGGACAAGAGAAGAGGACGCACGCAGCGCTGTGTCTGTCCTCTTGTCCTTGTGTCTTGCGCGCTGTAGTTACTTCTTGGGGGACCTTGCCTCCGCTCGATCTGAGGAAATATTTAATAAGCGCCTACATCCAACTTGATCTGTAAATGATTGGCTCTACAGCCACTGTTGGCGAACGGATGAAGGGTACTCACACTCTTGCGACTTCCATCTGCAACGTTTCACACTTTGTATGCACAACCAACACCAATCACATCATTCTACGCTATCCCGCTTTCCATACACATCGCAAAAACTGGTGTTTCTTTAAATGGCGATCTGGACTTTGCAGAAAGGTATACTCGAAAACTGCCACATTGGCCGACTTTGAGTTGTCGCCCCGCCACGGTGGTGTAGTGGCTATGGTACTCGGCTGCTGATCCGAGGGTCGCGGGATCGAATCCCGGCTGCGGCGGCTGCATTTCGATGGAGGCGAAATGTTGAGGCCCGTGTGCTGTGCGATGTCAGTGCACGTTAAAGAACCCCAGGTGGTCGAAATTTCCGGAGCCCTCCACTACGGCGTCTCTCATAATCAGAACTGGTTTTGGGACGTTAAACCCCACAAAACAACAACTTTGAGTTGTCAGTGGCCGTGTAGTCGAGAGCGGTGTCGCTAACCAGCGCATTTGTGGACTAAATATTTAAAGTTGAATGCTGGTGTTTTAGAAGCCAAAACAGAAAAAAGTGTATGATACACGCCTCATAGTGGAGGACTCCGGATAAATCTTGACCACCCTGGTATTCTTTAACGTGCACCTAATTGTTGTTAAGCATACAGGTGTTCTTGCATTTAAGGGGGGACACTGCGCTTTGGAAATATTTTTTTTATTATTTGAAGTATTTAACTGAAAATTTCAGAGTTAATGCAGCTTTAACTGCCCTTTTCAACAATGTAATCATCTTTGTTCTGTAAGGAATAGTTTTTACAATACATTGAAAATTAATTTATTTTATTGAGGCCTAATTAGCTAATTAACCACAGTCCTCACAATAAAAAGCAGCCCAGAGAATCAAGTGACGATATTAACAGTGTGTCAAGAAGCATAAGTCATCATTTTAGGCCATTTCCAAGCAAAGTTACAGACTGTTGAACATGACAATGAATGTCCTCGTTGATACTTGAAACAAAAGATTCTTTTAGAAAAATTCCGTAGCACAGTATTATAACAAAATTTACTTTACGACAAGCCACTTCTATTCATCTTCCAGGAAAAAAAAAGTCACAATGATAACCCTTGTAGAACAAAAGATATTGCTCCTCCAACACAGGGAGGTCATGAATGTTTTCATTTTGAGAAATTGAGAAAAAACGTACAAATTTTTGCCCTATACTTATGGGCCTGATGTGTTGTGTAGGTTCTTTAAAGCAAGGTAATTATTAAAATTTGGCTATGAAAATTTGTGAGTAGGTGCAGAATGACTCTAGGAACATGAATATTTCATCAACAAAAACTCGATCTTTTGTCCAATTTTTAGTCCGGAAGTGCCGCGTCCCCACTTAACCCCCACCGGAATGCGGCCGCCGTCTCCGGGAGTCTAACCCGTAACCTTGAATTCGAAGCGCGAAACCTTACTCGTTTAGAGCCTATGGTGGGATAAAAATAATCAAATGTTCTATATAGGGCTACGTGCATTCTAGGGTGCGATATATATATAATCAGCGTTTAAGTAGATTTAAACCCTGGCCAAAGTGCGCACATCTGGCCGAGAAAATGATCGCGCATTTAAACACGCGAGTGGGCATCCCCTGCAAATCATTGCAGTATATGGTAAGCCTGCGCTTCTCTATTCTATTCAGAAGCAGAAACACCACTGTAGACTTCGAGACGACGGCCACTGTTGAACTGAGCTCGCTATGCTAATGTAAGATGTATACATATCGAAACAAAATGCTGTTTAGGTGTAAAATATTGCCATTGGATCAGCGGTGATACACGAGAGCACAATTTGCGGAGGCGCTCAAGTTCTGTTCAAGAACAAAAATAACAATAATAGTAATAACAATAGGCTGAAAGCGAAAAAGAAATGTATAGTAAGATGGCGGCGGCCACTTCCAAAAAGCGACCCTGAAACGGCTTCGATGACTTTGTGCAAATTAACTGAAAAGGCAGATAAAGTCATTCAGGTCATTATCAGAGGCTATTTCAATCACTTAGGAGGAACACAGGGCCAAAAGGTGATATGCGTTAGTGCGAAGCCTGCCGTAATCGCACGCATAATAGCTCTGTACGCTAATGTTACCTGATATTTCGTGCTGCCTATTACCGGCGACTGCTGGCTGTCAAGGTAAACGAGGTTAATTAAGGAGCAGTGCTAACAAATTTCTCTCGCGTGCAATTACCGCTGAGTCACCACTGTTATTCTTTTCAATAGATAAAAAATCTCATTTTGGATATACTATATGGCAAGAAAATGCCGATTCCAGTAGGGAGAAGTGAGACGGAAAGCAACAAAAGTAACACGACGTTGCAGTGTGTCAGTCTCGTCCCATCAGGCTTTGCTGGTGATTACGGCGGGAAATCATATTTTCTTGCGATAAGGGAAGAAGAGTCAGCTGCGCATGGCATATTCTCACGTGTGCAGTCTGCTCACGCTTCAGAAGTTCCTCCGAACTTTTATCATGTAGCCCGCGTGTCCGAGAAACTTGTCCGACTGTGTCCAGACAAGCTTCTGGCATGTGTCCGGCTGTATGTAGACAAACTCCGTCGGCCGTGTACGCGACTTAGCCGAAGGTCGGATGTAATAATGTAACGTTTGCACTTGTATGCTTTCCTGGCTTCGCCAGTGCAAGTTTCTAACGGTGTTTTCGGCCACCCTGTCACCGGGATCAGGCCGCAGTGAACGGTGCCAAAGTAGAGTGGGGGGCTAGTTCTTTTTTCGTGCTCATTAGACTGCGCTGCGCTTACCGGGAACACCGTGTTAGAACAGATGGCACCACATCGTGCTTCTGGTATCGTCCTCGTTCCGTACGTCTATCTCAACATGGTGTGCCTGGTAACTAGCGAATTTTTAAAAACAGTGAGCGGCGGCTGGTAACAAAGGTACAGAGTGAAGCAAGAAGGGTCGTATGCCTTGCATCTCCACTACCGTACTATTGCTAAATTTACTCTCTGAAGAGTTCCATGTTTCAACCCCCTGCTTTCGCTGAAATTTTATCCCGGGAAACACAGCTCACTAAGTTTAGTGATCGTAAGTTGTCGTCAGTGACTTGTCGGGAGCTTTCGCCTATGTACAAATGCAGTTAGATGCCACGTGTTCCTGAGGGGGAGAGAATCTAGCGAAAGTACTTTTGCTCTACGCTAACTGCGCGGAGCAAAATGCCAAATTCAAGAAGCACTTCTGTCATTTTCTGTTCGTACGTTACGTTTGTCGGTATAATACCATACTCATAACGGAACCGTTGCTGTGCATGGGAGCCATGCCACTCAAGACATTGCAGGGGGGGGTGTTGTGGACTCCGTAAAACAACTCCAAACCTCTAAAGGCAAGTGCTGGTGGCAAACAAAAAAGAAAAAAAAATACCGGAGGGACAACACATCGATAGCGACGCACGGTTTTAAATGCGTGCGCCTTTGGCACGATCGATATTTCAGAACAGGCGCACTGACTTGGCGTCTTCGGTATCGGTTAACCATTCCCGAGAGTCCCGAAGGCCTGTACCTCCTGCATACTGAACGCTCATTAGCTATAAATAACAACGCCTCGGGCAGGACAGGGACCCTCGGATGTGGATAATTGAAGACGCCCACGACGCTCCGAAATAATTCGAGATGCACTACGTCGTTTCCGTTAACCAGCAGATGTCACGTCGTCTTCATGCAGCTGAAGTTTATTTGTGTCATCATAATGCGTGCGGTGCTTGGGCAAAATGTGAGCAATAAATTCACTTGAGAGCTCCCGAGCCCCCATATACAAGACGTACAATGAGGACTACAACATACAATAGCAGGTCATTTTAGCTGATTAATAATACAGGGCAACCTCAAATCTTATACAGTGTAATGATTGATTTGTGGTGTTTAACGTCCCAAAACCAGTTCTGATTATGAGAGACGCCGTAGTGGAGGTCTCCGGAAATTTGGACCACCTGGGGTTCTTTAACGTGCACTGACATCGCACAGCACACGGGCCTCAACATTTCGCCTCCATCGAAATGCAGCCGCCGCGGCCGGGATTCGATCCCGCGACCCTCGGATCAGCAGCCGAGTACCTTAGCCACTAGACCACCGTGGCGGGGCATCTTATACAGTGTAATACAAAAAGGAACAATTTGGCATTAAACTACGAAATATATAGCAATACTAATAGCAGTGACAAAAAAAAAAAAGTAGTGAGATATCGTGCAATGAAATACTCTCGCATATTATCCAAACTAGAAGAGAAGCTCAGGGGAACATGGAGGCTTCAATCGATGAACAGATCGCTAAGAAACGATGGAGAACAGGGAATGTAACTGGAGGCAACGTTTCAACAAGTGGGCTTGGCTTCGACGGCTCCAGGGACATTCCTTGTTCTCTATCATTCTTAACGATCTCGTATAGTGTTATGCTGCATGAAAATTTTGCTAACAGGAAAATTACAAAACCAGCTCCGTATGTGTATTTGTTTCAATGGCATACATTGCTCATTACACCAAAATCAAAATTAATTTAGTCGCTGTTTACAGAAGCAATGAGAAAGAACGTGAAGAAATCGTCGCATGATGAACCGTACGCACCCGCTCTGCCAAGACATTCCGGATGGCGAACAGCGTTCCGGAGTCCAGGAAGGAGACGACCACAAACATGGCGATCCCTTCGATGAGCAGCACGAGCAGGTTGACGCCGACGCACAGCTCGTGCAAGTCGAACGGGCTCACGGTGTACGGGGGTCCGTTGTTCGCGTCACGGTCTGTGTGGAATAACAGCGACGCGTCCCGTCGGGAGATGAGAAGTCGTCGAGCAATACTTCTCGCCGAAGCGAATGTTTGGGCAAGTCTCCTTGTCGAAATATTAGCTCTTGCGATACGTTGCTTATTCGACCATGTCTCAACAGTAGTAATAATAAAGCACGTGCTAAGAAAACATCTGACATTTAACTTCAGCAGTCATGTTCTTTTTTCCGGGGCACTGTACATGAGCTTGTGGAAGTTGACTTTCCACTTCCAAATCGTAGGAAATGGGTCAGTAGGCCCTTGCTATTATGGGAGCAAGGACAAGGCAACAAGAACATAATCTTTCATCGGAATGGACAACGTGTGAGTCAGATACTCTTGTACAATACCGAAAGCATCACTATTGCCTGAATGTAATAATTGTTGGGGTTTTACGTGTCAAAACCACGATATGGAGAACAGGGAATGTGAGGCAGGCCGTAGTGGATGGCTCTGGAAATTTGGGCCACGGCGGCCACATCGCGATGGGGTCAAAATGGTAAAAAAAAAAAGAAAAAGAAAACCGACAATAGACTAAGATTTAGGTGCGCCTTAAAGAACACCAGGTGATCAAAATTATTTCGGTACCCTCGAATGCCGGTCGTGACTTATGATGTCGAGGTTTTGGTACGTGAAAACCTGTCAGTTATAACCGATTAATATGTACAGTGGCCAACGACAGCGCCAAAGATAAGCAAATAACGAATTGCTAAGTCCTTGCATAAAGGGAAGTTTCCGTCGTAAATAAAGATATGGAAGACTCGCTAACCCAGTGGTCCTTACCACTGGGTTAGCGAGTGAAAGCTTCCTATTTGCCGAAAAATTCGTCCTGGTCTTTGTGGCGTTGTGCTACAAAACGGGTGGATTTTTCAGATTTATAGCTTTCAGATTTATAGCTGTCGCAAATTCCCTGATGGGCGCATCGCAACAATATTTCGCTCAGATGTTCACAGGGCCCTCTGCGACTGGTCAGCACCCTTTTCGGACCATATCAAAACAGCATAGCAGGAGGACCCCTTAAAGCCCAGTCAATTCAACATAATTAGTTGCCATCTAGCCCAACAGCAAAGTTGGCCCCGCCACGGTGGTCTAGTGGTTATGGCACTCGGCTGCAGATCCGAAGGTCGCGGGATCGAATCCCGGCTGCGGCGGCTGCATTTCGATGGAGGCGAAATGTTGAGGCCCGTGTGCTGTGCGATGTCAGTGCACGTTAAAGAACCCCAGGTGGTCGAAATTTCCGGAGACCTCCACTACGGCGTCTCTCATAATCAGAGCTGGTTTTGGGACGTTAAACCCCACAAATCAATCAATCATCAACAGCAAAGTTGTGCTAAGGAGCGATTCTGCCATCTTTGTATATTTAAAGTCGTACTCTCGCAGCAGATGTCAATGGCCGCAAGGTCGAGAGTGGCGCGCTCCGCGCGCGTGCCCTCGCAGGCGACCTTCAGCAGGTCCTGCGCGCCGTCCGTGGCCGTCGTGTACTCGTGGCACAGGTGGTTGTCCACGTCCAGGAGCAACAGCTTGACCACACCCGACGAGAAGGCGTACGGCGGGAGCAGCGTGAACAGCCAGTGGAGCACCACGTAGTTAATGTACAGCGTGCTCGCCTGCAGGGCTGTCGGATGGGGCGAGACGACCCCGACTCTATAGGCTATCTCGCAAGCTCCTCGTTACGCGAGATGGTCATCAAAATGACAAACAAATAACTGCAACCTCGAAATAGAACATGGGCGAGCTGGTGGTGTATAGTTCATCATGAGGAACAGAAGCACTAACAAGGCGACGGCTCAGAATAACGATCTCAATTCAGCGTTAGTGTTGTGCGCCTTTTCTTGTGTCGCCGTTATGTTAATGCTACCTTGGAGAGAACCTTGCCTTAAGCTGCTGCTGCTCCGTGTTTCTTTAAACAAAAGAACACGCATTACGGTACTTTTTCTTCCACTAAAGACTCCAGTGGAAGAAAGGTAAAATGCGCCGGTCGAGTGGAGAGGGCAAGAAAAATTTAATTTGCCACGAAGCTTCGTCAAAGTCCATCTTCTCTTTGTTCGAGAAAACACAGCCCAACTCTCCTGCCATGCCACACTATGGCTTTGTTCTCTTACCCGTACATTTTTTAATATCTCATTTCTAGCCCAGTCGTAGGCGTATACTGCGTGCTCACCAAAAGCCGTGTACACGATGAACAGTAATATGTAGTAGATCCCGACAGACTTGGCGAAGAAAGATGTCATGTAGGACACGCCTGTTAGTGTCGGGAAGCCCAGAAGCACCAAGAGCAAGAGAGCCGCTGAAAAAAACAATGGTATAGAAATTAAAACGATTCGACACGTCGCTTGCAAAAGACTGGTTGCTCACAAGTTATAAGTCGTGCTTTTCCTTTTTATTTTTATTTACAAGCAAACGCGCACAGTGTTCCCACGAAGAATACCCGACGCACAGCCTTTGCGCCCAAAGAAGGACGGAACGGAGCAAGACCGACAGGCAAGTGACGCTGCTCCTATAAGCTCTGTTTGTCGACGCCAGGATCATGTAACAACCAGTTTACCACGCCTCTACAGGGTATTCAAGTTTTAGGCCTGAACCAGCATGTCTTTGGTTCGCGTATAACACGCAAAAGGGCCTGACGTGAGGCGAATAAGCACATTCGAAGTACAACCTGTGCAAATTCTCTCTGGGTGGAGCTGCGACGGGAAGTCGTGGGTGCATGCAGCTTATATATTTTCTACAGCGAAGTTGTATATGGCTTGGCTCTGGCGGATTGCGTCGACGGACAAAACGACCCATATAGAACAGTGATGGGCCGATTCCCGGGGGATGTGCAGGACGTGGAACAGTGGCTCATGCATACACAAAATAAAATGTGAATTAAGCAAACCAAATTAGAATTAAAGTGAAGGAAAAGCACGTTGAATCGATACTAATAGAATGCAAATTAAGTGGTTGAATCTTCATCGAAGCGATTCAAAGGCGCCCAGGTGAACCAAAAGTACGGTGCTTTCGACTAAGCTGTATGCAACTGAGTTCTGACTGAAAGTGCGTCCGCCTATCGCGTCGCATCGACGGAGAATTTTACAGCGGTGGACCGGTCCCACCACCACGGCCCCGCTGGTCATCCTTGTTCACAAATTGGGAGGGCACTGAATCTTATTTTCTTCTTCTTTAGGTTGTATAACAGACTATAGGCAATCAATCGTGCTCCAAAGCACTGCTATGACCAAGGAAGTTTAAGAAAACTCCTTGGCTAGGGCTTGCCGATGCGCAAATGTAAAATAGCGTGAGAAGGCAAGGACGCGACGTCCGCTGTCGCCTTCTTCCTGGTCCTTCGCGCTGTTTTTCGTTTCAATACGCATCGAAACTAACTAGTCCATCAACGAGCATCAACGAAGCGCATCGCCGTCCGTTACCGGCCGTGTCGGCGCGCACTTTGTTGTTCACGAGGAACGCGAAAGCGGCCGAGGCCCAGAGCAGCAGGTACAAGCAGCCGTCGAACAGGTAGTGGCTCAGCCAATAGACCAAGCCCGGCACGCCGGTCATCAGCTGCAGCCGCTTGGAGCCCGACGCCGTCTCGGCCACGGGCGCCACGACAAAAGTGGAGCCGGCGAGGCCCATGATGGGCGGAAGCAGCACCTTGCGCCAAGGGCTCAACGTGCGCAGCCCGCGCTCCACGAAACCCGTGGTGTCGCGAACCACCGTGTGCGCCACGCTTTCCTGCTCCGGGTCGCCGGCTGCTCTCTGCGGCCAGGAACGGGACACTTTTTTAATGCGGAGCATTACACAAGTCAACTGCTCAAGGCAGTTGGGAAAATGCTCTTTCGTTATGCTGTCTATGGAATGCAGCACGTTAGACATCTCATAAAGTGTCGCAATAAAAATGCAGGAGCCCATCCCCTATCGGGTAAATTGGAGCAAGAGAAGCTTCCCGTGCGCGTGCCTGAACTACTTTCTTTCTTTGGTAGAAAATCCAAGGTTTCAAATGGCTGAGGGATGTTCGCATCTCGGAAGCGTGCATGTGTAGTGCGGTGGTTAACATATTTGCGTTCGGCGGTTTGAGTCCCGGGTTCCAAACCCGGCACCGACAACTTTTAACAGCTGTGTCGGTTCCCTATGTCCATTGGCTGTCACGCAAGAGAGAATAGGCGACCGACCCCTGCCGTGGACCCACACCCTTGTCCTCAACACACTAATACATTACAGCGATTATGCGACGGACAAGAAAGAAGGAAAGCTGTCTCGTCTCCTGTCTCGGGCTTGCCCCTCCACGGTGGTCTAAGGGTTATGGCACTAGGCTGCTGATCCGAAGGACACGGCATCGAATCCAGGCCGCGGCGGCTTCATTTAGATGGAGGCGAAATGTTGAGGCCCGTGTGCTGTGCGATGTCAGCGCACGTTAAAGAACCCCAGGTGGTCGAAATTTCCGGAGCCCTCCACTCACGGTTTTGGGACGTAAAACCCCAGAAATCAATCAATAACTCCCAGCGTCCGAGTACCATAACCACCAGATGACCGCGGCGGACTTTTTCGGGTGGCGTGTCCGTGCTTGCAGGCGTGCGCCTCGCGTGTTTCACAAGCTCTGCGAGACGGGTTTTGGGGTCACACCTACTACACCATCGCCGGGAAATACGAGCTTCGGCTGAAAAGTGGCACGCGTAGCTAGGGATACTGTAAACCTCCTTGTGCATAGAAATACGCTGCAGTCTCATTTGATCTCTTGTCATGTTGGGTAAATTGCACCACCAGTTTTGTATTTCAAGTTATTTGTTCATGTTACCCTATAGGCCCCAGTGGAACATTGAGTAGGGGGGGGGGGGGGGGGGGGGGGGCGGTTGCAGGAAAATCATAAATAAAGCGTAAAAGACACTACATCGAAGAAGACACAAATAAATTTGTACATTGGAATGGGAAAAACACTGTAACCAGATGCAGTAAAATACAGTGTTAAAGTAAATTAAACAGGTGGCCTAGTATAACCACCTTATTCGGATGAATGAGGCAGGTAACCCCATAAGACCACACGCCCGATTTGGTAAGATTAGACGGGTCGCCCACTTTGAACACCATCCACCCAACAGGGTAAATTAAGCAGGTGGCTCAACTTACCAGCAGCTTGAATACCTCGCCTTACGAAAGGACTGAAGCAAAAAAAAAGAATGAAGAGACGGTAATGCTGCTCCTGTGTAACTGCGCAGTGGATTACCACGTAGTTGAGGGGTCTTCCTATTATTTGCTACCACTCGTCAATGTTTACCGCGCATTTAGCAGGAGATCGCATTCGCCCCCAAATTCCATTTGGATATCACTGCACTGCGGCAGAAGGAATCGAACTCGCGACCTTATGCTCGTCAGCGGAACAAAACCATATATTGAGTCGAGCGTCGTGGCTGCTTTTGAGTTGCTTAATTCCAACTGAATGTGGCCGTTAGTTGTACCATCATAATTCCTCCTTTATCCAGCAGACTTAACTCGCACTAACGACTGCGCGTTCATTTTATGACGTCACTGCGGGCATCTAATGTCCCTGATGTAGGTTTACGTACACTCAGAGCTTACCCTGGTGAAGGCCCGCAGACGCATTCGGAACACAGCTGTCGTGTCCCCGCTGAAGTACCGGAGCAACGCGCTGTTCATGAGCGTCGTGGCGATGCTCTTGCTGTACGGCACGTACGGGTTCCACCACGCCTCCGGGCTGCGTCGTACGCAGCACACGTCAAAACACGCAAGTCATACCTCTTCTCGCGCTACAGTATCTGGCGTACATGCATTCGTCTTCGTCAAATTCTACGGGCAGTGTATAGCGTCTGCTGGCACGCGTCGCAGGCTGGAGACACCTGCATACCGAGTCTCGATCCATTGGCACGCACTATATAAGACCCATGGCCGCTTTCCCGCCCCTTTAGATTTTCACCGTTTCATTACGAATGGTGTTGTCGCGAGCTGCATCTAATCTGCATCACATGCACCGACGAGACCAAGCATTTTTTTTTTAACGCGAAAGTGTTTTATGCCGGGGTCCACTAACAAATCTGTGACGTACTTCTGTAACGGAAGTAGATATCTGAAAAAATAAATACGCCTTTCATATTAAAAAGGTGCTACCCACTGGGATTCGGACCCACAACCAGCCAGGATGTGGCGGTAGGAGCTGGAAGCGGTACCGACCCCGCCACCGACAGACTAGAAGAGCGGAGGAAAAGACGGAATTTGTATGTATACTAGACCACTTTACAATTTGCATCTAATTGATGTCTGGTTAAAGCAAACGTATTTAACAAGCAAAATTGCTCTTAAAATTATATCGCCTCTCTTTCATTGCACACTTTTTAAGGGGGCTCTGCAGCATGTTTTAAACTAATAGTCAAATGATATCATCAATGGAGTTCACTGTCTTACGAATGATAGGCTGCAAGAGCAAAAGAAAAAGATCAAGGCCCGTATTAACAAAAACAACTTACGACAAAAATGGTCGTAAGAGAAAATTTCAGCCAATCCTGATGCTGGACATATCATTACAGAAGCCCGCTGACCAATGGCAAAAAGCACTTACGAAAGAGAAGTTTTGTGAATTCGGCCTCAAATCTTCAAAATCAGCGGAGTTACAGCGCTGTTTGAGGGGATTTCCACCGTCCGAGCGCATCTCTGTTCCAGAAGTTCCGTAGCACTGTGGAAGCTACAGGCCTCTTCAGCCAATCCGGAGGGCGAACACACGTCAAACGTGTCCTTCAGCACACACACACACACACACACACACACACACACACACACACACACACACGCGCGCGCGCGCGCGCACGGGCACACGCAAATGCACACACGCACACACGAAGCGGCGTGATTTGTTGAACGAAGAGCAGGCACTTTCCAGCTGTATCCTGAAATCAAATTGCAAATTCCCTGGTGCATGCCGTGCGATTAACACTTTGCTGACATGTCCACACGAGCCTCCACGATTACGGTGGAAGCCTAACCCAACCCTAGTAAGGCAAGCAAAACAGACCGTGTATTCACGAAGAATAATTTTGCGCGAACTAGGCCCTTGTACCGACCATAATTTTCCACAAAATGTTATGCACTTCATTAGTAACGTAGCCTTGAGGTGTCTACAAATATGAATGTTCTTTTGTATTTTAGATGGTTAAACAAAAAAAAAGAAGCTTCCCGACATGGTATGACTGAAGAACTGCAGCTGTGATAATGAGGGCCTATACCTGCTGGGATCGGTGAAGTCGGCTCCGATGACGTATCTCTGGGAGTAGATGAAGAAGTCCTTGCGGCTCATGCGGTCCAGCTCGTACTCGGGATCGGTGTCGATGTGCCAGATGCTGGTGACGCCCCGGATGAGCGGCAAGTAGTGGTAACTGCTGAGCTCCGTCGTCCCTCTCAGGAACGTCACACTCCTCGGGTACATGGCAGCGATGTTGATGTTCACGCCGGTATCTGCGTCATTCGTGTCATTCTTTTTTTTTTTTCTGCTTTAATGCGACAGCGTTGTCAACGCAGCTGAAAAGGTGGTGGCATGCCGTATGCGTATACAGTGTAGTCTCGCTGATAACACACACAGTACACAGTGCAGTCTCACATAATACCTTTCTTCGTGTGGGCCCGTGTGTGTGAGAAAGTGGAAAGTGTTCTTCTTTTTTTTTTTCGTTTCTCGACTAACGTCACGTAGCATCGACGCATTGTGACACACCGTTAATGCGCTCGTGCTCTCCTAAAGTCTGGTGGTAGGACTGCTACAAAAGTGATGTTTCTAAGTGTCATTTAGCTTTATATTCCAGTCAATTACAGCTTAAGTTGTCAGGGCAAGCGTGTTACGCCAGGCTGTCGGGGTATAGCTTATAGAGGCTAGGGTGTCGGCTTGCGAGGGCCGAGGTCGCGGGATCGAACCCCTCCCACAGCGGCCGAATTTCGATTGGGGGCGAAATGCAAAAGAAAACACCCGTGTACTTAGACTTAAGTGCACGTTAAGGAACCGTGAAAATCACTCCAAAGCCTTCCGCTTCGGAGCATGCCTAATGCTGGCTTTGGCACGTAAAACACATCAGTCATCATTACTAAACGTGTTGCGCGCCGCCAGACGTACTACATATCCTGCAGCAGTATAGCAGCGCTAAGACGAGGTTACTGGGAGTAAACGGGGGGAGCCATTGCCACACCTCACGAAACGTCACACAAATTCTTGCTGCTGAGCTTGCCACAGAGTACGCCTATTTAACTTTATACGTGTCAAAACTACTATATGATCTTGAAGAAGCCGTAGTGCAGGGCTCCAGAAATTTTGACCACCAGGGGTTATCTCATGTGCAGTGATAACGCACAGCACGCGGGCCTCCATACCAGTTTCGCCTCCATCGAAAGTGCGACCGGGATCCGGGGTCGCATCCGCGCCTTTCGGGCCGGCAGTCAAACACCCTAACCACTATACGCCACCGCGGCGGACAGCGCACGCAAATTGTCAAGTTCCATGGGCCTGATTTGGATAAAAGGACTCTTGGATGATCCGTTTCCTTTGCCGGTTGCCGTGAAGAACCGTATATGTACGAGACTCCCTTGCGTTATATACATTGTAACAAAAGGTCAAACATTTGTGGAGTCTTCTTGGCACGGAATAAAAATCATATCATGCGCGCGCGGTACTTGTATTTATTTCGAATGCGTCACATGACTGCCATGGCGCTGGAGCAAAAGGCAAAAGGACACGCCTGAATAGTAGGATCCCAATGTCTAGGATCCCAGCGTCACAGGCACACTATAAGCAGAACCAGATGTGAAGTATCCATAACATGACTGCAACATAAAGTGGACGGCATGCAGCAAATTGCACAGATTAGCGAACCGAAGACCATATTTCACGAGCAAGGAATAATGAAGCATACTTTTACATGTGAAACCGAGGAGAGAATATATAATGTTAACAACGTTACACACACAGCGAAACAAACAAAACAAAAGAATATATTACACTTGGTAAGTCTATAAATCTAGAATTTCAGTAATGTCGCATTACTATAACAGAGAACTCCCGGTCAAGATCGGCGTGCGGTTATAGCGCGACGCAGCATTCTCGATAGAAAAATGGCGTTCGCAGAGTTTTCAAGAGAGATGTAACGTGGGCAAGTCACATGACAGTTTTTGCTGCGCGGTAGAAATACTGACCGTGTACTCGATTCTGCTATTTTTTTACGAAGACTGTACCGGCCTTTCAGGCGTATTATTGGAAGTTTGCCTGTACAGAACGCTGTCTCTTAGATCTCCTGCGCCTGTAGATCCACTTGGAAGCCAGAACGAAGCATAGCTGTGACGCGGTTTACGTTGTGTGCATCGCGAGGAAATTTTTCTGCCCGAAATTGTGGCGTGTTTGCATGCGTAGCCGCGCCCGTAGCCGCGTGTGCTTAGGTGTACGTTAAGGAACACGAGCT
Source organism: Hyalomma asiaticum (assembly GCA_013339685.2). NCBI lineage: Eukaryota > Metazoa > Arthropoda > Arachnida > Ixodida > Ixodidae > Hyalomma > Hyalomma asiaticum. The sequence goes on from CM023484.1 coordinate 56,778,287, forward strand.
GTCCAAATCCCGAGCCTTTCAATACCGGGCGCTTGCCTCAAATTCGTATCGCGGTTTTGGCACGCAAAACCCCGCCATTTATTATTATATTGCGTCATCTTACACCTTGTGCATTATACTACATAGAGGATAACGTTCTAAAAAAAGCACGCGTGCGTGCACCCACCGGTGTCCCCCGCCTGGTGCAGAAAGGAGGCCTCACGCGGTGGCGTCACCAGATCCGGGAAGAGCCTGACAAGCCATGCCGGTCCGGACTGTACGTACTCCATCACGAACGTCATGGCGACGAAGAGGACGAACACCATGAACGGCGCGGCGCGGTCGATGGCGATCATGGCGCGCCTCTTCAACAGCAGCGCCAGCATCTGGCCGCCGGAAGACGGCGTCTGGAGGGGCTCTTCGCAGAACACTTGGGTGTGGCTCACTGCGATACGAAGGCGCCGGTGGTACAGTTCGTATTCGATTCATCAGTTTGCCAGCGATAAAGAGATATCAGAAAAAAATCCTCGACCAAGCACTCCGTACAAATAATTAACCAGCGAAGCTGAAATGTGCGGCCCTGAAGCCAAAGTGCCGCTGGAGAAACTCGCCGAAAGCGGGCGTTCGCCCCAGCGAACGCGCTCCCGCAATCATCAAGTCGACGCTGCTCTGCTCGCAACGCCGCTTCTTCGGCGCGCCGTTGTTACAAGCGTTTGACATCGCGAGCTAAACTCGGCGGCGTGGTTTTCAGGATCCGCCCACCACCGGCGCTTGCCCGGACTGCAGCATCGGCCCGGCGAATGCGAGCTCTCTCACGTTTCCACTGTCGGCGCTCTTCTAAAGTTGTCCGCTGTTCGGGAGTTCGTAGGATCCGTGGCTTACCCATGTGGAAGCTCTCAGCCGAAACTGATGCGCGCGTGTTCGGTGCCACGGTTGCGACGGTATGGACGACGTCACTCACGGTCCAGCCAATGGCGCGCGAGCTTGGATACGACGCTCAGAACGACGTAACTGATAGCACTGCCAATGGAGACCGCTCGTGACACAGATGCCGAGCGGTTTTTCGTTTGTCCTAGCCATACACAGCTTTCGCTGTAAAAAGGAAAGACAGGTAGGCTATTTCTTCGTCTAGCGCACGAGACACAACAAGGGGTGAGAACGCGAAGACAAGTGCGCAAGGACGGGGCCATTCATTCATTCATTCATTCATTCATTCATTCATTCATTCATTCATTCATTTTTATCACCACGGCAGGACAGAGGATCTCCAGAGGATCTCGTCACAGGGACCTTAAAAAGCAACTATGGCGTTTTTTTCACCATGTTTTGATATCGATATTTTCGAATGGTACTGATAGTCCTGTAGCAGCCAGGGTGCTTCAATTCGCTCAGAAACGCACCAATAATTTCAAATAACCGACCGAAAAGTGTGTTCGAAGAGAAACGGGTAGACGCTTCGTGCAGCGTATGCGATGACGTCACAGCCTCCCCACCATAAAAAATATGAGGCTGGTGCCCGAAAATTGACAGTGGCGAGGTCATTGAGTTATGCCAGCTTTTCTGAACTTGACAGCGACTGTTTGAGCGCTGAAGTATCGCCGTTTTGCTTTTGAAGGCCGCCGCTGGCTCGGGTAGGCAGCGTTGAAGGTGATGACGTCAAAAACAAAGGGTGGCCCGCAGAGGAATCCGCTAAAAATTTTTAAAATTCATTCCCAGGAAAACTAAATGACTTGCACCGCCTGGTTTGGCATACATTATTACATTATCGAGGAGAACTCATATTGAAAATTCCGTCAAGCTCAGTGGACATTGAAAAATCGCCTGTGTTGCTCTTTAAGTCGCCCCCAGTGTCTTTTATGCCGAGCTAATTACAAGTTATGCCTGATAGCTTCCTCGTTTTATCACATCAAACTTATTCACTGTTGTCCTCGACAGCACTTCCATGCTATCGGCGCCTGTTCTGTAAATCGATCCAATAGATCACCAGTTGTCTGCCTCGACCACCTGCACCACATCGCCTACCCGAATCAATTTGGATTTTCCACCTAATTTCGACTATAGAATGTCAACCACTTCCATTAGCTCTCTAATGTATAACCACTACCCTGTTGTAATTTTATACGTTACGCCTAACGTTGTTCACTTTCATCACTTGTTGCCCAGTCGCTGCTTTCTCGAGCTCCTGTCCTAACCTTCTTGGTAGGAAAGTGGTGAGCGCAGAGTTTTCAAGGTAGGCAACGTGAGCAAGCCACAAGAGGATTTTTGCACATTTTTGCAGACGATTTTCTACACCACGTGTTAGTACCGATAGAATGTAAGCATTGCCGAACGATCGGTGTAGCAAATCAAGTTGATATAGCTGGGGAGGAAGTGGTACTTGGAGAAACTATACTTAGGACCTCGTCATCATAATAACCAAACAGCTTTTCGGGTTCGAATAAGACGAGCTGCGTATTTCTCGCAGTCATCTCCAGTTACGCAGACTTCTTTATTTGGGTAGCTAAGCCTATCTATGCCGAGCTCTGGGTCCATGCAGCTTGAAGACCAAATGAAGCAAACAAGGCGTAGATGTCGCCAATACTATCGCCCGCAAAGGTGCTTACTTTCAATATCGAAGGCAATGTTCAGATCTATGTTGTCCGGTTCGGTGGACATTCTGAAAGGCAAAAAGAGAGAGCGAGAGAGAGAAATATGTACACCAGTTTGCAACAAGCCTGCGCGGCTGCAACGTCATACGTGAAGTGGCGAGAGGAAGTATAAACACGAGGATAGGGGGCACAATGAACCCAAGTATGACATCTAACATACATTGGCTTGTATTCTGGGCACCAGTCCTCTGCAAACCTGGCCGTAAGGGACGTACAGTGGAAAATGTCCAATAGAGGACAGTGGCACCGACGGTGATGCCTGACGGCAGCGGCCTCCAAGAGATGTTGCTCGTATACGACTAAGGGAAGGAAAAATTAGCGTCCGTACGCAGTGGACGAAGAATTCGTCCTGGTTTGGAACAAAACGGACCCAGGTACCAGGACAAATTTTTCTTAAACTACGAAGCTTTCATATCTGAGAAATTCGTATGAATTTGCTTGTAGTTTTGTGCCAGAAAGGACTGGATGCTAATTTTCCCTTTCCTAATCTCCGCTCCACCTTGCGGAATTCCGCTTAACTCATTTGCCGTATACGACTGCATGCATAAAGTTACTGCGTAGAGAGACGTGTACAGTGAGTGTAAATATTTGTGGCATTCGCTTATAAATTATTCGATTCACTGCTCTTTTTTCTAAGTTCCCTGCTTTCCGTTCCCGCGACTAAAGGTGTGCGCGCGCGTGTGCGACTAAGCACTCTACAACGGTTCAAGACGCCGTTCATCCATTGGTTCATACGATAATCTTCGCTAAGTAACTTCATGTCTCTTTCTTATTGTACTTCTGCCGGTAGGTTATCACTTACTGTTCGGGCAAGAGTGAATGATGATCTCTTAGAAATTATACCAGCCCGATCCCTTGTCGATCGCAGGTCGTCGCGGCGAAGACCTCGCGCTGTGGAACGGGCCATTTCATTTCTGTGCCGTAAGGAACGGACCGGGCCAGTGCTCATACAGTGCTCATGCACGCGAATGCTACGGTGTCTGCCCGTGGGCCCTCGAAATTCGAACGGACCTTAATAACAAGGTACGGGCCTACCGGCTGACCTTCGCTGCGTGGACTTGCTATTTTAAATATCGCGAAGGCTGTTCTGCTTTGCTCGAAGCTGTATAATGACAACACCGGCGAGTCCAGCGGGCTAAGGAGGCTACAGAGGTCTGCTAAATGATGGCCGCTAATTGACCTCTTGATTCTTGACGACAATAATTAAGGCGTTACGCACGAACCAATGTTTTTAGCGGATGATTTAGGGCGCGCCGTAAGGAGCGTAAAGAAATTGCATATTCCAGAAGCATCCTCTTAGTATAGCGCATCATTTGCATCAGCGCATCATTTTTATTACAACTACTGATGATCGGGGACATTCGAAAGGGTGCATAGATTGATGCACCGTTACTCCGTCGGTGCGGCCATTTCAGTGTTTCACTTTCGAAAACCAGCGGGAGCGCAGGCTATACGTACTTGATGAAGACGTCCTCGAGGGTGGAGAAGGTGACGCCGATGTCGTGGATGCCGCGGTCCTGGCAGAACGCTTCGAGACGCTTGAACATGTCGGTAAAGCCACGCGTGTCCCGGGTGCCCAGCGAGATGATCAGATTGCGGGGCGTCTGCGACATCCGCGCCTGACCCGTGCGCTGCTGAACGATCTTCAACAGGTCGTTCTGGACGTTCAGAACGTTCTTGGTCTTTGGGAACCGTACCTCGTAGCCCGTTCCTGCCGAACCAATCAATAAATCAATCAGTCAATCAATCAGTCGGTCTCGTGCGCAATAAAGAAGGCCAGGCGCTCAAAACTGACCGTATACATGTTCACCGTAATGAAATGCGCAGTTTCGATGCGGTAAACTATGCAATATAAGAAGGAAACAGCAAAGACTTCAATGCGAATAGCCAAAATAACAATGCGCCCATCTTGTTCTTTCCTTATATCCGTGTCTGGTTATTGTGATTTAGTTCGCCCTTCTATAATGCGGCGATATGGTTTGTGTCTGTACCGTCCGTTGCTTATCCCTTCTAGACTGCAGAATGCGTATTACGGTGAATTGCAAGAAAAGTCCACGCGAGTACTTGAATGTGGCACACGATATGAGAAACCAAGGTGACCATTCAAATCAATTTAGAGTCCTCCGCTAGCTCCGACTTTATAACATGAACAGTTTGCCGCACGTTTGGAGCACGCGTCTCAAAGGAAATAAAACGAAAGAAGGTGGGACGGGCGGTCGCTGCTGCTATAGAGTTGGAGACGCGCATCGCGTTCGCGTATTTCCTTGTCACAGTCTGCCCAATTTTGCTTCTTCTCTCCGCCAGGCAGTGCATTCTGGCGCTGATGTCGCACATGGAAAACTCGACTGCACGGAGCCTATACGAAAATTGGTTTGGCACAACATGACTGCATGACGATCATAAATGACAGGTCATAACATGAAAATCGTGACATGCATGTCATTAGCGGCATGATCTACATGCCACTCGTTTCCTTAGAGGGATGTATACCAAAATTGCTATGGCACAACACGACTGCATGACGAACGTAAATGACAAGTCATAACGTTACAACCTTAGCATGCGTGTATGAGCGGCGTGGTTTACATGCCACAGCCATGGTGCTCTTGCGGCCGTTTCGTTAACTTCATATGTACCAAACTCGGCATAGCGAGACAACATTGCAAGTCCATTTTACGTTCCTTATGCGTGCTTCGCATTTCCTTGATTCCCACTGCACGTGGGATCTGCCAATTTTTTTCATTCCACTGCACCCCCATCCATGTGCACTGCACTTGAGCTGGGCGCGTATTGACAAAAACGTCTTACGTTAAAAATGTTAGTAAGACAATATTTCAACCGATCCTGAAGCTTAGCATGTCACTACAGAAGCCGATTGGCCCATGCAAAAAAGACATCAGCCCGCACGCACACACTCTGTCACCGTGCAACGTAAAGACGAACCCACCGTGCGCCTGCTTGAGGAAGGTGGGCGTTCCGCAGCATCGCACGCGCCCGTGCGACATGATGCCCACGCGGTCGCCGACCACGTCCGCTTCCTCGGTCATCGTGCTGGTCATCACGATGGCGCAGCTCGAGCGGATAGCCTCCAGCAGTGTCCACACCTCCCGGCGCGCCTCCTCGTCCAACTTGTACGTGGGCTCGTCGAGGAACAGAACCTGTACCGGGACGCGCCGTTGCAAACGGTCCACTCGTCAGTGGGCGACGGCAACCGGCTTAATTGCGCGCCAATCGTCAATGTATTTCACTAAAGGCACGCTAAAGGTACGCGCGATTTCTCTCGCATTAGCAAACCACCATTTGGCAGTCTGTAAGGTAGCAAGTCTTTCCGCGGAAAGACACTTGGTTGAACAACAACAACAACAAAAACAAAAATCTTGCAAGCAAGCAATACAAACGGCGAGGCAATTGCTGATGATTCCTTACTAAGTGCTAAGGGAGTACTAGAACACTAAGGTATGGCTAGATGAAGCAGCAGTGTCTAGTCATATATTCATATTTACAGTTTGCATTGTTTGTTTTTAATATGGATATCTAGGAATGACATACCAATGCTCCGAACGTTACACTCTTTGAACTTTCTTTCTTTCTTTCTTTCTTTCTTTCTTTCTTTCTTTCTTTCTTTCTTTCTTTCTTTCTTTCTTTCTTTCCTCCTTCCTTTCTTTTTTTTTTCTTTTGATGATACATCCCAGATCGACTGCAGCATACTGGCCGTAGCAGCATGAACAAGCGCATATCCCCGCCTCAGTTAATGGTTCCCGATACTCACACGCGGCTTGTTCAGCAGCGCGATGGCCAAGTGCAGTCGCTTCTGGGCGCTTTCGGAGAGAAGGTGCGGGTACGACTCCAGCTTCTCGGTGAACTCGGTGTCGAACAGCACTTCCTTCGCCCTCACCCGGATGTTCTTGAGCAGCACTCCTTTGAGCTGGGAACAGCAGATGCGACGCGATGAACACTCGTGCTCCGGAAGCTCGCTTACAACGTCACGATTTGCACGCGTGGCTTCGGAACACTCATCACGCTAAGGGACCGTGGTAAGCGTGATCGAAAAAAGAAAAAAAAAAACACGCTGAAAGCTGTAGCGTTATAAGCGTCTTTAAAATGGAGCTTTCCAAGCGTCGCAGGTGACGTCACGAAGTGGATGCAAACATTACGCCGATGCAGCACGCATTAATAACCGTGACAAAAACTAACGCGCAGAAACTGTCACGTGCTTACACCCGCCCAGCGTAATTCTCAACACAACAAAACTTGCGTTTCTGTCCCGAATAAAATGTGCCAGAACAACAACTGAAAGGGAAGTAATAGACGCTGCGCACGTTACAAAAGCCGGTGCTGAATGCGTGAATTTCCCAAGCCACGACAGATAATGAAATGCAATTTGTGTTCGATCTCTCCTAATCCTCCCATTGTGATAGCATGTGCGCAAGTATATGAGTTGGTTTGTGTGATTCTGATAAAAGTAGTCGGAAGTCAGCGCTTTTACATGTCGTTTATGTGCTCCTTTGCTCGTCCAGTTTTTACTGCGCCGCACACAATGTGTATCTACAAGAGATGCACCAACCACAGCCCTTGAGCGGATCTTTCTGAAAAAGCGACAAGGATGGATTTACCACAGCGTAGAGGACGAGGTGCTCCCAGACAGTCATGTCGATGCTGAACATAGCCTCCCTGGGACAAAACGAGGCGACCGTGTGTATCATTCGTCTCGACAGTACCACGTCCATGTCGCATACCGTCGCGTGACCCGAAGTGATCGGAACGTCTCCTGCCACGGTGATGTCATCAAGAAATTAATTTTTCTGCCTTGTTTTCTCGCAAACACTACGAAAAAAATTTTAAAATGGATCAAATTAGCCCCGCCACGGTGGTCTAGTCGTTATGGCACTCGGCTGCTGATCCGAAGGTCGCGGGATCGAATCCCGGCCGCGGCGGCTGCATTTCGATGTAGGCAAAATGCAGCCCGTGTGCTGTGCGATATCAGTGCACGTTAAAGAACCCCAGGTAGTCGAAATTTCCGGAGACCTCCGCTACGGCGACTCTCATAATCACAACTGGTTTTGGGACGTTAAACCCCACAAATCAATCAACTAAATCGTCGCTTCCGATGGATTGGTAAAACCAATGACGTAATCCATTACGATACCATCTGCCCAAGCGCTGACCATGCCCTATGGGTACGTACCAGATAGAACCTTCAGCAGGGTCGACTTGCCCGCCCCGTCAGCACCGAGGATGACCGTTATTTGGTTGTCCAACGCCTTCAGGCTCACTTTGTTCAAGGCTTTGATCTTCGCGTATTCCTAGGTAGGAAACGGCAAAGCGTTTGCATGCAGCCATTTAAGAGGCAGACAGGCACGTTTAACAAAAAAAAAAAAGTCAGTGTCGTCGCAAGGGCGAAGCAATCAATGCGATAGCAAGAAACTGTAATGCTATACGAAGTGAGGCTCGCAGCTTCAGGAGCAATATTAATTAAAATACCGCAACGCGAAGAGCGTGGAGGCAGCTTGAAATTTCTAGCGCGTCCCTCGAGCTCAAAGGAGGCCGCTAAATGAACAAACAGAAGATGAGCGCGAACTATCAAGTGAAGCACGCACGAAACGAACGCACAGATACACACCGAACGAGCGCGAATAAGCTGTCACAATGGATACTCTCAGTTTGAACAGCGCTCCTGTTGCAAGGGCGGCCGAAGCAGCGAAGGAAACTTGCGTGCTTCAAGTGTCGAGCTGTGACACTTGATAGTTCGCGCTCATCTTCTGTTTGTTCGTTTAGCGGCGTCCCTTGAGCTCGAGTGACTTTCGTACGCTCCCGTAACATTCAGCGCGGACATCACGGTCAAAGCTCGAAACATCCCTCTTCCTCTCACCACGAGACAACCGCGCTAGCAGACAGCGGAAGGGCAAGGTTCTCCCTGCACAAATAGAAGAAGCGAGCGAGCTGGCCGACGACTTTTAAATGCGCCCGTTGCGCTCCTCGCGCCATCTCGCTGGTAATGAAGAAACGCTTATAAGCGTCTGCCGTCCCTGAGTCCTGCCAGCGGTAAAGGGTGTGTGTATAAGGCTCGCCGTTAGCTCCCTGAAGGATCTGCTCTTTGTGGCGTAGTGGTAGCTATAGCGCCACGCGCTGCGGAGCGAGAGGTTGTTCCGCAGCGCGTGGATAAATGCTTCCAAAGCGCGGAACCGCGCTTCGGAAGCATTTATCTGAATTATTTTTCTTTGGGACTTTTATATATATATACATACTAATACATATACGGTTCATGACGGCGGCGGCGACGGGGACGGTAAAAACCAGCCGAGACTGTCCATATAATTGCTATCGCAATAAAATCTAAGCCAGTTCCATTCCAGTGAAAGCTGTATACCAAGTGAGGAGCAGTGTTTCACTTGTGTTTCTCTTTTGTTTATCGTCGGCGTTTTCGAATTATTTTTCGCTTTGATCTCGTTATGCGATTATTTACCCTTAATGTTTGCTTTATCATACTAATCTGCATTATCGTAATCATTTAGTTTATTTTTAACCACTGTTGATCGGTTTTATGAGAATTCGTCGGGCTACCTGAGGCAGTGTTGCTGCTGCGCATTGATTCGCCTGCTTCACTTGTGTTTCTCTAGTGTTTGGCGTCAGCCTTTTCTAATTATTTTTGCCTATTTTAGACTAACTACGCAATTCCCTTAATATGTTTATATTATTTTATTACACTGATCTGGTTGATTTTATTTATTTTAATCTGGATCCATTTTAACAGGTTTTGGCCCTATTTTCAACCGCTGTTTCCCGAGCCTAAGCATGCATAGACGCCGACATCCCGGTCCCTTAAAGTGCTCCGCACTTAAAGATTCACGATTTGCTTCATGCAGTTCATAACACGATCGCTGTGAGTCTGCTATCACAGCAGGAAAAATTACATCATTTGGCTGGTTGTTTGTTGTTGTTTGTTTGTTTGTTGTTGTTGTTGTTGTTGTTGTTGTTGTTGTTGTTGTTGTTGTTGTTGTTGTTGTTGTTGTTGTTTGAAAACATTTCAGTACGCCGAGTAAAACAGCTGGGGGGGGGGGGGGGGCGACTGGTTCGCCTACGTAAGCAATGGAGGTCCCCAAGCACATACCTTCGAGCTAAGTTCCATAGAGTGCTCTACTAATCACTGTTGTTATGCTTACCTCCTTCACTATGGGCGAAACTTTGACGCTATCCCAGATACGGCATGAAACGTCGGAGCATAGCCTAGAAGCGCTAATCACTCACGTCATGCTGTTACGTCAGTGATGACGTCGTATGGTAATCTGACGCGACATAGACATTGCAGTAGACCCCGCGTATCGTCTCGCCGTGCCTTCCCATTACCTGCTCGTATATGGAGACAAATGCCTCTGCGACATACTACTCAGTCTGGCAAAAACATCGAACTATATTCATTTTTGCGAAAGCAGCTGCAACAAGAATCTTCGCTAGACTCCATAGCGTTACACGGAAGGACTGCAACTACATGGCTGCAGTCTCAGTGGACCAGGTCTAAGTGTTAGCTGCTTTGCAAAGCTGCTGCCCTTGTCGACGCACCTTGGTGAGGTTATAGGCCTGCACAGCGATGGTCACGCCCTCTGGGAGGTCTTCGAAGGAAGCATTCTGCTGCTGCTCCGGTGTCGCCACTTCCAGCACCTCGATAGCATGGGGGAACCAGTAGCTCTTCTGCGCACGGCGCAAACAGCAATAAATAAAGCCACACGACTTCCAAGTGCACATAGGCGTGCGTCGACCAGCTTCAGAGCACAAGTAAATCCTGTTTCGGAATTTTGCCTTCATTTAGTGTATCTCAGCTAGTATAGGGACGCAGAGAATGAGTAATGTACAAGCCGCAATTGATAGGCATTTCCGCACAACTTTATTTAGCTTCGCTAGCGTCGCTGACATGCTACCCCTCAAGGTCGGCGCTCCGTAAGACAGTTAAGGCTTGACAAAAGCCTTGAGAAAAGTTGGCATCATGTGAAACTGTGACGGCATATACTACAGCCGTCCGTGCTTCTACCTTGCCCGATAAATTTAGTTGACCATTCCAGAGGGTCAAATTGTGGAGAAAGCGTAGAAAAGGGCATATAATATACTTGCCGTGAACAAGAATCCAGGTGCCAGTGGGTGGTCGCATACTGAAGGCAGCACGTGCGTCAAGTACCATACGGCTGCTACCATGACGACGCAGGTTAGGATCGTGGCACGCCAGGAGTCGCCGAGGCTCAGGTTGTCCACGTAGAATGCCCGCCGCGACAGCACTTTCCAGTCTGCCACAACTGTACGTACACCAAACGCGCCATCAGCGATCATCATTTCTACATGCTACACATCGGGCTCCCAGCAGCGCGAGAACGCAAGCAGAGCGCACTAGAACAGCTTGAAATGTTATGGCACCCGCAACTAGCGCCGCGACATCATTATATTCCTTGCGGAGAATGCCAGATTCACTACCGCGAGGGTAAACGGAGGTAGGTATACGCACCGCAAATGATAGGCGGGCATAAGGCTTAAAAACGAAAGAAAGAAAGAAAGAAAGAAAGAAAGAAAGAAAGAAAGAAAGAAAGAAAGAAAGAAAGAAAGAAAGAAAGAAAGAAAGAAAGAAAGAAAGAAAGAAAGAAAGAAAGGCATGCATGCAGGCAAGCAGGCAGGCAGACAAGTGCCATTAAGGCCGCCCTTTTTAATTTTTTTTTTCTATAGATTCCTGCTCATGCGTCAAGGAGCAGCCCCGAAAGTATAGCCAGTCATGGCTCATGCATTGTATATGAGCCACCTAGAGCGAACCCAATGTCTGCCCCAGTCAACCAAAATGTGCATCAAACTTTAGATTCTAACGCCCTCCGCAAACACTTTCAAATGTTATTTAGGGTATCCTAGCTCTTTCTGTAAAGATTTCTTTTTCCGGGTTAAAACAAGTGACCTTGAAAGTATAATCAGTTTATATGTAAGCCAGTTTAACCTTTCTTATAGCCATATTATTTTTCCGGGAGGTTAAAGTTTTTCGTGACGGTCACGTGGCATGTTGCGATGATCTGATTCTAGTTTCGGCTGGCTAATAGCGGCCTTCTATGCACTCACATTGGCCCCAGCAACGAGTATAGCAGCGTGAATGGCGATAATTAAGTGAGCTAGAGTGAGTGGCAAACCATAGCTGTGTCGTGTTAACATGTGACCATCTACCGAGTTAACACGTTTCGACGCGCACACACACAGACATACTATACATATCACATCCCACGCGCCAAGCACAAACACACATACACTTGTAATTCTTACTACTAAGGACTTCACCGTTTCTATTGGTCGGCGTGTTAGGCAAACAAATGTGACGGACTTATTCCCTACAATCCACGAATCATTGCGTTCCTAGCGAATCGCGGCTTTGTTAAATGCCTCCTCCCTAACCCTGCGTATTGTGCAATGCACACACCATGAAGCGCTCAAAATAATTTTGTAGTTACTGTGTTGGTGCGATTCGTTGCGACGTGTCGTAAGGACACACAGCGCATAGCACTTCGAATGTCTGGTGTCAGCCCGCGTCCAGCTAGGGGCTACTCCTCAGTAAGGCATTAATTATGACTTACACTAAAATTATTTAAACAGCAAAGTCTAGAGAAGCGTCAGGTAGCAGTGGGCTGACGCGCAGAGGAAAGTAAGAGAGCTACTACTCCCTCCGTTCGAGGAATAGCACCCCTTTCGAGAGCGACCCTTGCACCCTAAAACGAGCATTTAACGTCATCTTTGGAAGTAACAGTTTCGCACTACATGAGAACGCTCATAATCGTCAACGGCGCATGCAGTTTCAGTTCGGTTACGCCTTAGCAACATTAAAGCATAGGAAGAATACGTTGACAGGATAATCCAGCACGCCATTAAAAAAATGCATAATACACGTAATGTGCGAGCCATTCAGAGGAGCCGCGTATTCCATTCTCTATAGATCACAACAAAAATGCTTAAGACGGGAGTAGAAGTCTCCACAGGTAATGTTTATTTATTATACGTAACTTTCGACCACTTCACTTTGCTCAAGAGCACGTCAACGGTTGCAGGCGCAATGCTTCAGCAAAAGAATATGTAGCGTACAGAAGTCACCGCACGGTTATAGGGACGCTATAGTGTGCAGTTTGCTCAGTACGCCGAGCTTAGCGTGGCGGTATATAGGATTCCCCCACAGTGTCGACCAGATCGCCGAGCGGCGACTTACGGCCAAAGAACATGGTCCAGCGTATGTGGAAGAAGCTGGTGTAGAGCATGTTGACGGGGAACATGGCCGACAGGTACTTGGGGTAGCGGTCGTCGAACAGGTAGTCTTCCAGCGTCGCCCAGGGTCGGCTCATGGCGAACATCGCCGTCCAGTAGAAAGCGGCCAGCAACGTTGCCAACAGCGCTGCGAGCGGACGAGTAAGTCGAGCAGCTATATACCCCTCCTTATCGATATCGTTGAACCGATAACATGCTGCAGTCACAGCTTCCTACAAGTAGCAATGCATGAGCAACTCTAACTTAGATATTTTATGTGAAAGCCAAGGTCCAAGCAGCGAGAGCGATGGTAAAGGGGACAGACAGACAGACAGACAGACAGACAGACAGACTAGACAGACAGACAGACAGATAGATAGATAGATAGATAGATAGATAGATAGATAGATAGATAGATAGATAGATAGATAGATAGATCTGGTGAGGGTGCAGCGTACGCTGCACCTTCACCTGGGCCCGTATTCACGAAAACAGCTTACGACAAAAAAGCTCCTAAGAGAAAATTTTAGCCAATGCCGCTGCTGGACATATTAGAGACGCTTCCCGACCAATGGCAAAAAGCACTTACGAAAGTGAAGTTTTGTGAATTCGGCCCCAGATCTTCACGTAAGACATTTGGTCCCAAGGGACCACATGTCTTATGCTCTTGTTACGCTCTTGTTACGTTCTTGTTGCTGTGGCCTCTGCACTTTGCACATACCCACGAGGGGGAATGGCCACATTACACTTAACGACATATATCAATGAAAAAAAAAATTAAACAGCCAAGCTACATCTAAGTGAAACCAACACAATACTTACAAAAAGAAGATTAGAAAAAGAAACAGTGGTCGACAGCACTAACAGCGTAATTTATTTTCAAGTCAAATCAAATCACAATTCTTCATTTGATAATAAATATACATGGGTTACAAACACTTGCCGGATCTGTAGCCAAACGTTAGTTGATGGTCCGAAAAAAGGAGCACATAGGAAATCCTAACACAGCAAGGAAGAGCAAGTAATTCTGCAAAAAAAAAAGAAAAAAAATCTCAACGTTGACTTCTCATTCAATAGAAAGCAATTAAGCCAGGCAAGAACCTTGCGGAGGTGGCGAAAAAGTTATGTAGAGCTGATAAAATGGCATAAAGGGTCGTAGTTTATGATGATTAGAATGATCGTAATCGTCATTGTCATTGTGAATAGGGCATGATGATGGTGACCGTGATGACTTGCTAATGAGCATCACATACACTCGTATCACACAACCTCTGGCCAAGTCCGCATCATCGCGCTTACGCCTGGTGTTGACGCAAGAGAGCAGCATGACGTGCAGCGTCGTCTGGATACCGAACATCGTGAACAGCGCGACCAGCAACTCTCGATTCAACAGCTTGTCGTTGAGGTAAGGCGTGTAGTCCAGGACGTGCCGGAAGTCCTCGAAGGTGACGCTGCCCCCCGTCACGTGGTACGTGTTGTACACCATGAAGAACACCGTCATCAGCGAGTAGAACGAGATGTGCAGGAAGGTGGACACGAAGTGGGCCAGCCAGTAAACCATGTCGCTCGTGCCCATAGAGCGAAGCATCGACTGCGAGAGGTTCAAGCGCCTTCGTGCACATCCAGACGGTAAACACTTACGTGCCGAGGGGCATTAATTAATGCTGCTCGGCATTACTGGTATGACAACACATGATTCACATGTGTTCTCCTGCGGCCACACGACATTATTGGATATGCGTCATGTGTGTCGTGGGAGAATCTTCGGCAAGAAGTCATACCGTTGCAACATATAAAATATAAGTATATAAACAGCACTAATAATTCCTCTCTGCTATTCCTACAACCTAGTCAGTCGAAGGCGGCAGCCGCCTTCGCTCCAGGGCGCTGCTGTACGCACGTTTGTAACGTTCTTTTGAGCGCCTCGCTCACCCGTAGCGATGTACTAAACGTTTCTTGTTTGTTCTTTACGTCGCCCCGTCTTTCCTGCTGCCCTCCTCGATGGTCAACCTGGTTCCAGCTTCATGCAGTCGCTGCTGGACGTTCGCCACGGCAGGCAACCGTAACACTTCCGCAGCCTGTACTTTTAATGGAATTATTTCTGCTTTCAGAACACAATGCTTCTCTTTGTTCTCTCAAGATGCGCGTTATAAAAGTGAATTTCTTTGCCTACCTGGACATTTGTCTGAATATGCCCAAGTGGCGTCATCATTTGGATAAAAGTGGGGATTACTCTTTCTACGCGGACCACTCTCTCTTGCATTTTGATGTGCGTGCGAGCTGAAGTCCATAAGGCGTCCACAGTGCGTCACCGTACATATAGATTCAATGCTACGCTGCCGACAGTCGTTGTTGACACTTATCATGCGGTTGTCTCGCACGTATTATCGGTGGTTCCCAAAGCAAGTGGCATCGACATAAAAAGGCACTAAGTGAAGCTGCATCATAATCAATATACCGATTTGCGTACGAGCGGAGGGATGCGGTTAGTAATAAAAAAAATACATAACAACGTAGGACATGCTGTCTAGGTGCGTCAGATGTACAGTGACGCCTCTGATAGTGATGCTATGGACAACTATTTTAAGGACGCGTTGCGGCTACCTTTGCAAGAGGTTTGAGATCCCGTTTGACAAATATCAGTGTTTCCCAAGAAGGATTCCAGCTACCCCTTAACAAAAATAATTCTCTAGCAAGCATTCCAGATCCCCTCAGGTCAAAATCTGTACCTCTCAAGCGAGCTTAATCGTTGCTTCTCTCGCGTGGAACAAATTTCATTCAGGTTGATTCGAAGGTACAGTTATTTGACGGTCATTTTAATAAGAAAAGCAAAATTTTTGGGCAATCCGCAATATCGAAGTGTTGACCCACTTTAAAAAAAATACAATAGGTCGCAATTCAGTCGGATGGTTTCACCCACCGCCATGCCCGAGCTGTTCTCCTCGACAATGGCCCACACCGAGCGGCTGAACGGTATCATGTAGGTGATGAGGAAACACACGCTGGCGATCACGTTGTCCATCGGAGGGGGCGTCGGGTATCGAGGCAGGGGAAACATCTGGGACACGGCCTGCGAGCGCCATCGTGGACGGAGGGTCAAGAGCACCTCATTTTTTTAAAAGCGTACACTCGCATGACATTCCTTAACTTTATAAACGCGTCAAATGCAAATATTATAGAACTGCGTGGAAGACTGCTACGTAAGTCTTAAATCTAAAATACGTATGGCCCGTACTCGCAAGAACTTCTTACGCTGAGACCATAATTAGGAAAAAAATTCAACCAATGGCGATGCTGGACATATCATCAGCGCAGTCAGCTGGTCAATAGCAGAGGTAGAGAGAAAAATCACTCGCGAAATATCCTTTGTAAATTCGGCCGCAAGAATCTTTAGAGTGCGCGGGATGATGTAAGGTTGCGAATGACGGACCTTGCTCAAATACAAAACAAAAAGGCACATTACTTTGAGCTCCGGGGCGGGCGTAGGGTTTTGACTTACACGAACTGCCGGAAAAACAACTTTCTCGGGCGTAAGTGAAGTTAACCTGAAATGTTAATTCGGAGCGAAAGTCCTGAAGCTAAAAATTTGTCATTTCAGTGATGTAGTGCTGCCTGCCTTTTTCATTGTAGCACTTTCAATGGAGCAATTTCAATGGAGTACTTGCCAATGCTTGCCAAAAGTGGCAGATAAGTGAAATCGTGCTTTCCCGTGCTCGCCTTGATTTTATGGCGCTCAGTATGCATGGGAACGGCTCGGCTAGATTATACAACTTATATTAAATCCCTATCACTAGTTAGGCTACGTTCAGATGATCAGAGTGTAACCATGAGTGGACAACGACCCGACAGCATATTTAAAAGAAGCGCTAAAATAAAAGTGCATTAGATTGATATTTAAGGAGCTTTATTGCCGTTGATTTCGCCATCTTGTGTTCGACATTACAAGAGAAAGTAGGCCGCGTCATTGTTTCGTTCTTAAGTACCGCGCTTGAACTTGGTATTGCAAGGTAACGACCCCCGCGGCCCTCTCCATTGCGTATTCTCACCAAATTGTCTCAGTGAAGTTTTGTAAACCATGCTGTGTTAAGTCGCTGGCTGCCTCAGAACATAGGACGTCTCTCTTTCTCTCTCTCTCCTTTCGCTGATTAGTAATTGTGTAGGCCCTAACGCACGCCGTCAAACATCTGTGACGTCATACGAGTTAGTGCGGGCAGCTCAGAGCATCGTCACCACCTTTATTTTCCTTTTCGTGCGTTTTGTAGCTTACCAAGACAAGAGTGGTGCTTTCAGTATAGTACAAGGGCAATCTACTAATACGAGAAAAACGAGATCCGAGATCCGTTCCTCCGTTTATATTGTCAAGAGTGACTTCGAAATCTTAAAACACCAATTCGCACAGGTTCCGGGACTCAAGGGAAATTTATTCGAACTACTTCATTCTATACGCATTATTCACCACAGGAAATGTATGTTCACCGGTCCGATATTTCACTCACGTGGACAGACTGTGGCCTGTTCCCTGTGTAGTTCTCCAGGAGCACCGACTCTACTAAATTCTGGCATTCAGATATATCCACTGCAAAAGTAAAAAGTGGAACGTTGAGATCATTTTTGTTCCCATCTCGAACACGACGGCGTTAAATCAGTCGCCAAAAACTGGAAACATGGCATAATGCCGATGTTACGGCGTTATCAATTCTGCAGCAGGCCGCTACGTAGAGGAAAGTTTATAAAAGGCAGGAACTGCCCTGCAAAACTTTAACACGGCCCAGGCAAACCAAAGCCAATAGCCCCAATGCAGCTGTACGTAACCCAACACAACAGGAATAAAGTAACACTAAAAAAAAAAAGGTTGGCAGAGCAGGCATCAAGATATCGCTCACGCTGCCACAGTGCCGCGTCGTCTGCGCAGACCTGGGAGTTCTTGTGTTCCTATGAAATCCGTGTAAGATTTCCTTCGTAGATTCGTGCTCAGAACGGGTGGAGTGAATCTCCCTTTCAAGTCTATATCCCCTTCAATTCAAAACTCACCTTCGATGGGCGGCATTCGCAAGGCGTAGCCGGCCCTCCGAGTGCGCAGCACGGGCGGGGGCAGGTGTCCGTTCACGTAGCAGGTGTAGTTGACGCTCCTGTCGTTGCCGGTGAACTTGGCGCGTATGTGCGCGCAGACACCCTTGAAGGCCTCGTTGGCACACTTGTCTAGCAGTTCTTTCTCGGAGTGGACCCTGCGGAAAACGAGAAGACAGAGTTGGCTGAGGTGAGGAAAGCACGTGTATTTCTACGACGTCATTTGAGAGCACGGCTCAGCGTCGTTGAGGGAAGGGGGAAGATGTTAGTGGACAGGAGAAGCCACCTTATCGACAGAGTCGATGTTGAGCTGTGCTCCCTTAAGGGCTGCAGAATTCCGCCAGTAATACCATTAACTACCAGTACTACCTTGTCGTGGCAGGATGTTACCAAAACCACACAGCGCCGCTTCAGGTTTCCCGCTGGGTGCAAAATGGTTTTCCGCGCCTGTTCGGTTGCAGCCTCCTTCGGGACTCGAATAACCAGGTTTTACATGTTCGAGACTGGTGTACGCGTCTTAAACTACCGCGACCTGCGTGTAAGCCTATGGGCCGACGAGACCCCTTCCCTCAATACGTGGCAGGTCAAAAGGTGCTGCAGGACACCAGGTTATACGACTATGGGTTGTGCCACTTAATATCAGGTGCACAGACGACTCCCTCAACCTACAGAGGGAGAGACATATAGGGCGGCAGCCGAATACAAATCGTATGAGACTTAAGACCTATAGTCTGTTTCAGAAGTTCCGTGCAGCACTGTGGAAGCTACAGGCCTCTTCGGCCAATCCGGAGGGCGAACACATGTTAAACGTGTCCTTCCGCGGCTTATCATCTGCCAATGGCGGGCGCCGCAGTGCCAGCTGCACCCCTGAAAGGAGGAAGATGAAGCGGGGTGTGCGTGTCTGAACAATGGCATTTCGTCTCGCTTCGGAAGAATTCTTCGCCCAATGACTTCGTAGCCTTGGCTCTGCTGCACGGAACTCCTGAAACAGACTATAGCTAATGTTTGCAAAATCAAAGAAAAAAAAACGCTCCTGAGGTTCGATTTCAGTGCACTTAGAAAATGTCTATGTAGAGAAGATTAAGCCTTGTGTGAATTTTGCCAATTAAGTAAGCTAGTTTGCCAACTTACTGTGCAATCCGAATCTTCCGCATCTTCTCCTTAGGAATGTTCCCGGGGGTGCGGTCATCAGGTTCGAACACTTCGTTGTCGTTTATGAACAAGCGCAAATTTCGGTGGCGCTTGTTCTTGAAACCTGCGCGCACACACACACACGTTTCATTTGGCGTCAACATAAAAACCTATGGCTCCTGGTGACAAGTGAAAAGTGCGGCTTCGATAACTTGAATAGTTTCGGAGATAGCGGTTGGAATTTACAAAAATTTCAATGTACCCCAGCGGCACCATTTGAATCGTTTCTCTTTTGGTTTTGCTCTCAAAAGAAAACTTGCCCACGGTGTTGTCGTCGTTGTCTTTACGAGGTCAAAGAGCAAAGGTGTACTATCGCGTCCGTGTGTGGTATGTTGTGGAAACCAGAGAAGGCACGCGAGAAATGAAATTGCATAAAAATGAAGTTACCGTCGAAGAATAATGGAGAGGATCACTGGGCTTCTCAATGACTAAGAAACCCAGTGATGACCACCGGGTCCGCACATCTTACAGCTTTACCGATCGACCATCTTCAAGGAGTGGAAGGGCCGAACTTGCCTCTTTACAGAAGCGAAACCGCACAATTATAGACGCAGGTCGCGGCGTATCGCATAAGAACCTGCCAGGATATAATATTGGTGTCACACGGGCGCTTCGAAGGCCTTCGAACCGACGGTCCATCGACTGAATAGTCATGTTTGAGCTGCTACACGGCCGGTTTCGATGGCCGTCGAGACGACAGTCTATTGACGGGCGCTTCGAAGGCCTTCGAACCGACGGTCCATCGACTGAATAGTCATGTTTGAGCTGCTACGCGGGCGGTTTCGATGGCCGTCGAGACGACAGTCTATTGACGGGCGCTTCGAAGGCCTTCGAACCGACGGTCCATCGACTGAATAGTCATGTTGAGCTGCTACACGGGCGGTTTCGATGGCCGTCGAGACGACAGGTCTATTGACGGGCGCTTCGAAGGCCTTCGAACCGACGGTCCATCGACTGAAAAGTCATGTTTGAGCTGCTACACGTGCGGTTTCGATGGCCGTCGAGTCGATAGTCTCGACTGTCGACTCGACGGCCATCGAAACCGCCCGTGTAGCAGCTCAAACATTTGACTATCGACTAGATGGCCATCGAAACCGCACGTGTAGCAGCTCAAACATGACTTTTCAGTCGATGGACCGTCGGCTCGAAGGCCTTCGAATCCGCCCGCGTGGCAGCTCAAACATGACTTTTCAGTCGATGGACCGTCGGTTCGAAGGCCTTCGAAGCGCCCGTGTGACACCAGTATAACTCCATGCATCGAAGGTGCCACTGAGAAAGCAAGTGCGGCTCGACTCACGTCCTTTCTTCTGGATGTCTATGGAGAACAGTCCGATCACTTCGTCGGTAACGTCGAGCACCATCTGCTCGGGGAGGTGGTACGTGTCCAGCTGTTCGGGCGGCCGCAGCTCGCGGTCGTGGTACGCGTCCGCGCCGGCACTGCCTGCCTTGCTGCCGGGCGGCAGGTGGGCCAGGGCGAACGCGGCCAACGCCAGCTCGAGTACCGTGGCCATCATCTGGCGCCGCAGACGCCGTACCCATACGTTGCGCCACACCAGAGCCAACACCTTGCTCGACCAGAGGAAAACCTCCCACGTCTTCTGCCGACTGCATTATAAACGCGGTACGTTGAAGCACATGCGTGTGCGTATATAGCACGACGTGTCAAATGTGAGGGGCCGTCGCAAGCGAAACCACCTCGCTATCACTGTCTCTCTCTCTCTCCGTCTATAACTCACGGTTATCCCTACGATGGAGGGCGGTAGAAACGTCGCCCACCATTCAAATTGACTCCTTTGACACTTCAAACATGCAACAGATGAAAGAAGTAAGAAAAAACATTATGTGCTCATCACATGATGGCTTCCAGAAGTTCACACGGCCAGAACACGGCCAGAAAAACTTATAACGGTGATAGCTAGTCATTTGCAGGAGCGTAATCTTCATCACGTGCTACATACCAAATCGATCTCCACCCTACTCCCCCCACCGCTCAAAAATATCTGAGCAGATCCTTGGTGTGTAATACATATGCGGGTAGCTTGCACAGTGGTGCAAAGCTGGATCAAGAGCGGAGCTTGTGGCCGACGTGCTTCTTCCGGCTTCTACAAGGCTTCCGACACGTTAGTAGGAAATAGGGAATTTTAGTTTGTCCGGTAACCCGAAATACGCAAAGCACTTTCCGTAGAGCGGTGTACCGGGTGTAAACAGCGCACGCGTAAACATGGCCGACCACCAGGAGCGTACGCCTTCCGCTCCGAGTCATTCGAGCGGTTGTCGCGCGCTCTGTAGCCTTCGAGTTACTGACTGTTGCATTTGCTTTAGTTTTGTATCATGAAGTTTCAACAGCAAAGCATCCGTGACAATTCGGCACCGTTTCTGAGTGCGACACTCAAATTGTCGAGGCTGTAGGCTTAGCGAGTGGTCGCCGGAATTTCGGAGGACATAGGTCAAGCGGTCTTGCTTGTTCTGTTTATCACCCATAGCTGGCGCCACTTAAACGTAAAAAAAAAAAAAAACGCTATACGCTATCCGGCATCCGGTACGCCTTTGCGTGTGCGTTTTACCGGACACGCTAAAACTCCCTAATCTTCGCACACGCCGTTTCTTCATTTTTTGCTCTGTTCTCAAAGCTAAGGTAACTTAAAACAGTTCCGTGGCCAATTTTAGACTCGTAAAGTATTCTTCTCCAAGAGCTTTTTTTGTTCGCCTTAATTTAGCCATACAATATTAAATAGTAGAAAACATATATTTCATCTCTGAATTTCGCGCCGTAAATTAAAGACATGACGTTGCTAACTCAGGTGCTTTCTCTCTCGCTATCCCGCCCTCCCTTTTTTGTTTCTTATTTTTATTTATTTATTTTTTGCGGCCATAACGGCTAAAAGGAACTTCCTCAAACACGCTGTATACGTTAAGTAGGTCGCTTCCTTCGCACACGATGTATACCATTTTCACTGATAAACAGTTATGTGGACTCTAGCAGACGCCGTAAATCTTTAACGCCTCGCGTATTACTAACAGGGACTTCGCCACGTGTATTTCCATGTTGCGCGTTTTCTAGCTTACAGCAGGCGTCTCCTCGCTAGAGTGGTGCTTTTGGTACTGTGAAAGGACAACTTTCTAAAATGAGAAAAATAATTTTTCAGCTCTTGTGCTGCCCTTAGGAAGACCGATGATAACAGCGTCATCGGTCTGGTCAAAAGAGCGGGACAACGTCCAAGCTAAATGTAGAACGAAAGACAATTAAGTCGCCGTGGCGACGTAAAGCTTGTTTGCTCTCTTATCGTTCTCAGAACAGAAACACATGCACCTGAATTTGTCATTGTCACGGGAGCCATTACCATCTTTTGCTAATAAGTGCTATCGCTCGAAGGCATCTGTGAACACGTGCCCATAGTTCTACTGGCGCGTGCCTACCGTAATGTTATAAGGAAATGAAAAAGATACTGTCAACGCTCTGCCACGACATTTCCTGAATAATAATAATAATAATAATAATAATAATAATAATAATAATAATAATAATAATAATAATAATAATAAACAAAAGAAAAGGTATTGTCACTTTTCATGTGACAGTCCTGTGACAGGCGCGACATCTCGCGGTACCATCTGGATATGTGTGTAAACATTATCAGTACTCGCTGCCAGGCGCGCAAAGGTGATACCTTACGCCGCGCCTTGAACTAATTAGAATACAAGCTATAAGGAAACGTCCACAAAATGCAATTTCTCTTCGAAGCTTGAACATGTGCCTATGTATAGTCACTGTCCGCCGACCAGAGGGCGCTGCGTAGCTCTCAAAAATAAAGGTAGAGCTTTGTGGCCCGAGGACTACCACCCCGTTATAAAGGGGACGCTCCTAACATCCATCCATCCACGGACATCCCACTTTCGCTGACATTGGCCGTTAGGTGGCAAGAAGACTATAACCGCGGTTTGAAGGGCGCTCGTGTAACAGGGGTATTAATGACGCGCGCAAGCGACCCTCCTCTGTGCACTTTTTCACAGAAGGCTCCCTGCCATGTGCTCCCTACCGAGAAAAGCACTTCCGAGGGTTTGTAGGAGTAATTTTGGCCAGTTGGGAGGTCTTCGTTATCGCACAGCGCACACAAGCGAAGGCAAAGGGAACGAAACAGACAGCACGAGCCCTTTTACTGCCGTGCACAGCCCAATATGGCGGTGCTCCATGCCTTATGTGGAAAGTCCTATAGTTGTCCAGGGACCGTTCACCCACAGCGGAGGAGAACGTGCTCTTTGCAATCGCCATCTTTTCCGCAGACGGCTCGATTTTGCCGCTTCTTTACGCTAGGCTGTGCGTTCTCGCGCTGAAGTCGAACGGGAATAAAAGATCGCAAGGAAAGAACGCATTACTCGTACATATGAAGGTGACGCTACTGTAACACTGGAACGACAAAATAATGTTGCTGCTGTACTTACACGAAACCCATTCACTATTGCCAAGTGCCAACAAACCTGTGAAACAAGCGAATAAATGCAGTATAACACATTTACTGCGGCGAGAGAAACAAAATATTGCACCCTTGCAAGCGCTACTCCAGTGTCGATTGCATTAAGAACCTTAGCCTTTGAACGATCTAATTTTCCAAGAGTGCTCCCTAACAACATTATGCCCCCCCCCCCTTTCAATTTCTAAAAGCCTTGCGCGCACACGTAGGGAAAAAAAATGAAAAGAAAGGAGGAGCGGACACCGCAAGTTGCGGTGTCTATCTGATGCCCGGTAGCGCTGCGTTATCTCCGAGTAGGATCGATGCATCCGAGAGGCTTACCGAGGGATTAGGGGAGAATTCTCAGGGAAGAGAGAGAATCGACGTTCAGGCAATCGGGGCAGATCTTTTCCCTGCAGGTTCGGAAGCAGCGCGTACCGAGACGAGGCAGTTTGATCGGTTGGTTCCTCAGCCGAGATGCACGAGGCGCATTCGAATGAAACGCGTGCGGCGTGGCACATAACGCTTCCTCGTCGTTTGCATCATGTGGTCACAAGACTTTTGAGCCACTCCAGCTTATACACATTATTATTATTATTATTATTATTATTATTATTATTATTATTATTATTATTATTATTATTGAATGAGTTTTATTCAGTGCTCCCCTGATTTCTTTCTCTCCGTTAACTGAGGAAGTCATGTAGCGGGAAATCTATGGGCGGCGTTGAATGTGGTCAGAGAAACTATAAGTACGTTGGGCTTGAAAGAAATTCGAGTAAATTTGGGTCGGGCTGCAAATGAAACACCGGCTCTCCGAGTGTGAGCCAAGCGTGCTCCGGAAATGCAAATACGTTCGGTCATTCAAACGGTGGTGCATGCAGTTCCGTCTGTGCGGTAATGGGTCGAGCACAACAATGTGCGTGCGCACCTCTTTTGCGCCAATTATTCTGTCTTCCCTGGCGGGCGTGACCAAACCTTCTTTGACGTCACTGTTAGCGGTTGCTCTAGAAGCCGTGTCGCCTACGGAAGCCTTTACGCGCATTACGCCGAGATGGGGCCACCCCCAACTATTTCTGATGCATGCGTAGCAGAGTGACGCTATCGTGCTGCACTCTTAAAGTAGAAGCATAAGCGTGACCCAATTTTTTAAATCTTGCTATAGCACCAACTCGCCCAGCTATCCATATGCTTACTTGTTTAGTAAGCCAGTCACTTCGCCTTTTCACCGACGTTGCCGAAGTGGTCGCTGAAAACATCAAAGTTCTAAGGAATTTAGTCTGCATGCGTGGTCTCGTGCAGGGGTTGACCGTCTTCGGGGCCCTAGAGTAAAGATACCGTTTACGAACTTCCATCGCTTAACAGAAATTGGATTGCCGACGTAGAGCGTAGCCGAGGCTAGAGGAACCACGTGGCATCTCCCGGTATTGTCCGTTCATCCGTGCATCCTTGGCCTTTGGTTCCTACAGTGACTGATTACCGCTTCGGCGTCTCCTCGTTAGTATAGTGGTCAGTATCCCCGCCTGTCACGCGGGAGACCGGGGTTCGATTTCACCTCCATGTCGCTACTGTGCCAAAGCTAGGCCTATCTCAGCTAGCGACATGGAGGCTTCGGCCACGACCTCCTCTACTTCAGTCCGCACCTGCTTGGCTGCATTATCGCGGCGGGCATTATTACTATATTAACCATTATTATTTGTATTTGTTCATTTTTACCTACCTTACACTTTTATAGCGATATAGTATAAATTCAATTAAATACCTTAGATTACCAAAGAAAGAAAATGAATAAGGCGAGGACAGGAAACTCGTATGAAGTAAATAACGAAAACGAAATTATCATTGAACCCCTCCTTTGTCCATAGGGCCAAGGAAGCCGCCAGGACTCAAGAACTGGCCGTCACCTAGTACCTTTTGGCCGCTCCATCAGCGGTTGCACTGAGATTGAATCTTACAGAAGAAACGCTGGTTCCATAAACCTCCTCGAATGACTGACATTTTGGTAAGACTTCTGTTGTGAGCGGCAGATCCATATCTCCTCGTTAGTATAGTGGCCAGTATCCCCGCCTGTCACGCGGGAGACCGGGGTTCGATTCCCCGACGGGGAGCTTTTTTTTTCTTCCTTCGCCTTAAGCGCAGTTTCCTTTTTTTTTTTTTTCGCGCATGATTTAATGTTTGCCTACCCAGCCGCATTCACCCTCTGTCTCCTCAACAGCTACCTTGTCCTCTCTTTAATTAATTATTACGAATTTTATACATCCATCTATACATCTCCGTTGGAAGTTATAACGCGCCGTCAAGATATTTCCAGGCGGCCATTGGCTTAGCCTTCGAAGGGGGGTGGGGAGTTGGGGTGGATCGAGGATGGAGGCGGCATACGAAACTCCAATACTTTTACGAACACATACAAATAAACGCAAGCGTCGCGCGCCAAGAGTAGAGAATCATGCTCCGCGTCAACGCAAAACGCCTCTGCGTCACTAAAGAACCATGGCACGTGACAATCGTCGAGAGCGCGCGTCGGCAGCCCGAACTGCTTGCTCCTTGGATGGGATTACCAGCTGCGGGCACCATGTAGAAAGGGGGAAAAAAGCTAGTAGAGCACGTCACGTGACAATGCCGAAGCCTAGTCATAAAAAATGTAAACGAGAGAATCATGGGAAATGGGCCCCGAGCACGTGCCAGGCAATCGATACAATAATGCACGGTCAAGCGCCACAAAAGGCTACCGCGTCCAAACCTCGAGCGGTCCGGCAACTAGAGCCGCCGCGCATTGGCGTCAGTCAGACGAGATTGCCTAGACCAAACTAGTGTAACCACGTGACGCCGCCTCCTAGTTTTCCTCCATTGGCATTAACTTTTTTTTTTTTCTTGCCCAGGCATTACCCTTGCTTCCTGAAGTCCTAGTTTCGTGCCGCTTGCAGCGCGTCTATATAACCATTTGACTGCAGTAAACGCTTTCATTTAGCTACATACAACAGTCCCTTCAAACCGCTTACAATGTTGCATCACTGCGTACATTTCAATGCGTACCGCGGATCGCATATCCGCACTAACGCGGTGACGGTGCTGCCACCTATAAATGGCGACCAAGGTGGGACCGCGACGTCGGTGGGCGGAGCTTATGTTTACTCTTATGTTGTAACCGACTTAATTCATCTTGTAAGGAAAGGCGCAATTTTCGACACCACGAAAGCAAGCCAGACAATAGGACGAGTGCCTGTTGTCTATCTAGCTCGTGGTGTCACAAATTGCGCCTTTTCACACCCTCAAGACATACTTCGGTTAAAAAAAAAAAGCGAAAACAAAAGAAGAAGAAAAACCTTCATGCTCTGCCTTATTAGGTCTAAGGTCCCTTAAAGGAGAACTGACACGAATTTTGACATTCCCGTATTATTGCTGTAAATGAAATCACTGGCATGGAGAACCCCAAGAAAGAGTATCATGGTGCCTCGCAAGGAAATGAATATATCTTTAGTACGGCTTCCTTATAAGCCCACTTTCGGTTTCGGCCCACTTTCGGTTTCGATTTCGAGGGGGCGGTTTCCTAGTGACGTGTCAACATAGTCCGACGTACGTCTGAGTCACCTAGGGGCAGCAATCCGTGAGAGTCGCCGCAACTCTGTCGTCTGCGGTCAATTACACATGCGGCACGCAAACAACGACCATTTCACGGTCGTCCAGTGACCCTGACAGCGATTTCGGCGATTTTTAATAGACTGTGCTCATACGTCATCGTAGTGTCCATCGCGATGGGGCTGGCTTGCAGTGCTGTTGGACGAAAACTTTAAAACCGAACTAAAATATTTTCTACGTGTTTCCTAGCTTCTGTGTGTGGAGGACCGTTAACAATACATGACTAGAAAACGAAAAATGTATATTTTGCGCCGCCGCAGAATCGTGTCAGTACTCCTTTAAGCAGTTCCGTGCAGCAGAGCCACCGATCGGAAATTTTTGAGGAGCGAGATTTGGTGCCAGTGTTCGCACACACACCTCTGTTGGCACGAGTGCGTGCCAACAGAGGGCCCACCACCACCTCCTCCTTCCAAGGCTGCTGCTGCCTCTGCAGCGCCCATCATTGGTAGACATGGCGTAGAAGGACAGATAGATCTCAAGTGGCCGTGCAACACTTTTTGAACATAGCAAGAAAACACTGCCCATCAATCGTGGAGGGTCCTGTGAACATGTCAGCTGAATATTATTGCACTACGTGCAGCGGAGAACTTGCAATTTGGTTTCAAAATCCATCTACAAAGCACATCATAACTGGCAGGGACAAGAAATAATTTGGAGAACTACCATTGGTTGATTCCAGTGTGCAACTGCCGCGGGTGGCGCCACGTCCCCACAGTGACTCTGGCCACAAGCCTGTCTGTCATTGCAGAAGCACGAATACGTTTAAAGGGAAAATAGACATCTTTAGTTTAGCGCATTGGTGTGACAACTGGGGCAAAGGGAACAGCGTTACCGTACCGCAAACATTCGTTGCGGAAACGAGCTTAAGTTTGGCGGAATAGTGTTTACGACCCAGTAGTTGTGATTGTGGCACCATCTAGAGAAGCATACATGTGCTAAAAGAAGTGAAAGGAAATTAAGCTTAAAAATGTCCACTTGCACTCCCGCTTACAGTGGCATTCTAACTTTTCGAGAACAAGGAGAAATAAATATGTATGAACTAAGCTCGAACAGCATAAATTGACATGTTGCAGAAATGTAAACAATGTTCTCTCGCTAGGCCTAGCAACGTTCGAAATGGGAAGCAATCTCGAAAATTCGGCTAAGTTATCCCTAATACTACGTTGTCGAAGCTACCTGAAGTGAAGCCATTTTACACAGTTATCCGC
Source organism: Hyalomma asiaticum (assembly GCA_013339685.2). Classification (NCBI taxonomy): domain Eukaryota; kingdom Metazoa; phylum Arthropoda; class Arachnida; order Ixodida; family Ixodidae; genus Hyalomma; species Hyalomma asiaticum. The sequence continues at coordinate 56,806,709 of CM023484.1, forward strand.
TGCAAACGAAGTGAATCCTGCCACAGCAACATCCCAATTCAGTTTGAAGCGGGCATCAGAAACCGTCGCCGTGTTTTACGTTTTGGACTTGCCTCCGTCAGGACGGTGACTGCGACAGTCGCCATCCTGACGAAGACGAGTCCACTTGTCGAAACGTTGGCTCCTAAGACATTCCTTGTTCTACATCATTTTTAGTGATCGGCTCATCGATTCAAGCCTCCATCCTCCCCTAAGCTTCTCTTCTAGTTTAGACTCCTCATCCAGGGTTACACTATCATGACCCACACTAATGATGGTGGCAGACCAGAGTTTTGCCTCCAGTATTCTCTCTCCATGGTTCCATTCACTCTGCCCCTAAACACCAACAGAAAGCAACACGGCAGTAAATGTGATTAGCAAGCATGACTCTTCATTTATTTCAGCAGCTCTGAAATGTCTGCAAGCAAAGGATTTACATTTAGGGTAGGCCCATCTTCTTTCCTGCTCACTTCTAATTTTATTCAAAGCAAACTCCAAAAATAGCTTTATTAAAAACTCCACAGATGTCAATTCTGATGAAGACTTTGCTTCAGCACACATACGACAACATACTGCGCTTTGAGAATGAATCGAACGGCTTGCTCTACTTTCAGCATGCACTTGACGACGTACTGTCACACCCAGTACCATGACGCGAGAAGATTCTGTAGCTGCAGCACAACTGTGTCCTCTCCAGTTGTACTGTACTTCTATGCATCTCACATGTGATAATGTGCTGTACCTTCAACTACATCTAGTAAAGTGCCTGATGCGTCTAGGTGAACAAACACCAGTGACCGCAGTACCTCAGGATGCCTAGCTAATGTACCACAGGAAATGTGGGCAGCTGTACAGGCAAAATATCCATACATTATATATACAAGGTGCTAAGGCTTCAATTGGAATAATGTTAGGCCAAATTAAATGCATATTCTTTTCAAGCAAAGCCCCATGACATCGAAAGTTCTAAACTGCAAAGCTAAAACCGCTTGAATGCCTGGAGCGATGTATTTGCATGATGTAAAAGACGTGAATGATGGAAGCATTCAAGTGGCATAAGGTAGGTGTACACACGCTTTTTGGCTTACAAACATGTTGAAAAGGAGACCATCATGTGAACATGCAACAGTGTTCCTCCCTATGTAGTTCATCACGTTCGTCCACATCCAACCAATGCACCCTGTCCATAGCACACACTGGCCCTTGCACAAAACAACACCATACTCTTCATGGGACATAAGCCTGTCAGGATGCAGCACCAGGTGTTGTTGTGCCACCAGGATCTACGTCAGTCTGTGACTCCAATTTGCTGATCTCGGACTTGTACTTATCGATGGTCTCCCTTGCCACTTTGAGGCGTTCTTTGAGGTCGGCCACTTCAAGCCGAATCTTGTTCTTTGCCTGGAGGATCGTGTGGAGTGCCTTCTCTTTCCTCTCTTCAACTGAAACATGTCACAGGTATTCCCATGAAACAATCCCAGAAATAGGTTAAGCCGTACAGCACTGAATCAAAGAGTATCATGAAAAGAAGAGCTGTCAGCGTCAGAATACTTGAATTTATAAGAACAAGATAATCAGTAACTGCTGTGGGCTCACGTGCGAAAAGCACAATATTATTATGATGTATGCCATAGCGCAGAGCCTTCAAAATGTTGACCACATGAGGTCATGCCATAACAACCACATGGTTGCTATAACCACATGGTTGTTATAGGTGGTTGCTAGATCAAACATAGATCTGAAATCAAACCTGCACCTTTCAGGTCAGCAGCTGAGCACCATAATTACTACAGCACCACTGCAGTGGCTGTAAAAGCAAAGATGAAAGGCAGGCACAGGAACTCTTAGCAAAAGAAACTCTTAGCAAAAGACTTTGCTATTTCAAACTTAAAATCTATTAAGCATCATTTATTATTCAAGAAAGAGAGCTGTAAACATAGGATCCCCCACATGCATAGTTAAAAGCCTGTGTGCAGTGTTCCAATAGGCTGTTTCTCACAAGCCCTTGTCAGCGAAGTTTAAAAATGTTTGTAAGAACTTCCCACTAATATGTGTCAACATGAGCGACAACTTTTCCCTGTAGCATCCACAAGGCAAAACCTTTGCTAAATCAATAGGTATGACATCTTAGCTAGTTTTATCCATGACCAACCCCTAACCCTCCTGCCGGTTGCACACTTCCTGCCTGACAAGACCCCCTCCCTTTCAAGGAATGAAAGCCTGTACTCACAGTCATATTCATGTTTGTATGGGCCCACCGTAAGTGGCCTCGTGCTTGTCAGCAGCTGCTGCATCATCATTGTGGGTTCAGAAAATATCTACAATGAAAGTAAAGCTTTCATCAGTCCTTCGGCTAGAATTAAACAAAAAAATAAGAAAATCGCAAGCCACTACCAGATATATGTTACAAGCCACCAAACTAAAGCACAGTCACTGATTTTTTTTTTTTTTTTCCTGGTGACTTAATTCTAATGATCATCATACACCAGATTACTGCATTTGCATTGTACTAGGTAATGGTAGTACACTTTTGCTGAATGACTAATAAAGATGCAGTGTTTACATTCTTCATCCAGATGTGGTTTTCAATGACGGAAGAAGCAGGGGTGTTCAGGTATTGAGAATTTGTAACAGTATGAAATTACTGCTTATTGGTTTTTGCTTGAATATCAGCGATAACTGCCATTATATGAGTACAAAGTAACAGAGATTATACAAGTGAGAGCTGTTCTAAGCTGCCTCGCACATATGCAAACATGTTTGGCCAAAGCAACACCGAAACTGTGACATCCTTCTAGGATGCCATTACTAGTTTGGCACTAAACAAACAAAACTTCAATCGGCAGTTTTTGTCAGGAAGTGCTGTGCTTGTGACTTCTAAGAATGTAAAGCACCTCTTCTACACCAGCTTCAGTTCCTTAATTGGTGCAAAAGACCAGCAGCGGGAAAAGGTAGGAAAAAACGAGGTAGAAATAACACAAAGGGACAATAAGAGCACTGGACATTTATTTTCGAAGGAAACACCTCCACAATGACATAACAGAGTACGTGTAATAGCACAGCAAGTCACTCTAGGCAAACTCACTGCATGCAACAATTATTATCTAGAAAATGGAGCTCTTTGCTGCTTAAGAGAACAGGGGGCATGCTGACCCAATTCAGTTCCTTATCATAGCTCTGAGGGGGGAGTGCAACTGCAACCTATTCACAGGACAAACATATTTGGTACAATGGGAAATATATTCTCCTTATCTGGCCTCAACTGCAATACTATGCAAACAGGTATGGGTAGATTAAAAGATACCCTAAGCAAAAATTCACCCTTTCTTCATTTCTTATGGGCAAGTAGAACACATTACTGAATCAAGTCAACCTCAGTGAAGCAGGGCTGGTACCTGCGCAGTTCGTTCTTCTTCTTTCTCTTATGTTGTCAATCTTTAAATAGCCCCTCCACAGGCAATGCATGCAGTCTGCCCCTTCCAAGGCGTTTGCAGAGGCCTTGTGACAATGGTCACGCTGAAGTGTCACACACTGCCATTCTTGCATTATTCATGCATCAGCCCCTGGTGAGCGCCTGATGACAGAATTTCTCCAGTTCAGTTAAGAGAATGACAGCAGAAACGAAGGTAGTCACAGCATCATTATTCAATGCAATTACAGCACTAATAGTCAAATGAATGGAAAGTTGATGACATGACACTTCATCAGCATTGTTACAAAGTGCTGGCCTGCATGAACGAAATTCTTCAGGCATCCATCAGCTTTGTGAGTAATGGATGAAGCACGTATATGTGCATGCTTATGCATAGGATCAAGGTGTTATATTCTGTCTGATGAGGCATGCGTCTAGTTATTACAGCCTCGATCTTAGGTACCAGAGGCCCAGTGTTCAAATCCAGCAGTCAAAACATTAAATAAATAGTTATGTTCACACGGTGTATGTATGAGCTCTGCTGACGTCACTTGCAGTTGGGATACCCTATTGGCTGTTAAGTTGGGCGGTAGGAATGGCTGGGAGGCAGCTAAAGACATGGTACATATGCATTTCAAAAATGGTCGTTTTTACAAACTTTTCATCAGACTACAACTCCTCTATATCCACATATTCTGAAACTGGGCAGCGAGCACGGCCAAAAATGTCACTGCAGTAAAGCACACACTAACAGAAATTTTTAAACTCACCAGCTCATCATAAGATTCCGTCACAAGTTGCTTCTTTCCAAGCATGATGTTTGTTTCGGTTTGAAAGAGCTTCAAGATGTGGTAGACGGTTACCTAATTTATATACAGATGCGCAAATTCATCAGTGAAATTGCCCATACAAAGTTACGATTTTACATGATTATGAAACACAAGCTTAGAACATGGGTGCAACACACACACACACACACATTATAGTATTATGATATGTCAGATACAAGAAAATTATTTCCATCTTGCTGACCCCCTTTCAATGTGAACAAAAGCTCCCCACCCTAATTATTATGAGCAAATAATTATTTATAAACTGCTAGCATAAGGCAAGAAAAAAAAGAACAATAGTGAACAATGCAAAGTAGCTGTGAGAACTTAGCTATATGACAGGGAATCATAACAAACCCAACTGACACATGCAAGTTACTTCACAAACGTCAACAAATTTTACCATTCATTTTAGCGAAATATTTCACATGCTTCGGCTGCTGTGATAAAATGAAGCGGCTTAACAATTCTGATACATTCTAAACTGCTGTAAAATATGAAGTGTTACAAGTATGATTACCTATATGCATTAACAATTATCATTTCCTTAGTCTAGGCATTGCCAGATTGCCACTCAAGTCAAAACAGTGGGCTACTCAGGCCCACATTATTGCAGTATGTACTTTGTAAGAGTAAAACCGTGCTATTCTTATTATTACTGGCCTTATCCATCACTGCAAGCTACAAAAAAAGGATTGCAATGTCTAATCTTTACCAGTTTATTTACTTTCATATAATAGTACTATCCTCAGTATGAAGGCAAAAGAGAACCAGCCACAGCATGGTGTAAGTGTTTGCATCGGACAGCTGAAGCTGTTCATGTACTCGGCAGCCCGTCCTTTTGCATCGTGTCAGCCTTATAGTAAAAAAAGTGCAAATTTCTTCTGACGAAGTTTTGGGAACTGTTATGGCATCGAAGTGGTCGAATTAAGACCTTGCTGCTACTACAGCAATATCCACTCCCCGCCAAAGCAGAGGGTTCAGGAGTTTTTGACGACCTCGGGGTATTTAATCTTCACTGAAAACGCATAATACACGAGCCTATAGCATTTATGCCTCCATCAAAAATGCAACCGCCACGGCTGGGATCGCACCCAGTTCATGCCAGCAGCCAAGAGCAATTTCTGCATAAATGCTTCTTTGTATTCATTAAGGCAGGTCACACCTTATTCGTAACACGTAAAAAAATTTAATTAGGTGGTTTTACATCTCCAACCAAAAATGTGGCAACCTGTAGCAGCGACTCTAGATTAACTGTGACCACATGGGGCTTGTCAAGTGGGCCTAATAACCCTGTACCATGGCCACGTGCAAACACCAGTGAACTCCATCATCTTCGATGTGCACACAGTGTCAGACGGTCTACCTTTCGCGAAGTTTAATACAGCCTTCAGTAAAGGGAGTTCGTAGTAAATGTGCTTTCTTTCGCGTGAGCGCTGGATGTGTGGACCAGGTAAACTTTCGAGCGGCGCCAAAGAACGGAGAAACTGAACCAAAAGAGTCAAAGGCAGATGGCACGGGGGCCGGAAGAATGAAAAAAAAGAAAGAAAACTGACTAGGAAGAGAACTACACTGAGAACGCAAGGGAGGAGCTCATGGAGTGAAGCCACAGGGCTACAGAAGCATTGCGCAGCTCTGAAAGAACTCCTGCCGTGGGTATTGCTGCGGGTATGGAACCAGTATACGTGGGCCTGAGCCAGATGTGGTGGCGTCTTCCAGCCATCTCATCTAAGTTCACGTTCTACGTGACGCCTTCTGGCAGGAAAGTGTGTTCCACACACGCCGCCTTGGCCACGAGTGGCGCTGCCTAACACTCCCAGGATAATACGTACATAAATACACAATAAAGTGGACGGAGGGACGACCGCCTTCGTAGCTCAGCTGGTAGAGCATCGGACGCGACATCCGAAGGTCGTGGGTTCGGTTCCCACCGAAGGCAGGTTTGTCTTTTCGTCCACTTTAATTCCTTTCTACTTTCTCCACAATTAAAAATAGCACAAGTAACTTCCCCTATGCTTTCCTAGGCTTCATTGTCTGTTTGCCCATTAAGTTGTTTCTAACAAATGAAGAACGAGCCCTTGGCCCCTTCCTTTTCGTTAGGACTAAGTACAGTAAAACCTCGCTAATTCGATCTCGGATAAATCGAAATTTCAGTTAATTTGAAGAATTTGAGTGGTCCCATGATTTTCAAAGCAAATTCTACTGGATTATTTGAATAGCCTGCCGGGCTCCATCCTAATAATTTGTAATTCCTGCCGGGAGCAACGTACATGAAACAGCTGGTAGAGCAACACAATTGTGTCCGGCTTTACCATTGGCCTTCCAGTGACCCGCGGGCTGCCAGAGCCACCCAGCCAGAGTGTGCTCGCTTTTCTTTTTCCTGCCAGCTAGGCGGTGCGACGGCGGGCAGAGCAGAGCTTTGCGGCGTACTTCCGGTGCGTTCGACTTTGCAACATTCCGAGTCCGGAACATTTGACCATGACATCGTTTCCTGTCAGCACAGGAAACCTGTGGGTTAAGTGCATTTTCCCTTTCACGTTTTTCACGTGGGCTGCATAGCATTTCTCCCGCAGTTCGTCCATTTGCCGTTTTGCATTCGTCGTGCTTGCTTCGTCCACTGTACCTGTATTTACCACGTGCGAAATCCCGGCCGCCTGCGTGAAATACAAGATGCCGAAATACAAGATGCTGACGCTGTGGGAGAAGGTGTGCTTAATCGAGGAGGCTGAGAAATCAACGTGCACGGAGACTGAACTTGCCGAAAAGTACAAGATGCCTTCGTCGACACTTTCGAAAATCTTCAAGAACAAAGACAAGGTGCTTGAGGCATACGGGAGATACATTCGTTGAAGCGATCAAGGGTTTGCTTCCCAACGTACCTGGACGTTGAAGCCGCTTTGATGAAGTGGCTACAGCACGTAAACGCCGCTAATCTTCCCATGAACGGCACCATCCTTTGGGAAAAGGCCAATAGCTGGCACTGCGCCTTGTCCATGAAGGCTTCAGGTGCAGGAAAGGTTGGTTTGCTCGATTCAAAGAGCGAAATAGCCTAACGTACTTGACAGTGTGTGGGGAAAGCGGCAGCGCAGACACGAACGTCGTTGATGACGGGCACAAGCATACGTTGGCACCGCTACTTGAGGAGTTTGGAGAGGATGATGTGTACAACTTGGATAAAGCAGCCTTGTTTTACAAGACGCTTCCTGCAAAAACATTTGCCACCAAGAACACCAGTGTCTAGGGGAGAAAGCAGCCTAAGGAAAGGATATCGATTTTGTTCGGCGCGAACATGTCTGGAAATGACAAGCTTTCATTGCTCGTCATCGGCCGAGCGGGTAAGCCTAGGTGATTTAAGAACGCACGCCTTTCTCCGAGGGATGTCGTTATGTACAGGCACAACAAGAAGGTGTGGATGACGGCTGCAATATTCGAGGAGTACGTGCGGCTCCTCGACCGGAAGTTTGCTACCAAAGGGCGAAAAGTGCTCTTTGTCATTGACAACTGCCCGGCCCACGGTGACACCAGAAACCTGGAAGCCGTCAAGATCATCTTCCTCCCTGCAAACACAATGGCCATGTCACAGCCGATGGACCAGAGGGATGATTTGCAAACGAGGAAGATTTACCGATTTACCGCCACCACTTGTTGAAGCGTGTTCTGCTCTGCTACGACAATGAAAAGGGATAGGACATCAATCTCCTCGGTGCGATCTGTTTGAATGTGTTTTCCTGGAAAGAGCTGGAGCCAAAGGTCATCAGGCGCTGCTTTGAACATGCCAAGTTTCAAAAACAGGGTGGTGAGGGTCAGGATGACGCTTGCAGCTCGCCCAGCCTACGCGATGAGCGAGACTCGATGTGTGCCCGGATCAATAACACCGGCGAAAACGACGGCAACAGACTGAGCTTCACGGGGTATTCGAATGTTGAGGCAGGCGTCCAAACATTGTACACTAATGTGAACCAAGAAATCGTCAATGACGGCGACGATGGTGACGATAGCGAACCCGCTCGCGTGCCTGCTTTGGCAGCAGTTGTTGATGCAGTGAACAGCTTCCGCAGCTTTGTCGAGTGCAGCGGTGGTGACTGTGAAATGCTTGGTGTTGTGAGCAAGCTTGAGAACATGGCACTCGGGGCGGTGAACTACTGTACTAAGCAATCCAGCCTTATTGACTATTTGAACTAACGTTTTTCTTACGCGGGAGATACTTGTGGTTTCATTTTACGGCTTTTTCTACTGCCTTTTTTTTTTCTTCTTTTTGCTTAATTCAAAAATTCACTTAATTTGAAGAATTTTCACGGTCTGGCAGCCTTCAAATTATCAAGGTTTTACTGCACTAGGCTTTGTGAGCAGCTCCTGACAGTTTGCGCGGTGCTAAGGGCCGGATCGCGGTTGAGGTGTACTATGATTCTGTCCGGGCAGGCCGTTCTTGGGCCACGGTACTCCCAAGTGGTGACCAGTTGTTGCTGTGCAGTCTGCAGTGCTCAAAAGCATGTGCTGCATACGGTAGTGCAGTCACATGCCGGCGACAGTCTCCAATAGCAGCTACCATGCCACCTCCGGCCCTCGTGCATCTCATCAACCATGCCAAGCAATGACGGACAAGTCGAGGTGCCAAAGGGAAACAAACTGTAAGATGTCATCTGACATTCTTATGAGCTTTAGGCACCTTGTACTCGTGTGCGGCATCATAGCTGTGTTGCAATACCTCTGTTTAAGACAGGGTGCCTCTTCGCATTGAAGTGCAGTGCAATGACTGGATATGTGTGTTCTTTTTGTCTGTCACTCCCCTGCTTGTAAAAGATAAATTTCTCTTTCTTTTTTTTTTTTTTCTTATTCCTAGTGTCTCTTACGCCTCCTATTCCTAGTGTCTCTTACATTTACTCCTAGTGAGGTATAAATGTAAGCTGTCTCTTACATTTACTCCTAGAGAGGTATAAATGTAAGCTGCGTACCTGCATTTCGCTCACAATGATATTCATAAACTTGGGTTTCTTGCTCATGTTTTATTAGGGCAAACATATACTGCAAGAGTAATAACACAAGAGGGAAGCTTTCATATGCACAAAAAAGTGTGCACACCTGAGAAAATCTGCTAGTACCCGCCGCTGCATTTAGGAAAAAAAAAAAAAAACTACTCCTAAAATAACAGAGTAGTGTTCAAAATAGCGCACTAATAATTCTACATGAAACAGTGCACGAAAATTTGAGTTTGACAGTGCATCAAAAACCATCGGTCATATATAATCTATGGCCCTATGACCTACCCCTGAAAGTGTTAAACATTGTTGGTGTGCACGTGGCATCATAGGACAAGTGGTACCACGTGTCATGTCATATCACTCACTAGGCATTGCACACATGCAACCCACCACACCATACACGACGTTAAGCAAGTGGTCACGTGGTTATGTGCCCTTGGACATCACACCAATGCCTGCGCACACTCGGGCTAGGGCTGTGGATGTTCTGCATGAACCGTTTTACTCACCGGTCTCTCTGTGGTATCCATGAAGTATATTTTGATGACAATTTCGAATTCACCCCAACCAGTTTCTGTGACTTCGTATGGTGGTTTCGTCACCACTGCATTGCAAAAGAAGCAAGACTAGATGTCATCTTCCGAAACATGAATACTATGCATGCTTTTGTGTGATCATGTAATATACCTACATTTCAATTCAGTTCGTTAGCCTCCGAATGGAAAATGCTATTACAGTAAAAGACTGCTAATTCAAACTTAGTTAACTTGAACGGATGCCCTGGTGCCGGCACAACCCTGCATATTTCAATTGCGACAAACTCCCCATAATTCGAACATGTCGGTATCCACAATGATTCATTCAAAGTGGGAGCCTCTGGCTCACAGTCACCGACAAATTTTTAGGAGCTGATGGAGATTCGAGATTTCACAAATGCACTGTCAAGGTTTCCACAGAGCTAACACACTCTTCCGATCAATTTTTCGGATAAATTTGCACCCTGAAGTTTGATATTCCTAAGTCACTCATTTCGGTTGACGCCACTCCATTACAAAAGCCGTCGTGTTGAATTTTTGGCTGCCTTGGCCAGTCTTGACTGCTGGAGGCATGCTCTATGGCTTCCGATATTAGAGAGCACGCACCATAATTTAGCTTCAAAGACTATACCCGCTCCTTTTAAGCCAAGGAAACCAAAAATGAAAAGTTGCCTTTTCATTTTCGGCCACCACTACTATCACCACTTGGTGCAGGGTAAGTTTGTTTGTTTTTTCTTTTTCTTTAATTTTTTTTTAGAGTCATTTCAAACACCATTCAATATGTGATGTGGTGTCAAAATTGAGCGTGTCGTCAATATGTTGCGCGAGCTTGCACACACATGTGGTTGATACGTGGGAAGTGGTAAGGCTGAGGAAGATCCTGATGTGCATGGTGCTTCGAGAAACCAAACCATGTTACCGATGCTCATTACTGTTGCTTATTACTGTTACATTTAATTTTTATTGCTTTAAACCAGCTACGGAAATACATAGTACTATCACATGTGATTAGTGCACAATGCTTGCTCATTTGCCAAGCCCAATAAGAATGGTGGAAAGCATCTAAATCAGTATTCATGTTTATGTATCCTTACAATAACAGCAAGGCGTGTAGGAAATAATTCTGTCTCACACAACAAAGAAAAGGAACAACCTTAGAAATTCCTCAACTTGATTGTTCCAAAATAAAATTCTTGCAGTTCCATAAATACAGCATACAAAACTATGGAGGACCACTTACCCCTGTTCTGATTCGGGTAGCTTTCATGGAGCTTGAAGTGTACCTTTTTGACATAGGTGGACATGTCCTGAAGGAAGAGATTGGTGCCACTTGTAAAGTGTATGCCAGGTTGGTGACTTGGTCGTAATGCACACAAACATTGTTATAATGTAATGATATATAACAAAATAATGTACATAACGAAGCAAATTCTTCCATCTCAAATCCCCCATAGACATACATGCATTTGAAACCCTGTTTTAACGAAGTTAAACTGACCTTTCTATGGATATAACAATCTTAAATTGCCTCTGAAACAAAACATCCTCGTACACTCGCGCTGACAATTTGTTTCTGCTGTGTTCAGTAGCTGTACAAAGTGGTGATTAGAAAATTCTGCATCCCGATGAAATGACTGCAAGTTGCCACACGCAGCCCTGTGCAAGCAGTGGCACACATCAATCATTTGCATAGCTGCCTTCCTTTGTCTTACTGCAGCACCCTCCCCTCTCCTTGCTCCAGCCATATTCTCTCAGTACGGCGTGCAGCACAGGGCAGCGGAGCTATGTGTGGTCGGGACGTGGCCTTCATGATTGTGGCAATCTCGGAGGCCATACTTCACTGCGCAGTGAGATTGCCTGCAGTAGAGATATGAGGGAGAAATATGATGGTGTGCTGTTGCTTGCATGGGGCGGTGGGAAATGACTAGGCCATCCACGTCTCTCATTACACTAATGCCACAGAATGCTGATGCAAATGGCCACGGCCTACGAGAATGCATCAGCAACAGTGACCTTGGGGACCGCAAGCTGGCTAAGTCAAGCTGGCATACTGAGGACCATCGGCTTGTGCCTGCGCATCACATGTATTGTGGCGGGATGGATCAGCGATGAACACAACATGCTAGGTTGTCCACTGAATGCTGCACATTCACGATGGACATTTTGCAGTTGACTGTTCGACGCCGCCATTTTCCAGTTTTGCGGCAACGTGGATGTGCACCATACTGAACGGAAGTGAAACATGAATGCACTGGAACAGTACACAGCCACCATAAAGGCTGCTAAACTGGGTGCCAAATCACCAGATACTGACGCATCATTTTTTTTCTTTTTTTTTGCTGCTTTCGTAAGTCTTCATTGCATGCGTAGTTCTCAGCATTACCGGTGGCCATGATGCAATTGTCGTCTTTTACGCATTCATTTTCGTACCTAAAAACCACACATTGCAATTAAGAACAATGCTTATAACAAAATAATGGATATAACGAATTAACTGCGAGTCTCCCTTTGATGTCATTATAAAGGGGGACAAGTGTACATGAAAATTTTCCAGTCACCAAAGATGCTTCAAGTAAGCCTGATAACGACAATTCTACTAATTAGTGGATCCCGGTGTTCAAGATACGTACACTTAGCAACACAATACTAGCAGCAAAGCTACCAAGATGGATGGGTTAATCTTGTAAACACACAAATACCCATGGAAGTGCGTGAAACTATGACTGCCACAGTAGTTCAATGGGTAAGGCACTGAACAAAGAAGATGCAGCACACAGATTCAGCTTCCATCGATGGCAACCTGTATTTACCAGTGCTTTCATTCCCATATTACTTCATACTTCTACATTGAAAGCAAAAACACAATTTCTCAGCGTTTCTGCCACATCAGTTATATTTCTGTGACATGGGTGCAACTTAATAAAGCACCTGGAATTCCCTAATTTTTGTTGCTCGAAGAAGACCGCAAAACACAGATCACCTTCTTGGGTACAGAGTAACGCATGTTGCCAACCACATTACGTCAGCAGCTATGAAATGCTCACATAAGTTGTAGCGATGCCCATACCTCATTTTTGTATGGCTTCAGGTACACGGTCCACTGATGTGTATGGCCGTCTTCTTCTCGTTTCTTCCCAAAGTAACGGGCAACATTGCCAAACACAATGGGTTTAACGATGGTCAATCCCTGATAATGAAGGAGAACAGAAAAGAATGACACACATCTTCAACTTTAGTTAGAGTACATTGAATCATTGCATTCCTCAGAACCAATATCCTGATTGGAGAGGTGAGCATCATGAATGGAATTGCTTAATGTATAAAAAAATCAAAGTGTGACACCTTCAGCGCTACGTTACGGGGCATTTAATTTCAGCATATAGTCAAACATGACTCTTCAGCTAAGATCAGGCTTAAAGAAAAACCCATCCAATGTTTCAAGGCCACTTTGGCCTCTTCTACAAGGGCCACAGTTCCAAAAGGCACCAGGGACACCGTTCTTAAGCAATCATACATTGTCCTTTCCACCATTATGGTCGATGTTTTTGTGCTGTTGTTTCCGTTGGTGTGTTTCCACTGGTTCTTTTTTTCAAGTAGGTTTTCGTTATCCCCACTGCAAGTGTGTGACACTCCACTGCCTGTGTTTGACCCAACTATCAAACTGCACTTCACTTTTAAACAAAACAGCAACCTACCCAACGGGGCTTGGGGACAAAAGAGTTTGGATCCCAAATTCTAAAAGTCACTATTACCTAAAGAATAACTGCAGATTGCTGATAAAATATCAACACAACAAATGACGCACCTTCACTCTTCCACCAGGCTCTTGAACTACTTCTGGAACAATGCCTGGCATGGCGACAGCCATTCCACGGTATCGGACCGTTGAGAAGAAAGACTTGCTCTTGCCAAGCAGTTACAGAGCCGTGCCCCGCAACTCAGAGCTGCATGAACAAAATACGCGACACACGCCACACTGCAGCTGCATCTTCAATGTAACCATGTTGTCAAAAAAAAAAAAATTAAGCTGCATAAGTTCAGAAGCTAGACAGGTAAGCAAAGGAATTAAACGCGTTTCCAAGGACAGTCAACTTAGTGAATGGCTGTTATGTCGAAAAACTGTCAATCCCATGCAAGAACATTCACAGAGGTGGGTTTGTATACGGGGCACATGTAATGCCGTACATAATATATATAACTCATGCATGAGAGATGAAAGATTCGAAACACGTAAAATATGCCCTACACCACTGTGGTTCGGGTATAGAAAGTCCGCACTTTCCAACATCTCCCTGCAAGTTTTGTAAGGCTGGTTAGTTGACAGCAAATCAATTGAGCGTTTTCAATTCCCTAACTGATAGGGGGGAAAAGGTACACAAAAAGTAGAAAGTGTTATATGGCATGATGATTTGTGGTGTTTGACGCCCATAACCACGATCTCATCATGAGAGACGCCGTAGTGGAGGGCTCCGGAAAGCTCGACGACCTGGGGTTCTTGCACTGACATCGCACAGTACACGGGCCTCAACATTTCGCCTCCATGGAAATACAGCCGCAGCGGCCGGGATTCGATCCCGCTACCTTCGGATCAGCGGCCGAGTGCCAGTCACAAGACTACTGTATGTTCATGAAGTGTAAAGTCGTCTTCATCACGCACTTTTCTGGTATGGCTAAATTGTCGCCGGTGCCACTCTTCCTTGGGCAAAAATATTTCTAGCAAACAAATATTTGCTTATGCTAAGCTGCCGACTTGCTAGTCGACGGTGCCGGGCGAGATATGTCATTTAACGAAATGAGCCTCGGTTCTGAGAATACAGCGTCGATTGTTCAGGCTTCAAGCAATTCACTGTTGCGTCGCTTCGGACATAGCGATATTCTCCCTTATCGAACATCAACTACAGGTAAATGAACGACACTGAACGAACAGTCTTGTGCATTTGGTTCGTCGACGGTGTAGGCACAGTAGAACCCTACTCGGGTTTAGTTTCTACTACAACACTTCGCTGAAACGTCAGCGCTGCTCACGTTGCCACTGTTGTCTTTACGAAAATTCAAACGGTGTGGTTGGCAATAATTTATCACGGCTCTCGCGATATACCCGAAATCGTCAGGCATCGAACCAAAACAAAGTCAGAGTTCACATGGAGTACACCACCGGCAGGACTTTCAAGCAATACCAAGCGCTAGCTGCAGCGGCACAGCGCTAGAAGCATTACGTTGTTCTAGTGCACATAAGCGAGCTCCTATGTTGTATTAAATCAACGCTTAAAACACAGAGTTAATGCACAACACAACGGGAAAAAACGACGTAACTTACGCGCGGGCCGACACAAAAATCCACGATCAGCGCCATCCTGCTCAATGTTGCCGGTTGGCTAGTGTTGTCGAGCGCTGTTTCTGGTACATTGTCTGGCATTGCAGAAACGAAACAAAGCGACGAAGCCACGAAGAACCAAACTTCTACCAAAGCACCCACCAAACACCACCTGTTGGTGGCACAGGCGCCTCGAGTGATCATTTGTGGTGGAGACGCTGAAGGATTGATATCAGCACGGGTTTATGGAGGCACTGTATGGAAGATCCCTTCCTACATGTAACATGCCAGTGGCGCGTGTGTCGCGTCGCAACGAATCTTTTCATTTTTTTTATTTGTTCTTGGGCAGCTATATTAGCGCTGCACGAGGTTTATTCTATTGCTAGAAGCCGCCTTTCGCATGCTTTTTGTGGCGCCCTCTCGTGGACGAGAGCCCGAAACAAATTGTACGGCGTCGAGTCGAATCTGTCGTCTGCCATCGCAGCGTTTCTGTATGGCACAACATGGCCGGGAAGCGACGCACATAATTAGCGTTGTACTTTCAATTTGAAACGCTGTACATATTTCTGGCCACGCCGGCTTTGTGAACACCAACAGCGAAAAGAAGAGCCGCCAGTGAGAAAGCTTTGCGGGCCTAAAAACGTGGCGAAATGCCGCCCGAACGCGAATGGCACGATAACAAGCAAACAGTGTTGTACGGAACGTCGTTCCAAGGAACGACGTTCCTGGAACTAGTTCCTTTTTGGAGGAACGAAGGAACGCTAGCGTTCCTTTAAGAGTTGGTGGAACTGTAACGGTAACGCGTTACATTTATGCAGTAACGGCAGGGGGAACGACGTTCCTTTTATAAGCGTTCCACAGGTCCGCATGCAGGACGCATAGGCCGGGCCACAACCGCCGAGGCCGAGCCTTGAGTCCCCGCTTCCCTGTTAGCAGTCTCCGTCACTCAAAAGAAAACTACACGCAAAACGTCATTCCTTTACTCTCCCTCTTCGAGGCTTCGACGAGGACGAAACTTCTCTTTCGCCAGTGTAAGCACACCACACAAGTGCATTTCGCTACCCCCATACGGTGGCCGCGCACTGTCGCTGGGCGAAATGTTTTCGGCTGTCTACGGCAACGCAGGCGGAACCGCAGCCAGCCGCGAAATTCCTTTCGTCCCTTCAGATCCCGCCGCCAAGGCTCCCTTCGAACTAGGACACTGACAACGCGCGCTTTGCTCAATGCATTGGTTCTGAGAATGCGGTTACGGCTCAAACGTGTGGGCCTCGTCGTCAATGGCATATTTTACGCAGGAGACCGCTCGGCGAAGCAGACGAGCAGCGGCAAATGTTACCGTGAAGTCAAGATAACGCGACGTGGCTAGCAGGCAGGCAGTGTCTCGATCAACGTAGCTGTGTGCGGGCTGGCGACACTTAGCAGCCGGAAACGTAAACCACGCGAGTTTGGAGAACAGAACTACAAGGCCAGCCAGCACGACCGAGCCGTCTGGGGTTTAACAAAAGGGTGGCGTGGTCTCTTGTCAAACGCCCAAATGAAGATCGCTGAGAAGACATCAGCTGCTGTGTTTCTGTGTTTCCACGGACGCTCCCGGCTTGCTTGAGTGGGGAATTGTAGGATTCTCCGAAAGTCGTGTTGCAAGCGACCGTTCCGACGCAGCATACTCTACTCGACACGCTGCCGGCCTCTGCTGATGGAGCGACAACGTCCGCCGAAAAAGGAAGACTTGGCCCTCCTGCTGTGACGAAAGGGGTCGACGAAAGGGCCGTAGTTATGGCGGAACAACTCTCAGGCGCCAGCAGGGGTGTAGGAAATCGACAGGAAAGCGCGCGGGACGACACCAACCACGTGGGGAGGGGTAGAAGTCTTTCGCTTTATTTGAGCCAGTCTGAAGAGCAAGGAAGGGTCGTTCTGAAGGCTGGACACACTGCAGTGATCTTTCACTTGGCATTCGAAAATCACGGAACACCATCTCGCCTCCTGTGCCATCAGATTCTGTTGCAATGAGTGCCGATGTGGAATTATAGATTGCTTCCTGGCCATGACTACCCCCGATGTTTCAACCGACTGAATACAACATCGCACGCCTGTGTTTAGCCCAATGTATGACTTGTGCTCCATCAAACAATACAAGTGGAGTGGCGAAAAGATCGGCGAGAAACTTAAAGAAGCACGTGCAGGTATGGTTTATTTAGTGTTCTTCCCTATTCGCATAACGAAAAGACAGCTTTGTGTTCTAAGTGTAAATCGGCCCATTTGTTACTTTCTTGTTCACGTTAGGTATGATTGCTACTATGTCTTGATCTCATAAGAACTAGAGCCACACTCAGTTGCACGTGCGCAAGTTTTTGCTACTTGGGTTGTGCTGTTGTGCTGGTGCGAACCTTTCAAGCGTGACATACGTCATTTTTGTTTTCAGACTTCATTTCTTGGTTGGTGTCCGATGAAATTATGCACGTGAGACGATTTATTTATTTATTTATTTATTTATTTATTTATTTATTTATTTATTTATTTATTCTCCACATATTATGTAATTTCACTATCGCATGAAAGTGGGGCTGCTGTAGAAATTGAACAGACAAAGCGTACTCCTTAGGACGCCATAAGCAAAAAAGATACTCCTACGTCGTCGTCGGTAAGCTCATCAGCTGATCATGCAGTTCGAATTCTCCACACCGACACACGCTGCGCACCACCATAAGTAACAGCGAAAGAACAGTATCACAAATTCTTTAAAATTGTGAGACCTAAGCAAAATAATATATTCAGAACTGTCAATTAGACTACTAAACGACTAAAAAGACTACTAATACTACTAATACTGAGGGAAGAAATTTGGGGCAGCAAATGATGACGACATATCGGGAAATCTTGTTGCAGTATTGATAGACGCGGGTGAAGCACGAGCTAATATATGCCAATGTAAATCGACAGGTCTACAGCATACATAGCTTTTAGTGTTAAATGTAGGCTTGCTACTCACAATGTCTCATGTGTTGGTGAATGTGAGTGACTTTCTATCTGCACACCTGAGGAACACTATTCTGACTACTCATTGGAAGACCCATTATGTGTTGCACTTGTAATAGACTAGAGTCAAATTCGCTGTGAACAATTCGGGACTACGTTCGGTGCTCCCTGAAAAAATGTCTAGAAGCGTTTATTTTCATATTTTCTATCTCCAGGTAATCTGCTGCCGGTAAGGTTCAAGTTCACGAAATGTATGCAGCTCGAATTGAATTTAAAGCGTTTAAGTCACTTAATTTCAGCTCACAATTTTCCGAGACTATTTTGAATCTTAAAAATCAAATGTAACGTAAATGTAACGACACGTTCCAATTTCCAAAATGTAACTGGAACGCGTTCCTTTCTGATTGAAGGAACTTGTAACGGGAACTCGTTACAAAATCGGGAAGGAACGAGGAACGAGCTTTCGTTCCTGTTTTGGAGGAACGTGTACAACACTGCAAGCAAACACCGCTTGCTTCCCACATGACATTCAGTTCAGGGGTGGAATCCGGTTTGTTCCAAACGGTGTGCGTAAAGTGGGGGAACGTTGCGTGAAAGCAAATGGGACCTACATCCGACAGAGCCCACGGGTCCGCCTCGCACAACACCAGAAACAATACGGCTTCCCCTCTCAATGTGGCTAAGCTCGCGCTTGCATGTGCTTTAAAAGGCACAGAAACTCTGTTGACTCTTTATATTTGTATTGTTTTTGTTACTTGCCCCTCTCTTTTCAGCCTCTCTACGTAAAAATAAAGGAGTCTTCTTGGTGCTCTGTAAGTTGACGGACGTCTGTTCTTTTCAATGCGCGAAAGTTGGCGCACGCAGAGTGTGGGAACGCGGCATAAAAGCACCCAGGACCGACATCTCTAAGACATATCCGAGGGCCGCGGTACCACATACCCAGAAACAAGTAAAGCACCTCAAAAACAAGTTCGCGTGGCTATGGCCAGCTCACGCTGTCTGCAGAAGAAACGCGAGGATCCCTTTTGCTAACTCTTTGTATTTGTTATTTAGTTGTTTTACTCTATGTCCCCTTTCCGTTTCTCCGTTCGAAAATAAAGCACTCCTCCTGGCGCTCTGAAAGTGAATGGACCCTGTCGTATCTTTTTTTAACTCGGGAAAATTTCTAAGCACTAGCTAAACATCGATGGGGGACAATTTGTCGTTCATCAACATTTAATGATGACGCGCATGTGCGGATGAGGTGTATATGCGCGATCTAATGCTTAATGAGTTGAACCGCACGTCAACTCACGGACAAGTATATTTGTCCGTGAGTTGTGCGCTTCAACTCATGATATGAAGGACTAATACCTGAAAGTATTTGTCCTTCATCGCTGCTGCATTCATGTTGTCAAAGGCATACAACAGGCTATGTGCTATGCATGACACCTTCCACCTAGGCGGGGAAGTTTTCTTTGATTGTGAGGTTCCGAGTAATAATGCATATTGCCGGATCTCTGCTTTTGCGTATACCTGCCGACGTTACACAAACTGTTCACGGGAGCGCGGAGCAATTGTTTTACTGGAATACATGCTCTGATGTGTTATATTTTAATAGCAAAAGTATTGTTGCAGCCTGTCACATTGCGGGGATGTTGACATCCCCTTATAGTCTTTATCGCGTGGCGCTCGCGTTTCCTCAAAGCTACTCCAAGGTGCCTTTCTCGCGGGGCACAAGCCGTGGCGTCATTGCCGATGGATGGATATTAGGAGCGTCCCCTTTATAACGGGGCGGTGGCCGGGCCACCAAGCTCTAGCTTTATTTCTTCTTCGTTTACAACCATTTCTTTTCCCGAATCACATATATTTTCACAACTAATTTTTTTTCCTCGTCTATTTATTTTATCTATTATCGTTCTGCTATGATGTAACAATCATACCCGAACTACCTTGCGCTTTTGTTTGCTCCATACTTTTGCGCCACCAATGCTCTAAGCGCCTTTTACTTATATCTATCGCCGGCATGTTCAGCTTTCCCCTGTTACCCCTGAAACCCATGGCCTCCTGTAGGGTAGTGTCCACAGCTACACCTGGGTGGACATCTGTAGCGCCACCTGGCGGCGAGGATTCGAGGGCCCACGGGGAACAATGCTCGCCCTCTTGGACTTGGGACTGTGACGTCGTCGCGCGCGCGATCCCGCGGACGCCTTTCCTGTTCTCCGATTGCCCCTGTGTTCGCGAGACATATCTCGCGAGCATTATAGGCTTGGTTTTCTGGCACGGGCGAACACTACTCGCTCGGTATCCGTTTGCGGTGAGTCGAACATCATCGATTCCGCGTGGTGTGTTAAATCAGCGTGCCTGTTTGTATAATTTGGCTAGCGTGCTTACTACTATATTTAGGGGGAACAAATAAATTCCCTTTCCGTTGGTTTGCACTTCGGCGTACTGCATCCTTTGTTTCTCGAGCGTAAGAGACCCACTTCTACCCACAACATGCAAGGCCTGCCTGGCAGCTCCTACATTTATACGCCATCTACGCTTTTCGTTAAGAAAAAAAGGAATGTGAACTACAGGAGGCCTGGCACTATATGAGATATTTCATACATAATGGAAGGCCGGACAAAACTACGTTGTCTTGTCCTGCAATGCCAGAAAACAAGGTAGCTTGCTGAGTTAACTAGCTGGTGTAAGTTAACTGGCTGACCTCCAGAACATAGGTTAACTTTATTACCTTGTCTAGGAAACAGCTCATACCGCGCTCTTTATTACCTTGTCTAAGAAACAGCTCATACCAAGGCCCTTCCAGCGAAGCACAGCACGGAAACAAGAAAGGCTCACTGCGTATACAATTGATTAAATAAATAAATAAATAAATAAATAAATAAATAAATAAATAATCTTCATTTCATCATTAGTGCAATGGTACGAAAGTTGCGGGTAAAAGGTTCTCTTTGTAGAGGCAGTTTGAGAGGCCCGCAGCTACCTTTGTGTAGTACAGACCGCAGTGGCATGCATCAAAAATAGAAATGACACGTATCAAAAAATAGAAAAAAAAGAAGCATAGTACACTTTAGTCACAAACAAAAACAAAAAACGACGTATAGACGTGGTTTTGGGACGTAAAGCCCCATAAATAAATCCTATGTGAAATTAGTCAAATTTCATAGCTCTGTAGACATCATTGATTGATTTCCGGGGTTTTACGTCCCAAAAACCATCTATGATTATGAGAGACGCCGTAGTGGAGGGCTCCGGTAATTTGGGCCACCTGGGGTTCTTTAACGTGCGCTGACGTCGCACAGCACGCGCGCGTCAACATTTCGCCTCCATCGAAATGCAGCCGCCGCGGCCGGGATTCGATCCCACGACCCTCGGATCAGCAGCCAAATGCCTTGACAACTACACCGCCGTGGCGGGAACTCTGTAGGCATCAGCAGTGTTGCCTTTCTACAAATATTACAATGGATTCGGATTTCTTGCATAAATAACTTCTCTCCTTAAATTAACCTTGAGCACCTAGCTGCTGTGGCTTAAAGGTTAATTGGTCTAATTTTGTTGTTTAGCCTTCAACATTTCACTCATACAAGGGTCCCTCAATAATAATAAAGTATTGAGGGACCCTGCTCATACTCATTTTACGGTGCGTACCACTGCGTACAAGCAATGCCACAAAAATTTTGAACATATCTGGTCATCTGTATATATAAAATTTTTGGACACATTTCTACCCGCTCAATGGTAGCTTAGCAGCTTCGTCTTGGCTTGCGAAGATCGACGTCGCGGTATTGAATACCGGCCATGGTAGCCGCATTTCGATAAGGTGAAATGTACAACAACAACAACAACAACAACAACAACAACAACAATAATAATAATAATAATAATAATAGGAAGAAGAAGAACACTCGTGTACTTGATATAGGTGCGCATTCAAGAACCCCAGGTGGTCAAATATTACTCCGCAGCCCTCCGATAGGGGACGCTCCTCATAATATCTTAGCTGGTTTTGCTCGTGATCGAAATTCAATCAATTGTTATTATGGTTGGACACATTTGTTTTCATACACTTTGTAATACTACTTCCGTGCATACTAGACATGCGTATGTTTCTCTCAGTGTATGCAATGTAAATGAACTGCACTTTTTACCCGTCCTGTACACTTTTCCAAGTAATCCTCGAATGACATATCACTATCCAACTTGTGGATGTGCGAACATGAGGACGACAGGACGGGCAGGCAGCCTAGAAATCGTTATGTTTTCTAATAGGGCTTGCTATTCGATTCGATTCGCGGATAACCTCTACTAATCAAACTATTCAAAACTGTGCGATTGGAAAAAAATGTGCTTTGTCCTATGACAAGTGACCATCTCCCGCATCTAGTACGCTTTGGTCGCAGTAGACAAATCGTACTACATGCTCCCGCATGTAGTACAATTTGCCTACTCCGACCAGTTTAACATTTGTGCGATGCGGTGAAGTTAGCATCGTTGTACTACGGCAAAGCTAACTCGTGCATCCGCGTAGTTCTCTGGTGCAATAAATTTTTGGCCGTGTTTAGCAGTACATTCTTTGTGCAATTTAACGTGAATAGAGGGTACAGAGCTCCTTAGGGCGGTGTCGAAGGAGGTGCCCCGCCCACGCTTTACGTCACCAGGCTTCAGCGACGTGTCAGAGGAGGCGCTGGTCAGAGTGGCTGACGAAAAGCGCGCGACTACCGGGGACTGTTTCTTCGCAGCGCGCTTGTGGCCGCCTGCTCGCTTCGCGCCTGGGCTGGGTCGCGTGCCCTCGCGATCACCGCATTCTTTTTTTTTTTCGATCCTCGGAAGCTTTGTTTTCGTTCATCACATACGTTTAGGCTCGCACGTGTGAGCGTTTACTTTGTCAGTGCGCTGCTTGTCGTCGATATTGCGCATAACGCGGCGTCAGGACAAACAGCGCAACTACCAACGCTGCTCCACCTTGTCCTGCGTAACCCCAAGTTAGTTAATTGTTGATTAGTGATTGTAGACGGGATAATCATGCTGCCGGGCTCGAACGTGACTGCTATGACTCGAAAGGAAGTCCTTCACAACTTGGACCCTTGCCGACAGGTTAATGTGGAATAAGGTGCTACGGCATACGGTAAGATGGATGGATTGACTTAATGTGTGAATACACTAGTTCAATTTTAACAGTGAAGCTGTTTAAGATATTGGTGAAACTGGGAAATCTGCCGAAAACTCCGCTAAGCTATGTGATGCTAGCATAACACTACCACGCTCTAGTAAAAGACAAAGCTCCCTAGGACTAGTTAGGTAAGGCTAAGTCTCATTCAATGGAGCCTAATTAAGATTCCTAGGACTAGTTAGGTAAGGCTGAGTCTAATTCAAAGGAGCCTAATTAGGAATAATTAATTGCAGCCTAGTTCAGACAGGACTAATCCAACTAAGCCAAACCAAGCCAAACTGAACTAATTCAACCTGAATTGAGCTATGACAAGTCACACCTAATTAAGCGGATACCAATGACTTATAATTAATTAAGCCATGATACTAATAAACCATGTCTAATTAAGGTAAATCTAATTATGCGAAGCCTAATTTAGCTGATATGAACAAATCCAGTGTAAGCAAGCTTCTAATTAGGCCTTCCTTAAATAATTAGTACTAATTAAATCACGCATAGCTAGGTTATTACTAGTTAAGTCAAACCTAAGCTAGCACTTATTAATCAAAGGTAAATTATGCTAAGACTTCAAGGTCAAGCCTCATTAAGTTGAGACTAAACATTTCAGGACTAATTAGGCTAACACTGAGTAAGTCAGGCCTATTTCAGGTAGTATTCATCAAGCGATATCTAATTAAGATAATATGTCAAAGAACAGCGTAACTAGGCATGTACTAATTAGTCCATGTATAATTAAGATATGACTATTTACCCCAAGCATAATTATATCATGAGTAATGAAGACCAGCGTATTAAACAATGTATCATTATGTATAAGTTAATTAGAGCGGGTCTATTTAGTGTAACACTAATTAGGTCCTGACTAATTAGGTTAAGACTAAGTCAAGTCTCAATAAGCTCAGATTATTAAGTTACGCCAAATTAAGCCGAACATTACAGACGTAATGATTTCATTCGAAACTAATTTACCTTAGTCAACCCTAATCTGCTGTAATCCTTAATTCACCCTAATCTAAGCCTAGCATAATCCGCTCTATAATATGCCATAGTCCACCTTAATGCACCCTAGTCTGTCTTAATCCACACTAGTGCGCCTTAATGAGCTCTAATCCACTCAAGTACACCCTAATCAGACCTAGTCCTTTAATCCACCTTATGAAAAAATATTTTCGGTTCGACTCCAGCCATGTTAGTGAGTACGAGTACTAGAAGGTGGCGCATTGGAGTACCATAGGGAATAAACCCATCTACAATCACTGATGAATTAAAGTTTGGGATTAATTTGTGATGTATTACAGGCTGCAGGCATGCATTTGTTGGCTTCTTGGAAAACTATATTTATGGTGACTTTTGCACCGCACAGTTCACGTCCACGCCGAGGTAGTTTACGGACGCCTTCCAATGACATTTATGAGGCTTGCGCATTAACAAATGTATTTTTACATATTTCCAGCAACTATTTTGCCTATATAGGCGCTCACAACGCAAGGAAAAGCGAGCGCACGGCACGCACGGCACGCACGCGCTTACGGTTTTAAAAAAGGCGCGCTGCGAATAGCCCGCACACAGCCGAGGCGGGCGTGTCTGCCATCGGCCAATAGCAGCGACGTTCCTTGTAAATGCTCTATGACGAAATAGAGCATATTCAAGGAGCGTGAGGAGAAGCCGCTTTTTGAGTTGAGGGCTCCTGAACAAGTGGAAGCTTTGTGCTCCGCTTGTGAACGCCACGCTTCGCGGATGACTACAGCCAGAGCCGTATATTCCCTTCGGGAGAGTTTGGCGGTTTCTTGATCTCGCCGCCAGTCTGGCAACTGCCGCGCCGGAGTCTGGCAACATAACCCTCCCGCCTCGCCAACGCCATTTTGTGTCTCGGTGTCTCGCGGTGTTGGTGTGCGATATTTGGTTCTGTCCGTGTGAAGTTCCCGTCGGCTGAAACATGCTTATTCAGAGGCTAGAACACACCAGTTTTGAATTTTGCATGATTGCATTTCTCCATGCTCACAATTAAGTACAGTCCATTCTATTTCTGTTGATTTCTAGCCACCAAATAGCATGCCCCTTCACCTTTTTTTTTTTTTTGGCTTGTAATTCAACTCCTTCAAGCCCTTTGTCGAAAAGTCCCTCAAGATGTATATTATATGAGCAAACAAAGGAACATCTGGTTCTGAGATTTTCATGAGGCATGAGTTAATAAAAATGGGCGTGCGATAGGAACACATAATCTAATGAAATCCTCACAAAAATGAGCTCAAAATTACGTCACCTACCCGCAATATAAGCGTAACGTGCCACAACGAACTCTTACTAGCACAGTGTACATAAGGCAGCTTCACTGATTAGCATTTTTGTTCGCGTGCTTTTGGTACCATGTTTCTAAACGATAATCTCCTTTGCCAGTGCCCTTCACTGAACCTGCAGCAAGTTTAATATAATCGAATCAAGTGAGAAACTTGCGGGTCCGTTCTCAAACACCGTTTAAGTGACAACTGTCTTATCGCTATTTTAAATCAAATCGGCAAAAAGTTGTGGTGCTGACGTCCGCCGAAGTGAATGCGTTATATTTTTGTCAGCAACGCCAGTTAAACGCAGTTCTACCTTTCACGCTTCCTAAGCTCGGCTTCTGTAAACACACCTTTCCGTGATCACATTACATGCACACGTTATTTGCAGTTATTTGTTTACGGTAAAAGCTCACCAGCGATGCATCGCTAACGCTCGCCAAGGCGAGCGCCGGGCGCCTTGGCACAAAATGGCGGATTGCGCGGCCGCTAAACTTGGCTGGCTGTTGGCCCCGCTCATCCGCCAAACTCTCCCGAAGGGAATATACGGCTCTGACTACAGCATTTGGCCGAGATGTTCGTTACAGGGTAGGCAAGCCGTAGATTATCCTTTTTCACCAAGCCCGGAGGGTGGTTCAGGACCCCTTTAACGTGCGCTGACGTCGCACAGCACGCGGGCCTCAACATTTCGCCTCCGTCGAAATGCAGCCGCCGCGGCCGGGATTCGATCCCGCGACCTTCGGGCCAGCAGCCAAATGCCTTGACAACTACACCGCCGTGGCGGGAACTCTGTAGACATCAGCAGCGTTGCCTTTCTACAAATATTACAATGGATTCGGATTTCCTGCATAAATAACTTCTCTCCTTAAATTAACCTTGAGCACCAAGCTGCTGTGGCTTAAAGGTTAATTGGTCTAATTTTGTTGTTTAGCCTTCAACATTTCACTCATACAAGGGTCCCTCAATAATAATAAAGTATTGAGGGACCCTGCTCATACTCATTTTACGGTGCGTACCACTGCGTACAAGCAATGCCACAAAAATGTTGAACATATCAGGTCATCTGTACATATAAAATTTTTGGACACATTTCTACCCGCTCAATGGTAGCTTAGCAGCTACGTCTTGGCTTGCGAAGATCGACGTCGCGGTATTGAATACCGGCCATGGTAGCCGCATTTCGATAAGGTGAAATGCAGAGTTCTTCAATTATACCAGTTGCCAAACTGCGTTCCGAAATCTGGACAAGCCGACGGCCAAATCTGCGGAGGTTAGCAGACTGTCGCCCCATCTGGGAGCCGCAACTGGAAACGCTACACTCACAAGATCTTGGGCGATGTTTATTGCATGAAAGTGGCGGCCACAAACGTTGGAGCACCGTTAACAGTTGCTAATGGCTCCCTTATCACGCGGCTAAAGAGGGGCAGAAGAAAGCAGCGAGAGACAGAGACGCCTTACATTGCGATTCGCCTGCACTCGGATCGTCGACTTGCACCATACGCTTTTTCGCTTGCAGACGACACGCTCTGCATTAAAGGCCTTCTGCTGCTGTGTTGACGCATCGATGCTGTAGTCGTGTGAACTGAATTCCACTGGTGCGCGCTTTGTGCTGGATTCCCAATGACACATCGACATTCAGACGACAAAAAAAAAAAAAGAAGAAGAATTATTCACCGAAAATCATCCGCTGTTCGAATAGCTTTCTTGTTCTTTCACCAGCGGCCTTGGCAGCCGAACAGACGATTCCCTGCTTCTTTCGTGAGAGCAGTTAGCACGGACAAAACACTTCGTGAACGCTCAGTGGCTCAGTGTTCGTGCAGAAGCAGAAGCGACGGCACAAGGTCAGTGAATTTTCTTGTTCTGCAGAAGACGCCAGGGACGGCAGAACCACGGTGAAATTGACGGATTTTCTGTGCGCGCAACATCGTTTGCATAAGGCTCGCTTCATTGACGCGGCGGAGCTTTCTGCGCCCCATAACACAAAACACACTAACTTGCCATTTATTAGTTGTTTTTTATGTCGACAGATGGCGCGACAATCTGCTAACCTCCGCAGTTTTGGTCCTTGGCGTGTTCGGATTTTGATACATGGGGCCTATGGGGAGTTTGGTAACTGGTATGATTGAAGAACTCTGGGTGAAATGTACAACAACAACAACAACAACAACAACAACAACAACAACAACAACAATAATAATAATAATAATAATAATAATAATAATAATAATAATAATAATAATAGAAAGAAGAAGAAGACCCGTGTACTTGATATAGATGCGCATTCAAGAACCACAGGTGGTCAAATATTACTCCGCAGTCCTCCGATAGGGGACGCTCCTCATAATCATAGCTGGTTTTGCTCGTGATCGAAATTCAATATATTGTTATTATGGTTGGACGCATTTCTTTTCATACACTTTGTAATACTACATCCGTGTATACTAGACATGCGTATGTTTCTCTCAGTGTATGCAATGTAAATGAACTGCACTTTTTACCCGTCCTGTGCACTTCTCCAAGTAATCCTCGAATGACATATCACCATCCAACTTGTAGATGTGCGA
This sequence comes from Hyalomma asiaticum, assembly GCA_013339685.2. Lineage (NCBI taxonomy): Eukaryota > Metazoa > Arthropoda > Arachnida > Ixodida > Ixodidae > Hyalomma > Hyalomma asiaticum. The sequence goes on from CM023484.1 coordinate 56,834,769, forward strand.
ACATGAGGACGACAGGACGGGCAGGCAGCCTAGAAATCGGTATGTTTTCTAATAGAGCTTGCTATTCGATTCGCGGATAACTTCTACTAATCAAACTATTCAAAACTGTGCGATTGGAAAAAATGTGCTTTGTCCTATGACAAGTGACCCTCTCCCGCATCTAGTACGCTTTGGTCACAGTAGGCAAATCGTACTACATGCTCCCGCATGCAGTACGATTTGCCTACTCCGACCAGTTTAACATTTGTGCGCTGCGGTGACGTTAGCAGCGACTCGTGCATCCGCGTAGTTCTCTGGTGGAGTGCTATTTAGGAATCGATTGTATTTTCTGCTAGGAATGACATTGTAAGAGTATACCAGGCATGCAATAAATTTTTTGGTCGTGTTTAGCAGTACATTCTTTGTGCAATTTAACGTCGAGGAGGAGGAAACAACTTTATTTTACAAGTCCGGCGAGTTGTTTGGGGATTCGGGCTTAACGTGGAATTTGAAAAAAAAAATATACGGTTCGGTTCGCACTCGAATATTCGAGTTAGCTTTGCACCCAAAGTCCTGCTATAGACCATTTTCGTAAACTGCAAGCTAGCTTTCCTGCAATGCAGCTTGCCCTACTAATGGCGGCATTGTAAATCCGGCAAACAACGTGTGCAAGCGCAATTTGCTTGCGATAGGGCATGTAAAATATCGATTGCCACCCTTCTGATACAAACATTCCCGAAAAACGGGTCGCAGCATGTGCAACTCGAATTTTGACAGCATTTAAATAAAGGCATCTGTCGCCATTAGTAGGGCAAGTTGCATTGCAGGGAAACTCGCTTTACTGTTTACAAAAGGGTCTATACTGTGTTTCACTAGTTCCGTGCAGCAGAGCCAAGGCCGCGAGGCCATCGAGCGCAGAATTTGACACACATCTGCGAACCGCTACTGCCAATAGTGGCCCCGCTTCATCCTCCTCCTTCCAAGGCTGCAAATGCCACTGTAGCGTCCGCCATTGGCAGATGACAAGCCGGGGAAGGGCGTTGATCAAAGAGGCCTACAGCTTCCACAGTGCAGCACTGAACTTCTGAAACAGATTAATTATATTGTCATTGACTTCGTCGTCATGGGTTCAATAATAAAGGAGAAAATGAAGGTTAAAGTTTCACTTCGTGCATTTCACGCCGAAACCTCTGCATGTCAACGCAAGCACGACATCATGGAACCAAAATGGCGCCGTTCAACCGTACAACGTACCGGTCCATCCACGTCTGTGCTCTACTAACTCCAAAGGGGTTCTAAGCGTGTCGCCCAAGAAAGGGTCCGTCGCTGAGATCGTGCGTTCACGTGCGTCTGTATGTGCGTGCCACGCCGAGACGCGGAGGCGCCTCGCGTCATCGATCCCGCCGCCGCGGCCGTCGCCGCCGCAACGAGGCAACTTTTGCCAACTTTTGTGGTTGCCGCCGCCCGCGCCGACGGCAGCAGGCACCCTCACCCCCCCCCCCCCCCCTTTCATTTCCCCCTCCCGAGAGTTCGTCCCGCAACGGGACGGCCAGCTAGGGAAGAAAAAGGATGCGGATGGGATGACCCAGCGGCGCGGGACACATCGCTTGCGCGGCCGGATCGGGCGTCCCGCGCGTTACCACGGCAAGTGGGTGCTGTCACCCTGCGGTGGGTTTCCGGTGATGTTTGCCAGGCGTCGACAGATTTGCTGAGAGGATAGACAGAGGACGGCGGCGACGATGAACTACTATTGCGACGAAGAGTGCAAGCTACTGCCCGGTAAGCGATACGAGGGAAGTCTACGCGTGGTCTTCTTCTTATACCACTTTGTCGTTTAGGAGCCGTTTGTATATAGGACGTGTCTGCCTTTCTGCAAACACGTCTTTCTCCGGCAACGCTGTTCTTGTATCTCGATGGGGTAAGGTCGCGCTGTGGGTCAGTCGGTAAACACGTATATCTTGTTGCACTTTATGTATCAATTCCAAGCGCTGTGCTTACTTTCGGTAAAGGATAAAAAAGAAACTGAATTCGCTGGTATGCAAGTTTTGGATAGTTGTCCAAGTACGGAGGGATATACAGAAGAAGAAAAGAAAATGACTACGTGACCCTTTTAGCGCGCATTTCGCAGTAACTTGTCTGGTAATTAAAGAACGACTACGAGATGGCGAAGCATTTATACGCGATTGCGTCAATTGAAACTTCTTCGACGTAAACCCCCAGAAATCAATCAGTTGCATCTTTACGACTACGTAGTGATACGCGATGCTCTGGGTGAGAGATTCTTTTTTTTCTTCTGCACGTGGCTTTAACTGGACGTGGATTGCTGATGCGCATGGCAAACTTAACTGCATATTGCTGTAAAGTTGTAAAGAGTCATGTAAAGAGTCAGTTGTAAAGAGTCATGCGCTCTCATAAATGTCGCGTCGCCATTTGCGAAATCCCACGTTTGGTTCGCTCTGTCTCGAACCAATCCTTGGCCATAAAGTATATGTATAAGCACTAACATGGCTGCTGCTAACTTTATGAGTGAGAAAAAAGCCTGTCGGGTATCATCAACCTATATTTCCTAATGCCTCGGTGTGACGAACCACCCTTGCGTCATTCCGCTAAAGGAACTAATTTTCGCGAATTGAGCACTATTGGCGCTGTTGCTAATATCCTGATTATAGTCACCTAATTTTTGTATCTAATCGATAGTCACCTTGCATCCCTATTAAGACGCATCCAAAACAGCTCACTGATCTATGGTGCAGCCAATAATTATTCAGAACCTCCTCCGCCAGGTGACGACAAACAGGCAAGGAAGTTCATCGAGAAAGCATGACACTGAACAGACATCTACTCAGGGAAGTAATAGGGAGGGGGGAGGGGGGGCATATCCAGATGTTAAATTACGCCCCGAAATATTAGGAATGCTGCTTAAGTTCCGCCCATCATATTCACAAACCGCATCGTATACGGCCTCCTGAAACATATTTTTGAATAAGCCAGTGCATCCACGAATTTTTTTTTTCATTACCGTTCAATGGGATTTGTCGTTTTGTATCGATAACTCGCAGAAAGCTACAATAGGAATGAAAACAACAGCATAACAGGAAGCGCAATTTTGCATGCGAACCGCACACGCACACCTCTGTGGCAAAGAAAGAAAGAAAGAAAGAAAGAAAGAAAGAAAGAAAGAAAGAAAGAAAGAAAGAAAGAAAGAAAGAAAGAAAGAAAGAAAGAAAGAAAGGATTCCGACACAAACCATCGCGCAAACCATCTGAGGAAGACAGTCGACGTTCATGCGGTTACAGCGTTGAAGCAACGAAGTGGCGCGTCGTATTGTCAACGTCGGAACACGTGATGCATGTGGGTCATACTGAACCCGGACTTCTGTTTCGCGTTTCCCGCTGGACACGCTCTTTCATTTTGAGTCGCATGGGTACACTGAAGGGAGAGAGAGACAGACATATAAGAAGGAAAGGCAGGGAGGTTAGCCAGAAATAGACTAGCGGTTTGCTATCCCGCACTACAAGATGGGAAAAGGGAAATAAAGAGGGATAGAAAACGGAGACAAAAATAAAGAAACAAGAAAAGAAAGGGGGGTGGCGGGAGTAACGGGCGCGTCACAGTCTTTCTAACAGGCCCTGCAGACCCATGGAGAAACGTCAACAAGACGTCACTTTTGATCGGCATTCTAATATATAGTCTGTTCCGACAGCGCCCTGTTGCCAAGACGGGCCACCACGGCCGCTAGTGACAGTCTGTGCGCGCTGTACACTGAAGAGCGGTATGTACAACTGTGTCACATGCCCAACGACGCAAACTGGCGCGAAGGGTTTATATGCAGGGAGACACACACGCCAACGTTATCAACCTGAAACTGGGGGCAGTTGCCAAGCAGTGCTGTGAGAGGGAGAGAAAAAGAAAAGATAAACATAAAAGCCGTGAAACTTTTTTCTATAACCCCGCATAGCAGGCCATGGCTCATTTATGTTGTCCTGTATTTATTCCAAATTCAAGCTTCCCAGCAATCGCGGAACCTTTATTTCGCGTTTGCATCCTGAATCGCTGGAGCACGAGCCGCCCTTGCGGTGGGCCTGTCACTAAAGGCAACGACGTCGGTAGACGTAGACTGGTGCATTCGTTATAAGTTAGACCATGATAGATAACTCATAAAATTACACAACACAATAATCCGCGAATTGTGAGGTATAAGATGACGCGGATGCCAATACTGAATGAATGAATGAATGAATGAATGAATGAATGAATGAATGAATGAGCCTTTATTGAGAAAACGAGAGCAGAAGAGAGAAAGTATAGCACATATATATATATTTTTTTCCTTGAGGAGCATGTTGTACCTTGAACTCACTGTTGTATATTCAGGTTTTTGTTTCTACATGTATACTCACTATTACTTTGTTTGTTGCAAAGGTCGGCGACGTAACAAGAGCGGACATGAGTAACTATTTGGGCTTGTTGGTGCATAGTAAGCAGACGTATAGTGTAGCGCGCAAATAAACAAGGACGGTGAAGAACCAAAAGACGGACAGAAGCGCTTCACCAAGTCAGTAACAAAAGTGCATGCAGTCGAAAGCAATTTACAAAAAAAAAAAAAACAAGAAAGAAAAGCTTGTGATCAAACCAGGATAACGCCCAATGTGGACTCCGGTAGCGTGAGATCATCATCATCATCATCATCAGCCTGTATACGCCCACTGCAGGGCAAAGGCCTCTCCCATGGATCTCTAATCATCCCTGTCCTGTGCCAATTGGGCCTAATTTATCCCCGCAAACTTCCTGATCTCATCTGCCCACCTAACTCTTCTGTCCCCGGCCACGCTTGCCTTCTCTAGGAATCCACTCTGTTATCCTTAATGACCAACGGTTGTCTTGTCTTCCCATTACATGGCCCGCCCACGCCCAGTTGTTCTTTTTAATTTTGTATTAATATGTCCCTAACACGCGTTTGTTCCCTAACCCACTCCGCTCTTTCTTGTCCCTTAAGATTACACCTACCATTTTCCGTTCTATAGCTCGCTGCGTCGTCCTCAATTTAAGCTGAACCCTCTTAGTTAGCCTCCAAGTTTCTGCTCCGTAGGTGAGTACCGGTAGGATGCAGCTGTTATACACTTTCCTCTTCAGAGACAATGGTGAGCTACCATTAATTATCTGACAATGCTTCCCGAATGCACTCCACCCCATTCTAATCCTCCTAATAACCTCAGCCTCATGATTCGGGTCAGGGGTCACTACCTGGCCTAAGTAGACATATTCGCTTACTATACTTCCAATGCCTCGCCAGCTATCTGAAATCGCTGTGCTCGCCCAAGGCTATTGAACATTAGTTTTCTGCATATTAACGTGAGATATAGTCACAAAAAGTCACAAAAAATATCATGTCAATCCCACGCATTGTGAGATTCGGTGCCATGCGAAGCGCTCGGTGAGGAAATTTTCTTTGACGAATTGTTTGGCATTCAGACAAGTGTCTCGGAGAGGATGAGCGTCTTTGTGCAAAGCGCAAGACCGGGACCGTCGAGAGTACTGTGGCGACTGAATGGCAGCTCGTGGTACGACGTAACTTTGGCACTCACGTAAGTGCACAGCACGGACGCATGCTTTGTAGAAGAAAAATGAGCGCTGCGGTGCGCCGATGCGCGTATCGTTAGTGTAGTTCGTTGAAGTATTGCTGCGGGATCGAGGAAAGTTGAACAAAGCGCGCGAAGTAATACTAGAAATTATTGTTTACTACAATGCTATAATAGCGCTTAAAACATTAGAAGCGCAATCGTCGTTGCACCGTCATCAACTGATTGTGGGATAGGTTTATCTACTATATATATACCCTGTGGGAGAAGCCGTCCTATAGCCTATAGTCTAGCATGCTTGCCCGGCACTTCGAGGCAGGATGCGTGCGTGTCTGTGTGCTGGTTATGTCTACATTTCAGTCGAGAGCTAAGACAAACCGTACGCGTTTCTTGTTTTTTTAGATTTGTTACGATGATATGTTAAATGTCTATTTTAGTTCGTCCTCGACTGACGTGCTGTATAAAATTCAAACACCTGTGGCGCATACCTCATTCCACATGCCAAGCACAGCGGGTATTAGCCACACATAATTGCAGCATCGTTAATCGTGACTTATATGACTAAGATAGGTGTGTTTTTGATGTAAATACAAATAATTCATATTCGTCCAAGTACTGGACTATACGAGGTGAATGAGACGACCGGGGATGCATCGAGATGTAGGCGGATAGATAGATAGATAGATAGATAGATAGATAGATAGATAGATAGATAGATAGATAGATAGATAGATAGATAGATAGATAGATAGATAGATAGATAGATAGATAATATTTTCTGCCGTCTACATGTTTGTAGCTGGAGGAAGGACCTTTGCGACAGCCTGCATAAAGTGTAAGTACGGTCCGGCTAACACACAATGTTACAAAAAAAGAAAGGAAGTACCACTAAATTTCAAGGTAACCCGCGATGCTAGGATCGTGGTGGAGTGTCGATATTAGAACATGCTATAGAGAGAAGAGGAACAAACGAGAGAGAGAGAGAGAGAAGAGGAAGAAGAGAGGGAAGGTGGGAGCGTGCTGAGAGAGGTTCCGCCGGCAAAAACGTACAGGTTTGCCCGATGACGCACTTAGCGCGCTAACGAGCACTCGGGCACACCCAAAACTAATCGGAACACATTTCGGTGAGAATGCCGTCTCGCGGGAACGTGTACGCCCCGCAAAAGACGTGATCTGTAACGTATTCAGCGCGGACATCGACGAAACCTTATGGGACGAAAGTGGCTGCAACTAAATTTAAAAAAAATAAACAAATTGAATATTCAGTCATATTTGCGAGAACAAACCATACAAATCAGTGTCCAGGATCAAAAAATTCTGATACGTGAATTTGACTTGACATATATCAACTGGGAACGCATTGAGACAAGCCGCAGATCAAGCAAGAATGCTAACTCTACCTTCGATATGGCGATTGCCCTCTGATAAAGCCATTAAAAAATTTGAAGCCATTGCTTAACCAAACTGTAAAAAGAAGTGCCATCCGTCACCCTCTCCCTTTCTTCTTGCCTTCCTCCTTACCCTTACGTCACAACTCCTCATCCTGACTTCTCTTTGTCAGCACCTTGTTATACTATACTATGCATGGCTATGCTATGCTGCAGAGCTGCTGGCATATTATTCACATTCTGTGCCGCACACCCTCCTTTTGTACAAGTATTAGTGGGCCGAGAGCATGAGCACAGTGAAAAAAAGTGCTCGCGGAAATGCCGCACACTGGACATTTCATAGAAGTACAAGCGCAGTTATTTAGCGCTGATGATCATGTCTATTGGCGCCTAACTGTGTTTCTCCGAGCTTAAACAGGTATGCTGTTAAAACCTTCAAGCCATTCAAAGAAACTGGGCTGTTAGATTTGCTTGTTCCAAGCTGAAACTTGCGGATTTAGGGGCTAAGCTCCTGACGGCTAATAATATCGAAAACTCTAACTGCGATGAAGAAACAACCACCTGAATTTCCTTAATCATAAGTGAGTATTGGACACCGAAAGATACCGCTATCCACCAGACATGCACGACATCATCAAGCACATTCTCTAACTCCTTATCAAGCGAAGACTAAGACGTTTCAGTTTTCGTTTCTTTCCACGCACCACACAGTGGAATTGTCTAAATGACGTTAATGGGCTTTATCTAAAATAAAGCCTGGACTGTACTTGACAAGCTGAGCCATGTACATAACAAGTACCACAGCATTCAGCAAATGAAACTCGACAGCTGGCTTCCTTTCTTATCACGCACGGAGACCGACCCCTGATAACTGATGGGAGTACTGTCGGTGAACAAAAAATAACGGATAACATGGCAATAGAATTGTTATACATGGTCTCAGCGCATATTGCAATGAGCCTATACCGTACCACGGAATACGGAATAGTATTTCAAGCTCAGTGTTCCTGATTGGTCAATGATGCCTATGATGGACGGATTGACCGATCACAATTTCGGTATTGGTCATATATCGGTTAGTTCTGCCTTCCAAAGGCAGAATCGACCAATCCGGTAGGACCAGCACGTAATAGCATTCCTATTCCATCGTACGGTATAGGGCCCCAGCACTCTAATGTCCTGAAATTCTACGTCACAAAATCGAGCGCACTGCTCTCTTTCCCTCTTTGTAAATATATATGTAATGTGAATATATGACAATGGCTGCAAATACGTCACGGAGGAGGCGCTTAAACTGGGAGCTCGCCTATCATTTATCCTCCATACTAGTTTAAGTGAAGGAATGCCACATCTGCATGCAGTGTCGAGTATACGTGCTTATGCTTTTTTTTTTTTCATACTGCGCCTTTTAAACTACGCGTCGATCTCACTCTGCGCTGGCGCATATACGCATAATCAGATTCTTTCCGCTTTATCAAGGGATGAGGAAGAATACGCACATGTAAGTGCACCAGATGTACTTACGTAACAAAAATAGCAAAGGCATGCGGAGTGCTAAACAGGGCGATCCCTCTTTATGTTCGAGAGCACGGCGCTAGCCATGCTTAAGCCTGCGGAACGTAAGAAAGAAAGAAAGAAAGAAAGAAAGAAAGAAAGAAAGAAAGAAAGAAAGAAAGAAAGAAAGAAAGAAAGAAAGAAAGAAAGAAAGAAAGAAAGAAAGAAAGAAAGGTAGCCAAAGAAATTGAATAGAATTAGTGTGCAGAATATTCCGGTTGGTAATGGCTTGAATAAAAATGACGACACGGTACATTTAATTTCCCCAAGAAGCCGTTGACGTATCATGGATCGCTCGAAACTGGCATACTGTTCAACAAAATGCACGGAGTTTTTAATAGAGGGATAACTTTTTTTTGTTTTTTTTTTTTTTGCAAATATAGCAACAATGTAGTCTTCATGGCGTATTCGTAGGGACGGAGACACTTTGTATGCATTTAATGAAGCCCCCCTTTATTTTGCTTTGTCATGCATTACATACTTGTGTCGCGGAAAGATTATTCGATTAAGAACGCAAGCAAGGTTGTTCATATGGGAATAGAAGATTGCTCCGTGAAATGAACTAGAAGCTTCGCATACGAAGGGTGGTTTTAACCTTTGAAGACTGCGTTCAAGTAACTAATATATATCTTGTTATTGACATGTGTTGAAAGGAATGTATGCTGCACATATATTCGTGACAGCCTTTGTAATTAAATTGAGATCTGAAACGCTTATGTTTAAACAATAGTGTCGGCCTTTTCTGGAAATACTTTGATGTGACGGAAGTTTGACGACTTCCTCGATACGACGGCTAGAACTCTCAGTACCGTGAGGAACGCTATAGAAAGATGAGCTGTTTGGGCTAGTTGGCTATCAGCCGTTGTAAATGTTCTAGCCATCGTATCGAGGAAGGCGTCGAACTTCCAACTAGCCCAACAACCCGTCATATTCAACAGCCAGTGATATTCAAGCGGTAGTGGGCGAAAATAAAATTAAAAAAGCAACAGTGACAAGAGAAGCAAAAAAACAAGACGAATGGTAGTTCGTGGTGTCTTCGAGTTCATTTCTTCTTGTGTCACAGATTTTTTTTTTTTTTTGCGCGCTTAGGTATATAATATAGCATTCCGCGCAAGAATAGTTTTTAAACCTCGAAAGGTATGAATGGCGCCACTGGTTGCCCGAATGCACTGGTCGAATACGCGACGATGCGTGCCTTATCTAAAGCGCTCACTGCATTCCGCATAACGTAAGCGCCGTCTATATTGAACGAACATTGAAATTAAATAAATAAACTGCGAGACTTTGCGCGCCAAAACCACGACATCATTACGAGCCATGCCGCGTAGTCTGGGAATAAATTCGACCAAGTGGAGTTCCTTACAGTGATCGTAATTGTAAATTCACGGTTGCCTTTGGGGAAATGCTGCTGGCACGCACGGCCAGCATCATTTTGTTAACGTGGCCGTGTGCGCGTTAAGGAACCCCAGGTGGTCGCAATTCCCAGAGCCCTCCATTAAGGCGTTCCTCTCCTTTCTAAACAGCGAAGCTGTTTAAGCTTTTCGTAATTTGTCGTATCGCGAAATATGACCTCGAGATGACCCTGTCAAGCAATGAAGCGACGCTAAATCTACCAGCATAACCTTGGATGACCTCGACATCATGCTATATCGCTTAACATGACGTCACAACGACACGTGACGGGAAGAAGAAGAAGAAGATGATGATGATGACGATCCGGAAGAGCCAAGTGCTCATCAGCTTCGCTAGCCTTATACGTCACTAGTACAAACTGCGCGCTGAAATTTTCTTTCTTTTCCCTTCCCCACTTCCACATGCGCCGATCCGTGCTCTCTACAAGGGCTGCAGAAAACAGCCTCCATTCTTTAACCGAATCGCAATTAATATTATACCGACGCCGCCCAAGAAAGTGAAGCCTATCATCCCTGAAATCTGTCTTAACAGCTGTCGAATTCGTAAACGTTACGTATTAAGGAGTATGCGCGATAGGTCGTTTTGTGGCACATGAATCCTGGATCGCGTCTGGAGTCCTTAAAGTAGGGAAAGAAAAGAGAAAGACCGTCAATAACGTCTCGATAGCGTGTTATTATGTAGACTTACCATCCTCTGGAGTATTTGCTGATTACCTCTATATTGCAAGAGGAAACGAAAATAACGGAGGAGGTGGTGGTGTAATTAGATCCCCGTGAAAGAGCAGTTATAAATGTCGTCCAATTGCACAACTCAACGCACCTTTTCAACGACCAGAAACACAGGCCGCGAGACGTCAAGCCATCGGGACAACTAGGCATGGAGAGAGCGATGTTAGACGTTCTACAGATACAAGAAGGCACTAAAGGACAAAGAAAAAGCACTGATGATTTTAGGCGAAGAGAATGAAAAGGGACAAGAGCATCACACCGCCGCTGTGCGCAAGAGGATATCAGCATAGTATAGTATACGCATCTGTCGGTCGCCTGCGCCATCTGCCATTTCGTAATTACGACGAAACGATTCGCCCCGAATGGCCCACCGCGGCAGCGCTGTCGAAAGGCGAGACGCCCGCCGGCTCTCGAAAGCGACGTCCCGTCTAGCCCTTCCCTTCCCTACCAGCCTTTATATCCCGCGAAACTGTTCCCTATATATTTGTACGCTCTGGGTACTACAGCAGGGGCGCCGCCTCGCTCCTCACGGCTCCCCTACTTTCCTGCCGCCGCTGTTCCTGCCGCAGCAGCTATCTAGCAGTTCGGGCTTGAACTATTACACGAGCTGGGTTCGCAATTAGGCTGCGGCCCGGCGAACTTGCCGTCGTACTGCTCCTACAGCTTCTGCCGCTGACGAGAGAAAAAAAAAAGAAAAGAAAAGCCGAAGGACGAATACGCTGGAGACGACTAAGCGAAGACGGTTATCCGCACGTGTGCACTTGTGTTTAGTACGTACGTATATACTATGACACGGGCTCTGAGTTTTACTACGATTACGGTCGTTTCAAGGCGCAGCACATGCGCGGCTGCGGAGACCTCCTGCGCTTACGCGGGGTGCATCGTCTTGGTATGCAGCGCAGGCGGCCGCTCTTAGCGTACAGTTCTATAGCTCTCAAGACCTTCGAGAAGTTCCATGCTGTAGTGGGGTGTACGCTTTGCCTCGGCAATTTTCGCGAACATTTGTTCTTTCTCGTCGTCTTTTGCGTCGTCTTCTTTGTCTCGTTGTAAGAGAACTCCTGTTAAGAGGGCGCTAATATTAGGAATTGAGGGGGCCGGCGCTTCAGCGGGAGTAGGCCGCGTTGCGCATCTAGTTTGTAATGCTTTCACTCGGAACAATTTTTTTGAACGTTTCCTACAGGAGGTGAATTCCGCAGCAATGGGAGTAGCGATGAAGATAATGGCGATATAATAAGGGATAATGCTCTTAATTCAGGCATATCCAGAACTTAACTTCTAACCGCCTCTCTTTTTTGCTCACATGATATCAGCTTTCGCTCGCTTCTAAAAGTTGTTCCGAACAAATGGTCTGGATTCGGGGCTTTGTTCTGTGTTTCCTTCGCCTATAATTAAACCTTGATGCAGACTGTTAATACGTATTCACTGTGCATATATATATATATATATATATATATATATATATATATATATATATATATATATATATATTTGCACAGTGAATACTCAGACGAGGAGTTAAAGCAACGATACTGTGAGTCCGGATGATAGATGGAACATCAGAAAAAAGCTATTCCTACTGTCACTTTTATATTAACTAATTAACGTTTGTTAAAAAAAACACCTTTATTCACACCTAATCCACGTATGGCATGCGTGTGGAATGTTTAGTAGAAAACTCATGACATTTTAAGCAGCTTGTAATTGTTCAGATTGTTAATTTCTCGATAATAGAAATGTAAAATATGGCCGCAGATACCGTGAATGACATTCTTCTGTCGCTGGAACCTGGTCACACACAATAGGCAGGCTTCAAGAAATAAGAAAAGGAAAAGACGCGATGCGCAGTAAATGTCCTGGGGTAGCCGCATTTATCAAAAAAAAAAAAAAATTGGGGGACCCTTAAGCTTCGCCTTAAAGAGTTGAACGCGACAGCGAAACCCGGCCCCTAGTGTGCACTTCAACCACTCAGTGCATACTTATTAACGTGTGTTGTTACACACACACGCGCGCGCGCGCGACGTATCTATAGTAATGGTAGAGGTTTTCGATCTATTTAACAACACTTTTATATCAACTTCATGAAAATTTTGTACAGTGACGTAGTCACATGGTCCTGTATTATAAACTGCGCGTAGGCGTGACACTTTTATTCGTAAATGGTCACATTCTGTCGTCCTTCGTGCGTTAACTATCTGGCAGCTGTTCGATTTGTTCTTCTGGAGACCTCTTCCGGCCAACCGCAACAAGCATCGCCTTATGGTCGGTGAAATGGCAATTGCAGTACTTCACTTCTTTAATGGTGTCGTCAGAATGAATTGCTAAAAAATTGGATGCAGAGCATCCGACGAGACCGCGTATAGGCTCTGCTGTAGTCGCATGGCCTCCGAGATGGCGGACGCGCTCGCCGTCTCGGAGGCCATGGTAGTCAAGACGTTGCATGTCTTCCGCTAGATTTGATTTGATTTGATTTGATTTGGTTTATTTCTTTCTGTATTTACAGAAATCGAAGCAAAAGCTAAAGGCTCTACCGCCTGACAGAGGCTTTTACAGCCTGACAGAGGACATAGTTGTGCATTTTCGGAGCTGTTATTTTTCGCTCACGGCCGATTCTTCGCTCACAAGAGACGCGTGGAGACGCCGACACCGACGGCGGTATTTCTGCGGAACGAGCTCTCTAACGCTATCGTGCTAATAAGGTCCCTCCTCCTCCAACTGCTGCTGCTGTCCCCCCACAGTTTCCCCGCTGGCACTACGTAACAGGCCAAGACATCTGGACTATACATACGGGATTGCCGGTGTACCGTTGTCTCAGGGGAGCGGTCCGCCTAAAGTGTGCATTTGTTTGATGTGCTTGCGTGTATGTTTGCACGTGCACCTTTCCGTGGGTGTCGATGAACAGATCACGAAAAACGATTGAGAACAGGGAATGTCGCAGGAGCTCAAGAAGGTCCAATAAGTTGCACGTGGTCAGGAAGGGAAAGGAGTGTCGGACGACTGATCGAACTTGCGCACGGTCGGAGTGGGAAGGAGGCTCCTGCGATATTCCCTGTTCTACATCGTTTTTCGCGATCTGTTCATCGATTCGAGCCTCCATCTTCCCATAAGCTTCTCTTCTAGTTTGGATTTCCGTGGGTGTGTGTGATGTCAGCGATGTTCCTTCGATGTCACGCTATTTTGTACGTGTGGCAAGAAATGTTCACAAAATCAAATGCTGCTTGACTCATAGGGTAAATTGCAAAACACAGCCTGCATTTTCATTTTTCGGCTGGTCGGAACTAGCTCAGCAGTTTGTCGCAGTAGTGTTCGACCATGGCCAAACTTTTGACCGTCGAGAGAAGTGCAGAAGACTAAAATCGTAACTGCAGCTAAAAAGAAGGTAGGATGCGTTACTAACTCCAGTTAAACAGAGGGTAGTACCTTTACTAACTGCCGTTACAAACAGAGTAGGGCCTCTTACTAAAGGCAGTGTCTGTTACCAACATTGTGGCTAAGTAGCGGTTACTAACCTTTCGTATAGCTCCCATTACTAAGAGGGTTGTAGCATATGAGACAAGATGTTAGTAAACCAAAATTAGTAGGTACTACAACCTTTTTTCTAAGAGTGCACAGCTTGCGTAACGCGTAGAAGTACGACAGAAAGTAAAATATAAGGGCCCTTGTACGTTTCACAGCCCGCTCTGTAATCAGCACTGATGGAACCGCCAGCAGATCGAAACATTAGCAGCGACCTCGAAGAGCGAACGCTTCTGCACCAGTGAGGAGACGCACTACACGGTTCTATACGGACGGTCGCCGAAGCCTGACAACTCCAGACACGGCAGCCGCGCGCCTGTGTTATTTGCCGTGTCGGCAGCGAATGTGGACACGGTCCAACAATCTTTGCATCTGATCGAAGGACACTCAAGAAGGTCCACTCAGTTTCACGTGGTCAGGAGGGAAAAGAGCGTGGGACGACTGATCGAACTTGCGCGCGGTCGGAATCATGCAACTCTTGTATGTGCCGAAAGCGGCAAATAGGATTTAATGCAAGTAATATTTGTGGCATGACACTCCTTTAAAAAAATATAAACCACACGTAATCTCGATCATTTTTTCTCTTGTCTATCCATGAGCTGTTAACGTATGTGTACGATGAAAGGTGCGGTTTGAGCTAACGCATTTAAAAAAGAAAAGGTAGTGCCGCTTACTTTGAGGCAGTAAATGTAGTAACATGATTCACCACCTGAGTAGTAACCAGAGGTAGTGGAACGACATGGTAGTAACGTTACTACCACGTCATTTACTACCTCCGGTTACTGCATATAGCTAAGGGTAGTAACGAAAGTTAGTAACTTTAGTTACTACCCTTAGCTACTTGTAGCTAAGGATAGTAGCCTTAGCTACAGGCTAAAGTTTGTAGTCGTAGTTCTTTTATTGGGGTATGTCGATTCTGTTTGTGCGTGCTGCTTGCGTTGCCTTATCTTTTTTTTTTTTTTTTTACTGATATGATATAAGATGTTGGCGCACAAATAAGGCGCAGGCTACCCCTTGGCTCCTGGGTCTGGTGAACGTTTAACATGCATGGTTGCGAAGCGATCCCGCATAATCACAATAACAGTAGTTCCGTCAGAACAGTAAGGTTGCCTTATCAATCCGGCATAATCACAGTAACAGCAGTTCCGTCAGAACAGTAATGTTGCCTCATCAATCCGGCATAATCACAATAACAGTACTTACGTCAGAACAGTAACGTTGCCTTATCAAGTCGATTCTGCTACAACAGAATAAGATCAAATAAAACTGAATCGGCACAGCATTGTCCAGCGACACTGAACTATTACACTGTGTTGCACTAACAAACGGTCGCTAATTACTTATGTGATTAACGCTGTGAATACAATGCACATAGAAATGTTTAGGTGACAGTGTAGATAGAAATATGTTCGAAACAGAAACGACAGCACACAAGTCATATACTCTAACAGCAAGGTTAACGCTATTTGTGGTCATACTATAAAATGCGCACATTCTACCGATGAGCAGACATGGATTCAGATAATTATTGTTTTGGACCCAAATTCTTGCATTTTACTGCTTCCGCATACATATGCTACGACGTAGCACGAGACTTTTATTCCGATAATCAAATCAAATATAATTTGTCTAAATTCTGCGTAAGACTATGACAATTATACTAACGTACTTTACTACCCCTGACAGACTTAGCCGACGACAGCATTTACGACCACTCGCATACAGGAACAGGTGATCGCTTAGAGAGGTCTTCGTTCTGCAATAATTTTCCTCTGATTTTTTGTACATTTTGATTTAAACGAACACTCAAGTTTTCTCCGCTTCATTGTATACCGACACAACTTAATCGTGACTGGATATATTGCTGACTACGGCAAAAGGTTGGAGACACTTACGCCATCTTACGTGCATTGGCTGCGAACGCGTACCTTGTCTGAGTGTGGCATGGAGGTGGAGTGTGGCGACTGTATCGATGTTCGTGCCATTTCGACGTCCGTGTCCAGTGACATTACATAATGACGTCATCAGCGACGTCATCTCATAATGTCGCGTGACGGGGGAGATGTTACTTTATACCTTACTGCCGGGTACGTTTGCACGTGTAGGTTCTAGGGGTTCCTTTTTGAACTCATTGCTCAGAAGTATGCATGGACCTAAGGTCCAGGTAACACATCATCTTGTGATTAGGTCGAGGAAAGGACGCCATTTCCGCAGCCCTTGTATGGAGCACGGCTCAGCGTTCGTGGGGGGGGGGGGGGGGGGGAGCAAATGAAAGAGTGCAGGAGATGAACACGTAGTGGAGGGCACATGATATTTTGAACTCCGAGGTTTTTTTAACGTGTGCTGACATTGCATATTACACGGCCTTCTGGCATTTCATCTCCGTCGCAATTCGACCGCCACGGCGGGATTTGAACCTGCGTTTTTCGGGTCCGCGTTCAAGCACCGCAACCGCTAGACCACCGCGGCGGATGGTAACAGCGCTGCAGTTCATACACGAGCCTAAAAAGAATGCCCCCCCCTCCCCCTTCCCCCCTGGAAAGGGAGGCAAGGCGTGAGGGAAGGAGCGCGGTGTGCAACCACTTCGCACCGCCGCGCACACTCAACCGCCGAGTGCAGAGCGGGTTGCGTGGCCGCATCGCTTAGCCCGCATTGTTTGCACAAGCGTTGCCGTTGCGACGGACCGGGTGGGCTCCCCCCTCCCCTTCTTTCCAGTGCCGAGCGTGTTTGATATAAGAAGAGACGAGTCACGCGGCGTAATATAGAGCGTGGGGGAAGAAAAAAGGGTTGGCTGCCAGCACCACATCGTCGGGAACGATACGTACGCGCGCTCAAATTAAATGCGTGCAGTATACAGCAAGCCCGTGAAACGGGCCAGGTCGCGTCAGCCAACCGGAAACGAGAATGGGAAGGGATTCCCTGGGCGTCCGCAGCTAAGCCACTGCTGCACACGCCGGCTGAACAGATAGAAGGCCCAGCGTAAGCGTAATGGATTATCGGGATAGAACTGGTCACCAACATCTTTCACTTAAAGCCTACCGGTTCTCGTTACCTTGGCAACGGTGTCGGAAAGAAACACGAATGACTAAGAGTATACAAAAATATGGCTGAGATGAAAGTCGCAGAAACGAGCGAAAGCCTTATTTCTTTTAAGTAGAAAATAAACGCGGTTTTGAAAGCCGTAAACCAGGCACAGAAAATCAAAATGCACATTGCGAAAAATGCGGTACACAAATTTAGAAGTCGAATAAGGGCAGCGCTTGCGGACAGCAAACATTAGGGTAACAGTGCAGAAACCATTAGGAAGCGTTTAGCCGTATTTTGTCGCAACTAGAGGACATCATCGATCATATAGTCGACGCTAGTCGTCAGGAACAATGTAGTCGGCATTTACCAATAGTTAGCCAACGCGGTAGACAACATCATGAATTATTTCGCCATCTTATCCAACACTAGAAGGCATTATCCGTAATTTACCCAGCGCTAGACAGAACTAGCGAGAGCGAAGTAGTGCTACTAGAGTATCAGGAAATACGGTAGCTTTATTCCGCCACAAACGTTCCTCGCACTCCGTCAGATGTTGGAAAAAGAGGCCCAGGAACATGTTCCCCGAATTCATAGAGAACTTCTTACATACGCTAAGTGTGTTCGTAAAAGAATATTTCAACCAATTAACCTGATGCAGGATTTAGAAGCCGGCAGAAACACACACACACATACAGACTTTAGAAAGGGAAGCGTGGAGAAATCAGGCCCATTATCTTCCGAAGCAATCCTCAGCTACGCGCGAATAGCAAGATGTCGGGATAGTTGCTTCGACATAACTTGCAAAGGGGAGCGCATGATTTACTGCGGGAAGAAACATCCTCCCGAACAGCGCCTTCTCTGTCTTCGCCACTTTTTCGGCAATACATCTACGCTCCCCTTTTGCAAGTTATATAGTACATGAATTTTTCTGTGTAAGACCCATTGTAATGCCCGACTCCTTACCAAGTAGCGGACGCGCTCACCATATCGCCGTCTTTATTGACTTTTTATGTCACGCGGCGCCGTCATGCGAGTCATGATTTGATCAATCCTCGTATCGGGATTGGATCTGGCGCGGTCCCGCAGCCTCGGATACGCTGCACGCCAATTGGATGACACGGAGCGGCAGAGAAGTGTCCATGCAGAATACAACGGCGGGATATGAAAGCCCGAGCAAAAGGGAAAGGGGGGGGGGGGAGAGGGAGCCGCTGCCATTATGAAAGTGGAGAACATCGCAGCCAGCGAAGTACCGATGCAGAAAGGGGTGCTCGCGGAATGGAACGAAATAAGGAAAGGAAAAAAAAAAGAGGAAAAGGGGAGCGCGGTCCCCGTGGTCACATTCTGGTCACGCTCCGGCAATGAGAGAGCCACCTATGTGCGCGATCGATGACCTCAAAAAAGAATAAAATGCGGACAAAACCAGCGCAGGGTGCGTGTGCATGGAGTGCTGGTGGCAAACCAGGACGGACGTGTCTTTGGCTGGCGGCACGTTGAGCAGGCTAGCTCAGCCACCACAAAAGGTCCCACAGCCCATGACTACGGTGGCGCATTTATGCATCTAATTTTTGTTGTTCTTTTATTCGCAAGTGAAACTATTACCAGCTCCCAGGTGGCTCTCCATATGTGTCGATAAAAAACATCGCACAATAAATTATGCTTGTTCCACTTCATGGAATCTAAGAAAATTAAATATCAAGATAAATACATAAACCCTCAGTTCGTGGTCTGTGCGCTTAGATATTTATTTATTTATTTATTTATTTATTTATTTATTTATTTATTTATTTATTTGCTTAGTAATTCATTTATTTCACTGGACCGCCTTACGGGAACTATGAATTGGGCCATGAGTAAGGGGAGCTTCAAAAGAGAATTCTAGTGGTGCGTACAGCATATCGCGTCGTGTAATACGGCTCAGAAACGGGATGAACGAAAGAGGGAAAGAGGTGCCTTATTTCGCTCATACTGTTCCTGCGCTGTTCTGCATGATGGTTCCCCAATAACAAAGCCCAAATCTCAACCATTATGAAGGTATCGCGAGCCCATTCGAATCCTCCCCTCTCTCCCTTAAGGCGTCCCATTGCACTTTCGATCGGTGGTGGGCTTGATTGCTCGGTCCGCCGCGGTGGTGTAGTGCTTATGGTGCTCGGCTGTCACCCAAAAAGTACGCGGGTTCGATCCCGGCCGCGGCGGTCGCATTTTCGATGGAGGCGGAAATGCCAGAGACCCGTGTACTGTGCGTTGTCAGCGCACGTTGAAGAACCCCAGGTGGTCAAAATTTCCGGAGCCCTCATCTACGGCGTTTCTTTTTCCTTTCTATCTCTTCCAGTCCTTTTCCCCTGCCGCCACAGACGCTTAGCCGTACTCCCGACATCGGCTGCAGAAATTAGCGCCCTTTCATTAACCGCGAACCACAATGATCAATCACCGATTGCTGCCTCTCTTAGTTAAAACAGAATTTCTCAAAGACAGTCGTCTACACACTGAGAAAGATTGGAAGGTCAAGGTTATATCCTGGTTAGGTTTTCATGCATTTCGCCCCTATTGAAATGCGGTCGCCTTGGCTAGGATGCGAACTCGCGACCTCGCGATCTCGCCAAGCCAACACCCATAAGCTACCCCGGTGGGAAGTCGGAATTTTTCCTGATTTGTACAACGCTTTGCGAAGGCTTTAGTTGTCGCGCTTTAGCGAGATTTTGTTTAACCTAGTTTTGTCTTATTGTACATTTTTGTATAGCCACTAAATCGCAATCGTGCGGTAGAGACACAAACCCTTCTCCTGCTAGCGCGAATTTTTAAGGCACTCGGGCCTTAGGTTCAAAACTCGCCAACACAAACAATTAACGCGACATCCACGTGTGTCTCATTGGAACGTGAACTTGAAAAAAGAAATAGTGAGGCTACGAAATGTACAAATTAAAGTCAGACCACGAAACGCTAAAAAAATTGCACCATCTCCCGCAAAAGGGGACCATGAGGCGATGCGAAGCATCACGGGGGATGCACACGGCGTTTGCATCGGTGTGGCTAGGTGTCGCGTTTACATCGGTTTGACTAGCTTTAGGTTTGACGCTAGCAGACGCTGCCTGCGTCAGCGTTGTCCCTCGCGGGCGAGGGCACGTTCTCGTTCCTTGCGAGCTGGTAAAGCGTTCATGGAAGAAAGAGCGTTTCCATAGTCAACGTGCGCCGTTCGGAGAGGAGAGGAGGAATGCCGAGAGGAGAGGAGATGAGACAAGGAGAGGAGGGGGAGGAGGATGCGCATGTGCAGTCCGGGTGTGGACGCCACACGGCGGGTGGAGGGAGGGAGTGACATAACCCCGACCATAAGCTGCTTCGCGTCTAAAATTCGTACTCGCGACCGCAAAATCCATAAGCGCGCCAGGGCATACCTGAGCATCCATAAGACATAATTAATAAAGGCCAGAGACGTGCTTACGCACTCGAAACAGAATGTGACGCAGTAACTCGTGTACACGCATCAAATTGAAAACGGAATAAAATAGTGCTCACGCGAGGGGCGCGCCGAACACGCAGACGGAGACGCAACTGTTTCCGTAAGGCGCGCATGCGTCGATAGTACTGAACAACCTTTAGCACAACCAGCTATATAGCAAATACACGAAACTAAGCTCAATGACAACGAAATGGACAAGGGGGCGGGTCGCACGCGATGTTACGTAACAAGCACGATAGAGAGCGACGGGACTAAACACATACAGTCGCGCTATTACAGGAGGTTGGTACAAAACGCGATTCGTCCATCATCGTAACATACACACGGCTTCGTGCGGGAACCACAGTGCGCACTGGACGACGAACGAGACATCTGTGGTTCGTCGGGTTGTGCAAACCTCCGCGAAAGAGCGGCGCCTTGTCGAACGACGAAACGCTGGGTCCACTTCTTATGAAATATTCAACGGTCGTTATATTCTCCGCAACCTATGGTTGCAGCCGCCGCTCGCTCTTAACAGCCACGTCTCTGTCAAAGCTCCCCACGTGCCTGCGTGTGTGTGTGTGTGTGTGTCAGGTGCGGTCGGTTTTTAGGCGTGGTTCCCATCTGCTGGTCGTCTGGATTCGAAGCGTTCGAGCACCTAGTTAGCTCCGGGAGCGCGGTCAGTCGGCTGATTGAAAAGAAAGACGGCGCACTTGACATGGTTTTTTTTTTAGAGGATCGCGTCCACAGTTGCATGAAAAAGTGCCAGTGAGAAAGCTCATTCAGAGGGTGTTTCATAACTACACGGCACCGTGGCTCTGCTAACTTACTGTTGGTTTTTGAGGGCGCTTGACCTTCTCTGAAACATAATCTCCACCATTAGCATATATATATATATATATATATATAGAGAGAGAGAGAGAGAGAGTTGTTTGTGCTCAATGGGCCAAACGTATTCGGAGTAAAATAGCCGAGTAAATAGCTTCGCGGTTATCGTTTATTGCCAACAGTTTCGACCACGGGACCAGTCATTTTCAAGGCACGCATGCATATATATATAATATATATATATAATATATATATAATGATTACGATTTATCAGTCGGGATAACAGGGAGCTGCATTTTCGTCCACATTAAGTAACTTCTCGTTTATCTCCTCGTTGCTAGCCTTTAACTAAATACTGCGAACTACGCCTCCAGTTCGTTCTTGGCTGGCTGAGTTTAGGTGGTTGTGTCGAAGAGATTAATAGTTATATAGGGTACATATCCCAGATGGCACGCGCGTGCGCAGGGGTACAGGCAGGTTATAGGCAACATTAAACGTCGTGGCTTGCAACGAACGGTCACCAATGCGAGGTGACGTAGCGCTGCTGCTTTTCGCGTCACGCAAGCCGAGAACAACAACTGTAACGTTTCCGGGTGAGTCCGGTTAAGGGGCACTGTCACGTGCTACGTGTGTAGCCAAGTCAATTTCGCTAAGGCAGCCGGCCTTCCGTCATGCGACACTGAGCGACAACCGGCGGGCGCCGTTCGAACGACAATGAAGGCACGGGTGAGCGTACACTCCTTAATAAACTTGCCGTGATTGATGAACCTGAATCGACGCTCCCAATAGCGAGCGAGCTTCTAAGCTGAGCAAGCTCTCACGGAACTATTCCCTCCTCCCTCTCTCTCCCCTCCCCTCCGAAAGGATCTGAAAGGCAGGTGCCTTTTATTTTTATTATTAAAAGGCGGGAGGCGCATATTTTGTTATGTATGCAGCTTTTATCGTCCCGTCAGGTGACACCGTGTGACTGTTGCCGCTAAGCCAAACATGACTGATTCACTCAGTCATTAATTATTTCAATAGAAAATTAATCAGCTCTCTGACGTACTAACTAATTAACTATCTAACTAACTGAGTGACTCATTCATTCACTCACTCGCTAAATAGCTAACTAAGCAACTATATAACCGACAGACTTCACTCACTCACTGACTCGCTAACTGCCTACCTAAATAACAAGCAAGCAAGCAAACAAACCGGCTTATTAGTTATCTAATTAGCTAAATAGCTAACTAACTGATTCCCTAATTAACTAACTGACTCACTTACTCGCTAATTAACTAACTATGAGTGACTGATGACTGACTTACTGACTCGCTCACTAACTAAGTGAATAACAAACTAACTAATGAACTAACTGACATACCGATTGACTCGGTCACTCACTAAATGACTGACTCATTCACTCACTCACTCGCTCACTAACTTACTGACTGATTCATTCGCTAAATAACTAACTAGCTAACTGTCTGATTGACTGACTGACGAACTAACTTGCTAACTGACAAACTGGTATCGAACTCACAAAACTCCTCTTTCGTAACTTCTTCTTGCGATGACTGGCCGACTTCTCTAATGATATAGCCAGTATAAGGATTGGTTGAAATTTCCTTTTAGGAACATTTTATCATAAGATTTGTTGGGGATACGGTTCCCGACTAACTAACTAACTAACTAACTAACTAACTAACTAACTAACTAACCAACTAACTAACTAACTTGTCCTGTCTCCTCTTGTAACTATGAGTGTTGCTCCTGCGCCTACATTACCCTGATAAGGAATATGCACCACCTCGCCCAGTATTAAGTCTCGTTAAACTAACTAACTAACTAACTAACATAGCTTGCTTTTGGTTTCATCGAGGCGTATAGCACGAGAAAAAGGAAAACGTTACTATAGCGCCTTAGAATATCGAACCGTGTTTCGTAATAGGCGACGGAACTTTACTGGCACAAGCGAACAACTTCTCCGCCTGGCAAATAAGCTGCGCTGCTTTTGCCACAATGCGCGCACAGCTGAGTTTTTCAGGCCCTCGCCTCAGGCTTACGTGCTTCGCTTCCACGATTTCTGGGACTGCCCTTGAAGATGCGCAGTTATAAAAGAAAAAAAGAAAGCAAAGGGCTCGCACGAAGCGTTCTCGCTTATTTCAACGGCGCACGCTTGTAATGAGCGTTCCTTCTTCAGAGACATTATATAAGCATGCAGTTTGCTCTCTTTCTTTCAGCAGTACGTCCGGTAGTAGCAGCTGGGGGTTCATTTGAAAGAATCACTTTAAGCTTGGAGCATGTCGGCGGCAATGTGCATCGTTATGCGTATCCAAACATCGCACGAATTGCGAGATAACTGCAGTGAAACTTCACGCAAAAGGCATAGAACTTTTGTTTGCATAATAATACCAGCTGGCGTCCTACGGGCCCAACCCGCGATATTAACATGAGGCTCGATGCAGTGGAGGGCTCCGGAAATTTCCAGTACCTCGGGTTCTTAAACACGCACTCGCATCGCGCAGTACACTGGCCTCTGGCTTATTTTTTTTTTTTCCACCTCTGTCGAGACGCGACCACCGCAGACGAGATACAACTCGAGTATTTAAGGTCAGCAGCCGAGTAGCGTAACTACTGCACCGACGTGGCGGCAACTTCAGTTATATGCTACTTGGTCTAGTCTTTAGGTCGGATGGACAGAGCGAATACAGACAGACTAAGAACACGCAAATACAGAGGGGAGACGTAAATCGTCTTGTGGGTTTATTTGTCTTCCACGCATTTGTTATTTTTGCTTGTTTGTGTCTTCGTCTTTGTTATCATCTCGGTGCTAATAGGACATTTAGCTTCGGCCAGTGAGCCCCTTAGTTACAGTTCTAAGTTTCCACATTTCGTGCGCAAAGCGTCCAACCCATCTACGCCCTCAAAAACAGCATGAAATTCGACCGAGAGCTCGCATTCTCTCCTTTCATTCGAAAGAGGTACGTTCTCCCATTCCACAGAATCAAGATCGCTAGCTGTCGCCGATGCCGTCTGCAAGTTTATTCAGATGCAAAACAAACTCGAGGGATTCCCAGAAAGCCTAGTGTGCTTAAAACCGCCATAGAAGGAAAGATAAACGAAGGTTGTGTAGATAAAATACACGTGAACGTCCATCTCCAATACGGCGATCACTACAGGAAAGGAATACCGCTAGCGAAAATCGGTTTTAAAAAAAGGAATAAATGAGACACGAGCAAACCTTTGCTAATTCCAAATTTAGCTCGCCTCTTCGCATCATCGTCCCGCAACACTCCTTCAGTCGCTTCTGCCGCAGCTACAATTAGGTACTGGGTTCGATTCCCAATACAACCGTGTACTCACCTGTTTGTGTGAAGGGCGCAAACGTACCCCGACCTCGCGCTCGGTAATGTGGGTATATTCATCTCGAGAAGGTCGACCTTCCCTTTCCACTTTTTCTATCTTTCACTCTAGTTTTTTTTTTTTATTTACGTGGTCGCTCAATGATGATTTATTTTCAGTGTCACTTCCGCAAATGGTTTATAGTGCAAGAGAGATAAATAGCGATATGCGGAAAGTGGTAGTTAAACCGGTGCTAATTACCCACGTTGCTGGCAGCAAATTAATGTAATTAAAATACATACAGTTTTTTTTTTGCTTTCTTCAACGTCGTGAATGCCCCGGCTCTCTAAGCTGTTTTCATCTGAAGAGTACTGTAGGATCGTCCATCCACTCAATTTTCTCATTTCACCTTAAAGGCTGCTTCTTGTCTTGCAGTGTTGCCTTACAGCAAAGCTAGATTGCGGGTTTTGAGTGGTGATGGAAATGTCTATGCAGACAGCAGATCCCCGGCCAGGTCGTTTAATCACTTGAATGTGAAATTTAAAATAGTGAAACACTGACAAGGACGTAACGTGCTGATTACGTAAGACCGCCTCTGAACATTAAGCCTCAGTTATTCAAGGCTTGCGCTTATTCAAGCGTAATTTCTTCAGTTTCCCACAGCTGCTACTAAAAGGGAGTTGAAGCGAGCTTCCTGTGTGATAATCGATTAATGTATGTTTGAAAACTTTGAAAACAAAAAAGCACTCTTTTTCGCTAGCGCCACATCGTTAATGTTTCACTTAACGTTGCTTTCCTGAGCCCACGTGGCAGACATTAAGAGCCATTTGGTTACTGCAAACCTTTACCACTTTCCGAGCTCTAAGTAAGTGAATGCGCTAAGCGCTTCGCCGTAAGTGCTTTAGATGGGGGCTTTCTGGCAATTCGAATTTGCGTGACAGTGCAACGAAACACGGGCGAATGAAAACGAATTCAAGCACGCTCTTTTGTACGCTCCCTCGGGACCCTTCCTATCGACCGAGTTAAGCTATCGCGCTGCAGTAGTAACGACGCAAGGCCAGCGGTCTCTCATTCGGCGTTAGCTTTCGGGCCAGACGAAACGAAACAAAAAAAAGTCCAGCGAAAGACGAGGTCAGCTAAAGATCCACGCGCTCGCACAGCTCCACACACGTACCTACGGTCGGGGACACAGCGCACTGTACCTTCTTATAAAAGTCGGACACAAAAACATGGCGCCACGCAGCGCGCGCGAATGCTGTGGGCGCCATGCCTCTTTTGCTGTTCTTTGCTGTTCGGCGACCAACCGGAGCGAAGGCCACCGCCACCCCCTCTCTCACTGCTCTCTCTCTCTCTCTTTTCTTTCTCCACGGGTCGTGAGACTTTGCGAGATCGTCGCCGGTACTCGGGAAAGGGGCGGTAAGCGACGTAGTAGCATTCTCGCGCAACGGCGATGGAGTAAGTACGTGCGCGGGACGGCAGCGGCCTGGGGCGAAAGAGGAATAGAAAGTGTATCGGTGTGAGAACAGGAGCGAGAGAGAGAGCACAGTGGTGGAGGTTGAGGAAAGAAAGAGAGGAAGCGCGTGAGACGGTGTGCGGGCCACCACCGGCGCGTCGTCTGCTCCGGACGCTGAGCTTTGTCGTCGTCTGCTGCTGCGCGGCGTGGGGCCAGCCGAAAGGCCACAGAGAACGCATGGTTTTGACTCCGGTGGGCGCAGTTCAAGGTGTGTCGTTGTTGTATTTGTCGCCGCGAGTGAGTGCTGACGGTCAACGCCCAAGTGTGCGATTGGAGCGACCGATGTGCCAGTTTTTGTGAATCGTGAAGGTGTTTCTTCTCTCTCTTTTCAACAAATTCTCCCACTGTTCTGCATAAGACTACTGAGGCTATCGTTTCTAGTAGAGTGGTAGAGAAAAGGTGTTCGTACTGGGCGAATCCTGGAGTGTCTGCATTGCGAGGCCTCGCGGAGACAACGAAACTTCGAAATTGTTGGCGGAGTGGGACTTCAGCGACGTCGGTGGACTCAGTGAAAGTACCGGGGAAGAAAACTTTTCCTCAGCTTCGTCGCATGTGAGTGTGTACGACATTCTCTTTTAGGCAACTTCTTAGCTTTAGGACATACTCGACGCATGAGGCGGCTGAAGGTGATATTGTCACCGCGGCACACTAAAGAACGCTCAATTTTGAGAGGTAATCAAGCTCACATTGTTTACGCTGCAAAGAATCAAGAACGACAAGAAGAAAGTAAACTTAAAGGAAAGCACTTTTTGTTGACTGCAAAAGAAGGTGCAAGTTGCGCATTGTTACCATTCGAGTATCACAAATTGTTTATTGATTGCATACTAAAGCTTTCTGGATATCACGGCGAAAGGTTTATCGCACGGTATATCATTGAATTTTCTACCGTGTGCGCCGCCTTCTGGTGTCGGCGGTGTGCTTTAAAACATGCACCGCAAAAATAAATTGCACCGGCAAACAACCCTGTCCAATAACGCAATCAGCTGACTTCACTATGTGACATTGGTGGTTAACAGCGTTAGCTAAAATACCGCGAATAACTTTCAAATTCTTAATGGTGGTAGTTTCATTGCATCTTGAGATCATGATCACCTTACAGTGAGAATTCTAAGGCGGACGTATTTGATAACAACAAACAGTTTATATACTTCAGGGTGGCTTGAAGGCCTCGTGCATCGCGGTAGTTGGCTTCATGACGAGGAGACACTTGAGATGTAGTGTCATCTACGCTGGCCCATGTGTGTGCTAACAGTACAGGCGCATTTCAATGTTTTAAGTAATAACATCGGCTCAAGCGAGCTAACTCACAATGGAAGCGTTTTATATAGCTACGTGCACTTTGTGTGTGACAGTTGAATGAATTCTACTGAATCGCCAAAAAAGAAAGAAAAAGTCTTGCTCGTCGTTCCTGGTAGTAAAAAAAAAAAAAGGGGGGGTGGGGGAGAAACAAAGCAAATGCACTCCACGCAAAAGTTCTGTGTAATATTTAAGGACAGTAATTATTTATGCTAATTTGAAGTTGCACTAATGGCATTGTCTCGTTTCACTGAAATGCGGACACGTACTCCAAAAGAACGTTACGGTTGCCATAACAAAGCCACTGCGGAGAAAGGCAATTAAGTAATGGGTAGTGGTACGTAACGGCTCTATCGCTGCGTTCGAATTTCATGGCGTGACATATTCTGGAGCTTGTGCTTTACTTTGAACTTTTAGAGAGATGATCGTGTATCAATAAACTGCCCCTCAAAAACGTCCATGCCAAAATTGCACACAACATTTCCGTGGAGTGCTTTTGAGTGCCTGAAATTGTACTCAGTCGTCCACTTGTTGCAGCTTGATCGTAACTTCATTATGATATGACCACACTGGGCATGAACTCGAACATAGGTATACGGAATGATTATGCATACTTGCAGGCTCTCAGAAGTAGCTGTGATTAGGATAAATAATGTAACAAACATGTTTCCCGGGAAGGTGACTCCCTTAGCGCTCTCTTGTATGTTTTAGAAAAGGTCTTTCATATCGCTGAAATCTTCATTACAGTGCCCCACTCGTTTCACTGGTTCTACGATAGTTTCTTTGTTGTTTTGTTTTCGCTATTTCAGTTTGCTTTCTTCATACTGATGTCTTTATTTAGTTCATTAGCGGCTCTAATTTAGCGCTCATGCGCCAGTTTAGTGTCACACTTCGCCACTAGATAATTAGTGCGTGAGTGCGTAATAGTTGCCAATAAAACACACATTCACCGCATAAAAGGCATTAGGCGCATGAGAATCTTAAACCACGTGCGTTCGATAGTTGAATTTTTAGCGTCACTTGTGATCCACCCTTGCTGACCTATGTCCGTATTCACGAAAACCTTCCCTTAATACAAACGTCATTTGTCATCATCCAGAGCCCTTTCTTTATAGGTAAGCCCCGCAACTTAATTGGCAGGAATATTATGTTACTGAAAAGAATTGCCAATTAACACCAGTGCACATATGCTTAACGCTTAAAAGCAATCCGCAGTCCTCCGCTGCGCTATGCCTCATAATCGTATCGTGGTTATGGTTTGTAAAGCTCCAGAATTACAATTTTGTAAATTCCTCATTGGGAGCGAAAGAATCACGTCTAAACACGAGTTCTAGCTGGTCTTTTACGGTATCCTGACGTATTTAAGAAAACACTTCTCTTACAACCCTGAATGAAATGCTGGCAGGAATGACCAAACCACTGCTGAGTTTCGGGAACCCATTGAATGAAGTCGAATTTTTTTTTTTTTTCGCTGACTTTTCATACTGTCCATCCTGCACAGCCACTACCGTTGAAAAGCGAGTCGCTTAGAATCGATGTTCAGCAGTTCATTTCACAGAGCCTCAATTTTTCGTGCACGTCTAAGTTTGCGTGGCAGTACGCTCGCAGACGAATCAGAGGTGAAAGCCTCGTTCAACGTATAGGATCCAAGCCGGGAGTGATTGATTGATTTCTACGGTTTTACGTGCCAAAACCACGATCTGATTACGAGAGACGCTGTAGTGGAGGTCTCCGGAAATTACGACCACCTGGGGATCTTTAACGTGCGCTGACTGATATCGCACAGCACACGGGCCTCAACATTTCGCCTCCATCGAAATGCAGCCGCCGCGGACGGGATTCGATCCCGCGACCCTCGGATCAGCAGCCGAGTGCCCTAGCCACCAGACCACTGTGGCGGGGCTCGCAGGGAGCGTGCGGCGGCATCCTCGCTGGTTCAAAGGGGGATGTCCGACGCGCGATTATAGCTCACTTCGCACATCGTGTGTCTTCGCCCCGCGATAGCGGGTTAGGAGCCGCTTGTTTCGCTTGGCCCCATGCCCGAACTAAACCCCACCTTCCTCTTACATGCACCCCCGTCCTCGCCCGCGAAGCTATTGCGCAATCGCTATATTTCTCGCGAGAGTCGCCTCGCCCGGAATCGTGTTGTGTGTGCGTGCTACCGTTCGTTAAAAAAGAGGGTTTGCTTCTGGCAAATATACGTGCAATCTCGTACGAAAACAAGAAAGGGAAGTCTTCGAACACCTCCTTTCTTTTATTTCTTCCTTCTCTCTCTCTCCCTCCCGGTAAGTCTTCGAGCACGTCTTCTTTATTTCTTTGCTCTCTGTCTCTCTCTCTGTCGTCGTGGTGGTGTTTATCAGTGTTTTGCGTCGCTCCTACACGTTGGCCCCGGGCAAACACAAGCGCGGGAGGCACAAACGCCGCGCAGAAACGAGACGTCGCGTAGATATCGACGTTGCCCTTGCGCCGTCGTCGCGACGATTGATCGGCGAAAGATGCCGTTACAGTAGCTCGGCAGGCCGGGTGTCGCTCGCGGCTTTTTTCTGCAACACTTAGGACACGGAAGGGGGGAGGGAGGGGGAGAAGTCTATCGGCGGGAAAGCGTAGTAGCGCTTCCTTTGTGCTCTCTTTTATTATGTCTTTGTCTGGATGTTCCATTCTGGTCTTCTGACGTCTTTATACCGAACACGACGGGTGGTGAACGATAAGTGTGTTTTATGCAGCACAGTGAGGGGCGGATGCAGTCGTTCGGCATGATTCGCTAGTCAAAAGACGAGTCCTTCAATGAATACGAAAACTAACTAGCTAACTAACCAACTAACTAACTGAATAACGACCAATGAATGAATGAATGAATGAATGAATGAATGAATGAATGAATGAATGAATGAGACATCATTTGGTTTGGGACATTACGGCTGCTTCCCTAAGGGAAGACGTGGTATGACATTTGTTACACTCAGCATCTTTTTCCTTTTCTTATTTAATTTAGAAGGCCCACATCCTCTAGGCCAAACCAGTCTGTGCCATTTTCGTTGCACAGGCAATGGCAAGTGTGTTAATAAGCTTATTCACAGAGCTATAGTCACGAGGCACAATCGAAGACGAAGTAGTTTTATAGCACAAAGAGCCACCACCTTCGCTTACCTTCGACCATTTATCATCACAGGTTAAACAGCGCACTTGCGACCTTATTCAACCCCCATTGCTTTCAACTTTATTAGACTTGGATCACTCGCTCATTTTTATTTTTTCTCAAACGACACCCGCTTTGCCCACGCCTGCTCGCAGCATCAGTTTTCTCGGTTTATACCTACGTTAGGTGCACAGGTCCCGTGCCTCTTTCGCGGTGTGCGCGTGTTTTGCGTGCGACGTCAGTGGACCGCAGCCAAGGTTTATGACGACTTACAGGTCCTATTTCTAGTATATTTTCTTCGTCTTGCGAAGGACGCCTTTTGCTGTTTTGTTTTTTTACCGGACCGCACCTGTCGCCAACTTTAAAGGCAACCATGGCGCCCAGCCGTCAGCTATACCGTTAACTTCGAGCGCCTCCTTAGTAGAAGGCCTATTTCGCACGTACGACAATGCATACGCAATATCGCAATAAATTTGGTTGTTAGCCCGGCGAACGTGTGTCTGTGTGTGTGTTCTTTTCTATGTCCGTGTCCTGTATTGCTGGCTTTTCGTCGAATTTAATACGTAATGTCAGGACGCCTGGGTATACCATTTTCAAAAGGGGAGCTTACATACTGTGTATTTTTTGCTGACAGTTGCCGCAGTAAAACAAAAAAAAAAGTTATTCTTTAAGCTACGTTATTATTGAACAAGAACTCACAAAGGCGCGATGACTTAACAAGATAATGAACGTAACTTTGCGCGGTCTTCTAGTAATGTGCTTCTACTCTGAAAGAAGGAAAGGATGCTCAAAATAGGCCGGAAGCTCTACCAGAGGTCGTTTTAGTTGGCTATACTTTTTCTTTGGATGTAACTTTCACTTAGTGATGGCGGGTGTTATGTTCGGCGGCAGATCGACGGGGAATAGTAGGCGACGGCAGCCTAGCGCATGGCTTTTCCGTAGAAACGCCGTGGTATTCACTCGGTGCGCTGTAAAAGCGGTGGCTTTGTTACCGCGACGCACGCGGTCAGTAATTGCTGTGACGTACATAGCTGCACAGCAGAGAGGACATGACGGGTGACAGGTCTCTTCACTGCGGCATCGTAGAGCATTTTCGGAGGAAACGAGGCATCCGAGAAAGGAACAACAGGGGGGGAGTCGCTTGCAAGAACAGCGGGGACTCCCTGTCAAAGTAATCCTTTGACCTTTCAGCGCGGTCGACTTGTCGCCAAGGGTCGCCCGTTCGGGGGAGATGACCCCGCCGTGGAAATGTACGGAAGTGCTTTTGGTGACAATAGACCTGTCTAGCAGCCCTGTTGAACGGGCGGATTGGATGCATGCTTCCGGGTAAATAGAGTGGCAATTTGGGCCTGCTGCAGAGTTCTGGCAAGTCATCACGGGACTAGCGACCGATGCTATCTTTCGGAGAAGCTCGGTGCAGCGAGCGGGTCGAAGTGTGGGAACGCGAAGGCGTAACCATAGGCTCTCGTGGAGAGAGTGAACAGGGGTTTTATTGGTGAAGTGCTGCATATGGGTTGGTCCCAGAAGGCGGTCGCAGAAGCGATCAGGTGTATTTAACCGAGAACAGGTAAGAGAGGGAGAGAGGAGAGCTTAGCGCTAACTCGGGTCGCAGACGCGGCAGGGTGGTCAGAGGTCGAGCTTGGCGCTGCCTCTGACGAGTTATGATGAGGTTTGAAAGCTTGGTGCTTATTCACGTTTAAGTGCAAACGTTAAGGGCTCGGGATGAACCACTTGGTGTGGTTTGAGCCCAGTTGTGTTGTTCTGATGTCTGTGACAGTACTGGCCGCCTCGGCCAAGTTTGTAAATAGTGTACAGTGTGAATAAATCTACGTGTTTGCCGTGAGGACATCTTGCTCCAGACTCCGTCCTTCAACGTGTCGCCGCGGTCATCGGAACCAACCGAAGGAGAAGATCAACTCCCAAAGTTTAACTGCGGGCTCTTTTCCAGGTTACAGAGCACCGTTCGTGACAGCTGTCTGTCACTGTGACAGCACGGGCGGCGAGAAGCTGGTGTGCGAATGCTTTGTCAATGCTGACAGAATTTTTTGCGTGAGGCGTGCCAGCTTAGCGACGCAGCTAATTTATATATGTATTAAACAAGCATAGTAACATAAGGAAAGTGGCCAAAGGTTGCAAAACGCCCTGTTAAAATTTCTTTTTTAGAGTCATATTCTGGCGCCTATAGGTGCAATCACGCTAAGATTATGAGGCATGCTGTAGTGACAGGTTACCCTTGATTAATTTCGATTTTCTCGGGATCAGGGCCCGTATTCACGAAAACAACTTACGACAAAAAAGCTCTTAAGAGAAAATTTCAGCCAATGCCGCTGCTGGACATATCATTAGAGGCGCTTCCCGACCAATGGCAAAAAGCACTTACGAAAGAGAAGTTTTGTGAATTCGGCCCCTGGTGCACTAGAATCTAAGGTGTCACCCCCCCCCCCCCCTTTTTTTTTTTTACATTTCGCTCCCAATAAAAATACAGCCACACTGGCATAAACTGAACCCGCTTCATCGAGCGTCCCAGCGGAACATTTTTCTGAAGTTCGGAACAATTGAAGGCCGATATCGCATACCCCGTACAGAAACTATGCGTGACTACGGATATAACCGCATGTCGTATAGTTCGCAGCTACAGCCGTCAGTCAACTTCCACGCAATGCCACCATTTAGACGCATTTAGACGACGTGCCGCTCAAAACAACCTTTTCGGTATATATACCATCTCTCACGATAACCAAGCCAACAGCGCCCATCAAAACGCTAACCGGTTACACAAACACCGACCGCGGATGAATGGGCACAGACCTAAACAGTCGTCCCTGATGTGCGATTAAGAAGAAGATGATGATGAAGGCACCGACATAAGCGACTCACGTACGCTTGTCACGCATCCAGGCGGGGTACCCACCCGTCTTTGTCACCGCTTGGTTTATTTTCGCCCTTCGCTCGCACCTCTTGGGGCTGAGACGTTCAGAGATAGGAGCTGCGAGGCGCTCTCAGATGCCGCAGGCGAGATACCACGCAAAAGAACACAGCGCGGAGCCGAAGCGGCTGCTACACGGCAATATGAAAACATTCCATAAATTATGAGCCCTACTTCATCGCTGTTTTATGCTGACCCCCCCCCCCCCCCCCCCGAAAGAAAAAAAAGAAAGAAAACATGCGCATCTACGTGGAAGCCAACAGTTGCCGAAATTGCTATAGAAAGACACGGGCAGGGTTATAATCGTGGCGTCATTTCTCGGCCTCATTCACTTTTCCTTTCATATTGCATATAGTGTAGCTCGAGCGTTGAGTGCTAACGCATTTGATAAGCGCATACATACACGAAGCGACAGCGGGGCGTTGCGTTCATGATTCAACCTTGGTATATAATGGAAAGGTGAAAGGGCTTGGCCATGCGAATAATAAAGGAACGGCGCACCGTGGCCACAATAGACGCAGACCCCGCGGACCGTGCAACGAATAAAGGTTGCCACGAGAAACGGCGTTCCCTTCAATTTCTCCCTCTTTCTTTCCGCTGGCTTTAGTGCGAAATCGTAAAGAAAAGAAAATAAATAAGGCAGAACGGGAGGCACTCAGACAGGTCCCGAAATATTACGTGTACACAAGGCCGGCGCTATTGCGACTAATGGATGGCTATTACGGGACCAGGAGCTCGCCTAAAAAGAGAGAGAGAGCTCAGGGCCTGATGGTGGTAGTGGGCTTCTTGGGCGCCCCGGGAGGTCGTTATTGACTTGGCGATTGGGAAGTGTGACAAAGAAGCGTGCACGTTAGTACGCTGCAGTACCGTATGTTATGCCGCTTCGATCATCACAGTGGGGCTCATAAACAAGGGCGGGAAGAAACGTGTTATGACGCAGCTGAGAAGCGAAAGATTTGTGGAAGCGTTATACAAAATATGTCAGTGTCAGCTCACGCATGAAGGTGCACTTTGGTTCTGCTGATGATTTTTACGGAGTCTCGCTCTCAAAAGTTTCTCTGACGGCACGGAAGCCTCATTCATTATGAGGTTCAGAAGCTCACCTGTAGTAATGTTGTTGTTGTTGCCGCCGCCTCTACAGTTGGGACATATTCACGAGGGAGATTGGCTGCACTGCAGATAACGATATATCTGAACAAAAAAATTAAAAAAGCCAAAGTGGGGTGTTCGGGAGGTTCAAGAGCGGCTTCATCCTCGACTTGATAATTTCTTGAGCACCACCGAGTTGCTGCGGTTGTCCACAACAGTCGCCCACATACTGGCTCTCTTCGTCGACTGCGCCCAATTACATAATTCTGCACGTAATAAACAGCCACTCTTCGAGTCGCTGTTTTTAACCTACCTGTGTTCTTTACTCTCTTCTCCTCCTTACAACCAATTCAAAAGCTGTAGAATACACATATGCTTCTTGCCTGTTTTTATAGTGTAAACGTAAAGACGGTAGGTCGGTACATACCGACTCCGCACCTCCTGACATGGAAGCGTATTCGGGCGCCACTCTTTGAAGCATTTTTCTACTACGCTGTGGCAAGGCCAACCTTTCTCAATGGCTCACTGACAGATACACAAGGCGGGTGGTCAGCAGTGAACGCGGACGCTCACGCATTCTGTCTCTTGTAAAACCACAGCACCGGAACGACCCATCGCGACTGAAAACATCATCAACGTTGGCCTCTCCTTCCACATTGCCGAACCCTCATTACCTTATATATATGCAAGTCACCTGTGCGGACCCCCTATGCGAAAGTGACCCATAGAGTGACTTCCACACGCCGAGAGGTCATGATAAACAATACCAAAGGCGCCTACACCGCATCAGACTGAACGACGCCCATACGAACTACTTCAAAAGCAAGAATGAACCGTCTGACTGGCCAATATACCTTCGATGTAACGTCACTGAAGACATGCAACATGTTTTGCACGAGCGCAGGCGCTACGCGTCTGAAGGACAGTCTCTCAGACCTTGAACACACCATCGACGAGGCGGCAGTGTTACTTCAATGGTACTCTACCCTGGAACGGCAGCACGCTCTTAATCCATGGCAAAGCACCACCTGTGCTTTATGCGCCACGAAAGCGCTGTTGATATTGTCACGTGGTCGTGACGCACGCAGCACTCAAGGCGAAGCACGCAGAACTCAAGCGATGCCTTGCGGGCCACGAGCCTAAACGAAATAGCGTAATCTCTCTCTCTCTCTCTGTGTGTGTGTGTGTGTGTGTGTTTGCAGTGGTTATCAATGCATATATGATAATTATAATAATCGCCACCCGGCCCTTGGAGTAGCATGTCAAGCGAACAACCAGGTTAACATCTCCAACATTTCATTAACGCATGTTTCTGTATTTTTGTCTGTTCCATATCTGTATTTTTGTCGTTCCATATCTCCGCACTTTCAAGGCACTGACCGCTTCGGCCCCATGTTCTTGAAGCGGCTTGCCTCGTCTTCCTACATCGAGAATTCTCACTGATGTTAAGGGTTGAATCAATTGATGCGCGAACGCTTATAACGTCGAGGACATGTTGAGAGTGTGTCGTGTTCGTTCTGTGGCTTTTGTGTCACGACAGTTGAACACACTGTACCGGAATGTCCCACATTTCTTAGGCAACGATCACTGCAGCTGAAGGAACATAGAGTGCTTGGTGTAAGGGTAGAGGCATCTGCTATGCGAAAATGCGAGGGCGAAAATACACATAAAACAAGATCTGGTTCATGTGCTCCTTCGCCTATTTGTGCTGAAGTTTACCACGAGCCAACTGACCAATCCCAACGTTATTCTGAACTAAGGAGGCTCGACACTCGATCACTCCATACATCCGAGTCAGGCGGGCTCTTGTGACGCGACCAGCAGGCTAATCGTGCACTGCAAAACTTTACTTCACGAAACTTATTTGGCTTCCAGTTTGCAGAGCATTTTTCTCCATTCCTACTTTCATCTATATTTCCTGCCCACTTGTTTTCTTCCTTCCACTTTCCTTCTCCCCATCTTCGTCTCTTCTTCCGTTCCTTCCCAGCGAAAGAGCAGGGGGGGGGGGGGGGTGTGGCCCTCCCGCTAACACTCGTCAGCCTGCTCGTTGCTAATTCCCCCTTCATTCATCGCATATTTATCTCCACGCATCAAATAACGATTACATAATCGAACTACCGCGTCTCTTCCACCGAGATCATTTAGAACGTCGTAATCGGCGAGCCTCAGCAGTCGTGCGTGAAAGGCCGCGATCGCGGTTACGACCCCGGGAGTGCGCCCCCCCCCCCGCCCCTCCCCCAGTCTATATATCCGCGTGTGTGACGCGAACGCGTGAATCAGTCCGACCGCAGCCGAGATATATACTCAGCCACAGCCGAGGCAACCTCTTGCACGGTCGCTTCCAGTTGCACGTTTGCCCAGGCGTAGCCTCCCCCCCCCCTTTTTTTTTTTTGCACTTCAGCTTCGCTCTTTCCGTTTCTTCCCTTTACGAAGAGTTCTGTGACACCCCGCACCCCCACTCTGGAAAGTCTAAAAAAGGGGGAGGGGGCGGCTCCCCCGCTTAGCGTTGGGCGATGTGCGACGACGTTTATTTCTGGTGCCAAGGTAGT
The DNA here is from genome assembly GCA_013339685.2 of Hyalomma asiaticum. Taxonomy (NCBI): domain Eukaryota; kingdom Metazoa; phylum Arthropoda; class Arachnida; order Ixodida; family Ixodidae; genus Hyalomma; species Hyalomma asiaticum. The sequence goes on from CM023484.1 coordinate 56,872,047, forward strand.
GCGACTGGCGGAGTCTAATGCGAAGTCGTCCTGAACTCTGCCTTCTTTTCTTCTCTCCTTTACATTACTTTTTTTCGGTCTGCCTTACTATTTTTTGCTACCGACCGCGCTCATCTGCCACCGCGACGCCTTATCCACGACGCCCTAAGGTGTCCTGGAGTGACGTCGAAGCGCGAAATAAAGAGAAAAAAAAAAGAATGTAAGGCACAATGGGCTGCGACAGAAGGAGATACCGTGGAGGTCGGCCTATGCCAGTATATGCTACAACAAAAGCCACAGTGGAACAGGCACAAAGGTGTTTACTTTGGGTAAGGGATGACGCAAGCGGTGGGATAAAACGAGGCGCCGCACCCGCCGTATAGCCGCCATCAGCAGCGAACTTAGCCGAGCTTGCCAGCGAACGACTGTGTCGTGGCCTCGTCGCCCCGTTCCTTTGTTTCCAGTGTCTGTCTCGCTTGCTTTCCCTCATCTTTGTTTGTTACTTCGGGTCCGCTTTATTTTCGCTCCGCAGTTGGTCCTCTTCCGCTGGGTTGAGAAACGTACGACGTCATGGAAGAATCGACGGGTGACGTACGTCACACGTTTCTCGTTTTGGCGTACGTTTGTCGGTGCACGCTCCTTGGTACCCGGTCGCTGGAAAACGATCGTTGGTATGGGCTCATCGGTAGTAATCAGTTAGTATGTATGTCTTAATTCGCGCTTGAAACGGCATAAAGGGCGCGCTACTTGCGTTTGCAAACAAGGACAGATGTTCAAGGGAAGATGGACGATTGAAGTGGTGAACAGAACGTTGAAAATAATGAAAATTACAACAGCTCCCGCTAAAGGGGACCATGAGGCGATGCGAAGCAGCAAGGGGGGTGCACACCGCGTTTGCATCGGTTTGACGCTAGCAGACGCTGCCTGCGTCAGCGTTGTCACTCGCGGGCGAGGGAGCGTTCTCGTTCCGTGCGATCTGGTAAAGCGTTCAACGAACAAAGGGCGTTTCCATTGTCAACGCGCGCCGTTCGGAGGGGAGGCGTGTGGAGAGGGTCACGAGGAGAGGGGGAGTGGAGAGGATGTGTGTGGAGAGGGTTTGCGCATGCGCAGTAAGGGTGGTCACGCCACACACCACCACCGGATTGAACTCCGCCATAAGATGCTTCGCATCTAAAGAAAAGTGGAATGTCGCTGGAGCAGACGTAGCTCTCACTAAGGACGGAACAATGTCGCTGGCATTATCCGGTATAGGGGCGCAAACGCTCCCCGCTATAATAATACCTGGGGTTTTACGTTCCTATACCACCACATGATTATGAAAAACGCCGCAGTGGAGGGCTCGGGAAATTTCGACCGCCCGGCGTTCTTTAACGTGCACTGACATCGCACAGCACACGGGCCTCAACATTTCGCCTCCATCGTAATGCACCCGCCGCGGCCGGGATAAAAACTTTCCCCCTGTTTCTGATGCGACTGCACTGCAAGAATGCACAGCTTAGCACAGAGCAGAAGACAAACTTAGCCGTGCTTGGCTAGGAAGAAGATGGGAAAGCGACACTTCCCCCACCACCACCGCCGCCACTAACACCATGGCTGGGCACTCCACGACCGGACTAAAGGGGGGACGTATGCAAGCGTCCCATTTCCTTCGGTCCTCCAGCGGCCTATTACAGCGACGCTGCACCATCCAGTGATGCTACGTAGCAACCTCTGAGCACTGGTGCATTCACATAGGAGATCACTAAATGGTGCCCATAATTGTAAAAATTCATGGTCGGAATACAAGGTCAGGAAACGCGGGCGGTTGCGTCGGTCTCCCTTTACAGTCTGGCCATGTCAGCACCGACGTCGATGATACATGCTTTTTTTGGTTAAGGTAGCAGTGTTCAGTCGTAACGACTTGGACAAATGTTAAAGCTTTCGAAATTCATTTTTAGTACGAAAGGGATTAGGTTAAAAGGCACTTGCAGACAAGAAATGCTCCCGATGCTTCACATTTAGTGGGCGCTTTGCGCGTGCTCATGCACCGCCTTTTTTTTCCAGAATGTAAAAGAAAACTTGTGTGACTATGAAGGTTGAGCGGAAGTATCATATAAGAGGTATTCGATGACACAAATGTACCCTGTATTCTGCCCCGTTTGAAGCTCATTGATGTTTACCTGTGTTCCTTTCTGGGGACAGTTATACCGAGCTCTGCCATTGTAGCTAGAGTACAATGTACTCTGAATCTATTACTTGTGTTCTAAACAAGATGAAGAAAGAGTGCGTCGATTTGACCGGTGCATAGCCTCTCGCAAAGCATATGCGCTTGTGCATAGCTTCGCGTCACGAGAGCATAAGCCCTCTCGTGGTGTACAAGCAGCTTCTAGTATATAGGCATGAATAGCATAGACAAAGAAAAAAGAAAGTTTTTAGGGGCGAAGCTCCTTAGAGTGTGGGTTGTTCCCTCCTCTGCCACCTCGCGCCGCCGGGAGGCTCGCGCTCGCCCTCGGCGCGTGCCTCCCGGCGCGCGAGCTCTCTCACTGTTCCATCTGCTGTCTTGTGAGAAAGAGAGAGAGAGAGAGTCAAAGGCGCGGCGCGATGGCTATGGAAACGCTTTTTCTTCGATGAACGCTGTACAAGCTCGCAAAGAAGGAGAACGCGCCCTCACCCGCGAGAGACAACGTTGGCGCAGGCAGCGTCTCCAGCAACGCCACCTAGAATTTCTAGGTGGCGTTGCTTCTAGCGAGTTTCTAGAGTTACTCTATATGCTACCGTAGGTAGCAGAGTTGCGCGTAGGTCCGCCATCTTGGCCAGCAAGCAACCAAAGCTATGCGGCGAAGCCACGCTCAGTTTTTGCAGGCGGCATCCGCAATCGAGCATGGGAAGTTTTCCAACGCTCGTAGAACGCTTTGAAGCCTAATAGCAAATAAAAACGCAGCGACAGCTCAGTGACGAGACAGATTAAAGGCGTTGCTCTTTTTAACACGCGCCACGAGATGCAGAACGATAAAATGTCAGGTGTGTGTGTGTGTGCTTCACTCCTCGCAACTTTTGACTTGACAGCGTGTGTACACATTGCTTATTCCAGGCGCACCGGCCAAATGCAGCATTCATTTTCCTTAGTGGTTAGTATCGCACTGAGCAGTTTTCAAGCCGAAACCGCATGTATAGGATTATCCGCACGAATGCGACGCGATACGAAATGGGCTGTCGCGCGATGGGTCACATGGTCGGTCACTCGGTTATTGGAAATCTAGAAATGATCGCTTGTCATACAAGCGAAATCCAGCCGTAACAAGCCGGTTCATGTTGTACGTAAGAGATGTCCTGCCGGTAGCCACAGAAGCGCGCTTGCAAACAACTGTCAAGGCTATCTAACACCGAAATAAAACTATAACGCAATGCCAATTTTCACGGCTTCACGGCAAAACAGCTCCGACAGAAATGCTGCGGGGCTAATCTCTGGCCACTGGGAAAACGTAATATAGAAATACCACTTTCTCAGCGCTTCGAGTTGTCCCGCAACATGCGCGTCTTGAAATCAAAGCTCGGAACGCGCTCCAACGCAGACAAAAGTTCCGCCGCGGCGGCGCCGAGAAGCACAAAAATTGGCTTGAACGTCACCTTCTCTGCAATGCTCGGTTGCTTCGCTGCTGGCGGCGTTTGGAAAACAAACGCGCCACTCTTTACGCTAGCATAAATATACAGTAACTCTACGAGTTTCTTGATTGAAAAATACCGACTGCTCGCGCTGGAGAACCGTTCACCGGCCACCCATATATATATATATATATATATATATATATATATATATATATATATATATATATATATATATATATATATATATATATATATATATATATATATATATGCACTGGTTCTTCACTTGCAATGAAGTGCCGGTGGGAGATTTCACTTGTGCGTAGTTGAACCATAAGGCGGAGCCCAACGCCGCAGATAACAAGGAGATAACGCAAGCAGCTTGCGCGGCCGGAGCGGCGGTGACCATGGGCGAGTAGCGAGTGACGAAAGACGTGGGGGCGGCGACATCGACGTCACAGACGCTCTTTTCGCGCCCTGTTTCGGTTTCGAGGAGCCTGCCACGTTGAACTAATTGTTCATGTAGCTCCGACATGCGTTGCGCTATTCAAAATTTGATCGTTGGCACAGGTAGTGTCGAGGACGGGCTCCAAAGTACTCATTTGCTGTAGCCACCAATTGCTGATAAGTAAAAAGTTAATTAGCGTAGTTTCTCCAATTACGCGCACAAGTGCGGCAATTGTTCTGTATCTAGAGGCCGCCAATCCGTATAGTCAAATGGTACACAAGACATTCCCGCGATTTATGTTTTTCTAATTTAAAAAAAAAAGTGTGTTGCAACTAAAAAAAAAAACACCCTGTATATAGGCACTGGATCTTGACCTGCAATGTAATGCCGGTGGGAGATTTCTCTTGTGCGTAGTTGAACCGTAAGGATTCGAACTCGGCACGATCTACGACGTGGGAGCGCAGGAACTCCACAAAGAACACGAGCATAAATGTCAACGCGTGTGTAAATATACACACGCGTTGTCACTCATTTACATGCATGAGTGGGCGGTGTCGCGGGTGATTTACGGTAACACCGAAACATCCCCAGTGCTTCGCCCGCTCGTCTCGGTTCACTTCGTGGAGATGCATGAATTTTTTTTCCCGTGCCATGCATCCTCCTTGAATTCTTTAAATCTCCATTGTACCAACGACGATCTCGGGAAGGCTATACTGAGCTCTCCGATAGCAGAGTACTCTCAATTGTTCACCATTTGTTCAAAACACTTCTTCTGTAGAATTTCACTTCATTTCCGCCTCGAGACAGCCTCACAGAGCTCTTCCCTAGTAGAGTACCATGTACTCTGAATCATTCACCGACAAACACAAAGTACCAGAGAAAAGGCATGTTATTGTACTGAACTGATACTCTGAGCACTGCATTCACAAATGAGAATTACAGCAGGCCGCAAGCCGATGACCCACTGGAATTTTTCAAGAAACTGCGCAACTATGGCGAAACCTTAAACACACAGTAGACCAAACCACAGATGGAATACCAATTGAAGAACTAGTACCATTACATACAAGCTACCTGCTAGTAGAAGGAGCGCTAGAAGATAATAATAAAAGCAAACCGGACCCAAGGCGATGACGACTAATGTTGACTAGCGTATAATAAGGTTGTCAATAGTACAGTCATGTGTTGGTTAAGTTGTAGAAATTCAAATACTGTTTACGCACTATCCATTAACTTAACTGCTAAGTTGCAATTTTCCGAACGATTTTTTTCTTTCATTCAACCTTTCTCATTGCCACCTGAGCTCCAGGTTTACGGTGATTAATACGGCACATATAGAGATCACTGATGTTCACAAATAACCCGTAAAGTTACACGCATATACACAAAGGGGTTACTCATAATAACGTACTGCTTACGCACTACCCATTAACTACTAAGTTGCGAGTTTCCGAACGATTCTTTCTTTCATTCAACGTTTTTCATTGCCACCTGGCTCCAGGTTTACGGTGATGAATGCGGCACACATAGAGATCACTGATGCTCACAAACAGCCCGTAAAGTTGCGCGCATATATACAAAGGGGTTACTCATAATGACGTTCCATTGAAATACGTTGGACCTCAGCAATGGACAGCGAATGTACAATAATGGATCTGATCTGAAGATCCATTGTAACAGCGAAGCTGTTACAATGGATCTTGTGCTTGGTCGATTTTTTGCCGGTGTTGTGCGCTGTGCGATGGGCTTGGTGTGACGCAAGAGAAATAAGCCGACCCACTTTTGCTCTCGAAGCACTACATCATGGTGGTGGTTATGCGAAGCCCAATATGCGGCATTTACGCACGCTCTTCTTTCATAATTTGCGCTCGAACCGCCCTTGCCCTGAGCGCACTAGCTGCTACGTGATGTTGATTATGTAAAACCAAAGTGGCGATGAAGGGTGAAAAAGGTTTAGCTCGAAGCTGCGGGCTCAATTCTCGCAGCAGCAACATCATTTCCATAGCGCGAAATGCGAATGAAGAAAGCAAGTGTATCGTAAGGTCCCTAGATATTTTCTTCAATTTTTATAAAAAGCGATAAACGTAGAGACTGTCTTGCATCAGTGAACGGTGGATGATGAGGTACGGTCAGCAAATAATTATGAAAGGCGGAGCATCGGGACACCAAGCGTCGGCTATACTAAGGCAAATCCAGAATGACAAAGTGGAAGCAAGCTTCGTAGACGCCGCCGCGTACCACGACGGCAAGGCTTTTGCGGTTGCCGTAGTAGACACGCTGGGCAAGGTCATCAACTGTGCCTCGGTTCGGACAACAGATCCGGAAGTGGCCGAGCAAGTGGCCATAGCACTCGCCATGCAAGACGGTCGGAGAGACAGGGTGTATAGCGATTCGAAAGCGGCCGTCAGGGCATTCCAGAAAGGCCGGGTAGCCCGGCAAGTATAGTTCAAATCCTGAAAGGCGCCGAACACGACGGCAGCTGTACACATTCGATACATTGGTTTCCTGCCCATATCGGGAAGATCGAGGGGGTTTATCTGAACCTCAATGAGTCCGCCCATGAGGCTGCGCGTGGCTTTACCGACTGCGCTGCCCTCGGATCGGGCGACTCTCCCCCCGGACACAGAGACGCTCCAGTCACACACAATGAAATTACTAAATTCTTTTACTTAGAGAGACGGGTCTTCCCGCCGCCCCATTCTAAGCTAAGCAGGCCGCAAGCAGTCACGCTTAGACTCTTGCAAACTAACTCCTACCCAAATCCTGTGTCACTTAACAACATGTACCCCGATATTTATCCTGATTATTCTTGCGCGGCCTGTGGAGGGCCTGCTACTTTGTGTCACATGCTCTGGGAATGCGGGTCGTTGGGCCCGAAGTTCACCAAGGAAGAGTGGGATGTGCTTCTGCGAAGTCCCGTCTTTCAAGACCAAATCCTGGCTGTCCAGCGCGCCCGTGACCGGGCCCGCAGACCTGTCGGTCCCCTCCTGGGATTAGCCGGGTGCGCGAGTTATCGCGCTTTGCTGGACCAAGTAAAGTTTGTTCACTCACTCACTCACTCACTCACTCACTCACTCACTCACTCACTCACTCACTCACTCACTCACTCACTCACTCACTCACTCACTCACTCACTCACTCACTCACTCACTCACTCACTCACTCACTCACTCACTCACATCGGGACACCGCCAGTGGATAAAGAGCGTTTTTGGCGCAGTACGAATGGATGACTAATATAAGTAGCAGGTCATGGCAACAATAATTTTACACTCTTGCCAGTTACGTCACGACTAAGGGTAAAAGAACAGTTTCGCTGTAATGATGGTTTTCACGTCGTAGAACTGGCTTGAATTTTCTATCTGTTTGTTGTTGTTCTTGTTTACACTCTCTGGATGTCGCTTGATTAGCTCGACGGAACATTGACTAAAATATAGCAATCGAAGGCCTTTCACTGCTAAGGTGTAGGTGTACCCAATGGCGGACAGATGGAAGTGAAAAGAGGTCATGTGAAGTACGACCACGCGTTTCGGGCGGGGCACCAAAACGTGATTTGCCTTGCTTTCTTTGCATGTGTGGACTACCGAGTAGTTTTCGCAATCAGCTGCATTAAAATTGGCGGGTTGGCTGCTAATTATCTTCTTACGTTTAAATAATATAGAAAGAGGGCTTCATATTAACATAAGAATATGGAGGGAATGTAATGATATGAGGTTTCACTGCGTAGCTAATAAAAACAGTGAAAAGTATTATAGGTGTGGTTCATATAGGCGCTCTAATTGCCCTAATTTTCAGGCGTCAGGTACGACAGAGATTTACGAATCAGCTGCGCTATCGCGGCCAAATTATTGCGGCATTTTGTTGCGTATTCTAAGCGTCTTAATACATTTTGAATAAGGCAGAGAAAAGAAAAGAAAAAAAAAAGGGGGGGGGGGGTGGCATAACATCTAAAACACGTGCTTTTTTTCGTGTTAGCGTAGGCACATTTCTTCTTTTTCTTTTGCGTCGTGAGTGAACAAGCTTGAGCGAATCGCCCACGCATGATGAACTACAGCGCAAGCAATGACAAACACTGCTACAAGTTGTAATTCAGCGCTGTGTGTATCTGCCTTCCTGTGTGCAGTCTTTGTCATTGCTTGCGTTGTCGCATCACCTTTTTCGCAAACTCCTAGTTCCGCTTTCCACCTTTGAGACCCTCGCTGCCCCAATGATTGATTTGTGGGGTTTAACATCCCAAAACCAGCCCTGATTATGAGAGACGCCGTAATGGAGGTCTCCGGAAATTTCGACCAACCTGGGGTTCTTTAACGTGCACTGACATCGCACAGCACACGGGCCTCAACATTTCCCCTCCGTCGAAATGCAGCCGCCGGGACCGGGAATGGAACCCGCGACCTTAGGATCAGCAGTCGAGTGCCATAACCGCGAGACCACCGTGACGGTGCCCTCGCTGTCCCTTATGAAGACAATTACAGTTCCACGCTATGGCCGTAGCACGGCCGCACGATTTGAATTCTGACGATGCCATTTCCAGTGGCGCAGTAGTCTCCAGTGTTCTGTTGAAATGGAGCGCAGTTTTAGTGCATGCTGGTGACCTTGTACCCCTACAGAGTGCGAAAGTCGGGCGCTCTGTTGTGATCTTCGTCGAGTAAAGGCCGGTAAATAGGTCTTACCAGAATCTAGCCCGCGAAAGCCTTCTTTCTTCTATACCACAGCACTACGTCCACCAGTGTTGTAACGTTTCAAGCTCCCTTTTGCAAGCCATAATCCTTCGCTCCACCTTCTAAAGTCCGTCCCAGTGCTTAAAAAAAAAAAATAGTACTGCGCGCTTCTTTTGTACAAAAGGTCACGAATAGACGCACAGGCTTAAACACACATATACAATATTTTAGTATCGCATTGCACTTCGAAACACCTTACGTCCAGAGCAGCGCGCGCACATGCACCTCTAAAAAGGTTTCCCGCTGTGGTTTATGGCCGGCTTAAGCGTCGGACCTCTTCAAGCTCGTTTCAATAGAGAATAGAAAGAAAATAGAAAACATATAGAAAAAGAAACAGAGTATCTGCAGGAGGACAGAGATAACATGGGGAGCGGTGACATTTTGGAGGGCACATATATATATAAACGTCAACGGCGGACTTCATGCATGCATATCATATTCGGCCCGTGTATGCGTCCTGCAGGACCGCTCAAGTGCAACGCGAATTCTCGAGGGATCGCCCGCACCAGTGTTTCCTTTGCGTAGCCTTAAGCCTTCCCGGAACCGCCGGGAGCACGTACACATACAAGCGTCTCGTTTTTCGCGGCCACCCCTTTTTCGCGAGGATGGCATCATTTATGGAGGGGCGCCTATTTGTTTACCGGACACCCCTGTGGGCTTATCCGCGCAACTTCCCGCCCCCTCCCCCTTTCTCTCGCTCTCGCCAGTTCCCTCCGCTCCTCTCCGAGCGCCACGCCTAGTAACGGACACTCGCGTTGCCCTGTATTATAGATGAGAGGCAGGACGCCGCAGTGCTCTGCATCACTGCCCGCGCGGTATAGTTTGCACCAGTCCTTTGTAGTTGTTGTTTTCCCGAGCACTGGAATATGGGAGTAGGGTTGCAGTGGAGAGTGCAAGGAAAGAACAAGAAATGGCGGACAACTTAGTCATTGGGTTGTGATTGAATGAATGCGATCTTGTTACAACAGTCGGATAGCCGGTGCACTATCAAACATTAACAACAGCTCCAGCCAGCGTTCTCCCATACGACATCAGCCAACATTTAGCTAAGACTAGTCGACATTAGTTTTGTGCCGACGAGGGCTGGTATTATGGTAGTAAATACGGGAGCTGAAGTTGCGTGATTTAGCGAAGCGTTTTTGTCGTATACAGCACTGCCTGACCTGGTCCTTATCATTTTGTGTGTGTGTCCTCATGAATTTGGCGTCGTATCCAGTTACATAATTAGGGTAATCATCGCCGATATCCGGATAACCGGATATTGAAGGTGGGTGCGAGAATCCCAGGTACTGACACGTTAAATCCGAAAGAAAGGCCAAACGTAGGAGCAACAACGCCGCACCAATGTTATGCGGTTGCTTTGGATGCACATTGCGCTCAGTACGAAGATAATATTGACGCGACAGCGTTAAGGGTGCCTTGTCGCAAAAAAAAAAAAAATGCGGCGTTGACCATGACAAGGAAATGGCAATGACAATCGATGCAAAGAATAAAAAGAAACTACCAGGCCTGAGCACGGGGCGCAGCGCAGTCTCAGCGAAAGCTTGACTTTGTTGCATGCTCTCTCATCCTTCTCTTTCGGTCTTCTTATTTTGTTGTCGTCGTCGTCGTCGTCGTTGTTGTTGTTGTTGTTGTTGTTGTTTCCTCCATAAAAACAACATTTTGTTGCTGCTTCTTACCATCCCTTCTTCTTCTTCTTCGTCTTCTTCTTCTTAGCAGTCATCTTCTTTCCCTTCTTCTTAGTTATCGTCTTCTTCCTCTTTTCTTCTTTCTCTGCTTCTTTGTCTTCCCCATCTTCTTCGCACGTTGAAGGACACATGTTGGCACCTCATTCGTACATTTTGCGTTGTCAAGTTAACTTCGTGCTGTATGTGCTGTATTTATTACTTTACAAGAAAGGTGGTATACAATCTTTCGGTTATTTCTCGCTAGCGTATATGGAATAAACTTGGCCGTGTCCCCAGTGAGCGCATTATGTTAGAGACTGTCGAGTCAAGTCCAGATTCACAAATCTACAGAACGAAGCGCGCCGTTCTCGTTACGAGACCGAATACTGCATTGTTGAGACGGGGCCGAAGAAAACGCAGTCCCGGAAGAGTATGGGACACTGATCTTCTCACGAAAAAGGCTTCTTCGAAATTATTCAACGCACGAGCGAAGCGAAAGGACTCCAAGCCGAGCCGATCCATCCCTTAGAGTCGAGACGAAGCGAGGGTCATAAATGTGTTACAACTGCGATCCCACTACGTACTGTGCCGGGAAACTTCGTAAACATATGCATCGTAGTGGCACTGCGAAAATGTATATAGGGTGCGCATTTTTGTGGTGATTTTACATTTTCCTCACGTCGTAAAGGGCGATCATCATCTTTTAAATGCGAGTCGCTAGCACGACGGATTCCGGCCTGACGGCGTGTCTGGCGCGGTGGCGTCATCCGCAAAAAAAAAAAAAAAAAAAAAAAAAAAAACAGCAAGCGCACGAGTGACGTCAGCGCAACGCATATAGGCATGAGGTAAACATAAATAAAAAATATTTTGAAATGGTCCCGGCTGCGAAATTCGCACTCCGAACGTCAACTTCTGAATCCCGTTGTTCTAACTACCACGTCACGGGTGCTTCCCTCTTCAAGCGAAATTGAACGCCCTTATGAATTTACCGCGCTAGCAAGCTTGTTCAGATGGTTGGCGTGTCTTCTACAGTGATGACGCCTTCCTGGAAACAAAGCGCTTGCGCTAGGGAAATTTTTTCACGCAAAAAAGAGCAAACTACCACATTCGAAAATTGCTTGCTTGCTTTGCTTTGTGGGGTTTAACGTCCCAAAACCAGCTCTGATTATGAGAGACGCCGTAGTGGAGGTCTCCGGAAATTCCGACCACCTGGGGTTCTTTAACGTGCACTGACATCGCACAGCACACGGGCCTCAACATTTCGCCGCCATCGAAATGCAGCCGCCGCAGCCGGGATTCGATCCCGCGACCCTCGGATCAGCAGCCGAGTACCATAGCCACTAGACCACCGTGGCGGGGCCACATTCTAAAATCGCCTTCGTTGCTCACATCTTCTAACGACAGTGTATACATGTAGTTGCTTTAGAAAACGTGATTGATCGACATCTATGTCTTTATCATTCACAATTTTTATCAGCTTCCTCGCAGAAAACCGAAAGGGTCACGACTATAGGCGCTAGGATGTGCCAGATCGAAGCTCTGACCCCCTGTACAATCAGTGCTCCAGCATAGCGAGCATCTCGACAGCGCGGAGATGAGGACAAACGTAGAAATAAAAAAAAGGGGGGTGTGGATTTGAGCATCTTAGGGTTCTTGATGCAAGATCAAGAAAAGTGACGCCGTGCTATTGAAGAAAAAGAAGCACGACGATATTCAGCATGCCTTTCCCGAATGTTCATGCCAGTAACGTAGACCTATGACTTTATTTTTTCCGTTCTTGCCTGTGGCAATATATACTGACACCGCAGCTTCGTCGCATCACACGCTGCAGCTCGCCTGTGAAAAACTATGAATGTAGGTCAGCGGGTGCAAGACCATCGTTCCTTAATAACTTTGCTTATACATACGCAGTGCCCACGAAAAAGCTTCGAGGCCCCACAATTGTTGCAGTAGTAGGTACATCTCACATGCTTTTCCGCAACGTTCATATCAGCTGTCTGTTATAACAACAACAATAAACAAAAATAGAAAACCCGCATTCGGACACTTTGCGCACTTTCGCTTCATCCGTGCTCGCCCTGTTCGCTGTGCTTAAGTATTGCAGAACGCGATGGCTTGGCTTGTTTACTGCTGCACGCAACTAACCATTCGCGCGACTCCCGGGGACGCGCCGAGATCGTCCAGTGCTTACGCAGCGCTATGCGGACTCTGTATGCGGACACCAACGGCTTATACGCCGCCCACAGCGCGTGCTGTTATAAACTGCGCCGCGTCGTGGCGGCGTCATTGTCGGGAAGTCCAATATGGGAGAGCTTTTCCCCCGTAAGCAGAATGAAACATATAGAACATTTTGTGAGCGCATCTAAGCGGGCCTCCGCATTTTCGTCGCTGCCTTGCGCGTTATCCGGTCCCTTGGTTGCGCTGCTGGACTCCGTTTATGTGGAAATGAGGGGGGTGAATGAAGGAGCAAGGACGTAGCGTGGGCACCAAGAATAACCGCCGAATGAGGAGCTACGGAGAGGGTAAGGATGTGGGAATGCTGCGCAAGGAGGAAAAAAGAAAGGGCGGGACAAGCCGCAATAATGCATAGTAGTATGATAATATGATACAATGTAATATATAGCAACCAATACAGTGTTGATGGAGCGTGTCAGAATAAGAGAGACTAGTCGTTTTACAATGTCCTCACCACCCCGTACAAATCATGTAGAGATGGTGGCGATGACGGAAAACACAGTAAAGTGCTCACATTATTTGTCCAGAGTTACACAGACACACACATATACATAAATTAAACTATACATTCCGACAATGTAGCCTACGCAGACATATAAATCAGCGGAACTATAAACAACGACCGTAAATGCAAAAAATACAACAAAAAAGAAACAGAGCAGTGTGTATATGGTGACGGGAGAAATGGGGTACTTTAAGAGAAAGCGGGTCGTATTCTTTTTTTCTTTTTTTTTTTTGTCTTTTGCCCTCATCTTATACTGCTGCAGTGGCCGGGATTCCATAGCGTGACTTCGAGCTTTAGCGTGTGCTAACACCCAAGCCGCTAACATACCACTGCGTGTTCAGACGGCATAACGTTGGCTAGCACAACATTGGTTGATTTTGGCTATAGTTGGCTAAATGGTGGCTCATATCGGCTATTTCCGGCTAATTTCGGCTAGAGATAGCTCACAGCTAGGTGTTCGTTATTGTTGGCAACTTTGCCTCAACACAGTGATTGTGTCGGCTACCAGTATATTGAACTGCTACCAGTTAGTTACCAACACGGCCGGTCTAAAACGCGCGCGCTCTTTGTCGCCCATGGATATGAAAGCGTCGCGTTGCTCACCGTTCTTAGCTCATCTCCGGCTCGCGCATTGTTACCGTTTGTGTATATGCGCGACCGTTTCGGCTTCCTAACGCAGCCACTAATCTTAGCTGCTCTCTCTCTCTCACACACAGACAGACAGACAGACAGACAGACAGACAGACAGACAGACAGACAGACAGACAGACAGACAGACAGACAGACAGACAGACAGACAGACAGACTTTCTAATTCCTCCACCCCATCAAAAGTGTTTTGGAGCTACCCATAACAGCTTCTCTTTATGCGACTGTGCTTCCTACGCTCATTGTTGCTTAGTGATGTTTACCCCAATGTACACACATACCTATGCCCTCATTGTTGCATAGTGTATCCATTGTCTCACGCAAAGCGAGACAGATTACTGTAATCACTGACAGCGGTGCATTGACTTGTTCCGCAACACGCCGCCTCCGCGCTCAGCGGAGGCTGAAGTGAACTACTGACCTTTCCTCGCGGCCTCTCTACGGCCGCAGTACAAATGGAAATGAGATTGAAAACTGAATGATTGAAAAACTGTTCACCTTTGCTGACGAAACCTTTTCGCTCACGGCTTGCCCTGTGCGTATACCTCGCAGAGTCTCCGAGCCTGGTGGGCGACGTGCACGCTGATTCGGCGCTGAGCACGTCCAAGCTGGGCAGGCAGTACGTGGCCCTCGACTCGGACTGCATGAGTGTCAAGAGCGAGCACAACCTCACCAATGCGCTCATACAGAACAAGTGAGTCACACTGGTTACGCAGGCAGACGGGCTTGTGATTGGCTTCCGTATAGCCGTGCATCTCGTTGACAGGTATGCTTGTCGTACGTGTTGTGTTGTATAGTATAGTATAGAACATTCTTACCGGCTCCCATACGACTGGCGTGAACATTGAAATTGCTGTAGTTTGGAGCGCAAAGAAAGGCTGACGTTTGTGATACACTTGTCCTCATTTAGGACACGTCCTCTGATTCTTTATAGAACGTTTCTGTTTTGTGAGTAGGTGATAAGGGAGGTTTTGCATAGAAACTGTTCCACGCACGTTCGGCCGGCTGCCCGATTGATCTGTCTGTATATCTCTTTATTTCTTTATTTGCTGTCGGACATACAGCATAGAGCTCAGTGTGCACGAATAGTAATTCTGCGCAAACGAAGGCTTTTCGGTAAAATCTCAGGTGTTGTTTGTGGAAACTAGTACTGTGGGTTTAAAGAATAGAAATATATTCGCAGCTTACATGACCAGACCAAGAATATCTTGCTAAGAAACCTAGTGCCACTCCTGTGTCCGAAAAGAAAGAGCCCCCCCCCCCCCCCCCAAAAAAAAAAAAAAAAAAAGAAAGGAAAGCCCAAAAACAAGCGTAAAACCGCATGATGGGTGATAAGACATTTCTTTCCCCTTTTGCTCTTTCATGCCCTTTCCGCTACCCTCCCCCGGACACTGACACACGCTCCCGCAAGGGCTGCAAAACATAGCATCCCGTCCTTAATCGAACCACAGCAACTACACCCTCCCACACGTTCCTGGTAAAGAGTGGGTGGCAGCTGCTTGCAAAGGTGCCATTTGACGTCATTCCAAGCCCTCGTGTGAAGTGCGAACCGCATAACAAGCATGTGTGGTGTTAGATACAGCGTCGCTTGACATTAGTGTTCGCAGGGCGGGATGGCAGTCCGCCCTGCGACATATCGACATGATATAAAGGAAAGGTAGACGCCCCTGAAAGTCACCTGCTAATCCTTAGCGCTGTCGTTTAGCACATTATAGGATGGAACACGAAAGAATTAAAGTCGTGTATCGTGACCTTCGTTCTTGTTTTTCCTTCTTTTTTTTGTGATGCTTCGCCGCAGATACAAATTGCAAAAGGTGAAGCACGCCTTACAGGAACGCGGTCTGATGGAATAATAGTTTTTCGGCAACTGGGCAACACGATATTTAGCGATTGATTGATCGATTTATTTATTTATTTATTTATTTATTTATTTATTTATTTATTTATTGAACTATTATTACATGCATTCGGAATAGACTGCATTTACAGCTGCAACGCCTCCTTCCCTGCCGTGCGTAAAATGTGATGATAAAAAGCACCATCCTGGAGTTCTCTAACGCGAAAGCAACAAGCTGACCTTTTCAAAAACAAGCCATTTTTTCACGAGGAGTATCTTCAAAAGAACTAAAATGCTGTCGGAGAGAACGTTAGCTGTTTCTATTTTCGTTTGTAAATCTGAAAGACCAACTAAGTTATTCAAAGAAGGAGAGACAAAGGCAATAAATTGGATAGCTGGGCAAGGCCCTCTCTTGCACCTTTATTGTCTCCGAACTTTCAAGAGTCGAGCTACACTTTGTCTTTCTCCTCCTCCTCCATTAGACACTCTACAACAAATAATGACGTTCAACGCCTCAACAAACGCTTAACTCCAGTAAAACGCGCGAAAGTTGAGGAAGAGGACGATGCCGGGGAAGGAAAGAGGTGGAGGACTTATCAAATGATGGGACCGTTCACATCGCTCTCTATGGACGAGTGCACAGCCCAGCAAAACTTACTGCATGTCATTGTTCACTAAACGCTGAGGTCCTTGAGGTACTACGCCAAGAAGATTGCTCACGCTCAAACAGTTCTTCTCATATTCAACGTTGAGAACGTAGACACTCAGGAAAACCAAGAAACCACGTACCTGTGCCTTGCTTAGTTATGATCTCAACGTCGAGTGCCTTTCTCATACGTTACAGAGTGGGTTCGGCACGCGCGCATTATACGCCAAAGCATAACTTCGGCGAACGTCGACGCAAAGGCCAGTACATGTACTTTTCTCATTGAGACTCATTGAGTCTTGCGAACATCTCGCCTCAAGTGTATGTTGCAAGCGTATGACTTAATGTATAACCTTAATGCGTTACCCTCCTGCTTATTGGGCCTTTAATCCCAAATCCCCTTCCCTATGCAGAGTAGCATGTAGGCGCCCATTTCTACGCCAGCAGAATTCTCAGTTCTTTGTTTGATTTTCAATTATTTGATTTGTGGGGTTGTACGTCCCAAAACCAGCTATAATTATGGGAGACGCCGTAGTGGAGGGCTCCGGAAATTTCGACCACCTGGGGTTCTTTAACGTGCACTGACATCGCACAGCACACGGGCCTCAACATTTCGCCTCCATTGAAATGCAGCCGCCGCGGCCGGGATTCGATCCCGCGACCCTCGGATCAGCGGCCGAGTACCGTAGCCACTAGACCACCGTGGCGGGGCGTTTGATTTTCAGTAAAGAGCTCCCTCTCTTAATGTGTTACAAGACATACAGCAGGCTTTCGCCTTCAAGTGCTACAGAGGTGTACCACAAGCCATTCCATACTTTTCTTTCTTTTTCTCAGCTGTCGCGCTCCCATGGCGAGCCTGGAGTGCCTGGACGAAGGGACGCTGTCCAGCGGCAGCTCCGTGCTGGCCAGCCAGCCACCCACCAGACAAGTGTCTATGTTTGCACCGCCCGCTGTCCGATACAGGTGGGTCACGTGGCCGAATAAGGTAGACGTACACGACCTACTCGGTCTCTTAATTTTGGGGTTCGGTTCAAGTACTTCACTTACGATCGATTTTCAAAGATTACGATGGGTGGCGTTTACTCGAGCCATGTTTCGCTATAGCTGCCGGCCGTAAGAACGTTTTCAACGCAACACGCCGTTTTCAGGGCAACGTTCACCTAGCAGTGTCGTGCTAACTGCGTCTGTAATGCGATGTGTCAGCGTCGTGTAGTTTCACAGCGAGTGTGTGCACGCCTGACGTGTCGCACTTGTAAGACTTTCGTTTTCTATAAAACGAACTACGGCTTCTCTATTTTTTTGAAACGACTTCCGCCTAAGTCAGACAAGTAGGAAAGTTGGGACTCCGAGTTATTTATATACCAGTATTAAAATGATAGCTCTATTTCGTAGTCGTGAGAGAGAGAGAGTAAGAAAGAGGCCATGAAAAGAGAGCGAGGTTAACCAGAGCAGATTTTGAGCAGGCTACCCGGTATTCAAAAAAAAAAAAGGGGGGGGGGGTATGGAAGAAACGGAAAATGTTCGTACGCGTGATAATGAAAGATGATGTTTAAGTGGAATGAGCGACAAGTAACTTTCGATGGAAGTGCAGTGACACTTGAGAAAAATCTATTCTTTTGTTCGTTTCTTCGCAGAAACCTTGGAAAATCAGGACTACGCATATCAAACGTCGGTTTAGGTGAGTATGTTTGTACTGCAACGTTCCGAGATTTTACGGACATGCAACCGCGGATACGTGGGCAATTCGCAGGGTGCGCCTTATAGTTACGTGTTATTAGTTTACAATTTCAACTAGCACAAAGTTTCCTTTTAGAGGAATCGTTGTACGATATGATAAATATTTTTATTTATTTATTTATTTCATTTTTTGGACAATACAAGTGCATTGCCCGCGGTCAGGACAAAAGGAGGTGGTTTGCCTCCTGACGTGGTCCTGCTCGCGCTAGGCGTAACAGCAGCAGTGCTTACATGGCCATGCAATACTGAAATGAACAATGTATACATAATAGAAATAGAAAATTAATGCACGAAATATACATATCCACCAAAGCAGCAGTCAACTTGACAACAAAAAAAAAATTACAGCATATCCACGGAGTGAATGATGATGAGTGGGCGAAGCTCGGGATGTGCATCGTAGATCGTGCCGAGTTCCGGATTAATTTAGTTAACGCGCATGCTACGAATCCTCACGGTTCAACTATGCACAATGCACAAGTGAAATCTCCCACCGGCACTTCATTGCAAGTCAAGATCCAGTGTATATATATATATATATATATATATATATATATATATATATATATATATATATATATATATATATATATATATATATATATGGGTTTTGCCGGTGAACGCTTCTCCAACGCGAGCAGTCGGTATTTCTCAATCAAGAAACTCGCTAGGAGACGCTGCCTGCGCCAACGTTGTCTCTCGCGTTTGCCGGGGCAGTGTCGAGTTTGCCGGGGAGCGCGTGGCTCCCGGCGCTCGCGGCGAGGGCGAGCGCCAGGTGCCACGCGCTCGCCCTCGGCGCGTGCGTGCGCTCCAGCAGGCACGCGCCGGTGGCTACCTACTACTAACTACTACTACTACTACTACATACATCGGGGACGCACGAAATGGCTGCTAATGGGGAATGAGAGACAGAAGAATTCGGCTTTTAGTTAACGCGCACGCTGCGAATCTTTTATTGTTCAACAACGCACAGGAGAAATCTCCCACCGGCACCACCTTGGAGGTCAAAGCGTAAGACTGGTTACGCACTACTACGACTACGACGAGGGACGAACGGGTGCCGCTTTAAGGAGCTTCGCCCCTAAAAATCCTTTACTACAAGACAAACAAGTACTACTATGTGACATAGTTGCCGCATCTAGCGCCCATCCGGCGAACGTCCGGCGTTGCTTCCCGACGGAAACACGATGACGTCACGTGGGCTCTAGTTCCCAGTACGAAAACTGAGGTGACCCAGGTTCAAGATCGATCTAGCCTACAGTCTGTTTTGAGGGCCCATCCTCAAGACAGACTTTTCCTACTTGAGCACGGTACCAAGCGATCACGACACGTCACCTTGTAAAAACCCTAATTTACAAGGTTACACAACCAAGTGATGATGTCATGTCACAAGGGCTACAAAGCAGTATGAACGTCTATATAACCGACACGCATAGACTCCCCCGTTTTCGCATTCAATGCATATAAGGATATTTAAGTGCTTCCACCTACTTCTTCTTTTTCAGGAACCTGGGTGACCTTCGGCTCATTAATATCAGAAGAGGTGAGTGACAGAGCTCGAATCGCGCGCTATAGATGCTAGCAATCACAGTGACTAGCCTTGAAAAAATTGACGAGAAAGTTACGGCTTGACATGAGTTACAGCGGTCGACAGAGCAGGCTCGCTCTTTAGCACCCTTCGAGAACAAGGTTTGCCTTCATCGAAATCTTGAATCTAGCGACATTGTCTTCTCTGACAGCTCTAACACCTTTGCTAACCTTGCACAGGAATGAATAGAAAAGCACACTTTCTGAAACACGTGATTTGAATAACGCCATTGTTAAAGAAGAAAAAACAGAGCTGTGTCCGGAAGAGCTAAATTATAACTTTATGGGGGCCTTTTACTACAATGAAGAAGTAATGTGGTTACTTCGTGCTAGCACTATGATTAATTCAGTGCTTAGCCTCAACGCTTTGGTTCAGCTTCCAGTGGCAGCTCATCACTGTCCGTTGAAACGCTTCTAAATATTTGTGGTTATTGCTGTTATAAAGGGACTCCTCTAATCTCGACATGTTACCGGAATTATTTCACACGCACATGTTTAATGTAGCGCCATATGGTGCTTTGGAGCGAAACACATTATTAATGGACATAAGACTCGATCGTCATTAAGTTCACGTTCACGTACGAGGACGCGGAAATTTTAAATTGCTTATTTACTTCGCAGAAACATTGTTCATCGTGAAAATTCACGAGCTGCTCAGCAAAAGGCGCAGTTTGAATTCGTGGTCTGCACGATCGTAATAAGACATGTATAGCACGAAAATATATAAACTGGGCCAAACACGGAAAGTAATCCATGCCTTCGTCGGACAGTACAACTCAGCGGTGCTCGAACTTCTTTGCAGGTTGCCGAGGACATCGTAACAGCTGCATTCGACAATGGGATCAACGTATTCGACACGGCAGACATTTACGCCGGAGGAAAGTACGCAGCTTCTCCACGTCGTGTGCATTGTGACGCATTGCTACTGTTCTCTGCTGTAGAGCGCCTATTCAATTCTGCCATTTACATCAATTAAAGAAAGAAAGAAAGAAAGAAAGAAGAAAGAAAGAAAGAAAGAAAGAAAGAAAGAAAGAAAGAAAGAAAGAAAGAAAGACTGCAAGAGTTGTCACATATAAGCATTTTTTTGTTAGTTATCGTCTCAATGTGCAAATAGTGCTTAGAAGTGAGCGGGCTGGACATAACTCTCAACGCCTGCATATAACATTCCATTTTCTCAATACTTGCGGTGTGGCGCGACAGAAAAATGAAGAAAAAAATAGCGTTATGTCTCTCTCTCTCACACACACATACGCACGATCTCGCTTCTGCCAACCGAATGTCTCTATAGAGAATCCTGCGGGCATACTAAGGGGACTTCCTTTGTGTGCCCACGTTATTTCCACCGCCCCTCTTCCCAGACTGAGTCATACCTGTAGATTGCGCCCTCTAAACCCATCACCATATCCACCTCTCTCATGTTCCCATAATGCTCCCGCTTTGTCTTCCCCCCGTGCTCAATGGCCACCGTTGTCTGTGCCGCGTCAGCGGGTGCGTTTGTGACAGACCGAGAAAAAGAGCATGTGAGAGAGGAGAGTCACAAAAAGAGAAAACAACCACAGCCGCGCTGTCTGAAGGACGAGTGGATGCAAGCGTCTCTTGTTGTTTGTGTTTACAGGGCCGAGGTGGCTCTTGGCAAGGTGCTCAAGAAGAAGCGCTGGAGGTACGTGTCTCGATGGCCCTGCTGGCCTCGCTCCAAGAGGCCGCGCGATACCTCGCGCTGTGCGTGCGTGCGTGCGTGCGTGCGTGCGTGGTGTGTGTGTGTGTGTGTGTGTGTGTGTGTGTGTGTGTGTGTGTGCGTGTGTGTGTGTGTGTGCGTGCGTGCGCGCGTTGTGCGCTCGCTGGCATGAGTGCGTATTAGTGTGGGCTAATTGGCGTCAATTATGCATAACTATGTTTTCTCGCCGCTTTCGACGGCTATTGCCCAATTTATGCAGGCAAAAAACAAAAACAAGAACATGGCTATGGTATCAGTCGGTCTTCTTCTCTACGTCTGTGCGTTCATCTGTAGCCGCATGTTTGTGTGTCTGTGTGCGCGTATTATTACGCCATCCTATACATACCAGCGTGACAATCCTTGAATGGCCGTGAAGGGTGCCTGCCATCGAGTTCGCGTCAGAAGGACAAAAAACACTAAATGGCACGTTGCGCTTTACGAGCAGGTGCGGTGGATAAACGGGCACACAACACTAGAGCACCTTTGCTCGTGTTGTGTGCCTTCCTTGTCCACGTTTCCTCGTGTAGTTTTACACCAAAGCACTAAGGGAAAACGTATAATGGTTAAGCTGGCCTCTTGTCGGCACCCATGGTCAGTTTACGCAACACTCTAACCATCACGGCGGCAAAATTTCGCACATGTGTGTTCATACGCAGAACGACCCCCACAAATGTTCCGTGATTAAATCGTTTTTGTCGCTTCAAAGATTAGGAGCGTGAACAGTGGCTAGGAAATGTAGACTTGAAACTTGTTTCTGTCGACCAGATTGAACGACTTTTTCCAAGCAGTTGCTTTTCCCACTCCCTCCTCGCTTTCTCAGGAACCCTACTCTACCCTATTGTGACGCTCATTCGGAGGTGACCTCTAGGATCGCGTCACGAGAGGGCAGACTGCTATCAGTAGATCAATCAGCCAATCAATCAAGCAATCAATCAATAACAAACTAGGCTACTACTTTTCATCGCCCCGCGTAAAGGCGACGGCAATAAAGATCACCGCAATCCTTCTCCGTCCCCTCTCCCACGCTTCCTTACAGAAAAAAAAAGTATAAACCATAAAGAAACGAAGATATATCAAAAGAGCATTTGCAGTCACTTTATTGAAGACGCTGAAAGTGCGAACGTTGCTGTGGGACCTGGTCTTCGAAAAAAAGAAGAAAAGAAAAGATCAGGAAAGGTGAAAGAAGCAAAGCTTAAAGAAAATCATGGAGGGAGGCAGTTGGAGGAAGTCGCCGTCTCGGCTAATTTCGCACCGCCTCCACCCTTTGTCTTAGCGGTGCACTTCGCTTGACGCAAGTCTAGTCTGGCGAGCCCACAATGCGAGAGCGAGGCAGTACGCCTTTGTGTACGTGTGCCTATGCTTGACAGTAGCTGTTGTTCCCTTTCGAAACACCCGGCGTCGTCTTCACTTCGCAATGACCGCCGCCGCCGCCGCCGACTCTTGTGTTTCTAATGAAGGGCGCGCCGTGACAGAGCGCTCCTCGCCAAATGCGGAGGGAAACCGGCTAAGACAGACCGCGGGATGCGCAGTTGTTGCGCACCGTACGTAAGAATAGAAAACGCTCGCCAGTGCATCTCTTCGGCTTCACCCCGGTCTCGCATTCTCAATCGAGCATGTACACTCTGTTCCAGTAGTTGCGTGCAGCAGAGGCGAACGCTACGCGACCGTCGAGCACAGCAGATTCTGTCTGGCAAGGCGAGAGGTATATTGCCAATGTCCAGAGACGTTCCTGCAGCTTCTACTGCAGCGCTAGCCGCTAGCAGACGACGTGGCGCGGAAGGACATGCTTAAGATGTGTTCGCACTCCCGATAGGTCGAGAAGGCATGTAGATTCCACAGTGCTGCACGGAACTGCTGGAACGGGGTGTGGAGTAGCCCGGACTGAATACGAACGCGGAGGTGAATTCATTAAGAACGAATGACCTTGTACTTCTTGCAAGTCTTGTGTGAAGAAAGTCTGTCCCGTACACTGGTCCGTTTCTGTGTACGTTAGAACGCGTGGGTGGCGACAGGCAGTAGGCGCATTATATGTTTGCAAAAAGCGCGGAGGTCCTTTAAAGCCACGAGACATATGTTTTCACACCCGTTATGGCATGCACAGACATCGCAGAGTCGCATATAAAGTCGACTGTAGAGTCTCAGGGGCTACTTGTTGTACTAACCCAGAACGGGAACTACAGGGTCGGAATGCATAAATATAGTGTGAAACTTAAACTTTCGCATGAGCGAAGCTCCTGCGCGACACTCTCCAGCGGGTGCGCTTAACTGCTGCCGTTTTGGATCTGCAACGAATAAGCAGTGGCGTAGATCGTTGGAGGGGAATGGGTGGGGATGGGGGACGCCCCTTCCACCCCCCGCTTCAGAATAAACGTCGTGTGTAAAGCTTGTTCCTTTCATCGTGTCTTCTTTTTCTCTCTTTTTATTTAATGTTTCCAGACGATCTTCGTACGTAGTCACAACGAAGTTGTTCTGGGCGACGAGGCAAGTATACGTCCCTCAAAGTAGATTTTCTCCGTGCACTGTGGACAATTAACTGCGCTTCGACAAAAGTGGGTTAGTGCTCATGCCCTGTACATGGTGTGCATGTTCTAAACTGCTAAAAACACATACACGACGTTACTAGAAGCTGGAAACTATACTATCCCGACTAAAATCAGTAGCACCGACGAAGGAAGATAAGAGAGACGTTCACTGCTGCACGCACGCCTCTCGCAAACAGCGTGTGAATAAATTAACGCGAGCAGTTCACTCCATGCCCGCAAGTACAGGACATATGGGCGCGACAACACTTACGTTAATGTCAACTCCACATTGTCGGCGCATATCACTGTGACTTTACCGGGTATTTTAAGCTTTCGTTTCCGCATTCAAAATGAGGCACGCGTATGATCATACACAACGTCCAAACTAATTAGACCCTTGCCTCTTCGTAGTTAAGGTATTCAAAGAGGCTAGCTCGCCTGCTGTGTGAACGCTGAGCTGTACAGGTTGCATGAAAAAACAACAAGAACTTGGATACAAGATGCAGCTAAACACGATAGTAAAAATACATTTACCTTGCGTTTCGTGTCTTATCGGTCGGTATTTTAACTTTTTTAACTTGACCTTGATTTTTTTTTTACTTCATGTGTTGTAGCGTGCCACCACAAAACCTAAGTAATTTCTTTTTCTTCCTCATCCCTCATCTTGAAGGTCGGATTCCGAACGAGGGCTGTCTAGGAAAGCCATAATTGAAGGTGAGATGCTTGACACGTGAACCTTATGAGCGCCGCAAGTGCGTCGTTTTGTGAAATTCAATCTCTTAACCTGATTTTCTTGCTTTTCTTTTCTTTTTTGCGCATCCACAGGATGCAAAACGAGTGATAGGTGTAGTGTTTGACATTGTGGGTGTTCTAAAAAAAAAGTGAGGAGTTTAGCAGCTAATATAACAGGCCGAAAATAGGCCGGCTACTGCAAATAAGTAAAAAGAGAAGAAACGCAGCTTAAAGTGGCCAAGGATTATATGCATGCGGTTAGTCTAACAAAGTGCTTTGGGGGGGGGGGGGGGGGGGGGGAGGGGTCCACAGTGTGAAGTAAATTTGAGCGTAAAAATGACGGGACACAAGAGGAGCACCTGCTCTATAGTCTTGCCTTCTTGCGTCCCGGCGTTTTTGCGCTCAAATCTATTTCAGGCAGTGGTTAGGTAGGCATCATCTGCTAAATAAACATTCTTAATCATCAACCACCGGTAAAAACGATTTTGTAATAACCCACGTGGAACTAACGGAAAGTTTTCTAGCTAACGGAAAGCTTTGTGAACGTCGCCGCGAACTTTTTCGACAGCCTAACCTGCCACACTTGTGTAGAAGCGATAACAGCTTATGGAGCCTCTATAGTTATGTTCATCATTCAATTCTTTTGCTGAGAAAAGGGTATGACGTCAGTTGATGACGTATAACGGAGGGAGCCGATAGTAGGAGGAACAAACAGTAGCTTTCAGATAGAAGAAGACACACATGCTTCAAGCGAACCTAACACCAGACATGTCCTGGCTTCGGACTGCGAATATTGTGTTGTCAATGGTAGAGCCATAGGCGAAAGCAGGGATCTCCATTAAGGGGTGGGCGAAGGATCACTGCAGCACCTTCCCTTCCTCATCCCGGCATCACCACACTGACGTCATTTCGGTCAAAACGCAGTTCAATACAAAATTATAGGTAGATTCCCCCCTCCCCTCATTCTATACTTTCTTTTCCTGTGCGCTCGCCTTTGACTAGAACCGTACTCCGGCACTTTCAAGACGCAGTCAGCGAAATATCCTACCTACACTCTTAGCACGGTAACCTTTAGTTTATTTTATAGGTACACAAAAATGTGAAAATATGCTCCTTTATAAAAGTTAAAAGCACTTTAACCTTTATAAAGGAGCATATTTTCACATTTTTGTGTACCTATAAAATAAACTAAAGGTTACCCTGCTAAGAGTGTACGTACGTCTGGCGGTTGAGACTGACTCGGAGGTTATCCTTACTTTAGCGTCACATATATTGCACGTGTTGAAACAGGGGTAACTGAGTGTGCATCCGTTCTCTACGTCATCCACAGGTCTTCAGGCGTCGCTGGAGCGGCTACAGCTGAGCTACGTAGATATAATACTAATCAACAAGGCCGACTCCATGTGTCCCATGGAAGGCAAGTTTCCCATTTCGCCCCTGCGCCATATACAGATGGCGTCGAATGTTTACGGATACTGAAACTGGAGATATCATTAAATTTTCGAATATTGTGTGATCGCGGGCGGTTATAGACCCTTTCACTGTTTACAAACAAACGCGTCCCTCGCATACCCCAGGCTACTTCCGGCGAGGGGCAAGTGTTTGCGTCCCTTTGTACTCTTGCTGGGGGTGAGGACAACAACAATAGGATGCAGGATTGCAGCCCTTGGGGAGCCCAGCGACCGGAAGCATCCTAAGGGCGCAAACCGGTTTGCAGGTCATCGGGAACCCACCGGTGAAAGGGTCTATATTCTAGAACACAACGATCGCGCATGCGTTGAAGAGCCTGGAAATTCCAACGAGGGGTGCAAAAATGTGCAGCATTTTTTTTTCCGTTGTGGATCGTAAAATCTTGACGTTGGCTGCACAATTCCATACACGTATGCAATTGTGAACGCACGAAAGCAGAAGCACGATCCAGACATATAATCAAAGCACATTCCATCAAAGGAACTTTACAAGTGGTAATGGTGTGTTAATAAGTCTACAATCACCAGACACTAAGGACCAATATTGACATACATTAGAATGGTAAAGTGTCAGGTTAAACACGCTTTTCTTTTTCCTAGATTGCGCAACCTTATCATGTAACTGCTGGAATTATACCGATTACCTTTGCATTCACTGTAAATTTATGTCATATTGGAGAATCTAGCGAAGCACGAAATCGACACGAGCGAACTTTCATAGTTTCCATTTCCTCACGGACGCAGCGTTCCTTCATCTCTATTTTGTTATTCTCGTCCGCTGTGCAGAGATAGTCCGGGCGTGCACATTCTGCATCAACCAGGGGATGGCCATGTACTGGGGCACGTCACGATGGAGCGCCGTGGAAATAATGGTAAGGGTCTTTGGCTTCATGCACAGGACCTTTGGCGTGTTACAGACTTTCCCGGCTCATTCGAGTACTTAAAATGTGCTAGCTTTGTCTGTCCGTACTTTAAAAAAAAAATAGTTTCACGTGCGTGCAACAAAACTGTAGGTGAAATATTGATCACCGATGTTTTCCTGACTCGTAGAGTTTCAGGACATGTAAAACTGACTTTTTTCCCCCCTCTTTCATCGAAACATGATCTTTTTAGCTCTGTGCTGGTCTCACGGCTTATCCACCTTACTGTCCTTACGACTTGAGCTTACATTCTAAGCCCTCACCTCAGTGAGTCATTCTTCTGAGACAAGTTTTCTTGAAGTACGCATACTTCTGGGCAAGATCGATGCGAATACGGAAATGTGTGAAATCTCTGTAAAACAAAAAGACGGATACGAGAGTGCTGAGTCCCGGCTTTGACACGGGACAATTGCATAAGCATTTTTACTTTACCTCTCGCGTTGACTGGAACCAGTGTAATGTGCTAAAGCACA
This sequence comes from Hyalomma asiaticum, assembly GCA_013339685.2. Classification (NCBI taxonomy): domain Eukaryota; kingdom Metazoa; phylum Arthropoda; class Arachnida; order Ixodida; family Ixodidae; genus Hyalomma; species Hyalomma asiaticum. Next base: position 56,899,471 of record CM023484.1, read on the forward strand.
CAGAAACACATACGCAATAGCCTGAGACCGATTACTAGGCTTCGAAACCTTTCTCCTGTTCTTCTCCAGAAAAGTGTCTCCAAACACAACACTATTGAGTTCGCGAACGTGGGCTGGCCTCTGCATTCGTTCGGTGTGTGATATCTTGTTTGTTTTTTTCGTTTACGTTCCCAACAGGAAGCGTACACAGTGGCGAGGCAGTGTCACCTGGTGCCTCCCGTCGCGGAACAGACCGAGTACCACATGTTCCACAGGGACAAAGTGGAACTGCAGCTACCAGAGCTGTGCCAGAAGATCGGTCAGTACATCCCATTATACGATTAATTTGTTGGCTTCATCGCCTGACTCGCCAAAGTAAGGGCTTGTCCTTGAGTTACCAGGAATACACCTTGCATTAAATGGTCCATACACTAGACCTAGTGCATTTCATGTGAGAAAGATGTATTCGGAAATGTACGTGAATAAAACACCACAAGACAGGCGATATAACAAGAAAGATGTTTCATTGCTTCTACGGTAAATGCGAGCGGGATTCGTTACAGCATTACTACATGGGATGAGGTACCAGCGGAGTCGAACAACTCCTGACTGTGAGCGTTGCTTGTCCCAGAGCGATCGACAGCGCCTTCCGTGTTGGCGGCGCTGTCGTACGTACACCATCCGTATACGTATATGGTCGCACCTTGTACATACACTTCGTGCCTCTGTGCTGTAAATGCGGTGCGAGACCACACCAGGCAACAGGCAACTGCCAGTGCTGCGGAAACGTGCGAGGCATCTACGTGCTCGCTTGCTTGCGGGACGTTGCTGAGGTTGTACCGTTTTTATGTGATGTGCACCAGTACAGCACCTTGTTGGAGCGCGGGGCTTCAATACTAGAGGCCCGGAGTTCAAATCCGGCCATGGGAACACACTTATTTGCTTCGTGATTTACTTAGAAATCTTGTTCAGGTTATAAACGACCTTTCCGCCCAGCCCCCATAAGCGGCTGCGCACAGTCCGCCAGGCTCAGATCAACTGAACGGATGATTACACGGAGATGAAAGGGACAGAAGTACCGTTAGGATGTAAGAACGATGCCAGAGTACAAATGATAGCGAATGACCGTCGCTGGTATGTGGATATTTATAAAGAAATGCGGTCGGACAAATGCTGTAATAATTCCGGTGGGATCTCTGCAGTTTATTGTCGCGGTAATCTACTGGGTGCCCCGGTTAACCCGGACCAAGATGTTAAAAAACCTAGAACCTTACTAAAATCGTACCAACTCCATGTTAGTGGTAGTTGCGTGTACTTATAAACCATGCTTTCTTTTTCATCACTGAGTCTCACTTAATTGGTTTTAATTGTTCAACAATTTAATTACTGCTCTTACCGCTAACACGTCAGTTACAAAGTTGTAGAGTCCCTCAAACAACCTCGAAATCAAGCACTTCTTTCATGCTGTAAAGCGTCCGAGCTGTCCAAGTGGAAAAGGCAGTCGAAGGTAACATGCTTTCAGACGGTTCTATGCGTTTGAACGGGCACTGTAGAAATAAATTCGGCTACAAAAGGATGGGTTCGTCAGTAACCGCTCGAAACGAAAACTACCGCTGTCCATCCCCGCGTCGGTGGGACCGGGAGTAAAGTCCATGACCTGGAGTAGATGCTGAGCTACCGTAAGTTATGCTGCAGGTGACAGGACCCTTCTCAGGCTTTGTGTTCACCTTGCAGGAATCGGCACAATGTCGTGGTCGCCGCAGGCTTTCGGCGTTCTGACGGGAAAGTTCGACGAGGGTGTCAACCTACTCTCAAGGGGATCGTTCAGGGTGAGTGATCATTCATTCATTCATTCGTTCATTCAAGGTAACTTGTACAAATTGCCTTGGAAGACATCGCAAAAAGTCCGGAACGTGCCTGGCTGTAGGCCCGGTATGTCAAGCGATTAGCTAAACACCTGTGTTGTATGTGGGTACGAGGTGTGATAGATGTGTACATATCGCTTCAAAAATAAGCAGCGCATACGTATTTCCTTTCTGCGGTGCGTAGCAATACGTTTCCGCGGTGACGGACAAGGCGGATCGTCCGGAGAAGGCCATCTGCGAAGAATCCGGCGGCCGCTTCATGCGGCAACACTCCAAGCTGCAGGAGCTGTCGTACATCGCCGACAGGCTCGGCTGCAGCTGCAATCAGCTCACCATCGGTAAGCACATCAACCTATGGCCTAGCGATGCCGGACCGTGTGACCATGATGTTTGTAAACACTTCACAGAACTCAGTTATACAAGGTCTCGGCAGTGCATGCAGGACGGGTAGGTTCCACCATCCTGGACTGCTAGTTTTACCAGTTTTGCATCTCCATATCTTCTCATTTGCTTTTTATCCCGACCTTACCATTTATATAGATATATGTACAATTCAGAAAGCTGTTCTTATGTCCAACCACCTTCCCTCCCTGTTTTTGTCTTCTTTTGTTCTAGCAAACAGTTGCTTCAACGCATCAGGCGTTTGGCGATGAAGCCTACGCTCAAAATCTATATAAGCTCTTGTCGAGCCAGAAGTATCATTCAATCTGAAGTCCTTGCCTCATTTTGCTGTGTCACGTGATTATGTTGTCGCGCTACATCCCAGCCACTTTGTTTACACGCTGACACTGGCGGTGTCTATTTCTTCCCTTGTTTCCTCGTTGACAATCCATGCCGTGCCCACAGCGTGGTGCCTGAAGAGCGAGCATGTGCACACCGTCCTCGTGGGCGCCTCCTCAGTGGACCAGCTGTACGACCATCTGGGGGCGCTGCAGGTGAGTACACGCTTAGTTCGCGTAGCACTGTCTTTGCAGTGTAGCGCTTCGTATTCTACCGATTCCGTGCGTGGCGATGCTTGCTAGATAATCGGTCACGTCCTTGTCGCACAAAACGTAATCGGTACCACGGTATAATGAGGCCAGGAAGTGCGTGCCAGTTTTTATTCAATGGAATTCATGAGTTATCCTGCGAAGGCAAGAGAAGACAAGAGACATCTGAAGACAAGAGACAGAAAAAACGACGAAAACGACGCTCGTTTCGTGGTTCTTCCTGTACCTCGCCTTTTCATGCGCTGCAAGTCACGATTGCAATGCGCCCGGCAAACATTGCAGGCAAAAGAAGACGATCAGTAGTAGAATAAATTGGGGCTCGCGAATACGGGAATGAGTAAAGACAAACAAAACGAACGCCGACTGTCTATTGAAAGGTCCTACAGTAACGGATAACAAGGTAGGCGCACAACTTATCTGCACCTAGTCAGGAATGGGTCCGAACGGCAATGTCGTTTATCAGTCTGGGACGGTGTTTACCATGGGCAATCGTTCAAGCATGGAATTGCTTCTTTATGCAAGGCAGTCAATGGCTGACTCGCGTATGCATTTCACCTACGATACTGATATGCCTAGCAAAACCAGACGCGACTCGTCGTTTCTTGCGTCCGAGCAAAACTGTTCATTATTCAAAAATTTTTTTCGTGCATATACAACAGTGACAGCGCGGTGAAAGATTAGAACATTATTCTCCAGTTACGGTCACTTTGTTAAAAATAACTCATGTGCTTTTACTTATCGAAACAAGCTATGATCATGAGGCGCGTCACGCAGTGAAGGACTCCGTGAGTAATTTTGAACACGTGGGGTTAATTAACGTGCGTCTCTATCTGAGCACACGAGTGTTCTTTGCATTTCGTCCCCATAGAAATGTGGCCGCCGTGGCTGGGATTCGATCTCGCCACCTCGAGCTTACCAAGCTGACACCTAACCGCTAATCTACTACGGCGTGTTCGTGGAATACTGTGGTCTGCCTACACGCCGGAGCGACCGCAGATGAAAGGAAACGTATGAAAGACATTAGCTTATATTCCCTCCTGTGGTTGTCTGCGCGCCTTTACTTTCTTCTACGATGTTGGGTTAGGTTAGGTAAGGTCATTTCAAGACGGTCAACCCGCGCCGTGTCGTGCCCAGGTGGTTCCCAAGCTGACGTCTACCGTGATGGGCGAGATCGAGAAAGTGCTGGACAACCGGCCTCGGCCGGTGCCCCCGCCCAGGTGACAATTGCAGGAGCCCTGGCTGGGCCCCCGAGCACCGATACCCGACAGCCCCGGATCTCAGCAGCTACAGCCGCAGCCGCACATCGCGCTCGACCTGGACGACCCGGGCACGGCCGAAGAGGGAGGCCGCGTGCAGCGCTTCTTCGCAAGCGTCGCGCATGCCTGCGTCATCCAGTAGTGCTGCCTGTCCATCGTACACTGTGTAGTACATACGGGACCCGCGTTGCGAGACCCGCGCGGGCGTTTCTCTTGTTCTTCTGTGATTGGGTCTGTAGACCGCGTACAGACGTGCCCACTGTCAAAGGGAGCACATGCATGCTAGGCATGCATGTCCGGATGTTGCTCTCGCACAAGGAAACAGAACCCCAGACTTCCAGCAGATAAGCTATGGCTGCCAGTGCTGACTCATTTCGGTACACCTCTGCGGTGCACGGCTACTGTTTCTACAGGCACTTGCAGCTAAGGTGCCATCAATAAGAGATGCATATATGTTAGTGTTTCCATTAACAAGGTACCGTACCATACATGTCGAAAGAAATCTAGATGTGCGTTATTTGTTGAACCGGTGTGCTTTTAGCCTGTTCCATGTCGCCGGCACGCTTCACAATCCAGGCGCGGCTCGTATCGTGTCCGCTTTCAGGTTATTTGTTACTTACCACCATTGAAATTACTATAGGATGGACCATATACCTGTGATATGGTTGCGTACGCAGTTTCAGCGATCCATTCAACAAGCCTTCGGTTACCGAACATGCACACGCACTCTGTGTAGCCAGTTTTGTCAACAACGTACGCGTAATATATCTTTATTGGCAAAGGGAACATGCCCAGCTAGCTCTTAATGAACGGACGTGGCTCAACGGGCTAGGATAACAAAGAGTGCGCTTTCCATTGTCATTGAGAAGCTCCAAACCTCCTTGAGGAGCTCGAACGGATCAGAGGTGTACAGCACATTGATCGACATTTGCTGTTTTATCGGTCCTCATACGCTGGCTACTTCACATTTTGTGTTTCTGTATACGGTTTCTGGGCTGGTTCGTTGCTGCGAATAATATGTTGAGAGGAGAGACGTTACTGAAAACCGCTGTCAGTAGTAAAGCTGAACTGGACGGTGCGAGCTTCCAAGCTTTACGCAAATCCGTCGTGACCGTAATAACGAGTCCCCTCCACTTTAATCCTGAGCAAAGATGGATTACACAGAAGTCAATTTCTCAGGAAAGCTTAGACTAAGCTGCCTTGCTTCCCTCTCCGCTCCTTTTCCCCCCTCACTGACTTTCCTTTTTTCTTTGTTTCTTTTGTCTCTGACTTTCGTTATTCTTAAAAAACGAAGTAATTTTTAAAGCGAGCCGCTTGTCTTAAGTTTAGGCGTTTCTTTGTTTCCGACATCTCACTCGATTAGCCTTTATTTTACAACCTGATCTCCGTATTCTAGTCTTTCTCTTTTCTATTCCTAGAGATTGTTTTTTTTTTAGGAATGCGTCCTTCCATCTTTGCTTTGTTTGATACATTCAGATTTGGAAGTCCTGGAAACAAAAGGCCGTTAAGCGAGCGCATATAAGACGCCAATCATGCCGCACAATTGCCTGCAAATGTTCGTACACGCTGACATCAGTTTCACGTAATCTGGAGATCAAAACGACCATGAAAAGAAAAAAAAACAATAAGAGACCTCATGGCAGTCGACGGAAAACGAGGTTGTGTCCACGCGCGCAATACACAACATTACGCTTTGCGCTGGCGGCCCAATATGCAATTACCTATAGCCTAATCTAACACGCCCTCTTTCGTAGTCGCTGCAGAACATCGCCTCACTAGATGACGGAGTGGGCGTGATTTGGCGAGAGGAAATCGTTAGAGGCGCAATGGTGATGCACGCTCGACGAGAAGTACGCGGTAAAGAGAAACAAATAAAGCTCAATTAGGTTTTTGCACCATCGTGCATGCACAACGTTTGGTGCAGACGACGTGAACAACGAAGCCGTTCACATGCTGCTCGGTTTGCCATAAAAGCATGTTGCTCTGACGTCTGCAGACAGCGAATGGACTAGACGCGCTGTAAGGCTAAGAGAAATCTGAAGGAACTTTCCGGAAAGCTTTCCAGGTTTCCTCCAGATTTTAGTTTTCTGATGTCTTAGACCAACGCACGCTACAAGCTTGAATTTCCGAGCCGAAATGATGCTAATTCTCGATCTTAATGGTTTTTCTCGTCATTTTCGTGTGTGTGTATAACGACCAAGGAAAAATTGACGCAGCGGTGACCTCGAAGCAAAAATTCTACAATATGTCCAAGTCCGCGTGTCCTAAATAACCATTTCGACGATATGGCGTTTTGAACTATGCGCTGAAATGTACTATTGGTCAAAAATGCAAACGGACCACCGCTTAGACGACTGGAGCGGTTGCGGGACCACAATGCGACGCTGGTATCTCGCTCAGCACGCTCAGAGCGGGAGTGCCCCGAGTGACGTTAAGCTTCGACTTCATTGTCACGGTGCATGTTTCCCTCCGGCCGCTTAAGCCATGGTCCGTTTCCCTTTTTGGCCGATAGTATACACATCATTTCATTATTGGCTTGTACCCGCCACTTTGAACAGCGAGGTGAAATAAATCCTGTCGTGATCAGGCAAGCCAGTAAGAACGTATGAACAAGAAATGCCAAGGCGCTTTCTTGTCGATCGAATAAACGCGTCACTTGCGCGATACGAAGTACCATTAAGAATGTGGACACTTCATTTGATGAACAGAGCGCGAAAACGGTACTAACTAAAGATGTTCCTCCATCTGCTCCTCGGCCTCAACTCACACTCGCTTTTCTCCCCACCTATCTCTCTCTCTCTCTCTCGATAACCTACATAATACCTCCGTTTGTGTAATTCCAACTCCATCACCTTCACCCGCCAATTTTACTTGCTGAGGATTCTTCTCCCCTTGGGAAGTGGACCTACAAAGCCTATAAGGTTCCTGACGATGAACTATTTTCTGTGAGAATCGGCATTCCATGAATGCGTGAGGCAAGCAGAACGAAAAGCTGTACGACATAAGGAAAGACCACACATCGTCTGTGCCCGTCTTTTCTTTGTTTTAAAGTTAGTTGAAAGGCGAGGAGAATTACAGCCACCCAAAGGTGAATCGTAACTCTCCGAGCCCTGCTTGTTGGTGGACAGTGAGTGATGCTCCGACATAAAATTCTCCGCGAAGGCGGTTTAACAGAGAAATACTGCTTTCATCAGCGTTCCATTATACCTAGTTATCTTGCACCGTGTTTCCTTGGGAGCGTACGCGACTGTTTCAGCACACAAGAATTTACGCAGGAGCGATCTATAGGCAACGCATGGTCGAGGCATCTACCTATACGCCGTTGTTATCTCAGGTTTTACTCCCGCAGGTCTTACGGCGCTATCGGTGTTGTCTTCAACCTTACAAAACCAAACCCAGGAGGATCAGAGTCTTTACAGTACTCGTTTGACGTAAAAGGGTGTGTTTCCTTCTATTCTCACACTCTGCAGAGTGATAACAAGCAGTGGTATCGCATCGTGCTTATGCCTGACAGCAGCGTACCAAAGGACCAATCTTTGTACTACGGGAGTCTTCACTTAGAATCGAAGAACAAGAGAAACACCTGCATGGGTCACACAGCGGCGTGTCTTTAAAGTGATGCTGCAGCCTTTTTTCCAAGACCGGGGGTGATAGCTCGACACAGCCAGGGCTCAAGAATACGTCTTGCCTCGTTTGACTGTTTTCTTGTTTGTTGTTTGTTTTTTCCAAATCTTTTTTTTTTTGGAACCTGTGCGTACTCTTTCCCGCCTCAAAACATCCATTTTGTGTGTGTGTGTGTCACAGTTATGTGCTCGTTACATCAATTCCGGTTCCATCTCTGAACTACACGTGTAGTCACATGCCCTTGTACATAGTCGGGTGCTCTTTTTCTCAGTGCACGCGGAATTCGCAAGAGCGCCTTCACAGCATAGTTTTCACTATATATGTTTCGGCCTGCTGCGTCTTTTGGTGACACCACCGTGGCAATGCTTCCGTCTCTCACACGGAAAACACAGCTGAATGGGGTAAGACGGCAAAAGGGTATCTACTGTGCCTGATAATAATGTTGTGATTTGGCACATAAAACACTGTGCAGTTTCATCTCAATCACAGCACATTGTAGTCTTGTTGCACCGCCACAGGCTGAAGAAGGTTTGATGCGTGACGAGCAAAACTAGTTATCACAATTGAATCACGGTTATACACGGGAGAGACCTACTGGAAAATTCTCTCTGCCGAAATTCCAACAACGTGCCCCAAGACCCCGCAGGTTTCTGAGAGAACCGAATATTTTGCTACACCGTCCAAAGAAGTTTCATGCGAGAAAGAAGGAACAAACTTTATTTCAGTGAGAGGCAACCGACAGCAGAGTCATCCTAGGTGGGCGGCGTCCCTACCCAAGATGTCGTGGTCCTGAAACGATAGTTTTGCCTCGTGGACTAGACGTTGCTGGTCCTCGGGGCTTGAGCCTTCGAGTTAGGCCTCCCAGTGCTCCACGTTCGGTTCCCTAGTCGGTGGTACCAACGGATTGCACCCACACTCCCATATATCATTCGAGAGCCTAAAATACTAGAAGGTTCCCAGAACCTGCACGCCACCTGGATTTTGCTGAAAATGTTCCAGTGGGTCTCAAGTATGCACAACTGCTAGTCAACTTGGATAACTAGTTTTGTTAGTCAAATATTCGTCTTTTTCGCTTGAGCCCTGTTCATTCACGATGCGGTGTGCCGCCGCCGCAGAGAGATAACACGACATGCACTTGTTTCGATTTCATTGGATCATATGTAGATTGAAATTTCGTGAACTTCAATTTTCTCCAACGCAGAGGCTAGATATCTTCGTGCCCTCCTCACGAACTTTAAGGAGAAATCACCCACTGCGCAAATATTCACTTTAATGTCCGGAACACAAATTCTGCTACCTCGCTTTTTTTAATGTAAACGACAACAACAAAATTTCATTCTTACTCGCGCCCCTCCTTTGTATTGAAACGTTGCCATCACCCATACACGCTATAACATTCAGCTCTGTATAATTATTTTCGCATTCTTTGTTTGTCATTCAGAGTTTATCAATAAACGAATAGTGTGCATACAAGGCGACAAGTGTATGCATACTAAATGACTCAGTTCTACGTAACGGCAGTCAGTAAAAGCTTGATTTTGCTGTTTTGCACCACCAATAATATAGAAAACAGGGCTACTTTGTTCGTCCGCAATTTTTCTATGGCCCCGCAAAACAACATAAGAACAATTAGTACAGGCGTGAACGTAGTTGAGCCTTTTCATGCGAATTATGTCCGGAAGGTGCTGCCACCACATAGTGTGTGCATCAAAATGGCTCTCGGCACGACTAGAACTTCATTTGAAACGGACCACTACATGACGCAGAGACGCATCAGTGGCAAGGAAAAAAGTGCCCGAGATCTATTGATTGATTGATTGATTGATTGATTGATTGATTGATTGTGACACCTTGGATTGCGAAGGACGCCGTCATGAATCGCTGGGTACTAGTTTCGAGCATCGGCCATTTCCTAAACCCCGAGCGTCCTCGCCATTAAAATATGGCCGCCAAGGCATGGAGACGAACCCGGGACCTCGTGTTAGGCAGAAGGGCGTCCGCCTCGTTGTCCCGGTGAGGTTTGGTTGGATGAACGATGTCGATGTTTAAGGGAACAAGATTACCTTGCTGGCGCTGTTAAATTATGAATATTGTACCTTTCCGCTTGTAAATAGCTGTAACCACGCTGAATATGATGCTTATTTATATTTAGCTTCGGTAAATGGCTTTTAGAGGTGCAGATTAGGCTAGCTGTAACATGCTTGGCACGCACAGTGTAGAGTTGTACTACATAAAGACATCGTGGCCTGATTTATATATAGACAACGTTGAGAGCGTTTCCGTATGCAAGTCTACGAGTAAAGACATTCGAGAAAATCAGCGCCGCAAATACACACAAACCTGACTTGGAGCTTGGGTACAACGGACTGTTCTACGTAAATGCTCGAAGCTGTAGATGGTACGCGGGGCATTCGCGGCACCTGCTCAACCATCTAACAGTCATTCTTCGTCACAGACATGCATCAGCTTCACCATACCAGATCATATAATCGCGAATGTTACACGTTGCCAATTGAAAATGAACGGGAAATCTGGCAGGGAGCTTAAGTATACAGGCGTTGTCCGATTTGCAATCCTGCAAGTGGGGAAGAGAAATGTGGTTAAGCGATACAGAGACTTGCACAGTGTGCCCATGGTCCGACACATACATATTCATAAGAGCTGTCGAATACTGAGCGAAATGGTACCTGGTAGCACCGAAGACAGAATACTGGGAGGCCAGCCACACAAGGAGAGACTAAAGATTTATCGTATCTTGGGGCTCCAATTGCCATTACTTTTATCTTTGAGAAAAATGGCGTCTTTTAATACATCGTTAAGAAACGAAAGCATCAGTCCCGGCTAGAACATCAATAGCGTACCCGGTATGTATTAAAAAGGAAGAGAAAACGGAACACTGTGACTTGTCAAGCGCGCAAAAAAAGAAAAAAGAAAAAAAAAGTAGCTAATGCATGATCATTATTGAAATCAGTTTCATGATCATTCCTGCCTTTCAGTGGTGCTCTATATATACACATAGATGACAACAAGGTAACGACGTACGACTGCTTTTCGGCAATGTACTTATATCGAGCGCTTACGACCAGAAATAAACGCGACATTAACCGTGCCTGCATGCATGACAGTTGCCGTAAATCACCGGCTGTCGCCTGCGTATATACAGGTAGTCTATATAGACAAAGCGCTTTGAAGTCTACATTTATAACAGAGCGTCTCGGCCGCACGGTTCGTCTGAGGGTCCAATTCATTTTGCGCGTGTATGGTCATGCGATAGTGCGCGTTACACGATCAAAGCGCCCCGTTTTCCCAAACTCAACTGCGCAGTAGTTCCTCATTGTATACGTCTGATGGATTTACATGGCTGTACATAAGTGCTATTTTGTATGTATAGTATTGCACAGACACATGCGGTCATCTGCAGGCTTTGCTTCTACCTCTGTTGACAATAAATCTGTAACCTTCGTTTGTTACCCTTAAGTATACGGTTCTCGGCAAGCTTGTGTCATTGCATTACCTGATAGTGAATGTGCATGCCACCGTTTCTATATATCTGGCGGTGTGTTCTGGATGCTACAACGTACGTATACATGTGTGTGTGTAACGGACGATGGATGTGACAGTATAGGTTTGAATTGACTCTATACGCCTGGTGCACCGCCTATAGAGGCGCCACTGATGGCCACCTAGCGGGCGCCGCCGACAGTACTCTCGGGAGGCCGAGCAGACGACAACGCTTTTTGCAGCGCTGGGAGGCATGGGCATGGCCGAGGAACGCGGCTGCGATTTCCCCTTCGTTCGCGTGCCGGACACCTACTGTTGCGGTGACAGTTGCAGGAAAGAATCGGGCCTCTGTGAAAGTGGGCACGCGCGTGCCGTTAACACAATTTAGGACAAACCAGTCCGCATATAATTGTCAGGTGCATCCCGCCGACCACCGTGAAAAAGTCCAGTTGCGAAGTGGAGCTCGTGCGAAGTAGCCGCCTTGTATTTCCTTCTTTTTTTTTTAAATTGCACCGTTGCCACATTGCCGTCTCTGTACCTTAATATCTGTACCTTAATAATAAACACACATAATTTGAGCAGAGTGGTAATTCAAACAATGAAGCAAACAATACGTGATGCTGGCGTGCGTTATGTAGCGATCTTGATAGCACTGGTTACATACGTGACATAATCGCATAATAATTGACATAAAAGTCACCTTATGAAGCGCAACTGAGAGATTGTTAATGAACCTGCGTACACTCCTCATGGATATCGCCAAACTTGCCAGCGGATAAAACCATTTAGCGCCGCGTTCGTCGAACTACCCTACCTGCTGCAGCCGTCAAAACTTGCAATTTTCTGAGCTACCTTCTTGAAAGCGCACAAAGCTGCGTGAGAATTTTTGTGTTTTGGATGCTGAGTAAAGAGAAGGCGCATGATATATTGAAAAGCGGCGAAGGGTTGGTCAAGTTAATTGGGAGCGACAGCAAGGCTGGGGCTCGCTCTATCGTCAAGATGTATGTAGAAACATGTAAACACTAAACAGCTACTGAATTTCTTCGTCACTTTACGGAGATTTCGTCATATATGCGTCTTCTGTGGGCCTGCAGTGCACCACATTGTTTTAGAGCTTTATGTGCCTATGCAAGTATTGCCATTATCATGGTGGTTTGCGGTCCAGCATCTTCCCATTATTCCGTATATGAAATGCTCAGCACGCACCAAAGCTATATTTAGTCTTGTGTTGGTTTCAAACTTTCTTCATGCTCTTTCGTCCGTGTGTTCTGCGTGCTTCTACTTTTAAAGATGGTGTATGAACATGCCCGAACTGCCACTGTTGTAACATAAATTCTTTTCTTCTAGTAACAGTGGTGGGGCACACGCATACCGAGCACACATGAGTTTCTTGTCTTATTAGAGCTGGTGTAACTCGTAAAATAGGGCAAGACTTCTGTGTGAGCACTTTAAACGTACAAGCAGGCTTTTGTTTACACTCCTCCCCCTTAAAACTTAGCCAGGTGGGTAGCCCCCCTCCATTTTCGTTAACGCCATGGGTAACACCCCTCCCACCCTGCGAAATCAAAATTCTGGTTAAACGCCTACGTACAGGAAGAGGTCGTGTTTGGATGGCTTTTGTTATTCGACATCCCTTGAAGCTTCGGCCACCCCACACATGCAAAGAAAGTTGCTTATTTCGCTGCGACAACGCGAACTAAACGGCGAACGCGAACAAAGTCGTAAGAAGCTACGGCGCACGGCTGCCTACTCTCCCGCGAATACTTAGCAGGGTCGCCACCAGTAGCGCTTCCGTCGGCTTGCACGAGGCGTATACTTGTGTGCTATTAAAGTGTGACACAAATTAGCGGCCTGGGATTTTGTGTCACGGCATGTGTTTCAACTTGTCGAGGAAAAAAAAAATATGAGCTTTCAAAACGTTAGCGCTTACTTGTACGTGTAATTGGGCGGACACAGCTGTTTAATTATACATGGTTGTGTTTCTTTGCCAACAGCGGCGAAAATTGACATTCACTGATTCAAAAGACGATGGAGAAAGAAAGAGGGAAGTGACGAGTGTAGTTTGTAGCGGATCACCGCCCGGATCACATGGCCATTAAAAAAAGAAAAAGAAAAAGCGATAGAATAACTTTAACACTTTCTTCGTGGAATGCGTGCACCTTGAAGCACAAGAAAATTCTCCTTGGGCACACACAGCGTTGAGTTTAGCGTGGCTTACTTGTCAGTCCGTATTCTCGGCAAATGTCTCATAGAGGCTTCTTAATCTTTCATCATAGATTTTCATTAGTTTAGGTGAAATTGCCTAGAGATGTGAGTGTTTCAACATTAAAACGATTGGCTACGCGTTTACACGCAGATTTGTTTACAACGCATCTAAAAGGCGGCAATCGCATGGAGTCGGTCTCGGCGTTGCTATTAGATAAGTCTTCTTTATTTTCTCTGAGCTTTTCATACTATACCATACTGGCTTAGTATACTATACTGGCGTAATTAACTGTAATTAATTCTGATAACCGTGCTAATTACGTAGTTGTCTTCACTCAGGAGCAAATAAAAGAGTCATCTACATTAGAATTTGTGTTGCACCTACGCAACTTGTATTATAGAGCATGTACGATGTCTTATACAGTACCGTAGTCCGCCTTATCTCTAGAGTGGTGCTGCTTTTGCTGTTATTTCCCTCCGCATTGATAGATCCCTACACGACCACATATGAATAGTAAATACATATTCATTTGTTTTTATCATCTATACCCGAATCAATATCAAATTGAAATGCTGCTGCAGCCATATTTTATCGGTTTGTGACCACATGCCCTGCAGATAAAATCAAGTGAGCGCTCGTATTTCTTTCTTTTGTTTTTTTCTTTCCAAAGTGCCTTGCTACCGAACTGTGGCTTTGCTCTCTGCCGCTACAGCCGCTGCTTATCATTCAACGTTATTTTCTGGAGCTTGAGTAATCGCTTTTATTTCGTATAATCAGTGACAAGCTGAGAATGCAGGGTTCACTGTATACATCGCCGTCCAAGTTAATTATAACGTTACGGATGCGGCGCCCAATTGCGTTCGCTCATTTCGGTGACGTCGCGGCACGGGCAAAGTTCTTTCCAATGTCGAGATTATAGAACTACATTATTTAGCGAAAAAGTGTGAAATTTCGTGGACGAAGCTTACGCAGTGTTCTCAGGTTGTCACCGATTACAGCAGGGAATTCGTATCCTGCTCATACATCTGCCACATGTTGATTCAGCCATACCAAACGTTATGAAGAAGTTATTTTTTATTATCGTATATATAATTACGCGCGGCAATTTCCACACTGAACTGAGCTGTTCCTTCACGCCGAAGAAATACGGCATATGGAGCCCTATAGCATATAGAGATTCTTCTTTTTTCTTTTTTTTTTCTGACGCCAAGTATGGTCTAGAGACATTAATTAATTATAGCTTTACTATATGTACAGTTATTGTAGAAAAACTCAAGCTATGTGCATGTGGCGCTTATGATTTCAGCGCATGTAAACAACGGCATATTTATATTAAAAAAAGAAAAAAAAGACTCACTGAGATGAGTAGAAACATAGAGGATTGTCGGCCCCTCCTGTGCAATGGTGTTGCACACTGTATAATTACCGGGCCATTCGAGGTGTACTTGTTTTAACCATTACCTATTCGTTTATAACATATTTCCCGCTTCTCCTTCTAACCGGAAACCTTTTCCCATGTTAACTGACGTCGACGTAACAGGGAAAAAAATAAAGCATGCAGGTTTGTTTGTAGCACCGAGTGCGATTGTTCCAGGCAGGGTTGGAAGACAGCTCTACGGGCGAACGTTCTGAAGGCGTTGGTAATACACGCATGCAGCTTTACTACCGTTCTAAACTCAGCTGTTTTCTATCTTCCAAGAAGCACAGTGCGACAGGGTGTTGAGGCGCGTAGACTGTAAATGAATAGACGTACTGTATAAGGTGCACATACGCAGTGGTTGTTCATATGCACTTGTGTTATTCAACTGTTAATTACAGTCACTGCGAAGTGCCCTCGGCTCAGTCGACCTTTACTTCAGAAGTCATACCCTGCCAGAGAAGTGACACTCTCCGCAGCCCGTTTGCACGTAACTGCACGTAAAACTTTCTGCCACTTCGCCACAGGAACATAGGCCACGGTAACTATATAGCAAACAGTACGAGCGTATGAACAGAATAAACGCAGTAGCCACAGATTGGCGTACCTTCTTTTTCTTTTTTTTCTTTTCGAGGTCATATAGACATAACTTCGACCTCGTTTACTTCACAACGCCGGGGACTATGAGCGGAATGTTGCAATGCGAGTACATTGGCGTACACATCTAGACGCAGATGAGAGGGTTTAATTAAGACGTCGATCATATAGATTGACGTCCTAATTAAACCCCGTCATCTGCGTCTAGATGCGTACGCCAATGTGCTCGCATTGCCCTTGGCATACGCATTCGTGCATAGCGGATCCTTTTATGAAGCAAGCTGTTTATACAGACAGCATTCAAACAAGTGGAAGATGACTGAGTGACAAACATTTACACTTTGTTCGTTTCAAGAAACGAAAAATTACATTGATGTCGCGTGGGCATCAGGCCCGTATCCAGATTACGTGTGATCTTTGTTCAATTTTCTTGTTGGACTGCGTCAGTTATTGTTCGGTTGAACAGTGCATATGGGCCTCTAATTCTTACAACAGTGCTGTATATTTCTACGGTTTAGGGTATGTTTATTATACTGAGAAAGCTCAGTGCACTCTATCCCTCATTTAATAATAATAATAATAATAATAATAATAATAATAATAATAATAATAATAATAATAATAATAATAATAATAATAATAATAATACCAGACAAGAAATGGTTCGGTCAGTATGTGCAAGAAGACTTCGGTTTGTTCTGCCACCACACTAATATCGCTCAACCACTCAGCAGCGGTCGTGGATAGATATAAATTTGGCCAGTAAGTTTAGGCTATTGTCAAACGATTCAGTGCACGTCACAATAATCGCAAAGGTGTCGTCACTATACCGCTGCGAAGTTTTGAAGGTTGGCAACTATATGCTTGCTCAACCATGTGTGATGTGCTACTGCCTTGCTGTCCATCCCCCTTCACAAAGTAGGGTGGCTCCTCGGATGTTTCTTGGCCACGCTAATTCTACCTTGGTGGCTTTTATACCCACCGCGACCACACACTATGTGCAATAATGCGTGTACAATCTGTTGCTCTCTTTATCAACCATACTCTAACGCGGCTACATGATTAAATAGCTTCTTATGTACTCGAAACATTAGGTCGTTAGCAGGTACCGAAAACATGAAACCAATGACGATGTTATAACTTCGCACTACGCTATCATGAGCGCCCACAAGGCCGCGCCTATATCGGCCTTTGTGTGTCCTGTTTCAAATAGACGACACGACATATATACCACACAAACTGTGAGTGCTCACTACTGTTGCAACCTGAAAGTAAAAGTCAGCGCTTTGCGTCACAGGTTGTGTGGTCCATAGCTATACGGAATCGTTGGGACAACATAAGTTTAAGCAAGCAGTTATCATTGATTTTTGTGGTGTATAGCTATAGACTACACAGAAATGAGCTCCTCCAGACAGACTAGTGTACCGGAGGCTCATCTATGAGAGCCACGAATAGCGCTTTTCAAAAGGCATTAGACATCTTATGAATGTAAGTGTTCTAAGAACGGACATCCATTAGACATACATAAGATCCAGCCGCGACATCCGTACAACATACCAACAACATGATCCGGAAGCAGATCAGATTGTCTATAGCAAATACGATGGAAGCAATGTCGTTCGGGAAAATGTGGATATCCGGTGTGGATGTACCGAATCTCCAAAAGGTAGCGTTCTATAGATGTCTTATGGACACTTGTGGTTCACTGGGAAGTTGCTGCTAAATCTGGACGGAAGGAGTGATACATAGACCATCACCTATGCAAGCACGTGTTCACGCTCCAATGCTTGTTGTTGCAATGCACCGTGGCATATATACAGCTTGTGCTGCTTTGTTCCTGCGCGTTCCGGAAACATTAAATGCCACTTCTGGAGCACCATGTGGGAAGAGCTTTTGATGTCATGACTGTCAATCTGCTTCCTTGATACCTTCAAAGACATCGGTACGAGGGATCTATATGCAGCATTTTTTTTTCTTTTGTAAACTTCTGTGAGACTCTAAGTTCAACTTTCTGTGTGTGAGGAAAATACGTCTGTGTACAGGAAAGAAAAAAAAAAAGAAACGATACAGCTTGTGTACGATTCAAGCTACTTACCGTGCAGTGTGCCGAAATTTTCCTCTGCAAAATAGATACGTTCGCGGCATATTTGCCCAAAGCAGAGTGGATATGAATAATTAACCTGTCGTCATTTCTTGTTTATAGTGATGTGCTCGTGTGCAGGTGTGAAAACGTGCTTTCCCTGCTGCAAAGTGTTTCCTTTTGTTTCCTACGTGTCTGTCTAATAACAAAACGATATTGCACTTCGATGAGATTCATCTGAAGCTTGCCGCGCAATATCCTGAGTTACTTACAATCCGACGCCCCGTTGTCACTGCGCACAAAAGCAACAAGCAAAGCAAATCATTTGTTTTAATTTTATGCTATTCTTGCCCCTGCCGTATAGGCAGCAACAAAGCTACATGTATTTTAATATTGCGCCTGAGCTACCAGTGAACAATCGCAAAGCTGTCAATATCGCATGACGTAACGGCCTTGTACCCAGCAGTACTTCTTCGGCTTCTAAAAGTGCTTTATTTCACTGCTGATTATTGATGTACAGCCCGCGCGAATCATTCTCTTCACATGTTCTTTCCTTTTTTCTTTTTTTTTAATGACGCAACTATTATGGACTTGCTGCTTTATATTTCTCAGCGGTAAGTTCACTTGAGAGGATGTTTCGCGGACAGAAACATGCGTGCATGGCAGTGTTTGTATTGTCATACGGCACAGCCGCGAAAGGGCTGTGCAAACGCTCACTATACGGCTTGCACTGACGTCACTGAAGCCACCATGTAACGTATGTTGCAATACCGTGACGATGGGAAGCTAGGCTGGTGACGTCACACACATTTTGGTGCAAAGACCAATAAGACCATTAACGTTTCGGCCACGTCATGTCACAGTTTAATGGCAACAGTGGCTATGCTGCGTTGACGTAATTCGTCGTCACCGCCATGTTGGAGTACCAGCACGTTAAGCCGCGTCCTTGGCTGGCGTCAAGCGCAAGCTGCCAGTAGTGCAACGTTAAAAGATCAGAATACATTATAGTCTCGCAGATGTAAACAACAAATGCTTTCTTTCACTTTGTATAGCCGATCGACACTACATGCTTCATTGTAGAGATGAGTAACATAACACGATCGAATGTAAAACTGCAGCTGGTTATACAGTTTGTTCGCTGCGATGATACGACGAAGTCTAATAAAGTTTTGACATATCATGTTGCCCGTTGTGCTCGTGTGGTCTCTGCTTCCGATAAACACACTGTCTTATTTTAATTGTCTTCATAAACACACTCACGAAAACAAAAATCCAGCCTTGTCCCGTCATCTAGCTCTCTTGTGTATCGTTTTTGTGTGTGTTTTGTTTGTTTTGTAGGTTTTTTTACGTTCATTTGCGCCACCAAAATGCTAGAGGCGCATGTACTGAGCGTTTTCAATGCACGCTAAAGAAATCCAGGTGGCCGAAGTTTCCGGAGCCCTCCACTGCGGCGTCTCTCATAATCATATCGTGGTTTTGATACGTAAAGTCCTACACTCGGCGAGAGATCGAACAGTGAGACCGTTCCATCAAACGTATGGCCGACTAAGATTCCCATGATCTTGTTAAGTCTGCATTGCTGAACTGCACTGTAACCGGTGATCGAGAGACCGAACTAGAGGCAGGCGCACCGAAGCACGAACCCCGGGAAGCGGGGTGCAGAACCGTTTTCACAAAAGCGAAAACAGAAAATTCAGGCGGGTGAGGCTACTGGCAACTCCAGAATCTGCTGCTTCATCTGGCAACAGTGCTGAAATTGAAAGAAGAAAAAAATACGCTACAATATCCACATCTAGGGTCTAGGCGGCACTATGAAGTCCCTAGATTTTCAGCTTTCAAGCGGAAACAAACATGAATAGGGATTTTAGGCGCCAAACTCATTCGAGGTCACTGCACTTATCCTTAGCGCTGTGCTTAATTTTAGGATCGCGGCGTTAAATCGTTGTGTTTTGTCGTGGTACGCGCTGCAGACCACCTCACATTAAATCAGTTTGAAGGATATCTGTAACGAGACGATTCTTCCCGCGTAAACGTCCAGCCTGTTCGGCGAGTCGCTTCAGGAACCTTCCAAGCGAGCCGGAGATTCAGGTAAGCTATTGTTTCTGTGTATCAGACCTCTCAGAGGGATACGTCGTTCCTTATAAGAAACGGATTTGTCGCCACGGTATTCAATTGCGAGTACAGAGTGGGAAAGCGAAGTAGCAGCTCGGTGCCTACGCAGAACACCCCAAAAACTAGAACAAGCACCATTTGCGTATTCTCGTACATATATTTCTTGGGAGTAGATGAACTGCCAACTAGCCGCGATGAGTAAGATGTCCGCATACGTAGCCTAACAAGAGCAGGCGTAATGTGCATGTGTTTATCATAAATCTATACTTCCCGTTTCACTGCTAAATGTAAGTCAGCGACAATGCTTCTGCCGCTTAATCTGAGCATCATTAACGTGGTGACTGGCGCAGAAAACGAGCGTAGCCAAATTGCGCGTCCGTCCAATACACGTGAAAGCGCTTGTAAACGAAAGTGCACATGTGTACTCCTTGAGAAACCGTGATATCACGCACGGAAATAACCCTGTACGCAACGGTGAGTAGAGGGTGAAGTGTTAGCAACATACCATCGTAGTGTCTCTCAGTATCTTGCCAATGTGCGAGTTTCTTATCCGAGTCGCCCATGGTAGCACGTCTCCTGCTTCTTTCGGAAACGACGAGTTGTAACGCCGCGATGACATATGTTCAGATGCACAACAACAGTCCTTTGACTTTTACCTTTTTCCGGTTGTTGCGCCGACGCGTGGCGGCTATTAAAGAACTATATAGATATTTCTTTTAGCGCACAGTAATGCGATATCGTGTTGACTTTTGTAGGCCAACCCTAGATCGCCGGTTTCCAGTCGCGCCCGCTAGGTGGCGGTTGCTTAGTTGGAACCGTAGTTCTTTCAGTTCCTACCTGTAGTAATTGGTAGGCAGTAGAGCTTCTTTGGCGAGGGCGTGGTTTTCACGTCCACCTGATGCAAAGGGTTGGCCGCATCATCATAATCATCACCGTAGAGTCTCGATATGTCCGACAGCGAGCACATAATGCAGAAAAAAAAAAGGCAACCAAGCAAATGTGCATGGACAGAGCTAGCCACAGGAATACCAGCTCGGTTTCGGCCCACATTAAGTGAATGCGAAACCATGTGTGTGTGTGCGGATCTGTAGCGTGAAACGCAAGGAGAGAAAGACGTGCGTTATGGATCACGGACGGTCGTTAGATAATGATGAAATGTGGTATGGCAAACATAACTGATTTGTCACGGCATCACTAACGTCACATTCTCACCAGTTACATCATCAATGATAAAAGAACAGCTTTGCTGTTCCAACGATGTTTATTGCATGAAACTGGTTTGAATTTTTATTCTTGCAGATCCTTTGTATTTACATAACAACCTCATGCAGAGGTGAAACTGATGTGGTGAGCAAAAAACAGTGTCGCTAGGTTCTAGCACCACAATATGAATATGATTAAGCTGCACATTTCATAGGGTGCCCTACTTGTAGAGAGGCACATAAAATTAGAAGGCACACACAACCAGTCCAGCAAGGAAATGCTTGCTGAACTAAGAAATTCAAGAGTGGGCTTGTTTGATCGACAACATTTAATCAGATGTTAAAGACGGACAACAGTCACGGTCATATATCACGGAATAGTTAGGCACCGACCCGTCAGCATACATGCACAGTAAAAACCACGGTGACAGCTACACCAGGTTTACGACTAATAGATACAAACTGAGCCGTAACCGAGCGACAGTTGGGTCTGCTTTCTGGTGACATCAAGCTTTATATTACAATGGGGGAATCGAAATGAAACGCAAAAATGTGCAATTGCTGCTGAAAGAAACAAGGCCAAAGAAAAGCTTTGGCACAAAATTGGGTGTCTAAAATTCACTCTGCATTTACAACGGGGCAATAAGCTTGCAACACACAAGCACTATAAATAAGCTATCATTGCAATGGTTGACGTGAAACAGGCCAGGGAACAAGCAAAAGTTGCATGTGACGTGCCAGTGGCCTGCCGGTGCACTGGCAAATGTAGTGCTATTGCAATGAGCTCTCTGCACACACTGCCACTTTCTAAACAATGTATAAACAACACTGCCATTTGCAAGCAGGACAGTGAACTCGCAACAGCAACAATAACAAGCCTTGTTGAACAACCCTGGGTTTCATCTTACAAGTTAGCTTTACTAGAGAAACGTGCGTGCGTTTGCTCATAACAGTAGACTGCTTTTGTTGGGCACTTAACAGGATGCATATATGTGTTATCTTTGTCTTAGAAAGGCGCCTTTAGTAAGTTCCGCAGTCATTCAGTAAACACAAGAAACAGTGAACAACACTGAAACCGATGATGTAGTGAGAAGCACGCGGGTAATGTGAGAAAATGGTGCGCACTTAGCTTATGTCATTCTACAGAAATTGTTTTACACATAAGACAAACTTGCAAATATGAGCCTTAAGACAAGCATTTGTGCGTTGTAACTGTACACTCTTCAATCAAGTCAATATTAAAGCCTCAGGTGTCCACAAGCTCCAATTGAAAGCTTGCACAATTGATCTAATGAATGATTGAAGAAGTAGTACAAAGGCACCAACAAGAAGATGAAGAGAAACAGTGCTAAACTAAAGGCTTGATAATGTGTCGCCCTGTATAAGCGATCATTATCAGGGTCCGAAGTCGAAGTTGCATGACAAAAGTGAGCAAGAATGTGCAGAGTTCGTACACTATAAAAGCAGGCCATTTGGGGGCTTTGCACTTTGAGTGCTTTTGCCTCATGAAGTCAATTTTTGCTTTTAAGTATCACAAAAACGGACACTAAGTAGTGATCTCTCAGATGACACTGCTAGTTTTGAAATATAACTGTCACATTTGCTGTATTACAAACATAAGGCATCACGGGACCAGCTCAACAAATGTAGAAGCAAATACTGCTTAATGCACTTTGTGCTGTACAGCAGGAACCAATGCGAGTACATCCTATCATCTTTAAGATGCTCCTTTATATGATGTTATTCGTGTTCCTTATGCCGATGGAAGGCCATTCATGCCCCTTTTGATGGCCTCTTTGAGAGGACCAAGTACCCAGTCATTGTATGGAATAAGTTCATGTCCGCAGTTGACGAGGAAGCATTTGCCAATGGAACCCTTCGCACCTTGCCAAAATCAAACTTCCGCAGCATGAATTGTGCCTGCAGTCGAAATATGCAGTGTGCAGCAGCAAGGTTTATGCATGCATTGCTACAGCTTTACTGAGCAACAACCCCACCATATTTGGTACAGGGCACATGTTCAGGCAGATGACAGGGCTCATGACCTGGATTGGATGACTGTTCACTACTTGGGTAAATTGTACTTGTTCTTGTCCTGAGTGGCACTCATGTGTGCTAGTGGAACTTATCTTGCCGCCATTTGAACATTCTTTACACCTCTTCGAGTAGACACTGTTTTTAACCAACTCTGGTTAACACCATACCGCTCAGGGAAGCTCAACTGCAGGCATCACTAGTGCTATCACCTGGCAGGAGGGGTGATGAGCACCTCATGTCTAGAAAGATTGGAGACAGAATAGACTCATTGACTTTGTACCCTAACCGAGACAGTAACATCAACTAAGTAAAACCGAGCACAGTGGCAGATTGTTAGCCCCTACCATCCAAATACATAGGAAAGCCCCGCTTACAAACAACATGCACATTTGGGACTACTCCACTGTTTAAGCCATACAACCCTGGAGAAATAGTTAACAGCCACAGGCAACGCATGAAAGAGGGGGAAAAATAACATTGACAAAGTAAAGTATATTGCCTTTTGTACCACACACCAGGATTGAGCATAGCACATTCTCACTCAATCTATACAGTTCAACTCAGCTAGAGAAAAACATTCCCAAATGTAGAAAAAAAATGACAGCTTTGCTTGTGATGGTCAGGGGCATCAGAATTAGCACACATGGGATTCCACACTCAAACAGCAACCACTTCAGACGAAGACAGTCAAATGTGAAGTGAACAATAATGAATGAACAGACGATCCCAAAATGGCTTCCCAGGCGCACAACAGGTCAAAAACAACACGCACTCTTAAAAGAACAGTGTCCAAGTGGAGATCATGTCACAGACCATGAGTCGCAAGGAAAGAAAAAAAAAAGCAATAACCTAAAATACTTTGTAAGAGCACTACGTGACTGGTTACTGCCCTGCCAGAGATGAAAACAAAATGCAAGAACACGTAAAGTACATATCCTAGGGCTGCCTTGTCCAGGGCAGTCTGACTAGGCCAGTTACATTTACGCACACAGGCACGGTCTCAGTATGCCGACAGCCACTATCCTAAATGGTCAAAAGAGGCAAGTGGCATTTGTGGCAAGCAGCTGAGCTCGAAGAAACTTGATTCTACTCCACGTGGTCGTGGCTTTTTTTCTTCTGTATCCTGCGAATGACAGCGCGGCCACTGATCTTGTGGAAGATGACAAGCGATGTGGTTGAGATGTTGCCCGTGAAGAGGATGAAGAATATTACAGCTGACACAAACACCTGTCATGGCCATGTAGGGAGAGAAATATATGAGCAACAGACATCGGCAGCAAAAAGTGGGACGACTTTTCAAGATGCCACATGGAAGGCTCTGCAACCATTACCAGGGCCTGACATTTTGCTCTTCCACTATGGTGCAGCAAGTTGCTAAAAGGAAGTTGCCTTTGTTCACCCCGTACGCATATTCTTGCTTAAGTGCTGCACGAGCCTTTGAAACCATTCAGTGTCACAGCAGTATTTTTACAGTCACTCAGACTACACAAGTGCATGAATGTGAGACATGAAAGGAAACACTGTGCCCACCGGCCTTGACCATGAGCTTACAGAAAAACCATATACACGTTTCAAGGAAGGGCTGCCTCAAAGCTGAAGAAAAATTCATTCCTGTCTGTGTTGTGGGAGCCACGCCCATCGCTAAGCTGTTCTAAGCTCAACAAATGCTGCGCACTGGTGATGAACGTGGTCTCCCTGCTTCTTTTAAAAGCAATAGCTGAAGTGCTGGCACTGAGTGTGTGCACGGCCGGTGTGTGACAGGTGTGCACCACTTGTGTATACCCGGTTCGGCAAAGGCTAGGGGCCAGTGCAGGCACCCGCAAGTACTGCGTTTCATGCAGTTTATTTAAAAGGGTCGTGAAAAGAATATGGATAGGCCCGGTTGTAATTTTCACTGCTTCAATATGCATGACGAGCAGATCCCGAAATAATTCGGCGATATATTCAGTGCGAATTTAATAACGCCCGTTTGAAACCCCAGAATTCTAGCACTCCGAAACGACTATGCGACACCACAGACCGGCATGATACTATTCGGTGATGTTTCTGTAAAATATTTCTAAGTGTAAAGCTATAGTGAACTCGCATTTGCTCTAAAAGAATCTATTTAGTTGACAGCTAGAAATAAAGGAAATACTTATAAACCTTGTGGTGCTGCCATTCGGAAGCAAAGCTGCAGAACGGTTTGTTTTCCTGTGGCCTCCAAGGGCGCGCCGATCTCGACGGCCTCATGACGACTAACATGACGTCAACTGCCGAGTTGAGGGGAACGCATGCAGTGAAACCGAAACTACAATTTTTATCGTTCTAAATCAACCCACACGATGCAGCGGAACAACACATATTGTTAATTGGAGGGTCAGGATCCCGAATATGCACCTAGTACAAAATCTTCAGAAAACTTTTCACGACCCCTTTAACAGGTTCTGCATTGCTACTAATAAATGTTCCTTTTTTGACCTTACTGGTGGCTCCAGTATTTTCCTTCATGGCAAGACAGCCTGAGCACCTACAGCATGAAATGCCTCGGCCAACTATTTTCTGAGATGGCTGACTTTCAAGAAAATTGAATATACAAATGCTGATTTTTCAAACTAACCAGAATACAGTTCCTTTTGTAGCATTGTGCAACAGTCAGTTTGATAAAAACATGATGTTGCATACTTTGCAGGTTGGACTTGCTACATAAACCAGATATAGTTCTTTCAGTCTGCTAAAAGCAAAAGCCAATAGGAAATTAACAGAAGCCTCCCATAAAGAAATTGTGCTTTTGATAGATGTACAGTAAAATATCATTAATTTGAGTCTCATTAATCCAGAAAATCGGATGGTTCAGGCCTGTTCTCTGGTCCCGGCAAGCATATGCATTATTCAACGGCACCAAATGCTCAGTACTTTTGCCATATTCGGCCACACCCCAATTAATTCAGACAATCGTTAAAGCATGCCAAGCCCAAATCTTCATGTTTCATGAAATTTGTGTTTATCATCACACATGATGCAAAGTTGGTCGTGTGCTATCAGAAAAGTGTGGTCGCCATCCATGTTTGCATTGTTAGCGATGAAGGGATCACCTGCAGACTCTATGGTGAACCATTTTCATTACAACTCTGCATATGTGAACTGCGCAGAGGCTATCTCTGATTATGCCGATAGCTGCCGATATCAACTGCAGTTTTTTGTGCAGCAGCTACGGCAAACCGCACTTTTGTGTTTGCCGGAAGCCTTCAAAGCTGCGCACTCATCATGAATGATTGTAGGAACGACCGAGCTATGTTCCTTCGGCTGTGGCAAGCAGTAGCTTTCTGACTCACAGCGCGCAGGCCGCGGGCCTTCAGAGCTGCATGGAAGCTATCCATAATGGCCCCAGTAGTGGCCACAGTTTCGATGGCGTTCATCAGCACCAGATGCAACGTTCAGTAGTTTTAATTGCGTGCTCATGTTGCAATGCGTGCCTTCAGAATATGTGGCCAGCGACCTCTGTCCGATACAACACTATGTATCTGCCACAGTTTCGGCACTCAGTAGTTCTATTTCGACTCTGCGCAATGGGTTTGCAATGTCACGAATCTCACACATGGCAAAAGCTGTTGACGATGAAGAACCATTCTGCGCCGTGGTCCATGTGCTGGCATAAAGCTCGCCGGCTACAATCATGATGAACGAACATTGTGTTGTGCTGACGAACCTACCGTCGCACCACGTAAGCGTGCTTATGCTATTAGTGACAGCAACAGAGGAAAGGAGGGGGCAAAGAGGTGTTAGAATAAACCGAGGTCTTTCCCCGTGATTGTTATGTGATGGAAGTCAGAAAGTGACAAGAATGATGCCTTTTACATTGCTCTTATGCAAAATTTGGACAGGATTTCCTTATTCTTTAAAGGAGTCCTGAACCACCCTCCGGGCTTGGTGAAAAAACATATTCTACGGCTTGCCTACGCTGTAACGAACATCTCAGCCAAATGCTATAGTCATCCGCGAAGCGTAGCGTTCACAAGCGGAGCACAAAGCTTGCACTTCTTCAGGAGCCCTCAACTCAAAAAGCGGCTTCTCCTCACGCTCTTTGAATATGCTCTATTTCGTCATAGAGCATTTACAAGGAGCGTCGCTGCTATTGGCCGATGGCAGGCACGCCCGCCTTGGCTGTGTGCGGGCCCTTCGCAGCGCGCCTTTTTTAAAACCGTAAGCGCGTGCGTGCCGTGCGCTCGCTTTTCCTTGCGTTGTGAGCACCTCTATAGGCAAAATATTTGCTGGAAATATGCAAAAATATATTTGTTAATGTGCAAGCCTCATAGATGCCATTTGAAGGCGTCCGTAAGCTACATCGGCGTGGACGCGAACGGTGCGGTGCAAAAGTCACCATAAATATAGTTTTCCAAGAAGCCAACAAATGCATGCCTGCAGCCTGTAATACACCACAAATTAATCCCAAACTTTAATTCATCAGTGATTGTAGATGGGTTTATTCCCTATGGTACTCCAATGCGCCACCTTCTAGTACTCGTACTCAATAACATGGCTGGAGTCGAACCCAAAATATTTCTTCTACAAGGTAGATTAAAGGACTAGGTCTGATTAGGGTGTGCTTGAGTGGATTAGAGCTCATTAAGGTGCATTAGGGTGGATTAAGACAGACGGAGGTGCATTAAGCTGGACTACGGCATATTATAGAGCGGATTATGCTAGACTTAGATTAGGGTGAATTAAGGATTACAGCAGATTGGGTTGACTAAGGTAAACTAGTTTCGAATGAAATCGTTACGTCTGTAATGTACGGCTTAATTTGGCGTAACTTAATAATCTGTGCTTATTGAGACTTGACTTAGTCATAACTTAATTAGTCAGGACCTAATTAATGTTACACTAATTAGACACGTCTAATTAACTTGTACCTAATTATATGTTGTTTAATACGCTGGTCTTCATTACTCATGATATAATTATGCTTGGGGTAATTAGTCATATCTTAATTATACATGGCCTAATTAGTACAAGCCTAGTTACGCTGTTCTTTGACATATTATCTTCTAGATATCGCTTGATGAATACTACGTGAAATAGGCCTGATTTAATCAGTGTTAGCCTAATTAGTCCTGAAATGTTTAGTCTCAACTTAATGAGGCTTGACCTTGAAGACTTAGCATAATTTACCTTTGATTAATAAATACTAGCTTAGGTTTGACTTAACTAGTAATAACCTAGCTATGCGTGATTTAATTAGTACTAATTAATTAAACAAGGCCTAATTAGAAGCTTCCTTACACTAGATTTGTTCATATCAGCTAAATTAGGCTTCGCATAATTATATTTACCTTAATTAGACATGGTTTATTAGTATCATGGCTTAATTAATTATAAATCATTAGTATCCGCTTAATTAGGTGTGACTTACTTGTCATAGCTGAATTCAGGTTGAATTAGTTCAGTCTGGCATGGTTTGGCTTAGTTGGATTAGTCCTGTCTGAACTAGGCTTCAATTATTTATTCCTAATTAGGCTCCTTTGAATTAGACTTAGCCTTACCTAACTAGTCCTAGGAATCTTAATTAGGCTCCATTGAATGAGACTTCGCCTTACCTAACTAGTCCTAGGGAGCTTTGTCTTTACTACAGCGTGGTAGTGTTATGCTAGCATCACATAGCTTAGCGGAGTTTTCGGCAGATTTCCCAGTTTCACCAATAGCTTAAACAGCTTCACTGTTAAAATTGAACTAGTGTATTCACACATTAAATCAATCCATCCATCTTACCGCATGCCGACGCACCTTATTCCACATTAACCTGTCGGCAAGGGTCCGAGTTGTGAAGGTCTTCCTTTCGAGTCATAGGAGTCACGTTCGAGCCCGGCAGCATGATTATCCCGTCTACAATCACTAATCAACAATTAACTAACTTGGAGTTATGCAGGACAAGGTGGAGCAGCGTTGGTAGTTGCGCTGTTTGTCCTGACGCCGCGTTATCCACAATATCGACGACAACCAGCGCACTGACAAAGTAAACGCTCACACCTGCGAGCCTAAACGTATTTGATGAACGAAAACAAAGCTTCCGAGGATCGAAAAAAAAAAAAAAAGAATGCGGTGATCGCGAGGGCACGCGACCGAGCCCAGGCGCGAAGCGAGCAGGCGGCCACAAGCGCGCTGCGAAGAAACAGTCCCCGGTAGTCGCGCGCTTTTCGTCAGCCACTCTGACCAGCGCCTCCTCTGACACGTCGCTGAAGTCTGGGGACGTAAAGCGGTGGGCGGTGCACCTCCTTCGACACCGCCCTAAGGAGCTCTGTACCCTCTATTCCGCAGAGTTGAAACAGGACTGGAAAGGGAAGTTTTCCGGTCGCAATATCTTCGCTCCTAACAAACCGTTTTGAAAAATTCTTTCGGCTGTGAATTTCTGAGAGGCATTCAATACACATCCAGCCGTTTTCAAAACCAAGCTCGAGCGGTGGTTCAGGACCCCTTTAATAAAATAAAGGTGCATAAATAATTCTGCCATTTGGTTAATTCAGACATATCTCCTCACCCATGGAATCCGAATTAACGAGCTTTTACTGTATGTATCTATGTGATGTATGTACCATACAGGCTGGCAGTACCTTACAAATAAATAAATAAATAATATACTATAACATAAACTGGCACTCAAATTAATGTGGAGCAGCAGTGACGGAAATGAAGCCAAGATCACAGTTTAACAAACCCACTACCAACTATAGTACGTAGTTAGGTGTGAAGGCATTGTTACTGGCACAAGCAATCTGACAGCACAAAAATGTTTATACGGGCACTGAAGGAAAATATTAAGTTTGGTTAAACTGACTTTTTAACTGTGTTGAAGTGTACCACCACTTTCTGTGCACCAATAAGCGGATTTTTTTTGCATTGAAAATTCCCACTGTCGTCACTCAATTTGAATGGCCCACACCGAAAAGGGAATGGGATGTAACAATATCGGCTGCCGACACAACTGTGCAGTGAACTCCAAGTAACAACTGCGGTTACTGCACATCTGCTTACTGTCAAAGCTTATGTTATTCATTTTTCATTTATAACCTGGTGCAGTAATTGAGTACTCAAAATAGATGAAATAGATGAGCTGACATCATTTCAAATGGTACCCACAGAGCAGGACAGAATGTGCCACTCCAGGTTAATTTCATTGTTTTCCCTCTTGCCACTATACTCTTGCCTAGAATGGTGAACTGGTTATCACACAAGCCTGATCTTTCGATTTCGCTCAACTTACTATTTGTCTGACGTTTAAAGAATGCCAGAAAACTTTTACTGCGGAGAAACTCCAACTTTTTTGCCTGTAGTATCTACTAAACATGTTTATAAAGAAAAAGCTTGGATGACAATGACTCGCTGGGTCACAAGAGTATCACGAGTGCTGACGAGTTCAAAACATTTGCTCACCTGCCACTCTGTACACTCGGGAAGAAGGCTGAGATGATACAACGTATATGCATTGTACAGTTGGAACATCTGTGAACACAAAACGTAATGTTACTGACAGAAAGAAGGAACTCGTATGCATCGCAATTTTGAAAATCCATGTCCCAAAGCAACAAGTGTGCTACGAGTGATAACACATAGTGGGGGGATTGGGAATTATGTAATTCTGACCATTTGAAGCTTTCAAATGTGCACCTTATTTCGCCTATATTGCCGTTTGCACACAACATAACCATCATCATCATCATTTATTAAACCCTTAAAGACCTTATACAAGGCATTACATAAGGGGGGGGGGGGGGGCAA
Source organism: Hyalomma asiaticum (assembly GCA_013339685.2). Classification (NCBI taxonomy): domain Eukaryota; kingdom Metazoa; phylum Arthropoda; class Arachnida; order Ixodida; family Ixodidae; genus Hyalomma; species Hyalomma asiaticum. The sequence goes on from CM023484.1 coordinate 56,930,088, forward strand.
GCAAATAGATATCAAAGGACATGTCATGACACAAATGCAGTGCTTAAAGTATAACAGAGAAGCAGATATACACTGTACAACATTGAACATAAAGATAAAGCAAATTATGAAAGTGTAAGAACTAATACACTTTCAAAAAAAAAAAAAACTTTATTGGAAAGACGAAGCTTTTTTGAAGAACTGGTATGTGTGAGGGTCAGCTAAAAAGAGAAGACAGCAACACTGAATTTGACTGGGTCACGCTCCTGAACAACATATTCAGGTAGACTGTTCCACTGTTCAATGGCTGATGGCAAGAAGGATTTGTTAAATGCGCGAGTTGAGCCATGAAGACGTACGCTTTTGGAGTTGAACAGTCGACGGGACGTGCGAGTTGGAGGGATGAGTAGAGTGCCATGCAGGTGGGAAAAGTTGTGATACAATTTGTGGAACAGGCTGATCTGCGTGGATTTTCTGCGAACAGCTAGAGGGGTTAGCTCAAGAGACGTTTTGATAAGAGTGACGCTTGCATGTTTACTGTACTGAGATGATATGAACCGGGCTGCACGATTTTGCACCGCCTCGAGGGAGCTGATGAGATAATCCTGATGGGGGCTCCAAATGGCGGAAGCAAATTCTAGTTTAGATCTGACGAACGTTTCGAATGCAAGTTTCCTGACAGCGGGAGGGGAGGGCCGCAGAGATCTTTTTAAGAATCCAAGCGTCCTGGAGGAGTCTGCTGCGAGTTTGATAATGTGGTCTGACCAGGTCAAGGTGCTGTTTATGAGGACACCCAGGTAGCGGTAGGAATCCGCTGGAGATATTTCGGCGGAGTTTAATGAATACTGAAAAACAAGGTTGGTTTTTTTACGAGAGATGACCATTGTAATACAGACACCCCAGCCAAGGAATGAAACGCACAACTTTGGCATAGTGACAACAACACCACAGCCAGTGAGTCTACGAGCAGGATGTGTGGTGCTATGTAACGCAATGAAAATCCAAAGATATAAAGTGTTCCTGTAGTGGGAGAGTGTTTTTTCGGCGAACAAGAAGTCGAAGAAGACGAAGTGCGCGCGCTTGAGCACGCGGAACGTGATCCGCGTGGCCTCCGGTGCTTCGGAACGCCGACGGCGGATCGAGCGTACCAGCGACCGAGCGGTGGCACGTTCGGCCCAGGAGAACAGACGCACCGAGCTGGTGCCACCAGACCAGCCGGGACGTACCGGGCGTTCTCCTGTGGCAGGTGCCCTGGACCTTGCTGGCTGTTCCTGCGGTGGACGAGCGAGCGGGCCAGTACGAGCGGCTGGAGCAGTGGTGTGGCCGGGACCATCTACCGACTCGTGGTCGCGGTGCCACGGAGGTTCGAGTCCGGCACAACCATCTGCTGAGGGCGTGGTCACGGTGCCGCGCAAGTTCCAGTGCCGCACAACGGCGTGCTTAGAGCGTGGTCACGGTGCCGCGTTGCCGTCTGGCGCAAGTGTTGCTGAGGGCGTGGCCTCGGTGCCACGCCAGATACGGATCCTACCCGCCACGCTCCTGAGCGAGTGCCTCTGGATCTGCTTGTGAGCTCGGACACGACTCATCGTGCCTCGTCTACTGATGTCAGCGTGTGCCGCCGCTGCTAGAACATCAGTCCTGTGAGTGGTGCGAGCGGACATCCGACGTCAGTTAGACAGGACGCGCCGTTAGTTCTTGAACGTAGTGTTCAGAGTGTGTTGCTTGTGTCGCGTTGTTTGTCTGTGAAAGTTCATGTCTGTCTCGTCCTGTCGATAAATGTTTCCTTGTCTGTGACTAAGCTGTCTGTGTCTGAGTCCTGGGCCCACGAACCACCACAATTGGCGAGCCTACTGCCAGGATGGCTTATTAAGATCTGAAGCCATTACTCGGACACAGCCTGAGTCATGGAGGAGGAGAAACTTATCGAACTTGGTCGACAGTTAGGGTTGGAGGACGAAGCGCTTAGAGAGTGGGTAGAACGAGAGTGCACTCAAGCTCGCGAGGAAGAGGTTAAAGAACGCGAATTCGCGAAAGAAAACGCAGAGTGGCAACAGAAGGTACTAGAACAGCATCTGAAGATTCTAGAACTGAAGGTTCAACTTCAGGAGAGTGCAAGCAGGCTAAAGTCAAGTGCTACTGGTGAAAGAGGAGGGTTTGGCATGAGTGCATGGGAATCGCGGCATGTTTTAGAAAAGTTGGCAAGGCGCATCGGTCTTGAGGGCACAGAACTGAAGGTTTGGGTGGAAGAACGCTTGACGGCAGAGTTAGCGAAGGAACAAGAGCAGATAGATTATGAAAGGGAGATGAAAGAGAAAGAAAATGAAATGATAAAGAAAGATAAGGAACTAGAAGAAGTGAAGGCGACAACGCTTGGGCTAAAGCTTAAAGTGACAGAGGCTGAAAACTTGGAAAGACAGAGACGCGAACAGTCGTCGGGAGGGAGCTCCAATGAGCCGGTGATGGAGATTTTCTCCAGGAGGATTCCGTATGTTAATGAACCTTTCTTGAGTGGCGATCATGGACGTCGCTTTAGTATGTCGCCAGAGGTGCTGCTAAATACTAGTGTAGAGGATTGTAGGGAGGTAGGAAGCCGAGGAACTAGCTGTAGTTCGCATGTGCTCGATGGAGCAGGTTGCAAGTCTGAGAGCGAGGAAAATGGAAGTCCCATACAGGGTCAATTTTCTTGCAGAGCCTCTGGGAGGACAAACACGTTCGAGGAGGTTAGAGATCCTCTAGAATATGGCGGCGAATGCCGTGCAGGAAACTCCGAGGCATTTACCGGCCACTGTTCAGGTGTGCCGCTGGACGCGGTTAGACACGTCATAGGCATGGTCCATGACCATTTGAGGGACCCTCTCATAAATGAAGGGAAGCTGGAAGTGTGTAGAGTTCCAGAGGAACAGCAACAGGCGATTGTTCCGACGCTCGCTAGAGAGATCCATGATACAGATGCTAGCACGCCTGAGCTGTGCCCGATAAATGAAACTCCAAACAGTGCCTCAGTGTTCGCACAGGGCTCCCTCAGTACCGGTGCCTCCACTGTCAGTACGAACGCCCATGCGCGCTCTGGGTATTTTATCAGTCTGGACAGTATTCCTGTACGAGTGTCGCGGGTGTTACCGGCTGATCGACGTATGTGTGTTGCCATAGGAGGAGGGAGCCTCCGAATCCCTGTCGCTCTGTGTGCGAGCGAGCTCGTGCTGATTAACAGTCGTAACGCATATGTGCGGAGAAGCCTCGAAGCGTCCCATATGCTCCTCGCGGAGCATATGAAAAGTCTGCGTCTTGTGTGGGACGCGATCACGTGAAAGTGATATAATAACTGGACGCTCTCTTGTGTTGTTTTCTGGACTTTTTACAGGACTCTCCTTTGTGGAATGCGATATGTAGAATACGAGAAGCTTTATGTACATTAGAGAACTTCCGTGTCGTTTTCTGCTACATTATTTCATGGACTTTCCTTTGTGCATAGTGTTGTAACTATGAATGTTCTTTAACTCTCTTTAGATGGACAGCGTTTCTGCTGATTGTATGATTCCTGCAAGATTTACTTTGCCGTGTCTTAGTTTCGTTGTACACACTCTTTGTCATGTTTTACTCATGGTGCAGTTGTTTTGCCTTTCCGGACTATTCTTTTGTGTTTGAACTGATGTGCTGTCATCGGGACTTTCATGTGTGTGTACAACGTACTGAAGGTGGGGGGAAATGTAGTGGGAGAGTGTTTTTTCGGCGAACAAGAAGTCGAAGAAGACGAAGTGCGCGCGCTTGAGCACGCGGAACGTGATCCGCGTGGCCTCCGGTGCTTCGGAACGCCGACGGCGGATCGAGCGTACCAGCGACCGAGCGGTGGCACGTTCGGCCCAGGAGAACAGACGCACCGAGCTGGTGCCACCAGACCAGCCGGGACGTACCGGGCGTTCTCCTGTGGCAGGTGCCCTGGACCTTGCTGGCTGTTCCTGCGGTGGACGAGCGAGCGGGCCAGTACGAGCGGCTGGAGCAGTGGTGTGGCCGGGACCATCTACCGACTCGTGGTCGCGGTGCCACGGAGGTTCGAGTCCGGCACAACCATCTGCTGAGGGCGTGGTCACGGTGCCGCGCAAGTTCCAGTGCCGCACAACGGCGTGCTTAGAGCGTGGTCACGGTGCCGCGTTGCCGTCTGGCGCAAGTGTTGCTGAGGGCGTGGCCTCGGTGCCACGCCAGATACGGATCCTACCCGCCACGCTCCTGAGCGAGTGCCTCTGGATCTGCTTGTGAGCTCGGACACGACTCATCGTGCCTCGTCTACTGATGTCAGCGTGTGCCGCCGCTGCTAGAACATCAGTCCTGTGAGTGGTGCGAGCGGACATCCGACGTCAGTTAGACAGGACGCGCCGTTAGTTCTTGAACGTAGTGTTCAGAGTGTGTTGCTTGTGTCGCGTTGTTTGTCTGTGAAAGTTCATGTCTGTCTCGTCCTGTCGATAAATGTTTCCTTGTCTGTGACTAAGCTGTCTGTGTCTGAGTCCTGGGCCCACGAACCACCACAGTTCCCTTCTTATTTGTATGGGCAAAAAGTAGTATAAACATTCCTATAGATACATTCTGTGCAACCTTGTAGCACATAATACTTCCCCAATGACTTGGAAGGGCTTGTGCCACCGGCCTTTCTAGCACGAGCTTCTAGGGCATTACCACAGAGCACTCAGCCATTGCAACTATGCACCCCCTCCCCGCAACAAAACAGCTGCAGAAGCTATAGCGCACACACACACGCACACACTGAGTCACACATGGTACAAATAAAGAGGACATGCATTGTATCAAATATTAAATAACTAATGTTAATATTCATTGTGTGCTATAATAAATGAGACAATCAACAGCTTACTCACATAGGCGAAATACAGGAATGGAAGTAAGAAGGACAGGCCACGCCACATCCAAGACCGGAATCCATCTAGAATAGAGGGAGAAAATATCATAAAACAAAGAGCCATGGTGAAATAAAGAAAAACAGCAGAACATATTATTCTCTACACACTCTGATTGTGCATACAGCACAGCCTTGCACCCTGTGATGGCTCACAACAGCAGAAACTTCTGATCAAACTGAGTTTTGCATACAACCCAACCTCCTTTCCCTTTGCCATTTTCCTAGTGGGAGATCTATATGCCATGCTCTCACCCAGTAAATGACAATCTTCGCATTCAGCCTTTGATTTACACATTACAGCCACAACAGCCACCACCGAATAAATTTCCCAATAATATACTTCCATAATGTCAGAGTGAAGAGCCCCTACACAGTGCGTGCATAGTCAACAGAGGGCAAATTTTCACTTGTCAGTGGGTTTGCTTGCTTTTGGTAAATGAGTCAAATGGCTTGGAGCCACTCAGCTTTCAGTTCTGTTGCTGTACAACAGAAATTTTCGCAGGTGGTTATGCCCCAGAAGTGCAAATAAAGGAACAGCAATGACGTTCATTCGCGACTTACTTTATAGTCTGTACAATGGCTCTGTCAGAGATGAGCCATGCAACCCGACAACAGCACAAGGAGTACTCACTGATTGTGATGTCCATGTTATGGCTTTCACCAAGGGCTCGAAGTCTATACAAGCACCCTTGTTGGTAGTAGAACTGCCAGAACTGGATTATACCTGCCCAAAACATGAACAATTGTAAAGTTGTAACGAAGGAGTTTAGTTGTAGCAAACAGATGCAGATGTCAAGGAACAAGTTATCTACAATTTGGTATTATGGGTCCAAATGAGGCGTAATTCACATGACAGACCAAGTCAATAATTCTTCGAATCTATGAAATGCCAATTATAACTGCATTGTTTTGGGGGCTCCTTATGTTCTCTTCAGAGGGTATTCATCAACAATGTTTAACTGCCAGAAGAAAAGAGCAGAATTAAAAAAAAAAATTTTTACGAGCAACCTATATCTAGCCTTACGAGCACATGACATTAACGTTTGCTTCATGTTGACGTCACGATGTCAGTGACACCAGTTTCGGTAATTTTAACCAACTTTTGCATTAAATGGTAGTGTGGTGGCAGAGTTACGACTGCTTCGTAAAGAATTGTCAGCGCTCCTGAAATGCCATGAGGTTGCGGCTTCCCAGATAAGCAGCCGCGTGCCACAAAGAAGTGCAAGCTCATTCCCCCATGAGATAACTTGTGTGCGTGTAGCACTGCTCGAAATGAGCGAAAGAAGAAGGAGGCGGTAAACAGGACCGGACGAGAGGGTGACTGATTACCTCTTGATTACCCCTTCCTTCTTTTTTCGCTTGTTTTGAGCAGTGCTACATGCTCAAAAGTCATGACATAGCAACTCGCCCAAACTGCTACACTTTTAAACCCCACAAGATCAACTCAACTCCAACTGCACCACATGTTACTATGCCAAAATTAGCAAGGCACTGAACATGTACATTCAAGAACTAATGCCTGAGCTGTACCAACCTCGCATGTGCATCATAAATCATCAACCTATGTTTAAGTCCACTGAATGACATAGCAAGTCAGATTTATAACTGTTTTAATGTGAGGTGCACTAAGTAAACTGTTGCACAGAAGCCATAAGGCTGATGGAGCACCATAATTTACTCAAAGCAAGACACTACAAAGGCAATGTCATGAGGTGATGATTTTAATTTACATAATTAGCATACACAATGCACACATAATTAACAATGGTTGAACAAGAACTTTTGCTAGAGCCCCCCCCCCCCCCCTTTTTTTTTTGTAGGAAGGTCAGACACACTGAAATGCTGTGCCCGCCCACATTTTTTGTTCAAATCTTCTTCCAACATTTCAAGCACCCATCTTGTGAACTCCTATCTTGTAAAGTTACATAAATGACATTTTGAGTGGTTAAATAGCCCCTTACCCCTTACACTACCAGTAGTAGCATAATGTATGAACTAGCAAGACGACAGTGCTTGAAAGAGCCAAACGTAAATATCAACACAAAATACAAAAAGAAAACAAAATGGTTCACTTACTTATGAAACAGACGTACCATGTGAACTGCCTTCGGAACATTCCGTATACGATACCATCTGGCCTGCAAATGAAAGCAAATATTTAACTACTACTAGTACCATAAGTGAATTGTGCATCGACCAAAATCAAACTAACAAATGTGTAACCTCAGCTATACTAAAACTTATTTTAACCAGGCTACCACCAGATGTTAAAAGATTGAAGGTAAAGTTCAGATGACAGCTGAACACACTGAACAACACATCAGGCAGCAAGTGCATTGAATGCTAAGCATCGATGAAAATAACCTCTGTGTGCACCTTGTGACTTAAATGGACCAAAAGTCCATTTTTAAGTGCCCGTCAGGTGAAAGTGAGGTGTAAACATTAGTGGTCAGAGTACTTAGTCCCATCAAGATAATGCGGAAGGTGCCATGAAAATTTATCACAATTTTTATGCTTGCACGAGGATGATGTTGCACACTACAAACATGCCGGAAATAGCAACAAGCAATATAGTGGCAGCAACATCTAGGCTGTCACTGGCATAAAGTTGTGGGATATACAATCAGTGCTATCTGTGTAATGCTCGCACTCTTTACAGCGCAATTGGTTGACAGCCTTTCACATGTGACACAGAGACTGCTCAACTCCATGTACAGACACACTCAGCATCTAACAGGGAGACTGCTGAATTCCTTGTACAAACATACTCAAGAGCTCTGCTGTGCAATGAGAGGCACCATGGCTCGTCACAAAGGCAGCACTGCTTGTAACCACAAGCTCTGCTTACCCCATAAATGCACAAAATAAAGCACGAACGCACAGTAAATGACACAAGGAGTGCAAGTTCAAATATACTAACTAGAGTGGTGCTATAAAACAGCTCGCAACTTACAGTACATTGAATGCCTTGGTCACAGAGCACCAGAGCTTCTCACAAGATAGCACAACACACTACCGTATTTACTCGAATCTAACGCGCACCTTTTTTCCGATAAAACGGGTCCAAAAATCGTATGCATGTTAGAATCAAGTGCGAACGAACGACACCGTTACCATATCGTCGTCGGCATCAGAATGGCCGCCTCCTACGAGGTTTGGGCGCTGTCGAACGGTCACCGGCGGAAAAAAAAAAAAAAGAAGAAACGAACTAATGGCACGGCGGTCTTTAGTGCGCATAGTTTCTGTAGTTTCTATGTCGCTGCCGGTCCCGCGCCGAACGACGCACATGATGCGTAGGCTGATGATACTCGTTGCGCCGGCTTGGCTCTCTTACGGCCAAAACAAAGTCGCTACGTTGCCGGTGCAATCTCTGAGACGCCCAGCCGCAGCAGCTTTCGGTAGCGTTTGCGGGTAGCCATAACGGGCGATGTTTCCCATCACCGCACGCAAAACGGCTCATCACCGCATTTCTCCCTCATATCTGTGCTGAGCCTGAGCCACCTGAGCCTCCCAGTCATGCGCGCTGCATAACGTCCGAGATTGCATCGCAGCAATCTCGGACCACGCCCCGACCATGCTTAGGCTTATCTGCACCAGCCTGCGCAGCACGTGGCAGCGGGCGTGAGGGAACTGTGATAGCATGGAGGAATGCAGCACTGCGAGTAAATGATGTTATCGCCGCTTGCACGCAGCTATGCCTGGCAACGTTTGGCAGTTTTATCGGGACGCAGGAGTTATGAATCGGTGCGCCGAACGTGTTCGAGACACTAGCGGATCGAGTGAAGCGGGAAAGCCATAGCGCGGCTGTTCGAGGTACTGCGCGGGTTCAAAGTTGGCGGTGCGTTTAGTACGCGAGTGCGTTCATTACGCGAGTGCGGCATTTGATTTTATGAATGTGAGAAGGTTGATTACTGAGGACTTTTTTTTTTCTGTTTCATGAAAAATGGGAGCGCGTTACAATCGATGTTTCAAATTTTTTTTTTTTTGGTCGCGGGAAGCGGGTGCGCGTTAGAGTCGAGTAAATACTATTTTCTATACAATTATTGCTGTAATTCACGGTCTTTTGTTTACGTCATTTTGGTAAAAAGGATTGCCATGAAGGCAAAAACTGTCATCCACTTGAAGATTCACTCTAGCCCAGGGCTAAAGCTTGGGACCACTGCATTCCTGAACAGGGAATTTTACTTAGCCACACAGCAAGGCCAAAGTACTACATACAGTACTTGCGTTCAGACTGGCTTCTATTTTGTGCTGAGATTTGATACCGGATGCCTGAAAATATGTACTACTACATGTCACCGAATCAGGTCAAGTAAGAAAAGAGATTTTTCTTCCAAAATGAAGTGACCTTGATACAGTTCTTCGGCAAGTGCGTGTAGATAAGTGCCTCAATTAGTAGCACCTCGAAGTGATGCCTAAGATGTTTCCAACTTCCTCTGCCTTCACCTGTAGGGTCTCGGTTGTGGACATTCCTGCTTCTAATAACACCCTGATCAATGAGCAACATTTTTCAATCTCTGGGTGTCAACCCCTCTATACCGAAGAGAAAGTCACACATCAGGCATTTTTAAAATTTTGCATCCTTTCAGATGCATCACAGCTGTCAGGTGATGCTGAATGCTCGAATTTGGGCTGACTCCTCACTGTCATACACATATTCAAAAAAAAAAAAAAAAAAAAGCACTGACACACACTCAAGCAATAGACATATGATATTCAATCTGAGTGCATCACAATTTTTACTTTCATTATCCATCCTCCACACTGCAAGTTCTTTCTACGGAACTGATCTGCCAAATACCTGTGTTGTTCAAATGTTTAAAAAGAGCTAATGCGACATACCAGACAATGATGATCCCAGCTTGCGCAGTTGTTATGAAGTGGTGTAGTCTCCACCATCCCTTTATCCTGCAATTAGAGTTCGCAAAAAGACAGGATGACACATGCTAAATACTCATTCTGAACGTTCACACGGGCAAGAGCAATCTTGTATTTGCCCACTGCATTCTTTTCAATCAGGTTTGAACAGACACTCACAAATCGATTCAACTTACTTGGAACCGTTCACTGCCAGAATGCTTTCCCGTATTGTGAGCGTGCAATAGTACCAGACCAGAAGAAAGTGCAGGATGGCAGTCGTTGGCCCTGTGAAATTTAGTAACATTAGGTCACTTTCTTTAAACATGGTGATGATAACATTAGCAGACAATCATGAAACTACACGGACATTTATAATTACAGTGACAAATACAGTGACACCATGTAGGGGTGCCCGTACAGTCACAATGCCATCTCATAAAGGTGCGTGAGAAGCATTCGTATCAACAGTTCCAGATTGGGTGTATTGTAAGGGAGCTCTAACCTGGTCACATAAGTAGTGGAAAATAGTTACACAGGCAGCTATTATAAATAGGTTCAGAACCTTGAATTGTAACTCTTTCTAAAGAAAAATACTCTATTTAAAAATTTAATTCTGGTGCTTCATATGCCAAAACTACAATAAGATTATGAGGCACACCATAGCAGGGGCTCTGAATTAATTTTGACCACATGAGTTTCATTAATGCGCACTTGAATGCAAGCACACAAGTGTTTTTGCACTCCGCCCCTACAAAAATGCTGCTGCAGTGTCCAAAAACTGAATCTGAATACTGAAGCACATAGCACTACGGCAACATCTTAGCAAATAGGCTACTACGGTAGGTGGTACAACAGTTTGTAATACGTTAAAACTTGTAAATGAGTGAGCAACACAAGCCCCGAAGAAATTCATAGCTATAATTTCTTGGTAAGTGCCTGTCCTCGTTTGGGTAATCAAGTAGTAAACAAAATGCATGAGTCTCTTACCAACCTGTAATTCATCGTTATGCACAAGATAGACATGACCAAAATGCACATGGTGACCTTCAGCTTGAACCTTTCGTATTCGTCCTTGTACCGATACCTACAGCAGAATGAACAATCACAATGATTACGTGAAAGACAAATTCGTGAAACAGCACTGCGCAACATGCCATTCACTGCCTTAACCAACTTACTTTTCGGCATCCCTGAGAAAAAGGTTTACGCTTCCAAGCACAATCTGCAAGTAAATACTGCAAAAAAGAAAAGACAGGTAATGGTTGGGAGAAGCTTCAGCAATAAAACTACAATAATGAACTCCCAGTGTTCTTTTATTTTTTTGAGCTGCTAGTGTGCCAGTTAGCAATGGAAGACTTATCTTGTTATTAACTGCAACCAATTCATGACTCCATTAGACAAACATATCAAATCTGCTTTGGCATCACTCCACACCCTGCAAATACAACTGTGTAGTCATAACATGGGCATGCCAATGCTCTTGCATAATGAACTGTGAACGTATTTATATATGCCTAGTTTGTCAAATCAACACTCAACAGCCAACTAGTGCACGAGTAGCTTTCATTGGCATGAAATGTCAAATCTAGTCCATTTAAATGAGGGCGGTGGAGTACTAGTAAAGTGCTGAAAGAGTGGGGGGGGGGGGGGGGGGAGCTTTTGCAAGAGTGCGCTGGGTGCTCATATCAGCAAAATGCTTACATTAGAATTGAAGTGGGACATTGAAAGGAAAATAATTGCTGCTAGAGCATCTATTGGCTTTTAAGTAGGCCACTGTTATAAACCAAGAGGAAAGTGACAGGTCAAAGCTGTTGAAAGCTCATCATCGATATTGCTGAAGTTCTCATATTAGCTGGAGTTCTTCACGTTTCCTCGGGTGAAAATCGCCGTTTTTAGAGCTTTATATGGCCAATACTAGGTCAAAAGGAACCGTAAACATGCAGTAAATACATGTTACATCTTCTAGTAACATTACATGCACAATAGATCACAAAGAATAAGCACCACAACACATTCTAGAAAGACAAAACTGCAGCTAAACTAAAGTGCACAGCAAGATATGAGGAATGCCAAGGTCAAGGGCTACAAGCTGTTAAACATTTGCTTTTTTTTTCCCCCTAATGTGTGTCATAAACAAGTGGCAAAACAGCTTTCCATTTTACGCCCCTATTCGAGTGTAGGCAACACAGTAGGGTGTGGACCCTACATCCTCAACATTACAGCTCAATGACATAGCCACTGAGCCACCTCAGCAGGCTACAGGAAAAATTCTAGCCGAACTGCACACTCTTTAACATCCTTCAACAGATTTCAGGACTGCCCAGTCAGTTACACTTAAAAACTTATGAAAGGGTCTTAATGATATTTATATAAAGAGCAGGCATTGGCCCAGCTCCATTTGTGTAAGCCACAGGAAAGTGCAGTCAATTTCAGCGGTTTCTCAGCGTCCTGAATGGAACATTACAGGGTCGGCTTCAGCCCAAGCTATTCCTGGACTGTCGTTAACTACTGCCTCATGCTATTTGACCAACAGAAGATATTTGTCCCATATGAAAGCCTGCATAACACATTGGAGGCTAATGATAATGAGCACATATGAAAAAGCAGGATGTCTGCCAAAAAAATCACCGATGCCACAGTAAACTCAGTGCTGGCAGCAAAATGAAATGAATGGTGTACCTTCATGCCAACAAGCCTTGATAACCAGCATTTTCAGGTGCATAAAATGAAACAGCACTAATACTGAACTAGGAAACAGGACTGTATCAAATCTCCGAATTTTGTAAAGCTTACATGTTTGACAGAAATTGTGAATAGTCTTATTTTGGTGCCTCTCAGTCAGCTAAAAAGAAATTTTGTTTCAGTGATGCAAAATGGGAATCTATTCCCTATTGTGAAAAAGACACACATAGCATTATGGAAAAATGTACAAAGGTATAAACAGGCCACGTTACCTACCTCTCGAAGTCATTCTGACTGAAAGATACGAACAGACAATGTACTACACTGATACAAGATCACTGCGAGACAAGTGTCAAGGCAGGGGTGGCAAGATTACCCGTTGGGATGTGGCAGATCCTCTGCCATGTCGTCCAAGTGCAAACGTTTTGCTTCCAGCTTTTGCAGCAACTGTGTTTTCTTTGCCTTCTCATCATCACTGGATGGGTTGATCTTGTTCAGAGACTCGAGGATCTGTGATGATCGGTACCGGTGGTGCCGGAGGCCTTTGAGGCACTCTTCCTGGGACTTCTGCAGCTGTCCGGTCAGCACAGTGTACTGACGGTAGGACTTCTGCAAGGCCATGAAATATGCAAGCACAAAAATAATAAATATGATAGGAGAGAGTAAAAGTAACAGTGGGCATCAAGGCTCAGCACACGTTCACTGGATGTCAGATAGCAAAATAAACAAGTGAAGTCAGTGGAACAAATCAAATCAAATCATAGGCAGCATAGGCATGCACACAAGGGGGGGCATGAGGGCCGTGCCCCCCCCCCCCCCTTCTTTTAACTACTAGGGGGGGGAGGGGTCCTAAATGTCTGATAGTATTTAAAACAATAGAAAAATACCTTTAGTCACATCAATTACAGCTCCCTGGGGTGGGGCACAATTCAACCCAATCTTAATGTGCCTGTCTCAGAATTCCCCTCTCTAAACAACCCGCTTCTTTGACAATTCTGATGTGTTTAAGCTTTCCACTTTGTGTAAATTATTAGACACCTTTCATACGACCCCTTTTTAAAGGAAAACACAACTGCAGAGCTATAGCTAAGACTTCTTAAGTTCAATGATTCTAAAGGCCATCATCATTAAAATTTGCATGTCTTCGTGCTATGCAGAGGTAATTGTCTAAGGGGCCGGATGAAAAAAAAAAAAGAAAAAAAAAGGATGGGGTGCACTTTCATGAGAACTGGTCCCCTGTGGGACCCTGTGCTCACGTATGATAGGCAGGGTTCATAGCAGTCTTAAAGGACTTTCAAGGCCCCTACAGAGTAATTTCAAGGACCTCAGGCAATGTGTTTAGTATCTTGCGCAGACAATAACCTAACAATGACACAGTTAACCCTAACAATGGCAGTGTTAACCCTAATGCAAAGAAAAAGGGGGGGGGGAGCAGGCCTACACTGACTGGACACATTTGAAACACTTGTAGTTTGCCTTGAATCGAACAATCACTAAATGCACACAGTGCCTTACTGCACATGCAAGGATGTTTCAAGAAAGCGCTTAAAAGTTCTTCTGCAATAGCGCACACAATAAATTGCACAGACTTCCTGCATCTTTTCTTTTGCAGTTTTGTGAAGGCTGTTTGCTTTCATAATGTATGTGATGTCATTTCCTGGCTCAGCTGTTTCAGGGTAATTGTCTGCCGCTGCCATCAAATTGGCGACAGTCTCTTTAGTTTCTTTTTAGTGTGCGTGATGGTTTCAGTTTCCTCCTCAGTAAGGCTTCTCTCTGAATGCCTCAACTGTTGTGCTTCCTGCTTTTGCTACATCCCCAAGTACAATCAGTACATTTGGCAGAAGTTCCATGCAGCTAGAACTGATGTCTGCAGCTCCTTTGTAATTTAAGCTGTGCCACTTGCCTTCTTTAAAGCTCTGGCGATTACCGCTAAGTCACCTTTCAGCTTTAATGACACCCCAGAGGGTTGAGCGTGAAGCGTGGAAACTTAGACTAAAAAAAAAAAAAGAATAATCTTAGAAAAGAAATTTTAAAAGAAGGCGGGGCAAGATTGCAAGGAAGAAAGAAAAACCCTCAGCATAATCAGCTAAGCATAGCCAAGTGTATCAGACTTTCCAGATCTTTTGAACATTTAAGGGTTTTGAAGGACTTGAAAAATGGCATGTCTGAAATCAAGGAGTTTCAATGTTTTAAAGGACTGCTACAAACCCTGATAACGCAACTAAAGAAAATCCCTGGCACATTCCGTGTTAAAAAAAAAAACTATAAGATATAGGTTCCTCTGCAAATTTGAATTTCTGCTCTGTTATTGCATGAAACCCAATTTAGCAGGATTCAGTATAAGCCACAAGAACTGCTAGAGACAAACTTTTAATTTGAGGCTATGTTCCCAGGCTAAGTGATAATATAGCTAGAAATAAAATAGAAAGACCTAGTCCCTCAAACGCTGAACAGGGATTATAGCACCAATGTTGAAAAGGTGGCATCTGCAACTGTGCTTTCCCAGCTTCTGAAACTTGTTCCGTCATAAACAAAGCTTTGCCTGCTGTGTTAAGGGAGCACAGCCTCCATAGGGCTAGAGCACATAACATAGCCAGCTATACAACACACAGAACAATGTAAAATAAATTTTTGAGCAATGCAAAAATTATAACCAAGTAAGTGCTACCAATATAGTGAAAGTGCAAAGGACTGTGAAAGAGACACTAAATCAGTTCAACCTAAGATAGTGTCCTTTCAGGGCTTTTTCTTTAACCTGGCGGTTTATTATCACAAGAAAAAAAGATGATAGTAAAGCTTTTACTTTTAAATATTTCTAGTCAGAACACCCCTGTCAAATTTAAATGTGAGGTAATGAAGGGCCTGTTCACACACAAACGCACACGCACACATGTTTTCCTTGCAGGGGGCATCTGTTGCAGCTATTGAAATTTGTCAAATTCAGTCCCAGGCTATTTTAGAATATACATGTTCCCTCTTTCAAAATAAGTAGTTAAGTAGGTCCCAGGAGATACCATCAAGGTCCGACGTTGCTGAGGGCTGGTTCAGGAACCAGCAAGTGGCGTAACAACCCAACTTTCATTCTTGTGCCTTATCAGCCTTGCCATACTCACCAACACATTTAAGATAATTTCATTTTGGGCATACTTTTAAATGCATATAGCCATACCGTTGGAACGAACACAGCAGTTGCTATGACCTGCAAAGGCTTTAATGTGTTCGACTTTCACGGTACAGGTGTGCAGAAGCTCTTCAAAGCAGCTGTTGCTTTCTTTACTGCAGTGTATGGGTCTGCGATCACTTATCCTTTGTGCACGAGTATCTGTGAATAGAATGCAATAGCAACAAACACCTGCCTGATTTGACTGCAGAGTCTGAGTGACATTACAGATGCCCTATGATGGGGGACAGGCCAGTAAATTAATCCACATTCTTTTTTAGTTTTCCCCATTTTCCTGCTTTAATAAATATGAGACTGCTATCAAACTGCTCTGGCCACATCAAGCTGTGATTCAGATTAAATAAATTCCATTACGGCCGCCCTAAATGATGCAAGACAAGATACGACAGACTGGCTTTGAAATTACACAATTGCATTATACGTTTTTTGTGCCACGAGTACATCGAGCAGTCTCAAAACTAATTACGTTGCCTCAGAGCAGGTTTGAAACGTCGTACCTACCAACCTACTGACCAAAGTGATGGATGCGATACGCACTGCAGCGAAATATGCAAGTCTTACTTTAGCAGGCAGACTGAAAGCACAAAGCACTAGTCACTGAAGCAGAATGTGTGGAGAAATTTTCTGGAAGTGCATCTACATAGAGGCCACAGTAAGAAACAAGACGGCAGAGAAAGAAACGGGAAGGCAACTGTACACCTGGCTGTACTAAATGCCCATGCATCTAGGAGAGACGACGTGAAACGGGATACACGACGAGAGGTCAGTTTCCTTTTTCCTAGCCTCACAGTGCTCTTCTCAGCTTTCACGAGGATGAGTAATACCTCAAAATGCTGCTGAGCAATGCAGTTTGCCTGCTCCAATTTATGACCAACAGCTGCTGGTGCAATTAACTCCAGTGAAATATGACACGGCAGCTATATCGTCAAGGCCAACTGCAAAACACGTGGTGACAGTGCAGTATTCTGACAGTTTTTTAAGGAAATTGAGCGAGTGGACAAACCATTCAGCCTCCTCACTTTATGCACATCCAAGCACTTTTAATTAAAATAGAACAAAGAAATTTAAATAGAAACTGGTAAAAAAAAGTGTACATGCCTCATATATCAAGTTACCATATGTCCTTATTTTGCAGTCAACAAACTGCACATGTTTAGATATCACAATAAATTAAAACAACAACAGGCGGTTGTACACTCATGAGACTAACATTGCTATATCTGCAAGTATTACATTGCTGAAGTAGATGTTACTTAGACAAATACGAAACGCAGTCGGCTGGCACCGAACTTGCAAAAACATCTGCACACAGAATTGCTGAAAATTGTTAACCATAATATAGTGCAGGGTTTTGTAAGAAGTTCACCACATGATTTGACTACTGGGGTTGATATATACCACATACAGGTGACTGCCAGACATCAGCTTTTTAAACACGGCATGATAGCGAGCGCTATATACATTACTTGCATCCTTCATTTGTTCATATATTTTAAATCTATATTGGCATGAGGAGAGTACAACCTTTGCAAACATACTTCCCCACGAAATTCATTAAACTGCTTGGAAATCAAGCCCCACTCCCCCCCCCCTCTTCCTCTCTGTAGAACAATGGCAATTAATTATTTCTAGTCCCACAGAACCATGCTGATCATTTCATTTGATCATTCAATAATTTAGCAACACTGTTAGCCCCAGCAGGGCTATGCAGAAATGAAAAACAGAGGTTTCAAAACAGTGTAGTCAAGAACAGGACAATGTGAAAATGTGAATGCAGAAAATTATTACAGGAGAAAGAGAATTATGAGAAAAAAAACTAAAGCACAGCAGTAGGTGGAAAAACAGTAAATAAGCGTCCTTGTAAGTACTGTGGACAGATTTCAATAGTATTAATCGTGCCAAAGAAAAAAAAAAAAGAGACGTGCATATTAACTTGCTTTTCACAAGTTGTGTGATGAGCTGCACACCATTTTCTAAAGCAAAAATTGAATATTTTCAGTGCTACAGTTCCTATGAATTTTATACTAGGGAGAGCATACATTCTACAAAATGAAGTATATTCTTTTTCTTCAATGTTGCTATTCAGGAATAAGGTGTTCTTTGTGCATGATAAATGGCAGACCATATAACAAGAGACCAAAGTGAAGCATTATGGCCCCATCAGAACGCCACTGCCACTGCTGGTTTAGCACCCATGACCTCAAGCTCGGGAGTGTAGTCCCACAACAACATGGAAGATTAGAGATCAGTGGTTAGAGGCTCTAAGTGACACTATTATACGGGCTACAGCATTGGTTATCATGCCTCTTGACAGTGAATTTCCGTTGTGGTTTCGTGGGGTGGATTCATACAAAATGATATGAAGGTCAGGGCTCTCACGTGGGAAGGGCTGTAAGGATGTAGAAGTATTTACATATTCTAAATGAAGAATCAAATATTAAAGAATTTCATTTTCTATATAAGAACAGCCATGGGCATGGCTGCCAGTGAAGAAAGTGGACAATCCACATGAAGAAAGAACACAAAGGCCCCTTGTTAGCAAAGAGGACACAAATAAGAGAACCCATTATTGCCAGTTTTGCTATTAGTCAAGCTGCCACAAGCTTATGAAGCAAGTTGTAGTAAGCCAAGTCAATGAGTACGTAAATGATGTCAGAGCCTTGACAAACATTGCTTGATAATAGCACAATGGTCTATTGCACAGAAACATCACCTCATACTTGGAAACCAGACAGTATGTTTAAACACACTCGTCACTTCCACACTGTACCTATTATAACAGTGGCAACTCACCGATGCCTAGGAACAAAACTGAGACACTCCCTATCACACTTGTCTAGTGTAGAGAGGTTGTTAAGCCTGTAATAAGCACACACACAGCACACAGAGACAGTGTGCTATCTTACTGAGTAACACAGCATCAATGCTACGAGATCTAGACAGCTCTTATCTGTCCACAACAGACATGCTACGTCTGTCACTGGTCTGAAGAGGCCCACTTATCTACAGACAGCCAACAAAGGTGTGGTGACAAGATGACAAATGTGCACTGAATATTTTTCCAGTCTCTTAACAGACACAGATCAGACAGCTGCTGTTGTAGAGACAAACGCAAAGGCGATATGATTGAGTCTTGCTTTTCCACATGCAAAAGCCCCTAACTATGTCTTTTAGCTCTTGCTGAATGCTTTACTTGTCGCTGTCCTATTGCAGTCTTTGACTGGGGGTCTCTTGTCTGTATATTACTTGGATCTCAGTCACTGTATGCAAAGAACAATGTACCAGACTTCAAAAGTGCATATTCAAATGCAATAGCATCTATGCAATGCTGGGAAGATTGTTCTGCCTTGCCACATGGGTGTGGATGAAAACTTCCCCTTTGCTTCGTTCATTCTCCGCCCAGAAACCCATATCAGCTTGCCAGATAAATTGGGAAAGCTACAGAAATTAAGAGCTGTGTTAGTTGTCCATCACTTTCCTGAAGCATATATATATATATATATATATATATATATATATATATATATATATATATATATATATATGATTTCTTTTTCATCAAGATGGCAGCCTGTGTCACATCAGCATGTTGGTACCATAATGCTGGGTCGATTTGTTCCGCATGCTTCTTCTGTACCTATCTTTATTGGGTGGTGACCCCATGTACTACATCAAACTATGAGCCATAACACCCTTCTGTAGGTCAGCCCCAAAACGTCAGTGTGTTTTTCATGCTGCAGTGTACTACATATGAGAGACTATAATAATTTGTTCACCCTTCTTGCAATCCACCCTTGCACACACGCACACCCACATACACACAAAATGCAGTCAACATGCAAGGTCTGCCTCAAGTTTTAAACAGCACGCTCGGGCTGTACACCCACAATTCGCCAAATCGCGCATGAGCAGCCAACCGCAGCTCACGAGGAAACCGAACCTATTTTAAAAAGCGGCGAAGCACGTTTTTTTTTTTTTTTCTGTGCCGTCAGTCTGAACTTTTTCCCTGCAGGGACCAAGCGCTGGAAACTTGGCCGGCATACACGACACTAATGGCTTTTTTTTTTTCTTATTTTTCATCTCTGCGGCGTTCCCGATGCCAGATTCTGTCCTCCGCACACCTCTGCCGGTTCTTCCTGTTCCAACCACGAACACGCCCGATTGCCACGCTGGGAGCACTGATTCAGCAGCTAACTATACGCTTGGCTGAAAAACACGTGGGAAAAAACTTGCATGCGTAAGACAAGCGAACACAACAATTGTGTAGCTTATTTGGCGTTAGCCTACGGCCTGGTGATCGAGATCGCCAAGGGGGCAGGAAAACACGCGTAGTAGAGGCTGACGCGACGTTCGACCTTGGGGGTGAATCGACGGCGCGTCTGAGACAGCCAATTCGCCGGAACACACTGTCGGTATGTTTTGTTTCTCACGCGGGGATTAAGAAAACGTGAGAGTACATGGCCAAGGAAGAGAGAGGGGGGAGAAGTAAGAGAGGACGTTAATCTTTTTGGCACGCTAGCTGCCGATGGCCAACGTTCGCACTGGTGGCATGATGTAACGCCAGCAGTCGGTAGTGTATACTATGATGTCGTGGTCAAGTATGCAATATATATATTATATATATGAACGCGTCACCTCCAGCACTACGTTCCGGGTAGTTCGAGCGTGGTGCCACGACGCACCACGAGAATGCTGGTTTCTGCGGGCAGAGAGAAGTCGCACACGAGAACGTTGCGGCAGCTCACCCAGCCAAAGCGTAGGGGCGCAGGATTAACGACCGAAGAAGGCACTAACCATCGGGACGATACTACGAGGCGTTGTTGGGGTGGATCTTCAGTGGGACCAAAAGTAGTCAAAATACTGCCAGCATTACCAACGCATAGTCAGCTGTCACGGCACCGCATCCACTATGAGGCGCTTGTTAAAAAAGAAAGAAAACCAGTGTCTGGGAGGTCATGAGCGCAGACCCGTGACAGCGTTATAGACGCAACAAGCTGTTCTCGCCCTAGCACAAACCAACGTCGCGACAAGCGAGCTGTTCCTTGGAGAACTCACCTCTAAGTCGCAGTATTCCTTTTCGAGCTGGTCCCATTCTTCAATGCAGGTGGTCAACGGCAGCGAATCGCTCATCGCAGCGGCAGCGTGGAATGAGCGACGAACGCGAGCAAAGTAGCCAGCGCTCGCCGGAGAGCACCGAACACGTTGGCGTAAAGGAGAATCTCGTCGACGATGACAACGCAGGAAGGCCGCACAGAGGACAACGTCGCGATAACCACTCCGACGCTACTTCGGTCGCTTCGGCTTCTCTTTTCGATCACACCCTCTCACAAAACACGCCCGCCCTGCGTTTACGTCCACTCGCCTCTTCGCTGTCCTTGCGTCGTCGCTTGTGCAGCGATTTCGTTACACTCGCTACTTGGCTCTTGCCACTTGGATTGGATTGCGCCGCGTTCTCTGGCTGCAACGTCAGCTGTGACGTACTTTTGGAGCGGGAAATTCAAGGCTGCTGTTTCGCGCGTCGTTCAGCAGGTTTTCCCGTGGTGGCGCGCCATCATTTGTACAGCTGGCACTGGCAGAGGCCGTCTCATCTGTGCAGTATTTGTCCTTATAATTTTTGTTTCTTGTGCCCGCTTACTTGCAATGTACGCCAGTGCAGTGTATACATGCAGTGTACAGGAGATAAGGGTCATGCTGGAACAAAAGGGACGGTTCGACACTTCACACGACGTGCCTTTCTTTTTTTATGATTATCGGTATCATTCCAACTGGTGAAGATAGCCCCGGCAATAAATAGCTTTTCCCATGACGTCACGGACGCAGGCTCTCACGGTTCAAGCACCCAGCTGCTAGAGTACGATAAGTTCCTCTTGCTGCAACTCGGGTGGTGCGGCATTACGCTAGCACGGTACGCGTCCGCGCTGTCGTCGTGAACATGTAATCGACCATCTTACGATAAGCGAACTCTCTTCCAGAAGAGTGAAATCAAGTTGACCCTGTGGTGCATCTATCACAAAGAACATGTGAAAAACCGATAATCTCTTTGAAAATACTGCTGTCGTATCTATGGCCACATTTAATTATTGCAGTGTCCCTCCCTGTGGTGTGGACCTTTCACATACCACAAGAGTGAACAATCCGATTAGTCAGTGGGGCGAAAGCTAAAGAACAAGGATTTGGGAGAAGTGCTGCGGTAATAGGTCGACGTGCGAGCAGAATACAGTACGCTCCTTTATCTTTATGGTGTCTAATTATGAAAGAGCACCAATTAGCCTAGCTCAACTCATTTGTGGGGGCCTCGAATCTGAACTTATTATTTTTTTTACACAGTAGTCCGTGATTTTTTATGCCCCTCACCGAAACGTACCAGCTCCAGGCTGGCGGCTAGTTAAGAACTTGTACGACCAACGTGTGAATAGTGAAGCCGTGGAATAGTTTACCCCCCTCCCTTCTTCTCCAGAACTGATGTCTCTTGGCCTAAGAGTTGTTTGTTCTTCTCAGCAATCTTTAGAAACGGCTTCTTGAAGATAAAAACGAGTGCATGCGGGCGTGGGCCCGTGCCACTCCAACATTCCTTTTCCAGGCTGATAAGCACCTTATCTCTGTTAATATAACTCCAGCCTCTTTCGAACGACACTGCGAGTAGAAAACAGAAGCGTCCCCGCGTATGTTGGTGACATTATCTCAGTGTGCCAACTTGTTGCTTTGGCTCGTGCGAAGGGAACATCCTGAAAGCGGGTCACAGGTCGAGCAAACATAAGCGTGCCCACTTGTTCACGTGTCGCTGTCGGAGCGGTATGGGCCGTGCGTATTCTTCCACGCAGCACGGTCCGTAAGTAGGTATTCTTCCGCGCACTATAGACCATTTTCATAAACTGTAAAGCTAGCTTCCCTGCAATGCAACTTGCCCTACTAATGGCGACAGCTGCCTTTATTTAAATGCTGTCAAAATTCAAGTTGCACATGCTGCGACCCGTTTTTTGGGGATGTTTGTATCAGAAGGGCTGCGTCGACATTTTACATGCCCTATCGCAAGCAAATTGCGCTTGCACACGTTGTTTGCCGGATTGCCAATGCCGCCATTAGTAGGGCAAGCTGCATTGCAGGAAAGCTAGCTTGCAGTTTATGAAAAGGGTCTATACGGCCCGTGCACTGCATAGAGCAACATTTCATTCTCGCGGACGGGTTGCTACACGAATGATTTCCCAGTTTTGTGTGCCGTGACCTTAACCAGCGATTTACACAACGCCCCCCTAACACACCCGCCTCCTCCAGGTGGATACCACTCCACCCCCACCCCCCCCCCCTTTTTTTTTTTTCAAAACCGGAATTCTGGATAAATGCCTGCCTCATCCTAGCAACGTCATAACACGTTGAATGAATAGGTAGAGCTCTCTTCATTCGTATTAGTCTGTGGTAACATCATTCATTTAGATGCTACAGACACAAGGCGGCTACGTTAACAGCCCAAGATGACGGTACTGGAACGGGTGAGCTGAGCTGAAGACTGAAGAACTCCGGCTACGGAGAAAGGGAGGTTGTGTAACACAGTCCAGCAGTGCCGTACGTTTCCCTAATGTCCCTAGGTATTTTTCGGATGGTCTAGGTAGGTGTCCCACTTGACCGTGTTAGCCTGGCACAGTTCGGCATGCGAAAGGCTTCCATGCGTGGAACCATGTCGCTTGAAGTACGTATAGTCCGTTTCATAAGTTCCGTGCAGCACTGTGGAAGCTACAGGCCTGTTCGGCCAATCCGGAGGGCGAACACGTGTTAAGCGTGTCCCTTCGCGGCTACTCATCTGCCAATGTGCCAATGGCAGGCGCTGCGTTGGTAGCTGCAGCCTGGGAAGGAGAAGGAGGAGGATGAAGCGGGGCCACTATTCGCAGTAGTGCCTCGCAGGTACAATGGCATTTCGTCTCGCTTTGGAAGAATTCTGCGTTCGATGGCCACGTAACCTTGGCTCTGCTGCACGGAACTCGTTAAACAGGCTATAGTTTATTGCACGTTACATTCCCAAGAAGGGTAGTAGAAAGAAAACCGGAGATATACAGCGCCGCACCGTATGTCCTCATGACGTGTACACGTACATCATACCGTATATATGATGATGATGATTGTGGTTCGGTTAGTACTTACGTCATGTCGCTTTAGAGCACCGGTCAAGATATCACTCTCCCTTTACGACCGCTACGTTACTGAATGAACATTTTCCAGCACTTCACTGACTCCTGAGGATTTAGTTTGTTTACGTCAGGATAGCCGAATACGTTGACCATTACTACGCAGTGACACACATACTGTCCGCATCGACTGGCGCTTCCTTGATCCCATTATCGTATGCCCCTTTTTTTTTTCCTGCCTTGTCGTTCTTGTACTACGGGATGATGTCGTTACATCGCCGCTCCAGCTAGGAGCAAGCTCGCCCGCGTTTCCGCCACGGTTCTTTCTTTTATTTTGTTTTCTTTGCCACGGGAAACAGCTCCGCAGATGCTTCGCTGAGGAAGACTGTTCGGGTCACGTCGTTCGACTTCCTCTAATGGTCAATCTGCTTACGCAGGTGTACGCACGCGCGCGTGCGCGGGTTTCACTGTGGCGTCGTGAAATTGTTCGGGCACAAAGTGCGTGCGTACGTTCGACTCGACCATTGGCTGTTGTCGTCACGCCATGTACGTATCGTTACGTATTACGAACTGTTATTGCACAACAAACGGTCACGACAGGAATTTGGTTCTGGAAAGCTCGATCAAAGAGTGTAATGACACATCATGAGCACACCATCATTTCTTTTCCCTCTAAGCGATAGAGAGGGTTCGTGTACAGACCGTCGTTGGGAGGTGTGCAAACGTTTTTCCGCATGTCTGGTAGGTACAGGCAGACGCGTATTGTTCTTGTGTGTGTGTGTGTGTGTGTGTGTGTGTGTGTGTGTGTGTGTGTGTGTGTGTGTGTGTGTGTGTGTGTGTGTGTGTGTGTGTGTGTGTGTGTGTGTGTGTGTTTGCGCCGCTTTTTTTATATTCCTGAGCGTGCTTCTTCGTGCTGCACGCTATCTGAACGCGCATTATAGTGACATACGTCGGGCTGTAATGAAATTTCGTATCCATTCGTTTTCGAGTCTCCTTGCCTCCCCCATTAAATGGACATAATGGAGGAGAGAAGGTATGTATGCCATGCATACCCTCTAAAACCACTTGAATAAGTGTGTAGGCTCCGATTACAAACCCGTTTGCTTGTCTTTTGAGAAGCGCAGGAAACGGGCAAAGAAAAGGTTGAATCAAAATCAGATAAAAATTTTTTATTTTTTTACCCGAAGTAACAGATTCCAGAAAGATTTACAGGGTAATGACTATACTGTGCAGCTTATAACTAATGTCATGAATCCCTTTCTGAAGGGTTTCGTTCTATCCACTCGAAGACGCGGAAAGTGGAACTCATAGGCATAAGGCAGCCGGGACATGAGTTTGCCAAGAGATATGAGAGATAGTACGATAAATATTGCATCTTTTCATAGTGGCAAATGTACAAAGAAATTAATAACAGATTAGTAATGCTAGCATGTCATGCGCTCTTTCATATCTTAAGAAATGACGCCAAAAGAACATTGTAAAGAAAAATGTACAACCACAAAGAGAGTATAATTATACATGTACGCATTTCGTGTTCCATGTACGACTGTTTGGAGCGTACAACACAAGATTATTAACGCGACATTAACGTTTCCGTTTAAAGGAGTACTGACACGATTTTGCGGCGGCTCAAAATGTACATTTTTAGTTTTCTAGCGATGTATTGTTAACGCCCTCCGCACACAGAAGCCAGCAAACAGGTACAAAATATTTTAGTTTAATTGGCTTTAAGGTTTTCGTCGCCCAGCACTGCCAGCCAGCTCCAGCGCAATGGACACTACGATGACGTCTGAGCACAGTCTATTAAAAATCGCCAAAATCACTATCACAGTCACTGGACGACCATGAAATTGTCGTTGTTTGCGTGCCCCACGTCTAATTGACCACAGACGACAAAGTTGCAGCGACGCCATCACGAATTGCTGTCCCTACGTGACTCAGACGTAAGTCCGACTATGTTGACACGTCACTAGGAAACCGCCCCCCTCGAAATCGAAACCGAATGTTGGCTTTTAAGGGACCCGTATTAAAAATGTATTCATTGCCTTGCGAGGCACCATGATACTCTTTTTGGGGTTCTCCACACCAGTGCTTTTTTTTTTTACAGCAATAATACGAGAATGTCAAAAATTCGTGTCATTACTCCTTTAAATGTAGGTAACTCAATCCGACATGAGGCGAGAGGCACGAATAAGCGTATGGAATGGGAGAAGGAAATCTTGTATTGACGCAAGCAGGAACAGGGCAATTTCAGATCAATATACGTCGCACTGTGTCACACAAGTTAAACAGTGATGTTCATAATCTATCGACACTGTAGACAATAATACCCGATACGTTTCCTCCTGAGAAGCAACTCTTTTGTTCAGCTGTGTCGCATAGCCACAGTAAAACGAGCTAGGACACTGCAATCGGTGCAACACTGAACGTGCGTTGAGCACTGAACAGATGAGTGTGGCACGGCAGCATTCCAGGGACAGCCAAGGTCGGAAAGAAGTCGGAGTCCATGCAAGACTCTTTGCATAAGACAGAGGCGCTTTGATCATACATAATGAGCAAGCATAGGTACGAGCACTGCGTCGTCAAAGGAGGTGGTGTGTGAAGTTGAAATTGCGAAGAACGATAAAAAGTATGCGAATCCTTCTGTGTAAGAAATGGTAGTATGAGCGCGCTCAAGGTGCCCTTCTGTCACTTCATCAACAAGGAATCCCGAATCGCCACTCTGCTCGAATTCACTCGTCGTGCCCTGGCATGCCTTTTTTTTTTTTTTTTTTTGGCACATACCAAGTCAGCGAGACGCAAATTTTCGATGTTTTTTCCTCGCGTGTGTTGTCGTCGACACCGGACAGTCAAATTCTGCTTTTGCCGTAAAACAGATTCAGGAGTCTGAAATGACTATATATATAAATAGCGACGTTCTTTCAAATGTGTATAGCACACCAGCCTATTTGAAATAAAGAAAGCTTTTTTGAAGCTTTCCTTACCCTCTCTCTCTCTCTCTCTCTCTCTCTCTTTGAAGACGTCTTCCACGGTATCTTCCGCACGCTTTTTCTAACGGGGTACGATCGATGTTCATTACACTTTCTAAAGCTACCGTATTTATTCGCATGCAACCATGCAGCCCTGGATAAATATACCTAATGTCGGCTAAGCGTTGACTACTGTTATTATGCTCTCCAATACCGTTCCCATAATAGCAACAGTGTCTTCATTTAAGGGGCCCTGCAAGGCTTATTGAAGACAAGTCAGAAGCCGGTGCCTATCAGCCGTGGGGGCACTTGTGAACATGTGAGGACCGGGAAATTCGCAAATAGGGTTTCGAGTGCAGCCGGAAACCGTCTACTCTTCTTCCAGGAAACAAATGACGTCACGATAATCACCGACCACGTCACTTAAGGCAGAACAAGCATTGGTGAGTTCGTGATCACGGAAACATACTCAGTGATGCTTCTTTTGTCCTTTTTGAGTTCAACAAATAAAGAATATGTGTGTATATTTTTTAAGAATGCAAAAAGAGGTCAAGTGACGTATAGCCGATGCTTCTAGTGACGCAATTTGTTGAAAGAAGAGAAAGCGATTTCTGGCTGCATTTGAAACCGAACGGAAAATTCCCTGTTCCTTGCAGTCTGATGCTTGGCTCGCATGTTCGTATAGGGGTTTCCACGACTAATTGACCCAGTTATGTTAAAAAAAGAAAAAGAAAGTGGCGCGTAACTATTTAGTTAATTTGTTACATTTTCTTTAGTTCTTGTACTCTACCTCGGCCACTAAGCCATAGACCAACATATCTATATGCAGCCACCTTACACCTACCCATTGCCCTTTACCACACCAGCCCTTCTACAACGCACCACTTCTTGACACAGTTTCTTGATGGCCCTTACATCGCAATGACGCTTAATATCAGCTTGTCAGTCTAACCGAGGCGTCGGCACTCGAAACGATTTCCTGACACCCAATGTCATTCATTGTAGAACGAATACACTACAAAGTTTGTCGTGTGGCAATTAATTTTGTCTGCCACAAAATATAAGTGGGGGGGTCTGAATTTGCGACCGCTTGGAGAGGCTTCCGTCTTGCGGCGAACATAAAAATAGGTTGACAACGATGAAATTTGGGGAAAAAAAAAAAAAAAGTAAGCAGCGAATGCTGTCTTGACAACAGTAGCAGCAAGGAGTTGCACGGTGACGACAGTTTTGAGCAACGGCGGCGGGACTCCACATCTCAAGCCAAGGAAGTGGCATCGAATTTCACGTGCAATAAAAAAAAAAATAAAGTAAAACAGTTCTGCTTTCATCGACTTCTGGGATAGCAAATAAAACCTGTAAGTGATACCCTGTGCAATCGGGCACCTCCGGGGAAACCGGTATCAAGTACACCTCGCAATGTTATTGTTGTAATATAGAAGCATCTCTGCGTGAAATATACGGATTTTTTTCAAGCGGTGCGCGTAGCAGCGCTTTAAGTTATTTATATGAAAAGGACGGAAACTGAACTCTGCGTCTCGTGAGACCCTCACCTCGGCCTATTAATAGATAACTGTGAAGTCCTTTACTGATATGTGATGTCGCACACCATGCGGGTGCCACGGACTACGACATTGCGTTATATTTTATTTTATTTCAAGGTACCTTACAGGCCCCATTGGGGGCATTGAGTAAGGGGGGCATCACACAAAATGTACGTATATGAACATACCAAACCACCACCATATGTGTCGTTTGAACATACCACCATGCGATTGAACATACCATAAGTGCGTCCTTTCTCTCTCTCTCTCTGCTTTCAACTTTCAATCTCCCCCATTCCCTTCCCCAGGATAGCATACCGGTTATCCTACACTGGTTAACTTCCCTGCCTTTCCCTCTCTACTATTCCCTTCCTTCCCCTAGAAAGGTGTGAACACCCACAGGGGGCGGAGTTGAATACAAACGACATACGCGAGGTTAAAGGACAAAGGTATATAAGGAGTATAGGGAACAAACCTGTACAATAAAATACCGCGCCATAACGACGTGATCTGTACACAGAATAGTACAGATCGGCGTGACCTGTACGGTCCTATGAGATGTTGCCTAATATTACCGCAACCGCAGTAAAATTTCTCCCACCGGCGGCACTTCTGGCCTCGCATGACATCTTAGGTCGAAAAACTCACTCTCATATTAATCATTCTCGAAGCGCAAAATTATTCTTTTTATAAAGGCTCATCCACAACGGCGATCCTCGCCCCAAATGTTCAAGCACGTGGAAGTCATATGCGACCATTTGTGACCTTAGTGACTTCGTGACCTTAGTGGGCTTAGTGACTTCAGTGTGCCGAACCGTTTGAGACCTCCTAGAGTGGCGTGAATGGGCACCGATACTGCGTATCGTACTGCATTCGGTACTTGCTATATGTGTATCAAGAGCATCTTTGCGGCGACGATTTCACAAGTGCGACTCGTACACCTCTTTCCAAACCGAGCGATGCGATGTTACCGGCTGAAAGCGTATTGCACTCGGTTTCATCAGCAATGTCCGAAGGCTGCTGATCTGTAAAGGTCGAAGTAGCCGGACCTGTTCTTATCGCCGATATGAGACCGCTCATGAGAGGGCCTGATTATCGCCACGCCACAAGGATGCGAAGAAAGCTACAAAGTGTAGGTGCAGGTTTATATAAATACAACTTAATCGCGCTGCAAACGGGGGCCATATTTATCGTATACCATGGACTAGAGCACTGCACGGGCCGGCTTATTCCGGCCCGGGCCCGGACCGGCCCGAAAACGCCGAGCTCCGGCCCGCCCGAGCCCGGCCCGGTGTTTTTAAATACGGCCCGTACCCGGCCCGGGCCCGAAAGGTTTTGGCCCGGCCCGGCCCGGCCCGGCCCGGCCCAATTCAACCGATTATTCTTTGAGCATAAACAAGGCACTTTCCAATCTTCTCCTATAGTGTAGATACCAGCCGCACTCAAGATAGTTTCCGGAGACTGTTGTGAAAACATATGACAGTGTCACGATTTGCACTGGTACTGTGTTTACCTTCGGTTAATTACACCTGTAACACTTTAGCGAAAGAATTGCAGGGATTTATATGAGGAGGCACAGCTGGCTGTCTCATGCACGCAGTGCTAACGGTGCAATGTTCTTATTTCTTTTCAAAGAACGACTACATCATACAACGCCAACATAAAGTGGAAAAACGGCGGACGTTTATAATTGGCTTTACTATAATTGCTGGGACTATTGAGTAAATAGCGCAGAACTTATCCTGCAAACTTCGTCTATTGCGTAATGCAACGAGAGGGAGAAAAAAATGCGCTCTAACTACTCCTGGGAGGATTCGCCAGGCTGAGTAGCGTTACTAAACCTGCCGTTTCGACTCCTCGGTAGGCAACTGTCTCCAACGTACGCTACATTTTCGTGCTACAAAGAAGGGGTCCTCTCCCGCACCTTTGTTCGCCGAACCAACGCCACCGCAGTGCCATAGATCTGTCAAAGCAAGCCAAACACGTTAGCGAGCGACATACCGTCCTCGCTATTCGCTTTAGATGCGATCTCGTCGCCTTTGTTTGACCGTCCTCGGTCTTTGAAAGTGTTACACTTTAAATCAAGACCGGACTAAGGGCTTCCGAAATAACAGCTTATTAGAGCGCCCAACTGAACTAGCCGCTGGCTTCTTAAGCGCTCCACGTCGAACGCGGCGGGTCTGGTGTCCGGAGCGTGATCCCACGCAATGACTGCATTCGGGAAAGCTGGTTGCCGCCGAGGGCCAGAGACCTCGGTGCGAACAGGGAAGCGAAGTCTGACTGTCTGTGGCTCGCAGTCGTGGTTGTAGTCTTGCAGCTGGCGGCTGTCACGGTGGAGGCGACGTGTGCCAGAAAGGAAGAAGCGGTGACTACGATGGGCAGGAAAAGGCGGAAAGTAGAGGAAAAGCAAACTTCTGAGAGGGGTAGCGCCCACGTGGAAGGACATTTCACGCGGATCTCGCATATTCTATTGCTTCACTATAGGCTTCATTTCAGAAGGTGTCAACTGCTCCGTCAATAAAATAAGTTATGTGTTCCATCATATGGATGAACTTGGGCCCTTCTGCTTTTGTTTCAACATGTATAGGGTACCAAGCATCTCAAGTGCGGCACAGAATACTTAGTCTATGCCTCTGTATATGGCTTCCGCAAAACCTGTATTACCCACTATAATCAACTTATGTTAGCGCACGCACCGAGCTTGCAGCGCCACGATTTTGGATCGTGGTACACTTAACACGCGACGGTGATACCGCAGCCGATAAAAGTAAACGAAAAAGTAGCGCACATGTCGCACACCAACTTAGCGATTCTGGCTAACAAATTCTACTCGTGCCGGGGAAACCCTACTTGCTTACCACAAGCATTGAGGTCATTGACGCTTTGGTCCACGGAGCAGTGGGAACTCTACGAACGGGAATCGCTGGGTGCCCGTGCTACGCACGTCCTGAGGTTTCACAGCAGCGGAGCTGCCGTACGTTTTTTTTTTTTTTTTTTTTTTTTGCTAGAGGAGGGGTTCATGTCTCCCGTTTTGATGTGTGTTACTTAACCGCTAAAATCTAATAGCGGCAGAAGTTCGAAGGCAGATGGAAGCTTGAAGGGATGAAAATTCGTCCACACGGGGTGTCTCTGGAGTCCTTAGATATTTGTGCGGTAAAGGGTGCCAATACACACGCCTGTTACAAAGTGCACTGCAGTAAACCATATCACCTTCCTTAGGTGCTTGCTCACTTCTGTCTCGGGAGCGCGTCCACGTTTTTGAGCGCCCGAGAACACTTGTGCTCCGACGAATGACGAAACTTATGAATTACTGACGAAGTGTGACGAAGACAAAGGTGGCCGTGAGAATCAGCAAATACACACTCGATGTGATGAGAATCCGAGTTAAATGCTAGTTCTGACTCTCTAATTGCCAAATCATAAATATTTGCAACTGCCTTGCTAGCACAAAAATCAGCAACATCTGCGTGGATCGGCGACCCTGTGACAAGAGTCACTTCTCTTTTGCGCTTAAACTGCAGGAAAAACAGCTCCTCAAGTCTTAATGACTTACGAGTCGCGTTGACCAGTCTACAAAGTCACGAATGCGAAAGCAGGCGAGGCGGGCATGGGAGCGTAGCTGCATGCTCGAAATGTTTCCCATGATACCCATGAGTGCATCTTATATGCCCTAATCTAGGCAGTGTACCGTTGCTTCGCACTTCTCGCAGTGCTGCCTTTCAGTGCACGCTAATGCACTTCAGGTGGTCTAAATTGCCCGGAGACTTCCACTACGGCGTCTCACATAGCCTGACTAGGTTCGGGACGTTGAATCCCAAGAAACAACAAAACCAAAAAGCATACACGCGCCATTACCGACACGTATGAGAACCGGGCCTGATTCGGGCCTGACCCAGGCCCGGGCCCGGCCCGGGCCCGAAGCTCATGGGCCCGAGCCCGATTTAACAATTACTTACCCGGCCCGACCCGGCCCGCGGGCCGGGCCGGGCCCGGGCTCTCGGGCCGGCCCGGGCCCGTGCAGTGCTCTACCATGGACTAATGAGTATGTACTATTCCGTGTTGGTCGTCCCTGATTGGTAAGTTCTGCCCGTGAAGACAGCACCGACTAATTAGGGATTCGGGATTCCTCAGGGACTGGTGAATCCTGCGTGTCAAGGCACAATTGATAAATCAGGGAGGACGAGCAGGTAATACTAACAGTATTCCGTAGTTTGTAGTCTGCCCTGCAACTCGTCTGTCACGTGGAGTTTTACCCTACGAAGCCTTCAATTTCATCTTGTTTTCATTCACCGCGGACAGTTTCTTTAATAGGCATATTGAAAGTATTTATTTATTTATTTATTTATTTATTTATTTATTTATTTATTTATTTATTTATTTATTTATACCTTCATTCTCTGTAGGTGCAGACATATAGGGACGGTGGTGTAAGTATTACCACGTTGATATTACATTGACGGGCAGTCCGCAAAACTTGATGAAAGGTTCACATTATGGCACCTTAAATAAGCCCAAGGAAGTCTTGCGGTTACAAGAGAAATCAAGATAAGAAATCACCTTTAAAAAAAAGAAAGAAAGGATGCCTAAAGTTCCGATGACGAGGTCAAAAGGTTAAGCAATGCGCTGCTGACCCCGTTCACACTGTATGAACCGCCACATCAGTGGCCCTTGGGACCACTAGCACCACGCACGCTTCCCTATCAGCATCCGATGGGCGTGGAACTGTCACAACACGAGAGTGTATATGCAAACCAGACACGCCACCACATCCCAGGACCCAGCCAGTGTGCCCTCGTGGTGCCCTCCTAAGATAGCGGCGTGTTGGTTCATGTTTTGAAAGTGCTTCACTCTCACTCTCTACATACTTTCCTTCGTGCATACGAAATTCACGCGTTGACGAAACCGCGAAGATCAATGACCTCGAAGAAACGGCGGCAGTCGACAAGTGTCGCGCATCCATGGCTCCCGTGCTGTACTCGGCTGTACTTCCGTGACCCCCATCTCGCGTTTCTCGAACTCGTAAATCTTTTCCGCCCGAGGGGAACGGGAGGCGGCATAGGCAACGACCCCATGGGTTATCGCTGCTCTCTGAGCGGTAATGATTTCTGCGTATCTCTTCGAAGCCATGTTTCCGGCGGCCTTTCTGATGTCTTCTCTCGAAATCAGTGGACGTCACAGCGAGCGGCTGTTCAACAGTCATGCTCGTTACGGGCTGAAACACGGCTTTATAGTATTAAGTCACTCAGACGTCACAAATGAAACAAAACGATTGATTGATTGATTTGTGGGGTTTAACGTCCCAAAACCAGCTCTGATTATGAGAGACGCCGTAGTGGAGGTCTCCGGAAATTTCGACCACCTGGGGTTCTTTAACGTGCACTGACATCGCACAGCACACGGGCCTCAACATTTCGCCTCCATCTAAATGCAGCCGCCGCGGCCGGGATTCGATCCCGCGACCTTCGGATCAGCAGCCGAGTACCATAACCACTAGACCACCGTGACGGGGCAATGAAACAAAACGACTGTGGATGCAGTTAGCGAAATATTTTCGTCGTGAGCAATCATCATCATCAGCCTATTTTTAAGTCCACTGCAGGACGAAGGCCTCTCCCAAAAATTTCCAATTTGCTCTTTCCTGAGCGAGTTGGTTCCACTTTATGCCATCGCTCCATCTAACCTTTTGCCCGCCTCTGTTGCGTTTCCCTTCTCTCGATGTCCATTCCGTCGCTCTTACTGTCCATCTGTTATCTGTCCTCCGCATGATATGTCCTGCCCAGCTCCATTTCTTTCTCTGATCCGCTCCGCTCGTTTTTTTTTTTTTTTATCTTTTAGCATTACACCTATCATTTTTCTTTCCACTGCACGTTTCGAGATCCTCAATTTCATCTCTGGTTTTTTTTTTTTTTTTAGTTATCCTCAATGTTACAGCACCGTATACGTTAGTACTGGGAGAATGCAGTGATTAAGTACTTTTCGCTTTAGTGACAGTGGCAAGTTTCCAGTCATGATTTGGGAACGTCTTCCGAATGCGCTCCATCTTATTTTTATTCTACGGAGGGTTTCCTTTTCATGTGTAGGCGTCCCTGTTAATAACTGCAGTAGATATACGTATTCGTTCACACATTCTAGGGGTACATTGTTAATTTGAAATTCCTGTTCCTTAGCTAAACTGCTGAGCATGATTTTGGTCTTCTGGCTTTTCATTTTTTTTTAAATTCTATTTTAAGACTTTCCCGGTTTACGTCCTCAATCACGAACTACAAAAAATGATTGAACAATCATATAAACGTTTTAAATGCATTTCTATGATTTCTCACGACGATGCGAAAACATTATTCGCTTCTGTCGTCGAACAACCCTGTGTCGTGCAGAGCAGGAACCATAAAAGATCACGCCCTCAAGGGTTGACGCCAAACCATGACGATCATACTTAAGTCCGTACTATCCGATGCTCATGCCACATGATATTATTGCGTTACGGCATCATATGACGCATTGCAGTGATGTAGTTATGACGCTTTATGGCATCACATGACGTCGCTTAAAGTATAACTACGTCACTACATTAGTGTGCCGGACGGGTCTTATTTTTAGTTTGTATTAAGGACCTCTCACAACGCCTATAACGTCACCTGATTGCTGTCTCTTCCTCAGAGAGAAGTCTTAATTCAGTGATGTGCAAGCTTAACCTGATGGTATACGGTGTATACACATTTGCGTTACGTATAGCTGTTTTACACTTATATATCCTTCGCGTTTTTAACGGGACATCTATGTACAGCCTATTCACTGTGGGTCCTCCTTCTGTAGGTTTTTAAAATCATCATTTCCAACCTTATTGTTATACATAAGAAAACCTCTGAACTCATTACGTGTCGTGACATCGCTATGACGAAGGCGCGGAGGAGTCTCTGGCGAACTGCAGTTTGGGCACATCATCGGTGCAGATAAGTGCTCGATCCGACCACACTGCTTGGTTGCGCTTTAAAAATTCTATTTCCACTGCTATCGGAACAATTAAAATAAAATGAAAGACAGGGGACTGGAACATGGAGGGAAACATCTAGTATTTACGGGCGTATTCTTTATTCCTTAATACAGCCTTGTCGGTAACAAAAGAGAGAAAAGAAGGAGCAAGGGAGAAACAGCAGCCCCTGCAACAGCTTGTGCAACGGGTGTCGCTCAGAGCCGCGAGACACGCTGTTTCGCTGATAACGCGAGCACCGTATTTCGTAACATCCTCGCAGTGTAGTGTGCCAATAAGGCAACGTCCCCTTTTGCCATTGAGATCGCGTCCGCACTCCGTTCATCTTATCAGCGAGCTGAATGGTGCGACGCATTAAAACACGCGGTGGGTCTCCGGAGCATAATTTATTCGTGCTGCGCCATGAAGTCTTTGACGAAGCTCAGGAAAGCAGCGGGCCTGTCCCGGTGGACCCAGTGGCCAGCTCCTTCGACGGTCACGATGCGAGCCTTCGGGAATGCGCGCCGTATAGCCCCGTGTTCGGCACTCCTGGAACAACAACGAATGGGGTGAAAAAAATGCAAATTTACCAGGAGACATGCAGGAAGAGATATATGAAATTATTACAGAGATTTACTAAGAGACTCACGTCGAAACAGTGCGGGATACGGTTTCGTGCGGGACTAATTTCGTTTCGGTTAAGGAAAGGGCGCTATTTGCTGCACCCTTTGTAGCGAGCACGCATCAGTGGAGATGGGGGGAAAGTGGTTGCAAGATTTGTTTGTTATTACTATTTATTATTTCTACATACCACAGCCCGTTCATGGGTTATGGCAGGAGTGGCGACGACATTACATGTCAACTGCAGACATAAAATAGATCCGGGCAGTGCATTCCAAAGTTCTATTGTTAAGGGAAAGTAGCTATAATTGTAGAAATGACTTCCAGATTTAAGTGTCAAAAGATTAAGATGATGAGAACTGCGAGTACAGGAAGGTTGAGCAAACTGAAAGTAGTGAATTAAGCGGGTGGAGCGCGGGAAGTCTATTAAAGCGTGCAGGAATTTTAAGCTTTAAGCCAAGGTGATCCGAAAAGTTAGGCCACCTCGGGTTCTTTAATGTACGTGCACCGACATCGTTTATACAGTGTACTCGGGCCTCCGTATAGCATTTCGCCTCCATCGAAATGCGACCGCCGCGGCCGGTCTTGAACCCTGGTCCGCATAAACCAGAGTAACCACTAGACCACTGTGATATAATAAGCGCGCGTATACGTGCGTGTGTGCCTGAGAGGGAGTTAAAAGGAACTGGTCTATATAAAAGGAACTTTGGGAGCCCTTCCCCATTCCGGGAAGAGGTGGGCAAATGAAGGTTGGCGTATGCGTGCCTGCCTTTCTTTCTTTCTTTCTTTCTTTCTTTCTTTCTTTCTTTCTTTCTTTCTTTCTTTCTTCTTTCTTTCTTTCTTTCTTTCTTTCTTTCTTTCTTTCTTTCTCCGTTTTCCGAGCGTGCACTGGAGAGCGTACACGTATTATGAATCTGCAGCCCACCAGCAATTTCTACTTTGAGCCCGTCTTGTTATCGAAGGGAAAGAGAGGAAAGAAATGCGCGCTTAATGTTTCCACGATGATGAAGGTGACGACGCGATTATGAGGGCCTCCTTAGTTCGGGACTCCCTACTGATATTGAAGACCTGAAGCCTCTTCTTTATCACGCACTTAAATCCAAATGTACTTGCCCTTTTTATCATTTTACATGCACTTAAATGCGGACACCGCAGCGGGGAATGGAACCCACAAGTTAGTGTGTAGCAGCGCAATAACACCGCATCTGCTAAGCCGCCGCGACAGATACACAGCGAGAGAGTGACTCGTGGATTATTTAAATGACTGCCACTGACTGCCTAGTTATGTAATTCACTGTGCGCTTGACGGAGCTTCAAATCAGACCAACCGCTGTGGAACCCCGTTGAGTGGGTCCGTATTATTTATGACATCTGGACTGCACCTTCAAGCGCGCGTGAACTGTCATCGTCCTAGTGTTTCGACCCTGTTGGTATGTGCCCTAAGCCTTCGGGAGCCAAACCTGCGACCTCACCGCAAAAGCAAGAGCGATAAACGTCTAATAACTATGTGCACCGCTTCAGGCGGGACTATTTGCTATTTTCCTTGCTGTTTGCGTTTCAGTTTTGTCAAAATAGTACATGGAACCACATCGGTAATGCGCACGCACGCACTTATTTTTTAAGGTATGCCGCTGGTTTAGAGTGATTGCAGTGTCGTTGCAGTGCAGTAAACAGACAGCGATATTATAACGAACGAAGAACCTGAATCGTTTGCCTCCGCTATAGGTTTTGATGTGTGCAGCACGGTCTGCTGACAAGAATCGCGTTGCCTTATTGCAACGAACTAAGACACCGCTAGGTTTTATCTCTTGTGTAAACAAGAGCTCCACGCCTTTCGCTACCACTACCACTACTTCTTCAACTACCACTATACCACTACTTCTTCTTTTTTTTTCTTCGTCTTCTTGTTTGAGTGACATGGTGCTTGAGTAAAACGCGGAGCTCGGTTACAGACCAGTCAGACAAATAAGCACCTCGAGAGAAAAACTTTCACGAGGAAAGTTGTGCGAGAGAACCGCTGAACGCTGTCCGCATAATTAAAGGCCTGAGTATGGAGCTTGTTTGCTTTGCTGGTCAACGGCTCCGGAGGAAAAACCACGAAACATTGCACGTGCAGTATGTTCTTATATACAGAGCTGTCCATGCCTCTGCACTGCAACTATCGGTCTTTCTGTTACCTTCGCGTTTACGCAATTACACTATGAGGAAAAGAAATTACAGGTGAGGATCGCAGTTCTCGCTGCGTTATATCAAGCGCGGCCATCGACTTTGGCACGCTCCAAACGTCTCGAATAGAAAGGAAAAATATGAATAAGTAATGCGCTACAAAAAGAGAGAGAGAGAGAGAGAGGTGTTGTTTTTTATGGACAACGGTAAGGGGGGGGGGGGGGGGTTCATGTATGTGTGAAACGTCTTATGACATACCTGAGCCACTCATGCTGTTGTTTTTGTTAAAGGTGCCCTTCCAGGAGCGGAAAAAAATAAAAAAAATAAAGAAGACCTCATGATGGGTTTCATGACACGTGCTGTTTTGGTGGCCCCAATCGATGCTATAAGCTATACGATGCAGCGCTAATTATAGTTGCGTAAAGTAAACAGGGTATTTTCCGCATCTTTAAGGCGAGCTGGCCTCGTACAGTTTCTTTCCTAACGTTTTGCACGTACACACTCCCACGGATCGGTGCCGTGGAGGAGAAGGAAAAAGGCAACCCGCATTCGAAAAAGATACGTAACGATCGACATAGAAAAAAGAAACCCCCCAATCTAAAGAAGGAAGTCCCAGATATACCGGCGCTGTCATGCACGTTCTCTAGTAGCTAACGTCTGCTACTTGGCACGATAACATGCCAGTGAAAAGAAACCTACTGTACTAGCTTACCTGAATTATAAGGTTTTCCAAAAGCTGCATATGATGCACGCGATGATTTGGGGTAAACCAAAATACATTACGACAACATTGAGTATTTCAACGTGCAGCTATATAACGTCTAAGTACACGAGCGTATCTGCATATATATATATATATATATATATATATATATATATATATATATATATATATATATATATATATATATATATATATATATATATATATATATATATATATATAATCAGAAAAAGTTCTTCCTGGCTATCGGGATAAATATACGATCCCAAAGTCACAGTGACAAACACATTATTTAGGCTTTATTCTGACTTTTCAGCTGGAGACCGAATAAATCCTAAATAATATGTTTGTCGCTGTGACATTCCTCCGATATATATATATATATATATATATATATATATATATATATATATATATATATATATATATATATATATAGAGAGAGAGAGAGAGAGAGAGAGAGAGAGAGAGAGAGAGAGAGAGAGTTTAAACTTCAAGGGCACAGTCTATGAAGGACAGGACAGCGTCAGGTTAATTGCTACGCGTTCACCTCAGGGTCGCACAAGGGACCTGTCAGGAGGTTTCACCGGGAATGCATCGTCAGTGTCTTACGGGACGTAGGGAGACAGTCCTCCGCAGAGGAACAGCGCCTCGACGTCGGAAGTGAGCCCCTTGAGGTCCTCTGCGCGCACCAGCTTCCCGATGTTCGTCCTGACGGAGTTGACGTTCACGCTCCACTCGTATCGGTTCCCGTTGCGTCGCAAGTTGGACAGCAGAAGCGAGCGCATCGAGGGGTTCTGCCACAAGAACAGTGGGAAGCAAAAAGTTCGACTCGTGTTACGCGTCCGTAACATTTGAAGGCAAAAGAAAAGCCTGCTACGCATTTGGTAACGCACTGAGGTACGCATTAAGTCATGCTCTTGATTTGATTTCTTGGGGGTTTAAAGTCCCAAAACCAGCTCTGATTATGAGGGACGCCGTAGTAGAGGTCTCCGGGAATTTCGACAACCTGGGGTTCTTTAACGCGCACTGACATTGCACAGCACGCGGGCCTCAACTTTTCGCCTCCATCGAAATGGAGCCGCCGTGGCCGGAATTCGATCCCGCGGATCTGCAGCCGAGTGCCATAGCCACTAGACCACCGTGGCGGGGCGAGTCATGCTCTTGCAACATACACTTTGGGGTAAGACCTAATAAGCCGTAATAAGAAAGTTCGCATGCTCGCATTTAGGTCGACATTCCCAAGGACATATGCGAGAAATTCTAGCTCTTTGATGCATCGCGAAAAAGAGCAGCTGGTTTTCGCTCTCTATATCAGATCACGGCTGTCTCATACACCTATGCACCCGGTTCGGATATGCAAGTGTGCGCATACCCATATCCCTAACCGGTAATATGCGGGTGTATGGGTATGCGCCACACGTGATCGGGTATGTGCATTGCCATAGGGTTCTCGCTTCACTCGAGCACCTCCTCATGGTGCTTTTCGAGGTCACCGCTTAATGAGTTGCCTAGGGCTTTTGCGTTAATGAACCAGAAGCTTTATAAACGGGACATCTCGTGAACCAACGTTTATGCGATTTTTCTATATGGTTGAAGTCAGTCCTAACACGGAGGTAGACATAGGGCGAAAACGTGACCGTTCTCCTTTGAAACCTGTATCGTGAGTTTCATCTCACTATACCTTTGTGTTTGCACTGTGTGTGAGTGAATTATTATTATTATTATTATTATTATTATTATTATTATTATTATTATTATTATTTACAATATCGCTAACTCCAATCTTAGGGGTTCTAGCAGTGTGATACAAAAAAAAACATAAAAGGATCGTCAGTACACATAATAAATTCAGGCAATTTAAAGCAACACAGCAGATGATAACAACGTGAAATATCAATGTTTTACACAGTAACGCAATACAAATGCAAGCCTTTAGATATGCAAAATAATAACAGAGCTATACACTCCAGCAGCTCCTTATTCATGTCACAAGTTGCCCAGTGTATAATATACCCACTGTGACACCTGTGTTTGTCTGTGAAAAGGGTTTTACGTTTGACCAGTATGTGTGCGTTGCGACTGATTGGTACATGCCTGCATTACGCGTGCTGCTAATGCTTCCAGAAGGGCACACTGCGACGCGGTCTTTCACAGTAACAGGAGTCTCGCGTTTGTTCGGTGCGTGTGCACCCACGCGGTGACTGCGTGCGCTACAGCGGGATAGAATATCGTTTTCTCTTTCTTTATTTTATTTTTTTTCTTGCTTCGCGTGCTCCAATGGACCTTCTCCTCCCCCCACTATAATCTTCGCGAGGCTGACGACACCGCCAGCAATACATTCTTTGTCCATTGTGCGTAAGGCGCTGCGATACATGAGTGATATGCGACGACGCTTTAAGTGTATATATCACGAGGAATCAGCATGAACAGGCAGAATAGGTGCTATTAAGAGACTTTTGTTATATTGTAGCTGCCACGCTGAATGCCTTCTTTTGTATATTCAAGGTCCGACTCTGCATGTGTATAGGGTTGTATATATAGGCATGTATATAGCAGGTATATATGGGTTTTTCATATTCCGGTAAAACCCGAATGTACCTGATTCTTGCACCATGAGCATGTTTCAGAAATATCACGTTCAACTCGGTTTCTCCCTGAATTCCAAAACCACTTAGTAGCGGTGCTTTTTTTTTTTTTTTTGCTTTGTTTTGTACGCAACACGGAGTTTGCTGTACATGCGAAGGTAGGTTATGTTTAAGTGAACGCCAGTGACCTATAGTTCATTTTACAAGCTGCACACGCAGAACTACGGACGCTAACGGCGCGCATTTGTTAATTTACATAATTTACATTTAGGAACCTACCCCCCCCCCCTTCCACGCACATACACACACACACGCGCACACACAAAACAGTACAGATTTCAGAACGATTCCACAAAAGAAACCAGATTTCACCGCTATTTTCACCTCGAAAGCAGCACATGATTTCACCCCCTCCCCCTCAGTTTAACTTGAAATGTACAAAACCTAGAAGGGCCTATATAATAGATGTATGCGGCTTAGGTTTATCAAAAATGATGTTTAAGCATTTGATGAAAACCTTTACCGACTTAACCACCTTGAGAAGCAAGTATTCCCTTCGGAGATTGTGTTCGGTGGCCTCCAAAACAGAAACGCAGAAGTATGTGTAGAAAAAAGGACGAGCAAAAAGAAAACCACGCATCTCGGCCTCCCTCTCCCGCTGATGGACAA
This sequence comes from Hyalomma asiaticum, assembly GCA_013339685.2. Lineage (NCBI taxonomy): Eukaryota > Metazoa > Arthropoda > Arachnida > Ixodida > Ixodidae > Hyalomma > Hyalomma asiaticum. The sequence goes on from CM023484.1 coordinate 56,972,061, forward strand.
CCAAGTGACCTTGGAGAGCCCGAACGGGGGGTTCTTCCCCCAGTGTTTTCGGGGAAGTCGGGGTGAGGGGGAATCGGCAGGGCCCGCCCACGGACAGCAACGCTTGGAAAGAAAGGAGCAGCGGTGGCATCGGGGAGACTCGGTCCAACCGTCGCGAGAAGAAGTTGTAAAGTCAAAGAATATAGCTATTTGTTCTGTTTCTCTTAAAATCGTGTCTGGCTTCTTTCTTTAAAGTTTAATACAGTTTTTCCCAATTTATAGCCTTTTTAACATGGTGCCGAAACCCGGGAAAGGTAGTCAATAGAAGCCAGGACGAATTAGGACGGCATGGAGAAGCTCAAGGCGAAGCGACGGACGCTACGGCGACAGAGCACGATCATCATCAAAGAGGCCACCACAGCATTAGAAGGTACGGACACAGTACAGTTATCGGCTCTTCTACAACGCCTTGAAGTCAATAACAGTGAGCTACGAAAGGTCAACACCGAATTGGAACAGTGCCTGCCTGACGACATCTTTGAGGACGACTACGCCGAATCAGTGCAGTACGACGACAGAGTAAACAACACCATTGGACTTCTCCGGGCTAAAATCGCCGCTCCGGTCGCGACAATTGGTTCAACGAGTAACGGGCAAACAACGGAGCCAGTGCACGCAACACCCGTGCCAGTCCAACAGCGTGGAATCAAACTGCCCAAGCTGCATATGGAGACCTTCAGCGGTGAGCTATCCTCTTGGCAGGAATTTTGGGAATGTTTCAAGCAGGCAGTGCATGACAACGACGGTCTGTCAAAGTCACAAAAATTCCAATACCTCCGGTCGCTTCTCACGGGACCAGCTATGACCTCTATCAAAGGGCTGCAGGCGACCGAAGCCTGCTACGATGATGCCATAGACATACTGCAGCGTAGATACGGCGACAAAGAAAGGATCCAGCAAGAGCACCTTGGGAAGTTAAGGGCACTACCTCGAGTATCCTCGTCGGCTGACGTAAGAGGACTCCGTCGATTGTTTGACCACATACAGATGCACATTCGTGGTCTGCGAGGACTGGGCGTCTGCGCGTCCACGTACTCTGCCATGCTATGTGACATAATCCTGTCATCGCTTCCTCAAGATATGATCGTGGAATTCCACAGACAAACAAGCCGAGCCAGCAAGCCTAACGAGTCAACAGACCAATCGGAGGGACGAGAGTCGTCCTCCCCGAGTGTAATGGCGGCCGGCGGTGACGGAAAACTTTCCGAGATTCTCGACTTTCTCCTTGTAGAGACAGAAAGCAGAGAGCGGTGTATGGACATGGCGCGTTCTCCGATGGAGAGCAGTAAACAAAAGCAAACACGCCAAGAAAACTACGACAGATGCCAGCCACCCCGAAGACCAAGTGCTGCTGTTCTTCACACCCGCTCGGAGAGGGTGAGGAGGTGCTTCTTTTGTGAGTCAGGGGAACACGACACCGAGGCCTGCACAGCTCCCGTCCCGTTGAAAGAAAAACTAGCGAAGATGGGACAAGCGGGGCGCTGTTTTCGCTGCACGATTGGGGGGCATCAGTCGAAGCAGTGTACAAGAAAAGTAAAGTGCGTTCACTGCAATAAACGACATGCCTCCTCCGTGTGCAACCCCGACTGGAGATCAACAGAGCCGAAGGAGGTACTCGCAACTAACGTGCACGCGGCCTCAAGAGAAGGAAAAGATGAAGAGGTGGCTCTTCAAACGTTTCGTACTTGGGCCATCGGCGAAAGTAGGTGGGGCTACGTGAGAGGCGTCATTGACGGCGGCAGTCAACGGACTTTTATTCGAGAAGATGTTTCGAAAGTATTGAAATTGAGGACATTGGGAACCATCGACTTCCACCTGAACACTTTCGGCAGCACTGAAGCTCACATACAAAGTCGCCGTGTTGTCGAACTTCGAGTTTGGAGTGGATGTACCGGAAAGGAAACGACTATAGAAGCCGTCGAAGTGCCTTTCATCTGTAAAGACGTTCTGCCCGTTCCTGTAGAGCATGCATTCGTACAGCAGCTTGAAAAAGAAGGAGCAGTGATCGCCGACAAATTGCTTCACGAGGATATGCCAGCTGTTCCTGGGATTGGGCTGTTAATTGGAGCTGACCATCTCTGGAAATTTCTGACTGGGGAAGTTCGGCGTTGCGAAGTCAACCAGGGACTGGCAGCTATCAACACAACATTCGGTTGGACGTTCCAAGGCCCTTTCAGCGCAAACACCAGCTTTGTGGTAACAGCAAATGTGTGCGTTTTAAGGATCGGCCTGGATACTACAGACAATGTAGAAACGGCACTGCAGAAGTTTTGGGAATTGGACGCCATCGGAATCTCAGAGAAATCCCACAATCATAAAATTGAGCATTCGGACATTGCCAAGATAACAAAGAAAGCCGCGCGATATCAAGTAGCATTGCCTTGGAAGAAAGAATCGACAGACCTGGCGGACAACCGCGATATAGCGGTACAACGGCTCAAAAAATTGACAAAGCACTTGTGCCGTAACAAAGAACTAGCGGAGAGATATGATCAAGCAATCCGAGGCTACCTGGAAGAGGGGCATGCAGAGCGCGTGACGAAGTCGGCGACACCGAACCCGGTGTACTACATGCCGCATCAGCCAGTAATTCGGAATGATTCTACTACCACAAAGCTGCGAGTGGTGTTCGATGCATCGTCACATGCACCGGGACAATCGTCTTTGAATGAGCGTCTTGAAAAGGGGCCGAACCTCATCAATGACTTGGGGCGGATTCTGCTGCGGTTTCGTCTACACAAGGTGGCGCTCATCGCAGATATTGAAAAGGCGTTTCTGCAAATTGAAGTGCAACCGGAAGACAGAGATGCACTAAGGTTTTTGTGGTACAGTCGCCCACCGCTCAACGCTGACGACTTGCCCAATATTGAAGAATGGAGGATGACGAGGGTGCCATTTGGCACAACGGCAAGCCCATATCTACTGACGGCCACTCTTCTCCAACATATCGACAGACAAACGGGTGAGCTTCAACAGACAGCCGCTGTGCTGAAAGGTTCATTTTATGTTGACGATTTGGTAACAGGCTCGGGTACAGTCAAAGAAGCGTTAAAGATAGCTGCAGACGCCAAGAAAATAATGGAGGACGCCGGTATGCACCTGAGGAAATGGTCGTCGAATTCAGGAGTGGTTCGTAAAGAACTTCGGGAGGGCAGTTTCCAAGACCAAGAGAAAGTACAGAAAGTATTGGGGCTGCCGTGGCTGCCCACGACCGACCATATGACAATATCGATGGGTGCAGTGCTCAACGCTGTGAGCACGGGCGTCAACACGAAACGTGTAGTACTGCAGGCGTCCGCAAGAGTTTTTGATCCGTTGGGCTTATTTGCCCCGTTCGTCGTCACAGCTAAAGTGTTATTTCAAAAGCTTTGGGAAAGAGGACTAGGATGGGATGAACAGCTGCCAGAAGACTTGGCCGATGAATGGAAGGCTTGGTGTTTGGACATCTCCAGCCTGCGAGAGCTATGGTTCCCGCGTTGCCTTGCGCCCAGTGTAATAGCTTCGTGGCAGCTGCACATCTTTTGCGATGCAAGCCCGAGAGCATACGGTGCCTGCGCTTACCTGCGAGCAGATAGCGACATTGAAGGGGTGAGTGCAAACCTCATTTTTGCCAAGTCCCGTGTAGCTCCACTGAAAACGCTCTCTCTTCCGCGGCTTGAGCTAATGGCTGCGTTAATTGGGGCTCGAATGGCTGCTTACCTGAAGAGTGTAATAGGCCTGCCCGTACCAGTGTGCCTGTGGTCAGACTCCACTGTAACACTCTTTTGGATAAAGAGCACCGCAAAAGAATGGAAGCCATTTGTGGAGAACCGTGTCAGAGAAATACAAAGCGTCAGCAGTCCAGAGCAGTGGAGGCATTGTCCAGGAAAGGATAACCCCGCTGACTGCCTAACCAGGGGTATGAGGGCGAGTTCCCTGCGTGAAAGCAGGTTGTGGTGGAACGGACCAAATTGGTTGGGCGAGAAGCCTGAGGTATGGCCTGTAATGAAGGATGACACTACTTGCTTCAATTCACAGATCTATGGAGAGAAGCGGAAACAGACGGTTGCACTGCTAACAAAAGTCTCCCAAACGCCGCCTTTGCTGCCAGCAGAACAGTACAGCAGCTATGCACGACTTTTGAGAACGAGTGCATGGATTATGAGGTTTGTTAACAACTGTAGGAGACAAGAACGTTGCACTGAGGCGCACCTTACTGCAAAAGAACTGCACGAAGCTGGAAATTATTGGCTTCGCCATGTTCAGGAGAGGGGCTTCGCGCAAGAGATTGACGCCCTCAGGCGAGGGATGGACTTACCTCCGAGCAGTAATGTCACTATTTTCCAGCCTTTTCTTGACACTGAGGGGCTACTACGTGTGAAAGGTCGCCTGCAGTTTTCTACGTTGCCCCATGAGACGAGGCACCCAGTGCTACTACCAAAAGATCACGTGGTCACTGGCCTTCTTGTGCGCGACGCTCACCTTAGAACACTTCATGGAGGAGTGGCGGCAACCATGACAGAGCTGCGAGAGCGTTTTTGGATACAAAGCTGCCGTCAGCTGGTGAAAAAGGTAATCGCAAGTTGCCGGATATGCCTGCGTCACCGGCTTAAGCCAGCTACCGCACCGACTGCACCCCTTCCTAGAGACAGGGTTAACTGCAGTAAGCCTTTTGAAGTAGTCGGCATTGATTTTGCAGGACCTCTCTATACAAAGACGAAAAGCGACAGCACCAAGAGCTATATTGCTCTCTTCACATGTGCCACCACAAGAGCAATTCACTTAGAGCTCGTCTCAAATTTATCTTCCGAATGTTTTCTGCTGGCACTCAGGCGCTTTATCGCTCGCAGAGGTCTGCCAACAACAATATACAGCGACAATGCTTTGACCTTCAAGCGAGCTTCGAAGGATATCCAGACGCTGTGGAACATCCTGCGAAGTCGCGAAGCACAGGAATACTGCAGCTTGCAGCGAATAACCTGGAAGTTCATAGTAGAGAAAGCCGCCTGGTGGGGCGGTTGGTGGGAACGGATGGTGAGATCCGTCAAAGTTTCCTTACGGAAAATTCTCGGCCGCCAAAGCCTCACGTTTGAAGAACTTCTCACAGTGCTGGCTGACATCGAAGCTACCGTCAACTCGCGTCCACTGACATATGATGGACAAGAGCCTGGCGAGGAATCTATTCTGACTCCATCCCACCTGTTGACAGGGAATCGAGTGATAACTTTGCCAGAGGCAAGAGCCGCAGCCGTTCCTTCTTCCACCAGAGCCGACATTGGTCGACGTTGGAGGTACCGTCGATCGCTAACAGAGGCCTTCTGGAGACGGTGGCGAAAAGAATATTTGCTTCAGCTGCGGTCCGCGCACTGCATAATATCAAGCGAGACCAACGCTCTCCAGACAGGCGACCTGGTCATTGTGCGGGAAGATAACTCACCATCACATATGTGGAAAACTGGCCGCATTACCGAGTTGTTTAAAGGCCGGGACGGGGCCGTGAGGTCTTGCGTCGTCAAGTTGCCTTCTGGAAAGGCCGTTCGGCGACCTGTACAGCTGCTGTACCCACTTGAGACCAACCTCAAATGAGCGACGCTCATTTGGGGGGGAGGTTGTAGAAAAAAGGACGAGCAAAAAGAAAACCACGCATCTCAGCCTCCCTCTCCCGCTGATGGACAACCAAGTGACCTTGGAGAGCCCGAACGGGGGGTTCTTCCCCCAGTGTTTTCGGAGAAGTCGGGGTGAGGGGGAATCGGCAGGGCCCGCCCACGGACAGCAACGCTTGGGAAGAAAGGAGCAGCGGTGGCATCGGGGAGACTCGGTCCAACCGTCGCGAGAAGAAGTTGTAAAGTCAAAGAATATAGCTATTTGTTCTGTTTCTCTTAAAATCGTGTCTGGCTTCTTTCTTTAAAGTTTAATACAGTTTTTCCCATTTATAGCCTTTTTAACAACTGGTTTCATACCACGCGGGAGAACAGCAGGGCCGATGAACAATTAAAAGCCCACAGAATCGTGGCACCATTCACTACACTCACGACAGAGCGCTGTATGAAAATATTCCTGCCGCTGCAGTACAAACGCATTGACGTATAAGTCAGCAAGACGAATCATAGGTTTGTGGCTTCCTGCACGGAAGGATTACCCCTCATTCCGCCTGTTCACATGCGAAGATTATACACAGGGGGACGATTGAAACGCGTGTTATTAATAGTTTCCCATGTGTTGGAAAAAGCGCGGAAGGGAAAAGGCGAGGGAGAGGGGGGGGGGGGGGCTGTAATGCTGTTGTGTCTTCTTTCTACCTAAGGTATGAGGTTCTATCTAAGGTAAGAGTGGTGCGCGATAGCGCTATCGAGCCCCGTTCCCATGGCCGTCTCATTCGCTTGCCATGCTACCGTGTTAAAACACAGAGAACAATAATTGAAACCAGCGCTCCTCTGCAACGCTCCATATCTCTCCTCAAGGCGCTGCCGAGGAAACAAGTGCCATCTGCATAATGTCTACGCAAATAACCTGCCCGGACCAACGCCTCCTCCATACAGGTGGCGCTACTCGGATGCGCCGCTGTTGGTATTGTAGAAACGCTGGTTTGTAACAGAATTACGTTTTCTCGTACATTCAAATGACATTCTGAGCTATCATGTGTGTGAGTTGTAGTGGTGCCGTAGGTTAAAATTTTCCTGCCGGATTTTGCTTTGAAAAATTCAATTTTGTTCACTAACGCATCTGCGCAATGGAGGACGGCCTGTGTGGTCGGGGTGGTTCAGAACGATTTTTTTCTGCCGCTGACGCCGGCGCCTACGTCGCACGCCAGATCTTCTGCAGCACGAGCTCCTTCACGTTGTGTCGTTAGGGCAAATAGAGAAGACATGAGAGGGCGTTTCCCCGTTTGTTGTTCCACGCGCTTCACTTTTTTCTCTGTCGATTTGAAGGCGCCACCGCCGGCTCGCCCAAGAGGCAGCACTCCTGTTTAAATAATTTTCCGATCAATCAGGAGAGTTGTGCGTGGCAAGTAGTGCATTATGACACCGTTGTTATCAGTGCAAAAAAAAATCATTATATGCCCCAACAGATAAAAGGACAAACGGCGTGGTCCGCGGCGAATGGTAACGAAAGTCACGTGACCAAAGGATGACGTCGTGTGATGACGTCATCATATGATGTACTCGCATGTTACGCGGGTGACATCACAGTGATAACGTCAATGACGTCGGAAGCAGTGTGGACGTAGACATGGCCGCCAACTCTACCTCTGTCAGTAGCGCGGATAATTGGGCTAGTTGGTATCTGTTCACTATATGAAGGAGTTGGGCGCACACAAACACACGGACACGGGCACTAGTGTTGTTCCCTTGTCCTGCAAGTGTCCGTGTGTTTGTGCGCGTCCAATTCCTTCACGAGGAACAGTGTCTCCGTCAATTTGGATAAGGGCAGCTTATCGTCAGAGAGACAGGCCAAACCTCGAGGGTAGCTCTGCCAGCGAGTAAGCGGTCGGCTTCTCGGTGGGCCTCGTCGAAGCCCAAGTCTGGGGGGAGTTTTGGCAGGACGGCATCCATGGCGTCCAGCTGCTGCGGTATCAGGTAGTCGCCCACGATCGCCGGCACTGAGGACGGGCCGACGTCCACCACCACCATGCGCTCGACCAGAGACGGCTGCATCGTTATATACGCCGAAGAACAGGGTTATTCACTCACGTTCTAGACACCATGACGGTAGGGTAAGGAGGCTGCTACACCGCCCTCTGTAAGACCGTACAACTTCGCTGGCAAATGAGTTGAAACTCGGGTACGTGTCTGCGCTGAAAGCGTTTCGTTTCAGTTCAGTGAAGAATTATACTTTCTGTATTCCACCCTAACAAATGCGTGGAAGCTTTTGCATATGTCGCTTCATTTTTGGTTCAATGAAAAGTCTGAAGTCTGTCTCGCCGAGGCTGCCAACAGACTTAAGACTTTCCATTTAACAGTGGCTGACGGTTATATGTGCGTGGGAGGGGCTTTCCCTGATAGGAAGGCCTTTTTCTTTTTTTTCGCTCCGTGATAATGCCTAACAGATTTGCAGCAATTTATGTGAACTGTGCGCCTCGAGTAGGCACTGATAACCTTCAATTAGCACTCGTGTTTTAGAGTCAGCAGTTTGTATTGCTTGCGAAAAGATGTGTGATAGTAAAGCTGCGAAAGGGGTTTTACGTCGATGAAATTGTGAACGCTGCCAACAACTGCGTCGCTACTGTGTTGCTGGCTTCCCTACAAACAAAATGTTCAACGTTAATTTGTGCTAAAGCAATATAACACGAAAAATATTCATGCAGCAAACCAAATTTCGCCAGTCTACGTATGCAATCATCTGGAGCAATGCGTAACGAGCGACAACTTTTGCTATTGGGCAAGTGGCAAACAATCGAGTCAGTGGAACAACAACAAAAAATGAGGCCAGTTCCAAGTCGTGGGAAGTGCCGGAAATGCTAAAATATCGCGAATCGCGGCGTAATTCGCAAGGCTGTGAAGTGGCAAGGGTGCCAAACGGTGTCTCCGCGACACCGGGAATAGATCCCGCAACTCAGAGCTAAACCATTTCTACACATTATAGCACACTGGCCTTCGCATAATCATCAGTGTCACGTAGCAGTGGGCTGAGGGCAAAAGTTCCTTCCTTCCTTTCTTTCTTTCTTTTTTTTCTTTCTTTCTTTCTTTCTTTCTTTTTTCCTTTCTTTTTTCCTTTCTTTCTTTCTTTCTTTCTATTTCGCGCTATGGAAATGCAGCCGTGGCTGCAGGGATCTAACCCGAGCAACTTCATGGGAAACATTTTCTACAAGTCATCGCACATTGGCATTCGCATAATCACTATCATGTAACGTTGGAGTGGCGACAATAGCGCGTCGATTACAAGAGCGGGCTCGCTTTTCTCTCCTGCGTGACAGGCACATACGAGATGCGACGCGTGGCACATGATCGACCTTCAAAACGTCCGCTGTTAAAGGAGCACTAGCGTGAAATGTTGCATTGCTTTATAATGATATCTTATATTTCTATAACTAGAGTGTCGTATGGTTGAGACATTTTATGTCCAATATTAAAAGAGTTAATGAATGTCAATGTTACAGTTTTGAAATTCGCGCCGGAACTTTGGGACCCAATGACATCAGAAGGCCGATTCCCCCTTCGCCCCCCCCCCCCCCCTTTTTTTTTCGTATTCTCGCAAAATTCCGCCCGGTGTTAAATGTCTGGCTTCCTTGGTACACAATATAGGTCTTTCTTTCCGATAAATAGTTACGTAGGCCTTAGCAGACGCCGTCAAATATCTGTGACGTCACGCGTTTTAGTGCTTGGACTTCAAAGCGGCGTCGCCACCCGCATTTTCATTTTGCGCGTTTCCAATAGCTTACCGAGGTACGGCGATCTTATACAGGTTTATTCTGTGCTCCAGGTTTTATTGCCGCTGATTCACATTTATCAGAAGTTAGTTGTGAGAATAACCAGTCAAGCAATGGTGAATTCGCGCTATTCACTCTCACGCTTTCATCCGCCGACCGAATTTTTTATCTCTAGTTCAACGTCCCAGACCCAACTCAACTCCTTCATCTTTATCCCGACAGCGTTCTTCAGGAAGAGGAGTACAACTGAGCTGCTTTGATTCTACCAGCCTTTTCTTCTTCTTCTTCTTCTTCTTCTTCTTCTTCTTCTTCTTCTTCCTTTTGTTCTTATTTCACCTTCGCTTGCCATGCCCGCCGTGCCTGAATACGTTCTGTGAGTGCTCATGCATTTACCGCCACTTTCGCGCCATTTATTGAGCTTGATGGCGACTTCGTTAGATGGCGACACTTTGCGACCGTTCCGTAAATTGTAGTCCTGCGAACGCGTGTTACATGTCAAAGCGTACAAGCACTGGAGTGTGGAGATTGCATGCGCACACTCACCGTTTTCAGGGCGAGGCGCATCGCTGTCCGTCCGCCCATGCTGTGACCGATGAAAGCTGCCCTTGTTATTTGGTGATCCCGCATGAACAGCTCGACATCGGCGGCCATGAGCGCGTAGTCCATGTCGGGAACGTGCGGGCTGTCGCCGTGGTTTCTCGCGTCCACGGCGTACACCTTGGCAAATGGGGCCAATCAACCAGTCAGAATCAGCCGCGGACTCTCTCGTTGGTTGTCCTACCAACAAACGGACGAAGGCAGATTCGTCTCCATTCGTATCACACCCTATTCAACCAGCTTACACGCCCATATCTTCACCATCGTAGACTACCTTACCTAAAAGAATATATATATATATATATATATATATATATATATATATATATATATATATTGTAATGTATAATAACCAACAGCTCGCCGTGCCTAGGGCGCTCGCGCTAGGAGCGCAGGACGAAGAGAAAGACGAAGGGCAGATTAGAACAGCCGGCCTGCTGCAAAGGCGCTGTGTCTGTCTCGTTCTTTATTACAATATATATATATATATATATATATATATATATATATATATATATATATATATATATATATAGGTGGCTTGAGTAGGTGGCTTCGGCTGCCGCATGAATATAAGTATGAGACGTAGCACTTCAATAATATTTCATTTATTGGTCGACGTTTCGGTCAGTGCTTTCAGACTTTTCATGCCCCTCTTGGCCAGTTTTACACATGAGATACTGTGGTTAATTGCTAGTAGGTCGCACGCTGCAACAGAAGGTCCGTGACTCTACTTCGCTCCCTGCCGATTAACCGCAGCACCCCACGTAAGGCTGACCAATAAAGATGGGCGTGAAAGGTGCCTTCTAGAAGGCGTAGAGAAGACGTAGAATGCGTACCATGAATACAAAGGTTTTTAGGCCTATAAACAAAGAGTCTGATAAATGTATTAGCACCGCCTCTATTTTACAGATGACCAAAGAGTTTGCTAATGTCCTCGTAAACGAGCTCGTGTGACACACTTATGCGACGAATAGTTTCCCGCAAGGACAGTGCCCCGCTTGCTGCCACGTGACACATGGGTCGGTACTTTCCGAAGCGTAGATGGCGCGCCATCCTCTATGCCCTCCCTCCCTCCCTCCCTCCCTCCCTCCCTTTCTTTCTTTCTTTCTTTCTTTCTTTCTTTCTTTCTTTCTTTCTCGTGTCTTCACTGAAAACACTGGAAGTGCATCCAATATCGCAGATACAACTACATATCGACACGTGCGCTTAATTGTTTTGGTTTGATTGCGGGGGGGGGGGGGGGGCGTTATCACTTTCTTCTGGCGATAAGCGCAGGGCGCGCTTATCGTGCATGCTGATTCGATAATGGTATCGATTGTTCTACAAACCTTGTACGCCCGACGCGCACATTTGAGTGCCTTCTAGAATCTCAATGAGAATACCAGAACGCGCAGTGACGAGTGCTGAAAAGCCGACGCATTTCACCGCTGCTCAGCTTTTACCGTCAACCGACGACTGTTCACGCCGCTGTTGTCTCGAAGTGTGATTGGACTTGCTTTGCTGGGCACAGGTGCGCCCAGTAGATATTTAAGGACCATGATAAAGCCGCCACTAGAAGAACATACACAGAAAAGGTAGGACAAGCGGTATGTTCTTCTAGTGGCGGCTTTATCGTGTCCTTAAGTAAATACCATCTAGGCCAGCAAGCAGTATTGCTAGCCCAATAGATAGTTTGACTGACAACACCTTGAGTTCTGCTGCGTCCTTCATCATCACGACCATGTGACAATATAGCCGAGAAATGACGACGTCATATGAGGTACAAAACTTACATTCCGCCCTGTCTGACTGGCGATGGCCTGTGAAAGTTCGCTCCAGTTACTTCGGACGCCGAAGATTGCATCCAGGAATATTACGGGCGGCGCTTTGGACGAATGAGGATCCCGAGGTTCATAGAGCGTGTACGAAAGCGGTACACTCTTTGACCTGGAACGAAAGCGTGAAGTTTCCGTTATTTAGATATAGCATGCTCTGCCTTGCGACCTTGCGACTTTAAATATTTATTAATGGATGTGTAGATTTTTGAAAACAATTAAAAAGAAAATTCTACAGATCCTACGTGTCAGCCGAGTGGTATCAGTAGCATACCAGCGTCCTTTTGCAGATTCAGTAGTTGTGTGCGTGACGATGGGCTTATTAGGCTTGCCGGCAGCACTGTTGGCGCACGTTGGTGCACGGTTATGTCTGATGTGTGTTAGGCCAAAGCGAAAATGCGTGGTGCACGTTGCGCTGATGTGCGTCCACAAGCGTCGTTGGTTGGAGTATTCCCATACGTGTTCCTACAAAACTAGGTTACTGTACAAAACTCTGCTAAGTGATCGTGACACATATATATTCTTTTTTTTCACATTTATTTAAAAGCGCGGTTAACACACACCGCAGCAAAGTGGGAACAGCCTACCGCAGACGAGTGGTAGATATAGTGTGGTTGCTTGGCATCGCGGCGAACTGGGTTCCATTCCTACCCCTTACTGCGTGATAGGCTGCCTTCGATCATGCCAGCACATTTCTCCGTGTCTGTGTACTTGTTACATCTACATTTAAATCACACGTAGGTATGGTATACTTCTATCTCTTTTGCTTAAACCACGCAAAGTGTGTTCTTATCAGATTTTCATTGTCTACGTTTGTTAATCCTTGATTGACATATATAGGCTGCAACGTAAACATTACGTCACCTGTGGCGCCTACTGGCGTTCTCCAGGCGTGTATGGGCCACGCGTGATCATGTTATCGCAAATCGGGGCGTACGTGACAAGTACGTCACGGCATTGAGAAGTATATATGCCATGTTTTGGGTGCGAAAAATCAATGATTCATGTTCGTCATACAACCATGCCCTACCGTGCCTATTTTAGTTTGTACCACGTGAACGAGATGACCAGGAGAGCACCGAGACGTAGTGGGTTAGATAGATAGGTACACACTGTCAAAGTTGAGGCTCGCCAAGCAATGCTTCGCACTTAAAAACAGGGAATGTCCCTATATAGAGCCAACGGTTCGGGAAGTGGTCTTCTCTTTTGTTCAGGACAACGACGCATTCGTTACTATCCCTACTAGTGAACGTGACGTCTGCGCGCCTGTCACGACATTTCCTTTCTTGACGCTCAATGTGTTAAAAAGTAGAGCACAAATGTATATCGAAAATCGTCGTCTGTGCCACCCTTCGCTGGCGGGCGTCGGCAATGCGCGAATTCTCACCGATGATCTCCGCCCGTCCGCGCGAATTGTGTAAAACACTCAAGTGGAAACTGACAGAACATTGCAGTATTTAAACGCGCCCTGTTTTATTTTGTTTTTGTTTGGTTTTGTTTTTTATACGATACACCTGCAGCGAGGTTATTGGACCAGAAGGTAAACCATCGGTAGAAGGCGCGATACATAGTCCAAGCTGCACCCTCTACGTTTTTTGTAAGCACGTGTTTGCTGCGCTACTGTACGTCTGTCCTGTTATAATAATATTGTCAACAAGGAGAGTTTGTACGCATCTACTTTTCAGTTACACAGTTTATGATCTGCTACTACACTTTTGTTCTAACTATTTTAAGGCTCAAGAGCTAAATGGGAACGCGTGATATGCCTACATCGGAGCTTTGTGCCTTTGTACCCATAGATATAGATTCTTGTCCCACCGACAGCAAGTCTTGTTTTAGTCCACTTTCATTTCTCTTTAGTAACACTCACTACATTTCGATTAAATGCTGTAAAATAACGCCTCCTTGCATCCACCAAGTGTTAGCCTCATAAGGTCGGGGTATATATATATATATATATATATATATATATATATATATATATATATATATATATATATATATATATATATATATATATATATATATATGAAAATGCGGAATAAATATGTGTGTGTGTGTGTGTGTGTAGGGGGGCACCCTGATCGATTCCCATACTTTCGGTCATATGTATACAGGTAGAGTTCTTTTCAAGTTTTCCCTACCCGCCACAGTGGTCTATAGTGGCTATGGCACTCGGCTGCTAATTAATCCGCATGTCGCGGAAACGAATCCCTGCCGCGGCGGCCACATTTCGATGGAAGGTGAAACGCTATAAAAGCCCGTGTACTGCGCGGTGTCAGTGCACGTTAAAGAACACCAGGTGGTCGAAATTTCCAGAGCCCTCCACGGTGTCTCTCACAATCATATCATAGTTTCGGGACGTAAAACCCCAGAAATTATTGCTAAAGCTTTTCCTGCACGCGTGGCAGGCAGGATAGTCCGGTGCGGTTGTGGTAGCACGTGGTGGCTAAGTCCACTACACTCGTAACCGTGAAATCGCAAAAAAAAAAAATTATGTCCAAAACGAAGGTGTACTTACGTGGAAACAGTTTTTTCTTCGCATTGCTTCGGCAAGACGCAAGATGACGAGACTGCTTCTGTGTGCGCAAACATGTCCGCGTTCGCAGTGGCTATGAATCTTTGGCCTCACTGTATCCCGACGGCATCACTCTTACTGTCCTTTGCGCTTTCTCTTCCTTCATTTCACCCTTTCGCGCACCGGTGTCAGATGCCAGGTGAATCAGCAAGTCTGGTCAACAACCCCGGGAGCTCCTCTATCGCCAAGCTGCTCGGATAGTATCTTCGCAAGCCGCAGGATTCTTTCGGGGGCGTCAGGGGAGTTAGGTCTGTGTCGCTGATAACAGCCAGTAAGTAACAGCCAGTGATGTCCACCAAGCTAGTGTGGCGAATTAATTACCTAGTGAACTCGAATCAACATGTGGTCTGCGTGAAGTTCTTGGCGCACATTTTCTACCTACGGCACCCCGAGTTTACGCTGATCGGAGTAAACACACACACACACACACACACACACACACACACACACACACACACACACACACACACACGCACACACACAGAGAGAGAGAGAGAGAGAGAGAGAGGGGGGGGTCCAGGGGTCCTTATTTTTTCATTGCGGGGAGAAAAGTAGTGCCGCATTGTCTGCACACGAACGAAGCAAAGTGTCCATCATTTGCATGACGGTAGTGCAAGTGCTTACTTTGTAATATATAAATTTTTCCACCGCATATCTTTTAATGAAACAGCTAGTGATAGCGACAACCAACCGTATGGGAGGCAGCTTATCTGTCGACTCGGCGCGACCACTCAAAGAAGGTGCGTGAATACTATTTCAATGCAAGCTGTTTTGCCTGATCTTTCTTTCCACGTGTAAGAGACGTGAGCTTGTTGACGGATTGTTGTGTGTTAGTGTCTGACAATGCTGAATTTTATTCGCGACTGTGTTCGTGAATATATATTACTGTCATAATTTGGTTGCCACTACTTACTGCCCTGATAATATCAACCGTATTTTTTGTCACCTTATCATTTTACCTTGCTGCTTACCACTGTGGACATGCAACTGAACTCATCATTACGAGCTGTCTTCCCTGCGGCAATGTACTCAGGACGACGCAAATACTTCTGTAAATAAAAAAAAATTTTAAAAATCGCAAATAACGAAGACCGAAAGAACGTCGAAGCAAGGGTCATGCGCCTACGTTGATGGTTTTATTATTTATTATTTTTTACTTATACAATACTGCGGACTCGTGGTCCATGCAGTGTGGTCAGTACAAATACAAGAGTAATACAAAGAAACAGCAATGTACAACAAAAATACAGACTAGGGAAGGTCTACATGACAGAATGATCACTTGTTTTGGTAAGGCAGTTCCATTCATTGATTGTTCTCGGGAAATAAGAAAACTCAAATAGGTCTGTGCGAGGAAAGTATGGGGTGAGGGCGTTTTCATAGTGGTGTCGGGTGGGCCTGCTAGTTAAGGGCGGATATTGTGGCGAACACGAAGTCATGACATTCGTAACATCAAATGCTTGTCGTTTACGTCACGATTAATGGCAATACGATCACGTGTCCTTCAAACCAGCATTCCTCGGTCAGGGTAACGTGTGGTTGAACGTTTAGCTTTGCAGCCTATGTGAAGTCGATTTAGAGAGAGTGACGAATTACACTGGTGGGATGTCAAATAAATTTACATATGTAGTTAAGTCAAACGACGTAAGATAATATTTATGAAAATGCGGAATGCTTTCGCATTCGTAATGCTTTCGCATTCGCATTCGTCTTACGTAATGCGCACATCCCATAGGCGTGCGATAAGTAACACTTATTCTTTGCTTCTGCTGTCTGCTAGTTTTACTAGTAGCTACTCTTGCTCACATTGGCGCCACCTGTTCGACTGAATCGCAATAATGTTTTGTATTAATTAAAATGGGCCCATAACTCTAGCAATTCCTCCGTTATATATCAAGAGCATTTTGTAATGTTCTTTAGGAAATTACCCCGTTATTTGATGAAAAAAAAAAAAAGAAGGGCTGTCATTGCAATGGAACTCCCGATTAATATACTTAGCCTGCTGGAGTTACCTATCTCGCAGTCGAAGTTGTCACAATGCCGACGTAAAACTGACAAATCAAACATAGTTACACACACTACGCTACTCCGACGTCATGCATACCAGCTAGGCCCGCCCACTC
Source organism: Hyalomma asiaticum (assembly GCA_013339685.2). Taxonomy (NCBI): domain Eukaryota; kingdom Metazoa; phylum Arthropoda; class Arachnida; order Ixodida; family Ixodidae; genus Hyalomma; species Hyalomma asiaticum. The sequence continues at coordinate 56,988,558 of CM023484.1, forward strand.
GCGGATTCCAAACTGCGTCATAACGCAGCCGAGGGCCAGCTCGGGGTTTTTATTAATGTTATCGTTTATATCCAGACATTGCGATAACTTACATAGCCGCTGATACACAAATTGAGAACACTGAACCATTGATATTCTTAAGAGGTCCAATGCCTCTGTGGTCGCCATATCTTTGTCTGTGCTAACGGAAGCGAACGAGTGAAATGGTATGTGGGGACGTCAGCCTGCGGGGAAATCCGAAATTCAACACCATTATAATGAACCGTGTGAGTGGGATAAAAAGCGGCGGGAGGAGGTGGGAAGGGGGAGAAGTGTGGTACAGAAACTAAAGTTGATACATTTGTATAGTGCCGGGAAATACCGCACCGGGGAACACCGTGAACGGCATAGTAAAACACAGTCATGGGGAAGACAGACAAACAAAGCGAACGCTGATACTCCTTCAAACTCGGCTGCCGTTCTAACTGTATGTGACTGCGCTTGTCGCTAGCCAGTCGCACGCCTTTTGTACCGTAAGGAAACACCTTAGGTTGAAATTGTAAAATGATCTTCTATAACGCGGGCGTTTGATCAAGGCGAGCTAGAGCAGTTGTGCAAGCGGTTGTTTTCGTACATCATGGCTTTCCTGCTTAAAGGGCGAAGAGCGGCTTGTACGAAACTGATTGATGTCTGTGGTTTTATATCTCAAAACTTCGATATCACTGTGAGAGACGCCGTATGGTTGAGGGCTCCGGAAATTTCGACAATTTCGACCACCTGGGGTTCCTTAACGTGCACTGACATCGCGCAGAATACGGGCCTCAACATTTGGCCTCCATCGAAATGCAGCCACCGCGGCCGCGGTTCCATCCCGCTACCTTCAGATCAGCAGCCGAGTGCCTTAACAACTAGACCACGGGGACGGGGCGGGCTTGTACGAAATTCCTCGGCATTTCGCGCCGAAAAGGGCAACAGCGCTCTGTGGGACGCTTGTGGCAGCGGGTAAGGCACCCTTTAACATTAGTCTGTCTGACTTACTGTCTTTTACTGGTCGGCCGCGGTGGTCTATAGTGGTTATGGTGCTTCATTGCGAACCGAAACGACGCCGGTTCACACCCGGCCATGGCTGTGGAATGTTCAATGGAGGCGAAAATGCTGGCGTAAACGATAGAGGCCCGTGTATACTGTGCGTTGCGAGTGCACATAGAAAAACCCCAAGTGGTCCAAATTTCCGGAGCCCTTCTCTACGGGTCTCCTTTTCACTCTTTCATCCCATTTCAACTATCCCTACGGACACTGAGCCGTGCTCCCGACAAGAGCTCCTGAAGGTAGCGTCCTTTCCGTAACCGAACCACAATTATTATTTGTCTTCTACTGCGCATACTCTGTGATAGGATGGGAGGTGTGTTGATGCTGTTTAGGAAATTTATCTTAAGGGCAAGCTCATCAGTTAGAGTTTGCGCCCTGCTCCGCTCAAAATAGCCCCTCGGTCAGTCCCTCCGAGTTATCTTGCTGGGAAATGTGATCCCTCGGTTCCCTGACGAGACAGCGCGATCACAAAAATTTTTAAAATAGGAAAAAAAAATGTGCGAGGAAGGGTGTGCGTTTACGAGATTAGCTGCAGATAAGAGCGAGCGACGTTCGTACTCGTGTGGAACCCGGGACTGCGCTAATATTTGAATGGACTTCCACAGCGCAATATGCAACACGGACGAGAAAAAGCAACACACACACACACACACACACACACACACACACACACACACACACACACACACACACACACCACGCACGCACGCACGCACGCACGCACGCACACACCCAGGCGCGCGCGCACAGGCGCGTGTTCAAGTAAATTCAAACATGAATCAAAACCAACTGGTCCGGCTGTCGGTTTTGTTATCGGCGACTGCGGGCTTTATTTTCCAAAAAAATTATAAGTGCATGGTTTAGTCCAAACGGGTGATGCAAAAAAAGATGCCTTCCAATTATATTTGTAATAATTTCGGGCTTCCGCATTTCTATAAAGGTATGTATACGTTCTGGACATACCTTGCTCGAAAAAAAAAAATAAAAGAAAACGACTGCCTGAGCACTGGTTGGACGGCATCCTTAAGGGCAAAACGCGATCTCGTAAAAGGTTATAAAATATATTTCATATTTCAGTGAAAGTGATAGTTCCTCTAAGCATTATAAAAACTTTGGGCTGTACTGTACCATCTACTACCTTGCCTTATTTGTGGTAAATTTCAAGGGCCCCTGCAACACTTCTTGAACATAGTCGATAAAACGGTGCCGATAAGTCAAGGAGGCTCTTGCGGGCGTACCCGACTCACTTCGACACTTCCCCACGTACCCTGTCGTTAACACACACTGACTATGGAGGACCCCCTAATGATCTCCTCGACCAACCCATTACAGAAGCAGAGGTCCAACACGAACTACAGAAACTGAACACTTGCTCGGCCCCCGGTCCGGACGGGGTACACAACAAAGCGATGCGATATAAGAGATAGAGCGGATTCACTGAAGCGAACCGAACTACTTGCTGTGGAGCGTTTAGATAGGCGCGCACGATTAGACGAGATGCGTCACAACCGTAGGGTTTATCCCGATCCTCCTCACTCCATGACGAGACGCGAGGCAGCCCTGGTGAGGCGTGCCCAAACTCACTCTTTGATGACACCTCACATTGAGCACCACATACAAGGCAAGGACGGGTCTCCTTCCTGCCTAGCATGCGGTGGATTCCCCGATAACGCCCACCCGGAATTGTCCGGGTGGTCGTGCAGCTATGGGCGAGAGCCTCATACACATAGCTACCAACCTAAGACCTGCGACCCTGGAGGAGCGGCGTTCCGTAACCTTGCGGGTCGGAGTGGAGCACAGCGTTTCTCACTAGTGCGTTCCAGTCCCTTGCAGTATTCACAAAGAAGGAGCGTGTAGTGCGCAGCGGTCTGTGCCGGTGGTGGGTACAGTGCTTTGGTGTGATTCGTGCGGCAGGATGGACGATGAGCGGGCAAGATCAAAGAAGTTCTAAGAGAGGAATGGTAAAGCTTGTGAAAAAGGCACAATCCATATAGTACCTTTCACTGCATGGGGCGACAAAATGGGCTGAAATAAGGAAGTGCCGCAGAAGTTCGTTGCGAACGCGATTCTATACACGTTGGTTTATTCAACTTGCCGTTTATTTTCTACATGCACTGCTTTGCAGCTGCTCCTTGGCCCTGTCAAACCCCTTCAAGAACATTGCATGAAACGCCGAACAAATAAACATCATCAACGTATAGCTTTCATCATTATTATTTGGCTTTTGATTTGCTCTCGGACTCCCCCGGTTGAACCAAGAAAATTTTGTGTTGTCCCCGGTCAACTCCTTTCCCATGGACGGTATCCTCGGTGCGCCATTGACAGGCACGAACAGCTAGCTGTCTGTCTTGGCACCCTTGTGCTTTAGGCACTTCTATGCCGACTTGACAACACACGTAAAACATGTCACCATAATGTCATCAGTCTATAAAACGAAAGAAATTCGAAAGGCAAAGCAGTAAGCAATGAGGTTGGCTCTGTCTTCACAAAGAGCACATAGGCTACAATTCTGCGTATAAGGAAATTCCAGTCATGCCTTGTCGGCATGCTACAAAAGCGAATGTGACCAGGCCGTGACAGCGAGCAAATTAGGGTTCGATCCCTACCTACGGTGGACGGCGTTATAAATGTCGCCCACCGCTTTGCTTCGCCGCCCACCGCTCCGAAGGACCCTACTGAAGCTTTAAATGTGCGCCTGAACAACAGCAACAACAACAGCGAAATGAAACAGCTTCAGTGACCTAACGTCTTGAGGACTGTACAAACAGCCGAGATGGTGGCATCACTTTGCCGCCAGCTTCTTCGCCTTCTTCTGTATGTACTGGAGCTGCATGAACACTACCGCTAATGATATCACTATCCTGTAGCACAGGCACTGTCAGTGCCACGTCGCCGTGGTATGAGGGCAGTGATGTGTCTTTTCCCTCATGCACAACCCGATACCTTCTTTCTTGTAGTGAGTCGAGGACAAGCGGGTGTTCGCTTTTCTGCGCAACTCGAGAAGTGTGCTTCTTTCTTTACCTCTCTCTCTCTCTGTGAGTGTGTGTGTGTTAAATTTGTCCCCCTGGTATGGAAAAAAAAATTAAAATAAGGTGGGGGTAGCCCACGCCACCAGAAGGTATATCGGGCTTAAAGCCAATCGCACCATAAAGACCAGTGACCCACTGGTGCGGTGTGTGCGTGTGTGTGTGTGTGTGTGTGTGTGCGCGTGTGTGTGCGCGCGCGTGTGTGTGTGTGTGTCCTATTTTGTTATCAGAAAGAAACAGAAAGGAAAATAACGTTGGGTAGCCCGCAACACCGTGAGGTACAACGGGCTCAAGCCAATTAAAAATAAATGGGGCAATCTTTCCCCAAACTTCATTTTAGATAACAGCAAAAAAAAAAAAAAAGTTATGGCTAGAGAATCTGAACGCGATCAACGTGTGTGTGTGTGGGTGTGTGTGCGTAGCTTTGTCTCCTTCTTCGCTTTCTTTTTTTTTCTTTTTTTCTGTCTGGCCCATATCAAGTTGTGTTACTATCGTCGGTGAAACACAATCGTACGGTTACCATAATTGCACATTCTGCAAGCGCAGGTCCATATTCTATAGTGGTTGTGACTGTCGCCGTAGGGCCGTGGATACCCGGGTTCGAATCTTGCCCCAGCAAGAGTTCTCTTTGTTTTATTTGTTTTCTTTATGCTCGAAGCTGTGAACAGCGATGGCTACTACTGCGGAATGAACCTCGATGCTTAACAGTTAAACTATTAAATAGTGTCACGTATGGAGAAATATGCAAGAGGTACGGGGTCGATATAGTTTGTGACACGCGACCCTGCGATGACACACCTGCACGAATCTTCGGTGATTTAATTCTAGTACATGCATGCCTACACTTAAGCAGAAGATTTACGTTTGGACAAATGTCGTCGTAGAAGCACGCAGGTAAAGAGGGCGTGTGGACGCTCTCTGTCACTCTGCCGACGCCCTCCCGTTCTTGTTGGACGGTGGGCTGCGTGCCAAAGTTGCGACCATTCATCGCAGTGCCTGTCCCCTGAGCATTTAGTGTTCATGCGACTGATATACTTTTCAGCAGTGCTTCCGAAGGACGCGCCGTCATGAATTCCCTAACCAGGTCAACGAATTCTTCCGTCTTGTCGTTGTACAGCCAGTGGGTGGAGCCTTTTATAGTGACGACGCGCGAGTTCGGGAACGTCCGCTTGATGTCCTTGAGGTCCTCGTTCCTGCGAAGACGAAACGAAGAGCGCAAGTTTGTCCACGTCAAGCTTACAGTGCGAACCAGCGACAACTGCATCACTTATCATCTGTTTCATTATAGATAAAGTCTACGTCTTCAAATTGAAATTAAGGAAAGCTTAGAGTGTTTAAACGCGACTGCATCTTTCAAAGGGAAGAGAAAGACAGTGATGTGACTACGAGGAGGCGAGTCATGGATGATACCAGCCGCGCGTTCGAACTCATCGATGCAACGCTTGTGCCATCGAGAGAGAGAGAGACTTGCGCTGTGCTTATATTCCCAAGGTCATTCCTGTTATATTTGTCTGAAGCGTGGAACTGTGTCCTGTGCTCCCGTGAACGCTTACAACGGATGCAGCGGACTTGTCAAGCTCTCGAAGGATAGCTTTTATTCGCCTCTGTTTTGTCTGTTTTTGAAATTGGCAAGAAAGACAAAAATAAGCTTTATTCACCTATTTATTTTTCTTGCTAATAAGCAACTGAGAGTTGTAGTTGTACGTTGCCTGAATAGCGTGAGAACACTTTCGTTGAACCTTTATTTCAATAAAAAGTTAATGTGACAGGGGTCGTCGCGGATATTTCAAACATTCGAGTACCGTGTGAAGTAAGACCTCATTTTTTGTGAGACGGAGGTGTTAACCTTATACATTCACATAAACCTCGTTATGACGAAGCATGTCATGAGTGAATATTGGATACAACAAAGTACAGTTTTCCTTCGAACTTCCCATAGAAATGCATGTATTTAAAACCTTGTCTAAAATATTAGATATATGTATAGTAGCGTGTCGAACAGAGTCGTGGCTTCCGCAGTACTTTACGGTAAAATAAACGCATAGCACATCACAGTTTGCCATCTCACTCCAAGAGAGAGCGGGAAGGGTGAACGACACGGACGGTGATAGCCTTCGTTGAAAATGTCTCCAACGTTTTCTGTTCCCGGATCCTTTATTAATTTAGGCGATGGTTCGTTTCAGTAGTAGACTGCATGCCTAAACCAAATCCAGACGGCAGTTGCGGATGCTAAGAACTGGAGCGGGGGTGGGGGGCTTTGCCTTCGCCCCTCCCTCCCTTGGTCCCCCTTCCGCACTATACAGTCTCTCAGAGAAGAAGATTGGGGTTGGGGGAGAGCACCATAGCTCTACGGCATCTAATACCTCTGGTGTCGTTTGACATAACGAAGTAAATTCATCCTTGAATAAATAGTATATTCATGTTTTGACTCGGACTGCACCGCTCTCCGTGAACTCCACTGATGGATAGTGCGGCTAGCAGCTGGGCTTAGCTTCCACGACTGAGTAGAAATAATGTTTCATGGCGTATGGGTCTGTATGGGTTTACCTCAAGCCGTAACGCCATTTTCTTCATAGGGCGTTAAAAGTCAGCACCTTATTGGGCACATAGTGCTGTGCAGGGCAATGCCTAATATAATGAAGCGAATTCGACCCTTTTATCGACTTCGTTGTAACGAGGTTTACCTAAATGGAAATGTCTCACGCGGTTTTCTAACTTACTAGAGAAAACTGTGAAATAAAAGGAAGGGAATGTACGAAAACGACGGAACATGGGTGGAAAAGTGGGATGACTAAGAACTAACAAAAATATTTGGAGGAAGAAATAAATATAACGTCTGAATGTTGTAATTAACTATGTGGATTTGAATGAGACGTACTCTATTCACAGAAAAGCTGCTTCGCATGTTTGTTTTCCACTCAACACTGTTGCGTACGACGCGACGTGTCTTCGTGGGCTTCGTGAGCAAAGCGATTTTTCTCCTATCAGTAAACCTTTCTTCCACAATACCAAAAGCACCACCCTAACTGAGAGGGGGCGCTCGGGAAGCGAGAAAACGCGCAAAATGAAAATACAGGTTCCCGCGCCACCTCCTTGTGACGTCACATATTTTGAAGGCGCCTGCTGCAGTCCACATAATTATTAACCGGCAAAAATTAATTGTATTGTGTTCTTAAGCGGCCGTAGACTTAACGTAGCGGGTTTCATGAATTTTCATCATTTGAGCCAGTGTGGGCTAGAATACGAAAAATGACTCAAATCCGCGGTGTCATACTTGCGTTAAAGTGCGGAGGTTTCGGCGCAAAATTCAAAGAATGAAATTGTGACTGTTATTTTCTTTTCTAGTATATTTTACCCACGAAGGCGAAATCAACGACCATATTTTTTTAAAAGAATGATCTGTCGGTAGAGACTAATTTACTGTTTCACTTTGCTGGCCCTTTAAGTACGCAATGGTTCCACAATGTCGACGATCATTCATGACGGAACTTATCTCGAAAGTATATCTTATGTAGGCTATAACTGGAAATGAAATGTAGACGGGAAGAAAGTTAAAATGTGCACAGATCGGAAATGGAAAACAGTATGGTTAGCTTCAGGAACCAGATGCGGGAACCAAAAGCGTTCTTATAAAGCCGGAAGCACGCGCCCAGAAAAGAACTGTGGTCCCTATGTGCATAAGACCGGAAGTTCTTACCCTGAAGTCACTTCACGCACAGGAAGGTGCATAAGGGATATTAGTTACGGGATGTTAGCACGGGATATTAGCTACGAAAGTTAAGGGATATTAGCATAAGGGACGGCATTCTGTTTGCACCGTTGTTTAATGCGGAGGCATTACATGCAACGTGAAGGGTAAAATCCGTTATCCATTTAGCTTGCGGCGTTACCGTTCATTGGCGAGAAAACTCACGTGAGCGAGTGATCACGTCGTGCTAGAATGTCATGTGATATGGACGTTGATATAGCACGAACAGTCGATATAACCGCCATGCCCACACACGCTGTGCAGTCAGTGCACGTAGAGATAATATGCAGTTAAACAGCAACACCCAGCAGCAGCAATGGCATGGTGAGCGAAAATCGACAAGAGTCTAGGATGAAAGCATTAAAAGAAAATCGTTGCATCGTTTCTTGCTGTAGAGCAACACGCAGCCTTTGTACTTACGTGATGTAGATAGATCCGTCGGATGCGATGAACAATGTATCGATGTTGGAACGTTCGTTGTCAAGGTAGTGAGGGTCGGCCAACGCTGGTATGTTCCTTTCGATGTCCTTGAGGTTGAGCTGCCATTCATACGCACGAGGTCCCTTCCGCAGATTGGCCAGCAAGAAACTGCGGACGTACGGTTTCTGCCGGTATAAAAATTGAACGCAACGGTTAATGATTTCAGATACAAATAGTGAGGAATGAGTTAATGAATAAAACATTTATTGAAGGAATTATGTCATCTACGGCAGTTATTGTTGGAGAGGGTCAGGCGGGTCCCTAGCCCGCGACTTCGTTGGACAGAGCTGTGTCCCGCGCCCGCTACACGAAGATCCGCTGATTCTAGAGAGTCGGGCTGAATGGACAAAGCCTCCTCCCATTTTCCCCACGTCACCTGCATTAATTTCTAGATGCTTGTATTGTAATGGGCAAGACAAAACTATATGATACACGTCAGCGTGACCGCAACAGGATTTACACACTGTTCCGGATCTGTTTTGGATATCACGGCCGGGACATGGTTTGGAGCCCATACAGACGAGTCTCTTCTGCCTTGATTCCTTACTTGTCTGTATACAATGCAATAGACTGCATACAGTCGAATATGATATGAAACATCCTGTAGCAGTAATAGGAACAATTGATGCGTATGTACATTCACAACACACAGTGCCTCCTCTATAGTAAGTCCCTTAGTTGAATGGGGGAGAGTTTGTCTGCGCAGGCGATACAGCTGTATAGAATATCTACATATGTTGTACGCGATGTCGGTATAGTTGAATGCCGCGCGGTCTGCTGGGTCGGTAGGCAGAGCCCGAGGAAGGAATGCATGGGGCCGAGTTGTGGGCTAACTGGCTTCCGGCTACTCGCTGATGACCTGTCACCCAGATGAATTGCTTTATCGTGGCTCGTGTTCGTGCCTGCCATAGGATTACGTGATGTGGGGTTGAAATCCGTCCTCTAAAACAGAAAGTTGACGCGGAAATACTTTGCTGAGGAAATGTTGGATCAATGGGTAAGCGTTGTTTGGAACTTCATTATTTACTCAACACGCGGAAACAATAGCTACTATTCAGCGAGTACTGGACAACGTTCTCTAACACTAGCATCCATAGTATGGTTCCTTGATACGGGAACTAACTACGAGTCCACTTTGTGCCCCGACCGCGTGACATATATATGTTCACGTTGCGCCGACTGTATTGTTATACCAACCGCTCTTGCAAAGGGAAGAATGTGCCAGGGAAACATGCCGCCGTTGGCGACGTGTATGAGCGGTGCCGTTCCAAGTTATTCGCGAATGCAATCAGCAGAGGAGTTCACAGCCTCGTGAGCAGCCCGCCGTAAAAGTTTTTCAGATCTTTATGTGTATTACCGAAGTTACAGAGTCAGGTTTGCACGGAGTTCCTCCGTCCGAAAGTACTTCTTCTTGGGCAAGTTGGTGGTTATACATCATTGACGAGATTTAGCGCTTAACTGTCTCTTTTTTCATTATGTCCCTTTCCACTAAATGGTTTTCGCTCCACAACCTATAGATACGCATATAATATTCCCCCCTTCGAGCTCGTTCCCTCTTTCGTCCAGACGACCGCACTGGAAGTTACACAGAAGGGGATGAAAGGGGTGGAAAAGGCTACGACGAAGCGCACCATGGCCTTTACATTTTCTGTTCTCCCTCGATTTTTTTTTTTTCCTTGAACGTGTTCGCACTTGTGCAATGACGGCACTTGTGCCGCGAGTCACTGCGGGAACGCCACCGTGTTCCCGCAGTGAACTTTCTTTTTTTAACCTTTTGCGTGCCAATGTTACAAAATTGCCTCCAGAGAACAAGCTCCTAATGGGGCCCGTGCATTGGAAGGGGCTCCCGCGTCAGCGCTGCCCTGTTCCAACACTCAAGTTGCCAGATACGGGGTCGCTTGCTTCCCTTGGCGACAGTAACCGGTATTAATCTGGCAACCTGATATAGGTAAACACACAGCCTCCGGAATTGCGTATCGAGTCGGAACGAATGTCGAAAGTTGTGAGGTGGCGTTGCAGTTACAGCGTTGCAGTCATAGCGTTGATACTAGCGTGCAAATTCGTGTCTTCGATCGGTGTTGGTATATCATGTGGCCTTCGACGGCAACATTCTGTTATCTCCGACGAAAGAACTTTAGAAAATGGAACGGTGGCTGGTCCACGGAGTTGGGAAGCTCATTCTCGGCAAGCCGTCGAGGGACTACATGCCAAAGTACATAACTACGAGAACCAGTTCACCCGGCACAGCCTTGTTCACCCGGCACAGCCACAGCCTTGTCGAGCACCGCCATGCCCCGAGAAGTCCGTGCACGATACTCTATGCACGTATGTACGAGTTCGGCACGATTCGTTCTTTGGAACGAAGATAGCTCTTCTGATGCAATACCTGCTAGTCTGAGCTGCTTTACCAGAACATCGCGACCGAGCACTGCTGTCGGACCAGCGTTTGCATCGACACTGCGTTGCCAACTCGTCCGTTGCTCAACCCGACACGGTCCCAAAGAGAGGGGAAGGTCATTGAAGTGATGATATAATGAATGATTTCAGAGGTTTAACTTCCCTAAAGCGCGATATGATCATGAGAGATGCCGTAGTGGAGGGCTCCATGAGGTTCTCGACCACATGGGGTTCTTTAATGTGTACTGACATCGCACTGAGTACACGGGCCTCAACATTTCGCCACCACAATCGAGATGTAGCCTCCGCGGCCGGGATTCGATACCACGATCTTCGGATTGGCATCCGAGTGCCATAGCACCGTGGCGGGGCGAAAAAGTAACTCACTAGCACGAAGGTGCCATCGCGTCAACCGATGTCATCGCGCGGTCACATGTCATTACCCAAAACACAAACGTCAGGAAACAATACTACGCCCCCCATCCGAGAACACAAATAAATTTATCCGAAACCATGATTTATTGACCGAATGTGTACACCATGAAATATATACATGACGTTCTTAGTAAGCGCTTTCTGTAAGCTTAGCATTCACACTTGATCTTCATAAAAGTATTATATCTTTAACGAATCAGCATACCACTAACTATACTTGCAAAATAATTGTACCCGTTCAAATTGGCCCTTTCAATATAATTGTACCGGCCACCTTGACACGTTCCAGCAGGGCGACGCGCTGGCGAGGCTCCCGCGTCCTCGGCCCAACATTACCTGTATAGCTCGTATTTTAACTTAATGTTTACTCCGATGAGCCGCTGGTGCCCCAATTTATTCCACAGTCTTCCGCTACGTAGAAGGAGACCTCATACATTCATTTCACTCATTTGCCACGTAACGCCTCAGAAATGAATTAGTTTGTACCATGAGAAATGCTGACTCACGGTTACTTGTCTGCTGAGATATTGGTCGGCCACGTCAAGCGCCTGGTCGAAGCTCATGTCCGGCGACAGCAACGACAGGATGCGCTTCATCGCGTTTATTTGCCAGGGCAACCACTCGGTCGTCAACGCCGGCGGCAGGGCACTCGGTGCTATGTCCACCACCACCAGGCGCTCTACGGCGGAGGGCTGTAAAAAAAAAAAAAAAAAAAGAAAAGAAATGGATGATGGCTCGCCCGTCATCGATAGTAAATGCAAACATAGGCAACCGCTACCTTCGAATACAGTGCACCTGTACTTCGAAGCACAAGTGAACCTCGTTGTGAGTCTCGTGTCGGCCAAACACCATCCCTAGGGCCACTATAACGCTGCCGGCTTGGTCACGCGGTGCGGTGCCATCTCTCAAAAAAGGCCCTTACTGCAGGTGCTGTCGACACCGCGCGGTGGCGTTGTGAGTGTGAGTGAGTGAATGAACTTTCATTGGGCCCAGCAAAATGCCATAACTCGCGCACCCGGCTAATCATAAGAGGGGACCGACAGCTCCAGCCAATGGCCTGGACAATGTCCGGTATAGACAGGCCACAGGCGGTTCCATTAAGGCTTCCGCAGATAAGGACGTACCCTAATTCGGTCGTCATGAATAAGATTAATCCGGACCGCGGGGTTTCAGTCTATTGTAGTAAGTGTATGGATTTGCTCCGGTGATGGTTCTCAAGGTGAACAGTGCATGGTGGCAGCGGGTTCTGCACGGTTGAGTGCTGGCGGACCAGCTCAGGGCTGTCCAGAGGGCCAGTGCAGCACCACCTAGGCTACTGTCAATAGTCTACGTGGTGTTGGCCCGTGTGGTAACAGAGGGGCTCGGTCTCTCTGTACCGACGTGGAAGCGACCCGCGTCATCAGTCCCCAGACTGATTCCTCAGGACATAATAAAGCTTTTAACATCATACCATGCCGACAGCTGCAGACCTGGTCACTGGCGCCTTGAACTGCCAGGATTTGGCCTCCAAAGACGGGACTTCGCAGGTCCTGTGAGGCAATTTGGGCTCTCGACTTAGCACTACCGGTCATTACTACTACTATATAGTAGCACGCACGCTGAAGCCTGTATATCCCACGTATTAATGCCGGCGTGTTACCAAAGGGTGTTGTTCTGTTTTGCAATTCAGCCAGTTCAACCTCATGTTTGGTGACTGCGCGCTCAATAGCTGCGAAGTATACTTGCTTCGCGACGCAATCTTTGCCCGCATCTCACAGGATGGCAAATTCTGCTGCGGGTATACGTCACGGGAAGTATCTGTCAAAACGTCTAACTTACCCGTCTAACGAAACATGCCGGCACAGATGCTACTTCTTCCATGACGCTCTCGTATGTTCATCGGTTAGAACGTGTTCACGTAGGAACGCTAATGAGAACACCGATTAATAAACATGTGCACGTATACACAGTTCCCATTAAACGATTCCATTTCGGCGACAAAGTCGATCTTCGACTACGTCCGTATAATCTGATTGCATAACCAAGTACTCTTGACTACATTCGATAAAAAAGGTTGATGTACACGTACCGCTCATTAAATTCAGAGACAGAGAGAGAGAGAGACGAAGGGAAGCTGCACAGGTGTAATTATAGCATTTAGCGAAACACCTGCCATTTTCCCCGTCAGACGCCTATAGCACAAAGCGCAGAATATACGAACAGGAAAAGTGCAATGTAAGAAGGTGTCGAAATGTATGCAAAATACCCTTTAAGGAAACCCTGTTCGCAACAACCAGGGAACCCACGCACATTCGCTCATAACGTAAAACACGTGGTATAGTGCATCGGATCATGCGGCGTCATGTCATTCGCTTGCGCTCTGGCCTATTCTTTGTTTCATTCGTCAGGCGCAACGCTGTGAAGGCTGCGGAAGTAGTCCGTAAAGAAAAAGAAAAGGAGAGGTGTATCGCTCTTACAAACAAACGACAAACATAAATAAACTCGCATATTTCGATTGTTTCCCCAGTAATACGGGCGTATTTTGCGAAGCTGATGAGAAATGTATTGTGATTTAAGGCTGCCAGCGAGGCATTTATTGTTGTTCGCTCACCGCAAGCAACGCACTACTTTTTGGTCGCAGAAGCGTAAACACGGGCACTAGCTGTGACAGCGTTAATGACGTATGAAATGGAACATAGTCACGTGGTAGAGGCGCTAATCGCGGTGTACGACGTCACACACTTGCTGTCTTGTCCTCTGGCGGCTCAAGACACGCGGCCTTGCGATACAGGGTGTCGTAGAGCTTTCAACCTAAAGGCACCGCCATTGCAAACAGTGACTTGCCGGAGGATTCCACAAGACCTCATTAACGCGGCGCGTGTTCAAGGCCAGAAAACGCTGTGAAGTTCAACGAGTTCACTGTGACTGAGATTTAAAAGAACTCCTTAAAGTACACTCCTTCGGTGATGTTAAACGATTCCGGGTGTGAATTTTACGCGCCACGACGCGCGCACCTTCGCGAACACGTTCGGCGCTCTCGAGTATAAGGAGTGCACTGCTGAATATTAAATGGACATTAAAAAGCGCTGCGCTAAATCGATGTAGGCTCACATATTCTTCCTCGTGAATCTAGTGACGTAAGTTTTACTACCATAGTTTAGTTAGTAAAACGAAGGTCAAAGGTTCATTTTTGGATATAGCGTCGAAACCCCGCATGCGGCGGCCCAAATGTAATTGTAATCATAACTCACGCGGTTTACGTGCCAAAACCAAGATATGATTAGGGGAGACGACGTAGTAGAGGGCATTGCAAATTCTATGCTCGATGGCCTCGTAGCTTTCGATTTCGACGTCCGTGAGTCCCAATTGCGTTGGGCCCGCCACGCTGTTCAGTGATTGTGGTTTTGGGACGTGAAACGCCACAAGTCAATCAATCGACATCTTTTTTTTTCTTTACCGCCCCTATAAGTGGAAGCGCGATCAATTAAGTGCGCACTACGCGGGAAGAGAATAAAAGAACTCGCCGCGGGACTAGTTGGTGCGACATCGGTATGACTAAGTACTTAGCGCCTTAGAACCGCAAAAAGAACACACGTCAGAACGGGCGCCGACTTACAACTGTTTGTTCGTGAAGACAGTAGGCATATAAGAATGCATTAGCAAAGGCATGCGCAACGTGCATATGTTTTCATTTCAGTTAACAAACTCTAGTTCATGTGTTCCAGGGTCTGAAATATCATTCTTGGAACACATGCACTGTAGTCTGTTTCAGGAGTTCCGTGCAGCACAGCTAAGGCTACGAGGCCGTCGAGGGCAGAATCCTTCCGAAGTGAGACGAAATGTCATTGTTCGGACACGCACACCCCGCTTCATCTTTCTCCTTTCAGGGCTGCAGCTGCCACCGTAGCGCCCCCCATTGGCAGATGACAAGCCGCGGAAGGACACGTTTAACATGTGTTCGCCCTCCGGATTGGCCGAAAGGGCCTGTAATTTCCATAGAGCTGCACGGAACTTCTGAAACAGACTGTAGAGTTTGTTAACATGCATATGCACGTTGCGCATGCGTTTCCTAATGCGTTCTTATGTGCCTACTGTCTTCATGAATAAACAGTGGGAAAAGGATACACTGACCTTAGTGAGGGCGAACTTCATGGCCACCCTGCCACCCATACTGTGACCCACGAAGGCCGCCCTACACAGTCCCCGATCTTGCAGGAAGAGCTCCAGGTCAGAGGTTGTCAGCGTGTAATCCATGTCTTCACTGGGGGGGCTGTCGCCGTGATTGCGCAGATCCACCGCGAAAACCTGCGCTTCGAGATCGTCCTCAGATGTGGAGATAGATAGATAGATAGATAGATAGATAGATAGATAGATAGATAGATAGATAGATAGATAGATAGATAGATAGATAGATAGATAGATAGATAGATAGATAGATAGATGGATGGATGGATAGATAGATAGATAGATAGATAGATAGATAGATAGATAGATAGATAGATAGATAGATAGATAGATAGATAGATAGATAGATAGATAGATAGATAGATAGATAGATAGGATTTATACGCATCGAATAGCTGTGCGAACGATTACTACGATTGTGTTGTAGTCCCTACACCCCCTCACCCTCTCCTCCCTTTGCGCGGGGGTCTCCCATCACTTCCACGGGCCCGCAAGGGGCAGGCGAAAATGCCAGAGGCGCGTGTACTGTGTGTTGTCAGTGCGCGTTAAAGAACCCCAGGTGGTCAAAATTGCCGGAGCCCTACACTACGGATTTTCCCTGCTTTCCACCTCTTTCAGTCCCTTTCGCTTGCCCCCTCGGACGCTTAGCCGTGCTCCCTACGTGGGCTGCAGAAATTAGCGTCCTTTCCTTAACGGAACGACAATCATCACAACGGGTCTCTGACGCATCCATGTCTGAGAGCCAGTTTTAGCAAGTTGAAACAGTTGAGCGCGGTTCTGGTTTGGAGACGAGACAGACGAAACAGACAGACAGACAGACATGGCTGCAGATATCGGAATTGTAACAGAGAACGCACGAACCTCTGACGCTATATCGCAGTGGCGCACCGACGGGGGGGGGTTCGGGGGTTGTAACCCCCCCCCCCCCCCCTGAGGCCGACCTAACCCTCATCCCACTCCGTAATTGCTCCTATGTCCTAGAAGAATGTGGCGCTAATGTCTCTGCAAGACGCCGAAAAAATAATAAAAATAATAGTAATCATTGATGTTACTAATATTTGGCATTTTATTTACTTTTTTACACACGCAACAACTGTGTAATCGCACGCCCGGCCCTTCGTGAAAAATTGAACCCCCCCCCCCCCCCCCTGGCAGAGATCCTGGGTGCGCTACTGCTATATCTGGAGCATCGAAGCACACCTGCATACGACTAAACAACGTAATACTGCGAAGATTCAATACGGAGTGGCCCTGAGTATAACCTTTGGTGTTATGTATACGCACAGCTACCACTGTTAAACGCGCGGCAGATAAAGGAGCGATGACACGTGTGGATTACGTTTCGGCCCGTCGCCGCGGCCAACGCCTTGCACGCTTTCGCCAGGTTCTCTCTGCGGCCAAACAGTCCGTCCAGAGCGACGATGGGCGGCAGTGCGGACGCACTTGCGGCGTCGTCGGATTCGTGGAGGGTGTAGGCGAGGCGCACGGCTCCAGTTCTGGAACATAAATAAATAAATAAATAAATAAATAAATAAATAAATAAATAAATAAATAAATAAATAAATAAATAAATAAATGCGCTGTGCATTTCAAACGTTCTGACTTTGTACGCATGCAAAGCGCAGCTGCCGCGAAGCTGTTGAGGAAATCGTGTAATATTTATGTTTTCGATAGTTTTTAGCGTCCCTACAAAAGGCGGCACTGCGAGAAAATACCCTCTACTGGCACATGTGTAATAAATGTACAAATGATAGTGGTTCCGTTAAGGAAAGGACGCTAATTTCTGCAGCCCATGTCGGGAGAACTGCTAAGCGTCCGTGGGGGTGGGGGAAAGGGAATGAAAGAGATAGAGAGGAGAGAAAAGCCGTAGTGGAGGGCTCCGGAAATTTAGACCACCTGGGGTTCTTTAACGTGCACTGACGACGCACAGCACACGGGCCTCTGGCATTTTCGCCTCCATCGAAAATACGACCGCCACGGCCGGGATCGAACCCGCGTTTTTTGGGTGGCAGCCGAGTATCACTACACCACCGCGGCTGACAAATACAAATGGCTTACATGCCGACGCATATGCAATAACGGGAACTATCGCTGTACGAATGGATTAAGACAATAGTATATAAAAAAAATCAGGTCAGCGAAGCCCGCGAAAGGGCTCATAACGAAAGCTTCGCGTTAATGAATGGTGGATCAATGCGCAAAAATGTGCTGCCCAGACATGTGTTCATGGCTTTTCTCAATGCATTAGCCTCGTGCTCCTTTTAACAGGGTATATAGCTGTTCGGAGTCGGGGCTGTGTCCTGCGTCCGATCTATGGTGTTTGTCATGCAGGAGGCACGGTTTTGCCCTCTACGCATTCACTGCCCATTGCCGCGTTCGACCTACCCTTGCCAAGGTCAATGTGAGATAATGTGTGGAAAAGTTTTATGACGAAGTTGCAGCCCCGCCACGGTGGTCTAGTGACTATGGTATACTCGGCTGCTGATCCGACGGTCGCGGGATCGAATCCCGGCCGCGGCGGCTGCATTTCGATAGAGACAAAATGTTGAGGCCCGTGTATACACTGTGCGATGTCAGTGCACGTTAAAGAACACGAGGTGGTCAAAATTTCCGGAGCCCTCCACTATACGGTGTCTCTCATAATCACAGCTGGTTTTGGGACGTAAAACCCTACAAATCGAACTCGAAGTTGCAGGCTCGATTCCCGGAGCTGCAGGGACGCCGCTTGACACCGTTGCCACTCACACACAGTGAGTGGCAACGACGAAAGGACGGCTACACTGTTCCAGTGGTTTTCACGGAGCGGAACTAGGTTGAATCATTTATAATTTTATTTCGTAATAAGCGGTCTTCGCTACTTACCGTTCGCATGCTCAAGCAGGCACTACGTGTACCTGCGCGGGACACCCATGCATAGGCCATTTTACGGACTTACGTGGGTGCCGCAATCTTCGACTTATAAGTGGTCATTTCATGTTTGTGAGCGTTAAACTATAACGCTGCTTCAATAAACTTGGATGCTTGAACGTGGACGTATGCGAACACATTTGCATTTCAAGACGATGCTGGTTTGACATCGCGCCGTTAAGGACTGAGAAATTATTCGTGTAATATCACAGGATGGTGGTGCCAATGAATGGAAAACAAAATGGTATATAGAGATACATACACAAGCACACACGCAGTTGTTTGAAATGGCTCCGCTTCTTTCGGCGAAGTATGTCTAAAACGATCATACTCACGTCGTCCTGATACAGTAGCTGGCGCGTTCGTGTCGACGCCAACCAGTGGACGTCCCTGTGCACGTGACCGCCGTCGTATGACAGTGTGCACTGCTCCTCGAGGCTATACTCCGAAAAGTCAACCGCAGAGCACGTACTAGCTGAAGGTCTCGCACCACTGCCGCCATCGTGGGAGTCGCACTTTCCTATCAGTAAGGAAAAGTTACACGTTTAACTAGGGCTGTCGTATACGTGTGCAACTTACGAAACGAGAAACACTTTATTCAAAGAAACCTGAGGTGTGCCAGCTGTCTGTCATAGGTGGCAGCACACAATGGACGCAGGGACGACGCAAAGCATAATAAACGTGCACGATCACTGAAATCCAGTTCACGTTTGCCGCAGGAGAAGTAGCTTATAAGTACGAAGTTCCAACGCACCTGTTGGTACGCTTAACGAAATCGTAATGCAAGGATCCACTGCAAAACATGCAGCCATTCAACAGCAATCATCTCGCATGCGCAAACGAAAATCGGAGCACTATAGCACGTGGCGACAATAAATCTCGCTTTTGTTTGTTCTTGTTATGTTACTAATGCGAGATTATTTCTGTTGAAAGAATGGATGCTTCCTAACGTGTATTAACTCTGCGTAACGAGTCTCGGTGCATGTATGTCCTGAGAGCGTGCACTTAAGCTCCCTTCCCGGGTAGTAACTAGTGCAAAAAAACCTCTGTCATAGGAATCGGTGCAACACGAAAGTGAAACTTGTTTTCGCGAAGTTGTGGAATGCATAAACGCCAGCCTAGAGAATCGAGCGGGGGGGGGGGGGGGGGAGATGGCTTAGGTATCGTGAACATGTGAACACGTTAAGGGTAGACAACGGCGGCACCTCAACATGGCACAGGAATTCTCCACAGTTGTACACGAGGGAAAGTTCTCGAACTACTCGCATTGCTCCGGAGACACTGAATTGCACGCGCCAGATCTATGCGCAAACCTGCTCTAAACAAAGAGCGTCCGCAAATGGTGACACCTTGCAAGCGAAATCGAAAGGGTTGTTAGCGGATCGTTTTGTTAACAACACAGCCCGCTGCAACGAAAGGCCAATCATTTGCTTGTCGGCAGCTGTCCTTGCGTTCCTGGAGCGGTGCGTGTCGCAACTCCACACACCTGGTCACGCAAGACAAATTTCGTAGCGGCCGCGTTCGTACTTCGCCCGAGGAACGCACCGTCACGGCGCCACCATGCCCCTAACTTTCGCGGCGGTCGAGGCGCTGACTACCGAAGCGCTGACTACCGGCTCGAATTAGCTTGACTTCGCTCTATCTGACGTTCTTAGATGGCGGTACCATCGCAGCAAACCTAAGCGAACCAAGAGTGCAGTATAAGGGAGGCGATATTAATTTAAGAGTAATTTTTCTTGCTAAACACTATAGTTCACTGCACTAAACACCTTAGTTTAACCGGACGACAATTAAATGCAACTTCTAAAGCGCTGTAGCGAACATATAAGGTCATCTGTTCCCTATATGATAATGTTGAGGTGGAAGTTGGAAGAAGCCGTTTCAAACGACTTGCTGCATCAGCGCTCATAACTGCTGCAAGACTTAGAAGGAGAGCGATAAGGCAAGAATCTAGTAATTCTTTATTAACTAACTTAAATGACTATCGACACCTCTTATTCTCTTGGAATATAAATGCATTGACCTCCAGAAAACTAGAAATTATCTTTACGCAGTTACGTTGTCGCATTCCAAAATTAAACTTTTATATGTACAGAGCTGGTCTGGCCCCATCGCCTTTGTGTCCATATTGGGGCGAAGACGAATCTATCTATCATTATTTCTTAAAATGCAGTCGGTTATCCTCATTAAGCAAATACACGTTGAAAAATTCTGTTCATAGGATTGCGTTGGAATTCACCATCTCCAATATTCTGTCTTTGGGAGCCTCACCATTAAGACATTGTCACCGGGATGTATGTTCTTGTGTTGTAATATTCATAATTGATTCAAGCCGGTTCTGTTCATAAAGTCGTAATCTTCTCCATTAATTTCATCTTGATTATTCGGTTCTGACTGGTATTTCGTAGTGCTTCTAACCTGACTCAATTTCTCACATCTTTCCCAGTCCCTCAGGGTGGGTATGTGACAGAGTTGAGGACAACAACAACGAAAGGCCATGCTCGGCACTGCTCTCTGCTGGAAACAGCGTATCGGCTGCAGGTCGAAGATCGTCGACCCCGTTTCTGGATGAAGATGCAAGCTACAAAGTCGTCCTGCCACGTCTACTAACCGGTGCTGATGTTTTGAACTCCGTATTCCTTCATGCAGACTTGAGTGTTATACCGTACCGTGCTCCAGACTTCCGTGACGCTCTGCTTGAAGTAGTGAATACTGCTGATATTATAGGCGTTGGACAGCATCAAATGAGCCACGTATGAATGGCTACATGCGCCACAAGCGTGGCGAAACAGAAGGTCGTCACCTTTCGGGAGCTTCGTGGATCCCGAGACTAAGAATATCAAACTAATGTTACTGGTAGCTGCCGCCCCACCTTGAACCTCGACGTGCGGAAGAGCCGTTCCAAGCCTATGGTCAGGTGAAATCCGCAGAAAGAGACGTGGAGGTGCGCTGGTATGGAGCAGCGGGTGACAACGAACCGGGATGCCTCCTTGGTGCTCAAAGATACCGCCACCGTAAGCTCCATACCACACCTTGTGACTATCTACGGACACCACCAATGACTCGTACTCATTCCTGGTAGACCACTGCTATGCCTTCGCTGCAAGCGTATGGGACACGTCCGCCGGAAGGACAGTGAAAGCTTGGCTCACACAATTAATGGGTCGCCTCAAGATAAGATGCGCTCGGTTTCTACTGTTAATCTTGCAGGCTCCAGTTTATTTCTGGCGAAAATGGCGACGCCTTCCCGAAGCGAGTGGCGTGCACAAGTTTCGCGGCGAAGCGCCGAACAATCCCTCACCTGATGCAGTCTTCGTTCACTTAAGTTTCGTGAGCTCCGGCAGGAGCACGGTGTTAGAATAGGTTAGGTTCTATTCTAACACCGTGGGCAGGAGCAAAGCGATCATGTCACCGTTTGCGAGCTTAGTTGTTCAGTCCGTGAAAGTGGCGCTCGGCACCTGAGCGTTTGAAACCCACCATGGGCAACACCTTTTATTTGGAGTGTGTTTCGTTTTATACATCTGTATTACTGCTGCGCTCTGCGTTTAGCATTCTTTCATCCCCATTTGTGCAAATTGCTCGCTGACTTGCGCGTCAGGGTGGCGTAATCTGCCCTCAAATAATAATAATAATAATAATAATAATAATAATAATAATAATAATAATAATAATAATAATAATAATAAGGAAAAACAAGAACAAGTGTTCAAATTGTAGGCTCTCACACAAGCCGGCGAATCGCAAAAGGTCGAAGGAGCTCTTGCGCAGCCATGTGACCAGAGTCCTTTCGAACACTCGTTGAAAACAGTTAGTACCGTTTGGAAAATCTTATTTTGTCTCTCTACGCTCTAAATAAGAGGGCGCGGGGTTTATTCTGCCACGCAACAATAATCGCTTTCTAGTGGGCACGGAAAGGCATCCCCCCCGCCCCCTTCACGCCTCAAATTTCTTAAGTACGCATTGTTTATCAAGGTGCTTAACAAAACAGCGAAAGAATCTGGTCTTTCGAATGCAGGTCGTACTATACCTCCTGTGAACGACGACGGTCTTTTCCTATAGTCCACGTGAGCTGTCACATCCGTGCGAAATTCCCCACGCACTCTGGATTTCCAGGAACGATGAGCTGCTGTATCAGTTTTTGTAACGAATTTTCGGAAACCGCACAGGACGAGACAAAGGGTCAACTCTTGAAAAGCGAGACCGCCGCGCGCAGACTGTCGAAGTATATATAGCTGCGCGTAGACGGTGTCGATGCCAGCCGCTTTGTTTTCTGTATAATTTACTCACCCCCCTTTCCCCCGAATGGGTGGGTGATGCATTAGCATTTCATGAGCGTGGCCTCATGTAGGTACTACGCGAGAATATACATAAGCAGCCTCGGGCTATCGCGTCGCGTCGAACATCCGGATGCCGCACAGGCATAGAGGAAAGGTTAAAAAAAGAATTAATGAGTTCTGCAATTAACGTCAACGCACACACAAGGACAGGGTGTATAAAAACGGCTGGCGCTAGTCGTTTTTCATGCGGTCCTTTAGGGTTAGACGAAGAAGTGGAATATATGACATGCCCAAGGTTTCGTTATTGAATGAAATACCTTACGCGCTTCGGACGTCTGTGTTCTAATCTCAAGGCTCGCTTTCTTGTACCGAACCTCCTGCTCACCTGTGCTGAAATTTAGTTGTAACGACAGCGCACTGCACCGAAGAAGTCTGCCTGAAGCCCGTGTATCATGCAGGGATTGTCCAAAACGCTTCAGTCTACGGGGGTGGTCCTCGCAAGGACCGGATGAAGCATACAGACTCTCGTATTGATGACAGCCCTCGTAAACTTCAGTGTAACTTAAATGCAGTGATAATACTTGTAGTCTACAAGCCTTCTATGAATATTTATAATTGCTCAAATTTTACGCGCCGAAACCTTGTATGACCATGAGACGCGCTGTATTGGCCTCGAGATCGATATGTAGATGGCAGCACCGTCACCGCGTGAGTGTGGATGCGTTCGCCGGCGCGCATTGAAATGTACACAGCGGCGCTCTGTTGTCAGCGGTTTGAGGCAGTTTTCAGCTAAATAAAAGCATTAATTGCAGTCAGATGGTAATACATGCGTCCTTCAATATCACGTCAGTGCGGTAATCACGTAAGAAGGTATTTATTGCACGTGAAGGAAGCGTGATATGCCATTCAACGGGGCACTGACATCATCCACCACCACAGTTTGACTTCCTCGGCGGTTCTCTCCGTCTATTTTTGTTTCACCATACTTAAGTTCTTTTCTGTCTACAACGTTGGCATCGCTGAAAGAGTTCAGCATTGTGTTCGCGCTCATTTTTCACTATCGGCCACAACGACAAAAAAGGACTGCAGGTTACTGCGCATTGAGTTGAAGTAGCAGCTTGTGAACTCCGCTGTATCACTTACACGCTTACTTGCGTTTAAATGCCTCGCATGTCATGTTGCATGAAACCCAAGGCAGTTAACTGGCTCAGTTAGTCAAGCTGCTTGACTGTATACGCCGCTTGACTACTATCACGATATTTGACACACGCCTATATTAAGTAAACATTTTAATACTCAGACGCCTCGCTTTCTTCGCATGATTACTTGCTTGACAGTGACAAAAAAAAAGTTTATTTTTATGCACATAAAAAAGATGTGTTCTTCAAGGGAAAAACGTCTGCTATTCTGCGTCATATTCACAATAACATATCGCGAGACGATATCGCGGCAGCACTGCACTAAAACGTTCATGTTTCCAGCTTAACTTATTCAGAAGGACGCTAAGTGCACTTTGCCGTATACCTGAAATGCTCAGCAGCCGCCAAACTGAGACAACTGTGCCAAACCGGATGTGCGACGATGACATAGCACGCTCAGCGGCAAAGGTGGTCAGTGATTTTAAGAAAGAGCAAAGACTGCAGCGCAAAGCCAAATAATACCGTAACTCAGACTTTTATGCTTTGATAAGAATACTTGAAAGCTTTCAACAGCGCACCGTCTCAGGGAACAAGCATATATTGGAGGATATGTGTGACGTACGCGAGCATGTAGAAGCGCAGTGGCTAGCAGACGACGCAAGGAGCTATCCACACTTGGGAGCTTCGTCCACTCGCCGCTAGGCGCCGACTGTGTTCGATCTCGAGGCCACTAGTGAAGGCCTCCAGAAATTTTTGCCACCTCGTACAGTCGTTGCGGTCAAGGAGGCTTTAAAGAAAACGATAAAACCTGCTTGGTTGCGGTGCATGACTGCTTCGATTTCGACCGCGGCAGTCGCATTTCGATGGAGGCGACACATGCTGCATGCCCGTACACTTAAAATTGAAGTACACGCTCAGGAACTCCAGTGTGGTTGAAATATCCGGAGCCCTCCACCACGCGGCGTGTGTCAACTCGAGCAGCAATTACTGTCACCATTATTCCGCGTTTTCTCTATGAAATACGAGATTATATGCGTGCGTTCAGGTTCAGTAAGTTCTGCGTTGCAATGTTGTATGAAAGCCTTTTGTTATCGTTGCTGTTTTATGTTATTTGTTACAAGGAGATGGTTGCATTCGCGCTAATACGGTACTTCGTGAGGCAACGCCGCTGCCAAGAAAAGCAAGAACGGTAACGCCTTGCTTTCTTAATCTCGCTTCCTGCGCAAAACAGACGCAAAGAAATGGCGGGCGTCAAAAAAAAAAAAAAAACAGAAGAAAGCAATTTTGTGTAGAGGCACCGCATTCACACGACGAAGTCGTTTCGCTAAGGCAATATATTGCGTAACGATCCTCATTACATCGAGAGACTACGAAGGAGAACAATTAAAGGAAAGTCTCACGGTTTTCTTACCCTCCTTCGAGAGGTCATTAAAGGTGATTTGCAAGCGTATTTGACATCTTAGCTGTGTTGAAATCGCTGACCGTCTTTCGATTACCTATGCTTCAGCGTGTTACCTCCCTTGTGTAGTCGTCTGAGGTAGTGTGCAACTTCAAAAAAAGAAAAAAGGAAAGAAAGAAAGAGAAAAGAAACAGACGGACCGCGCGAGTTATTATATTCCGCCAGCCAATCACAAAAGCTTGCTAAATCGGTGTCACGCGACCTTTTCAAAATGACGTCGTGCTGGACACTTCGGAATGATGTGTTGTTCTTGAGTGTTTCCCATAGGTAGGGCCAACGAGGCGAGCAAAAATCGTGTACAAGTATACTGGTATATGCAGAGCCTGAGCGTTTCACTCTTCAAAAAGCCGCTGTGCAATTCATTCCGCTTCTGAGGCATTTCTTTTTTTTTTTTTTTTTGCTCGTGAAACTTATCAACCAACTGCGTTGAAGCCCACTTGTCGGCGAGCGTCACAGCGTGTACTTAACAAAACCTTCGAAGCACAAGCGCTCTTGTCCATGTGTTTTCTTCTCGCCGTGAGTGTTGTTCGTGTGCCTTTCATTTCCCTGGAAAAGCGTTTTTTTTTTTTTTTTACATTGCAAGAGTTTCACTTCATTTTAGTTTAATAAACGATTGGGCTTTCCATGTTTCACTCCATAAACAAACGAGTGAAAACACGTACATTTATGAAGGTATAACTTTGATTTTCGCGGATATCGCTTTATTTTGGTTACGCGAAAAGTTCGAGGTATGAACTGTTTGCAGCCTCGCGGAATAACATGTGGCTATCGGTTATGAGGCCGCGGGAGGGGCTTCACTGGAGACTTGGAGACTATAGGGTAGCTTAGATACGTTGGTCTGAGCAGCATATGCCCCCTTATTTTCCGTTTTCTTATTTTGTATGTGGCCAGGATTCCTTTAATTCTACCACTGCAGGGCGATGACATCTCCCGTAGACCTCCAGTCATCCCGGTCTGGTGCTAATTGCGACCAATTTACCCCCGCAAGCTTCCTGGTCTCATCTGCCCGTTTAACCTTCTGCAGCCCTCTGCCGCGCTCGCATTCTCTAGGGGTCCACCCTGTTGCCCTTAATGAAACATGAGGCTGAGGTAAACAGACGAACAAGAATAGGATGGAGTGCATTCGGCAGGCATTGTCAGATAATGAATGGCAGCTTACTATTGTCCCTCAAGGGGAAAGTGTATAACAGCTGCATCTTGCCGGTACCTACGGGGAAGAAACTTGGAGCTCCTGATTTTTACCATATATACTTAATGTCAGGGTTTTTCTAGCAAAGCTTTAGTTCAACATATGGTTGGTCGTATATTGTTCTTGAAACATGGATACGGTGCAGCAAACCACATGCATTCCGTTCAAAAAGGAACAAAACCAGTTCCTTGTTGGTGCCTTTTTTTTTTTCCTTTTTTCCTTCCTCCTCCACACTTTACTCCACGCACAAGGGTGGATTGCATATCTTTTTTTCCTTTTTTTTAGCAGCACAGCTGCTTAAGCTAACCGTAGAAACTCTGTCGTGCCGGTTTCAACAGCGAAGCTCTTTAAGCTAGCCGTAATTTGCCAGGAATCATGCAATACCATGTGACATAGCGTTACGTGATTATGACGGAAACCTGTCACGTGACACCGCGTCACGTAATGTTGGCGGAAACATGTCACATGACATTGCACTACATGCCACATGACACATGGAACATGTCACATGACATTGCGTTGATTTTGGGTGATTACGTGACATGTTCCCGCCAAAAATCGCGAAACAAAATGTCACATGACAGGTTTCCGCCAAAATCGCCTAACGCACTGTCACGTTACATGTTCCCGCGAAAATATCGCAAGGCTATATCAAGTGACCTGCTTCAGTAGACTATCCGCCAACTTCGTTGTGATCTCTTTCTTGCGCGACCTAGCGGAAGCTGCGTACTTTGTTAAGGTTAAAGCCTTATGTGTCTCAAGTTCAGGCGTCCTCGAAACATCTCGTAGCGACCTTGTCGAAGAAACCCGGTGTCATAACGTAAGGCCACACTGAAAGTCATTTGGCCAAGTCGTGACGTCATTAAATGGCGTCGTGGTGACAGCACAACACAAGGTTACGTGCTAACATCGTCATGACGCCGTCAGTGACGTCACTGATGGCGTATAACCTTGATAAGAAATCCGTTCGATACCAAATTTATCAGCACTACGCGTTTTTCGAAAGAACATCTTGTGTCCTGGGCTGGAATCGAGTCCGGATCCCCGAGGTGCTATGCAAGCGCGCTACCTTCTGATGCACGGCGGCTCTTAGGGGCTGACCAATGGTGTGTTTAACTGCACGTGACGTAACACAGTATAACTTGTAGTGTTGGCGTAACGCGGCACGTATATACGTACTCACAATTTGATGGTATCTGGAAGAGCCGGTAAGCGTACGTCAGAAGTCCATAGTGCAGCACTCGTGTGATCCGCTGCCTGCATGCGCGCTCCCGTTCTCTGTACAGTGCTTACCAGTAAACAAGAGCGTACGTGGCGCTTATGCCGGAAATGAGCACACGCCGAAGCGCGTCGCTCCATGGTCATTAAAACACAACCAGAACAAACGAGTGTGTATATCTGTATATAAACATGTCAAGGCTACCCGCATACAACTTGCACTGCCTGCCGCGTTTCGCCTGTTTCGTTTTCTTTTTTCTTTCTTTCTTTCTTTCTTTCTTTCTTTCTTTCTTTCTTTCTTTCTTTCTTTCTTTCTTTCTTTCTTACACGCGCGTGATCTATATGTCGAATTACAAACATTACAGGTGCGGACTGATGGCTGTTTTCGCGAACTCCACACGTCCTAGTGCTTCTGCTTTAGGCACTTCTCTGCAGACCCGACCAACCTATCTGTCCAACACGGAAAAAAACAGATCGTCATAGCCCCGCCACGGTGGTCAAGGTGCTCGGCTGCAGATCCGAAGGTCGCGGCATCGAATCCCGGCCGCGGCCGCTGCATTTCGATGGAGGTGAAATGTTGAGTCCCGTGTGCTGTGCGATGTCAGTGCACTCCAGGTGGTCGAAATTTCCGGAGCCCTCCACTAAGGCGTCTTTCATAATCGGAGCTTTGTTTTGGGACCTTGAACTCCACAAATCAATCAATCAACAAATCGTCATAAAGGAATTGATCTATCAAACGAAATTACTTCACAAAAGGAAAGCGCGGTAAGGAATGAAAATGGCTCGTGCTCGCAAACTGTGTTTAGGCTCCGATTCCGCGCAAGAGGAAATTAGTCAACCGTGACGCTGGGCACGTTACATTAACGGGCGCGGCCGTGCCATGACAGCGACCGAGTGCGGACGAAAGCGCAGCTGGTTCGGGGTGCAGGTATCGCAGCATGGAAACTCGATCTGCATGTTATCAGTGTTCTGCATCTGCCGCGCAGCACGTGTTCCTAATCAAGGAATGCGGACTGATTGGACTGCGGTGTGCCACACTTAATGGCTGCCTTTGACTATATATAGTGAAAGTGCTGGTCGGCGTGACCTGTCCCGCAGGTCCCGTGACATTGCGTTACGTGGTTTTGGCAAGAACATGTCATATGATCACAGAAAATCGGCGCCATGTCTATCCGCTTTATTGGAGAAATTCACCTTCCCGTGCAGTAAGTACCGTAATATCGTGGTCGGCACACAGCCATTTCAGTCGGCCAGGCATGGACGAGCGGTTCGGTGTGCAGCGTAGCGCGACGAGATGAAACTGTCTGATAAACGTATTTGCAGTCTAAAATATAGCCATGTTGCAACCGAAACGGTATACGGCATTCATCATCGTCATCATCATCATCAGCAGCAGCAGCCTGTCTACGCCCACTGCAGGGCAAAGGCTTCTCCCATAGATCTCCAATTATCCCTGTCCTGTACTAACTGGACAGGGATAATTCCCGCAGACTTCCTGATCTCATCTGCCCGCCTAACTTTGTGCCTCCCCTTGCCTCGCTTGCCTTCTCTAGGAATCCACTCTGTTACCTTTAATGACCAACGGTTGTCTTGTCTTCGCATTACATGGCCCGCCCATGCCCATTTCTTCTTAATTTCCATTAATATGTCCCTAACATGCGCTTGTTCCCTAACCCACTCCGCTCTCTTCTTGTCCCTTAAGGTTACACCTACCATTTTCCGTTCCGTATCTCGCTGCGTCGTCCTCAATTGAACCCTCCTAGTTAGCCTCCAAGTTTCTGCCCCGTAGGTGAGTACAGGTAAGATGCAGCTGTTATACACTTTCCTCTTCAGAAACAATGGTAAGCTATGGTACACGGCATTACCGCATACTTACACCTTGAGACTTTCACTGCTAAAACACTACTGCATCACGTTCAAGAGGAAGCGAGACTTGTCAGAGGTGCTTCCGGGTGACGTGAAGCCATGAAGTCTCTAACGAGCTCTACAAATTCTTCGGTCTTATCGTTGTGCACCCAGTGGTGGGCGCCTTTCACGGTAACGACCCGAGCATTCGGAAATGTCCGCTCGATGTCCTCGACGTCATCGGCCCTGTGAAGTCGAAGCAAACAGCGTCGGTTAATACAAACAGCGCCCACGGTACACGGGGCGATGATTGATTGCGGCAATGATGATGATTATGATGATTTTCAGGCGTTTGTAACATTACGCACGCATCATTAGCAGCCTACCTACGCCCACTGCAGGACGCAGACCTCTCCCATAGTTCTCCACTTATGTCAGTACTATATACAACTGCGACCACGTTATACCCGCGAACTTCTTGATATCATCTGTCCACCTAAATTTGTGTTGCCGTCTATGCCACGCTTGCCTTCTCTAGCGATCCACTCTATTCCCTTTAACGACGAACAGTTATCTTGCTTTCGCATTACACGCCCATTTCTTCTTCTTGGTGTTTACTATGAAAGGTCATTGACATGGGCTTGTTCTCTGACCCGCTCAGCTCTCTTCTTGTCTCTTAACATCACACCTGTATACAGTTTGCCGTTCTGTTGCTCGCTGCGTCGTTCGCGCATGCATGCGTTTGTCACGAAACAAAAACAAAAAAAAAAAACATGCCGTATGACCGCCGTGAAAGCTGCGAATTTTAATTTACATGGCAGAGCCCACATTGAATGCACACAGAGAGGTCAAAAATCAAGAAAAAAAAAACCCTTCAAGGTGAACTGGAGTTCCTATGGCCGCGATCAACAGCGAATTATTTGACATGCTATCCTATAAGTTTTTAGGGTAACGTGCGAAATAAAAATATACAGAATATAAGAAAAACGATAA
The DNA here is from genome assembly GCA_013339685.2 of Hyalomma asiaticum. Classification (NCBI taxonomy): domain Eukaryota; kingdom Metazoa; phylum Arthropoda; class Arachnida; order Ixodida; family Ixodidae; genus Hyalomma; species Hyalomma asiaticum. Next base: position 57,018,903 of record CM023484.1, read on the forward strand.
AGAAGAATGAAATTTAAAGCGAACAATGTTCTTTTTCCTATGCAGTCTGGTCTACCTCGGAGGTATGAGCCAGTTTTCTTTGAACAACCTTTCGCGATTCAGGAGGACCCAGCAGTTACCGCCCCTGAAACAAAGCTCACCTGTCCTTTTCTCAACGATTCGCGGCGCATCCGGCGGGAGTACCTCCTCGGCGCGGCACACCGGTGTAAACGTGCGGGAACGATAACATGCCTGTTTCTCTCATATTATTTCCTTCAGTGTATCGCCACATAAGATCACGCACGTACGCCTGCGCTCACACTTCGCATTATAGAAAGTGTCGCAATCGTCGGTATAGTTTTCTTTTTCGCTTGAACTCTCACCTTTTTCGGTTATAGACAGCAGCCACCGGCGGCAATAGCGTGGTCAGCAGTGCCCGGGGAGGTTGCTTTAATGAAAGCACCTCTTTAAACGAAAACTCTTGTGTCGGCGCTCCTTGTCGGAGGAGAATATTTGAAGAAGCTTAGGGCTTCGCCTTTAAGAGTGGAACGCGATAGCATTATAGACACCCATTCTCATGTCACGTGGCACTGCATCGTTCTTATCGCAACGCTATCGTGTTAAAACGCACAGAGAACATTCATCGAAACCGTGGCCCCCTCTATAATACTCCATATATCTCTCCGCGCGACGCTGCCGAGGCGAGCACCATCTGGATTATGTTTACGCGAATAACCCACCCGGGCCTACACATGTTCGGGCAGGCCGTTGTTGTTCCTTAACACTATCGCTTTGAAAACAAGCAACTCTCGCTCTTACGTGAGGTAGAGAGATCCGTCGGATGCGACGAACAATGCGTCGAGGCCGGAACGCTCGTTGTCGAGGTAGTGAGAACTGCCCATTGCCGATATATTCTTCCAGAATGCCTTGACGTTGGCTTGCCACTCGTACCCACGAGGTCCCCTGCGAAGGTTCCCCAGCAGGAAGCTACGGAAGTACGGATCCTGACATAAAAGAGTAAAAATGAGGGACGATTGACAACGTGAGAGGGTGCAGTGAGGGATGGCCGCAGTTAGAGATCTTGAAAAAAGCGAGAAAAAAAAAGGCACTACGTGCGGCATGTCCGTGTGATGCTCACGACTAACAGCTCAATGACCAATGGCGGTTTTGAACATTGCGTTTCAGATGCGAGACCTGTCCAGGTCCCCCATGACAACGAGCAACGTTCTACGTAATTTACATGGCGACACAATCAGTAAAGTTTAGGCCCTCGGTTACACTGCTGAGGGTTCGATCCCGCAGATGCAAAAATTATAAAATGTTGAACATGGTTGTCGGAATTATCGAAACCGATACACATATACTCCTACCTCTCTGTCTTATAGCGCATATTTGGAACTTCTCTGACGCTCTCAGCTTACAGCGACATTAGGAAATAGAGTGTACCTTTAGTGGACACAGGCGCATGTGGTATGTATGTATGTATGTATGTATGTATGTATGTATGTATGTATGTATGTATGTATGTATGTATGTATGTATGTATGTATGTATGTATGTATGTATGTATGTATTATATGCGTGCATGCGCTTCTGTGCTGGCTGCAACAGCTTTCAATGCGCCAAAACGTTTCATTTTTCTTGCGTCAATCCGCACGTTCAGCAAAGAAGAAAAAGCAGTCATTACCCATGGTATCGTCCTCTACTGAATACATGTGTAATTTATAAAAAAAATAATCACGGCAGCTTGCGCGACTAGACGTCGTCCATAAGCTACCGCAATTAAACCTGGACGTTAATTGCTTGATTTATGATAATGTGTACATACTACAGCTCTACGCATTCGCAAAATCGACAAGCTCTTGCGACCGAGGCCACACTCTGATACATGTTTGATCATTGTTCGATTTTCGAACGTTCGCTTTCCACCCACGCGATTTTGCCAGGATCGAGGTGTCACCATCGGACATCTGGCCTCTGACTAGTCGCGTGAGCGGGAAGCTAAGTTTCGACAACCGACCAATTTCTGAAATCACACGATAAAGGTTCCCATTCAGTTCCGACGCAACGCTCACACCTACTGCCACGTGAGGCGATAGCTCACTTTCAGTTGCCCGCTGAGGTATTGGTCGGCCACTTGAAGCGCGTGGTCGAGGCTCATGTCCGGCGACAGCAGCGACAGTATGTGCTCCATTGCGTTTAGTTGCCAAGGCAACCATTGGGTCAGTAAGGCCGGCGGTAGGGTTCTCGCTGCTACGTCCACAATCACAAGGCGCTCTACTGCAGAGGGCTGTTACGGTTGGGGAGAGAAGAATACGGTTAGAAAAATTCAGCAGCCGTTCCCCTGTCGAAAAAAAAGGGCTTTTCTTTCTTTCTTTCTTTCTTTCTTTCTTTCTTTCTTTCTTTCTTCTGTTTGTTTGCTGCCCTTCTATAGTAGACATCACGGTGGTAGAAAAACGAGGTCATTAATATGGTCCGTGTATAATCGCCTATCGCGAGCTGCAAGCCTCGCAAAACTGAGGAAAATGTCTGGGTTTTTGGTATATAGAGCGATTGTTGACATTCGGCATTTTTGCCAACGTTAAGTGGGTAACGACACCCGTTGAGTGTCTAGGCGTTCCACTGGAATATTATAAATGTAATGATGACTATTGGCAAGAACAAGCAAGAGAAACACAGTTAATAAAGGCGAATAAGCGGAAAGGTGAACACCCGTCAATATTCTCCAGAGCTAAGGGTTTGCATTTTTTTTTTTTTTTTGTCTCGGAAGTGTGGCACGCGACGCAAGTCTTACACGGTTCAAGGGTAAATATACAGACGATTCACCTAGTATTCGCAATTTTATTGTGTTGGCCTCAAATTGGGAGAGACGCAGCAGAACGAATTTGTTTGTACGAGTGAAAGATGGAGGTTGGCATTATAGCACCTCTTCGTAAACAATTAAGTCGTCAGCAGGTTCTTCTTTATCCGGGACACAAGTGATCCTTTCCCGCGCACTGTGCATGCTAATTGACGTTATATATAGAGGGCTTCGCCTGGCTATGTGGTCACAGACCGCATGCCAGCTTCTGTTAGCGAGTTTCCTAAGGAGCCTGTCAGTTTGCCTGTCAGTTTCTCCAATGAGTACTTCTTCTCAGTGACGTATAAAGAAACTGTGTAAGGACGTCTGAGATGCAGTTGAAAGTGTTCTCATGTAAATAGCCATATACAGTGGTGGCCAAGGCACTCCGGCGCTTTTTCAGTGTCCACGGATCTCAGTGAAATTTTCTATATAAGGTTTTCTCGGTACTGTATTAACATACGCCCAGCCAGGCGTTTGCAAGTCATTTCGTTTTCCTAAACCAACACAGGCCACACAATACAAGCTTCGCTTGAAAGGTAAAATGTGGTCTGTTGCCACACTTTTTTATAATATTGCTGGTGTTTCACGTGACAAAAACCGTGTTAAGATTGTGAGGCACGCCGTGGTTGATGGCTCTAGAAAGCTTTACAACCTGGCCTCCTTTGACGTCCACTCGCGTCGCACAGCACACGGGCCTCGATGATCTTCGCCTCGATTGAAATGCGACCACCGCGGCAAGGTTTGAACTCGTGTCTTTCGGGTCAGCAGCCGAACACCGAGACCACTGTGCAACCCCGCGGCGGTCCTTTGGTTTAACTTTTAAACCTGTAGTATAGTTACTGTACCATCCGTCACTAACTTCACACGCAGGGGAAACACTCGTTGCCCTGAACACAACAACCCTACATACTTGTCGAAGCGTTGGCTCTAGCAATATTCCTGGTCTTTCAACGATCCCTACATCACTCCAACGCCGCATTGGTAACTTATAAGTTACTAACTGTATAGGGAGTTATGAACAATTAGAAATCTGCATAAACAGTAATCATTACTATAATGGTGTTTCCGGCAGTGCAACGGCGACAGTGATGTTTAATGCACGTGATGAATCGTGTGTGTTCTGCAGCGCCATGCGCACTTTTCGCATAACACGGCATTCTGTGCACTCGCCCTCCCGTGAAATACAACTTCCATGCATTGATGTGATTTCCTCCATGACTCCCTCGCTTTCATGCCTCGCTTTCATGTGTGACGTCAGTGCACGTTAAAGAACCCCAGGTGGTCAAAATTTCCGTAGTCCTCCAGTACGCTCTTACCACGGTAACCTTTAGTTTATTTTATAGGTACACAAAATGCGAAAATATGCTCCATTACTGAAGGTTAAAGCACTTTAACCTTTAGTAGTGGAGCATATTTTTACATTTTTGTGTACCTATAAAATAAACTAAAGGTCACCGTGCTAAGAGTGCACGGCATCTCTCATAATCACAGCTGGACTTGGGACGTAAAACCCCAGAAATCAATCAACCAGCTGAGTTCCTGCGTCGAGCGAAGAACATGATAAGCACGATGTAACAGGTCGTTACAGATGAAATGTTACGTAGCATTTTCAGAAGACGCCGTTGAAGTCAATTACGTCACGGCAAGTTGGAGCGTGGCAGTGGTGGGCGTGCCCTCCTGCACTTCCTTTCAGCGCGTTCCCTGGACTAGCAATTGCGTCTTTGCGTGGAAAGAATTGGTGCTGTTGGTATTTCTCAGCGTGTAGTTTAATAAAACACAAGTTAAATTCTGTTATTCTCTACCGTTCCTTTGTGTGGAAAGACAGTCATCAGCGAGGTTTGCGCTAAGCTGAAACAGGTGACACTGACCTTGGTGACGGCGAACTTCATGACCACCCTGCCGGCCATACTGTGTCCCATGAAAGCCGCCCTACTCACTCCGCGGTCTTGCAGGAAGAGCTCCAGGTCGGCGTTTGTCAGAGCGTAAGTCACGTCTTCCGTGTGAGGACTGTCGCCGTGATTGCGCAGATCCACCGCGTACACCTGCATTTGCATGAAGAGCTTTAGCAGACGTGTACAACGCCTTCTATATGGCTATCAGGTTTTTCAAGTATTACAACAAAAATGTATTGTCTAATTAATACATTAATACTGAATTCATTGATTAATCAATTTGATGTGAGTGAGTGAGTGAGTGAGTGAGTGAGTGAGTGAGTGAGTGAGTGAGTGAGTGAGTGAGTGAGTGAGTGAGTGAGTGAGCGAGCGAGCTCGCCGCGCACGAACTTTCTTTCATGCGAATTATCCTTGGGGATGCCCTCACAGGGTCACGTGAAACTTCGTCTGGCCGATGTCTCTCTCGCGAGATTTTCAGTTCAGTGGGGGGAACCAATAAATATAACACTCAAACCGGTGTATCTTGTGTTTAAGGCGTGGTGCGCGCGCTTAGTCGGTCTTACGAGTATAATGTAGAGTTCAGTACTGCGATATACCTCTAGTGGCTCACACTCGCGGCCGCTGTTGAGCGAACCGATAATGTCTCTCGATGATATGCGGAGACACACCGCTTAATTGTGTCGTCACAAACTTCATTCCACCTATACCAATTCGCCTATTTGGCCACAGACGCTTATTCCAGCCTGTTAAAACGTTTGTTTGCGTCGTCTTCTCTGCGGGGCGCAATGTAAGAAAGCAAAAGATGCACGGTTTGGCACCTGCGCCAAAAGTGCGCGGTTCGGGCTCGTACGTGTCCATTAGCGGCCCAATGCCCGTACAGACCTGCCCGGTGTAGTATAGTATTTATGTTCTTGCAGGCATTATAGAGATCTTATTTTGACAAAGCAATATAACACAGTCCGGAAAAGCTCCGGAAATTTTGACCACCTGAGGCTCCTTAACGTGCACTGACAACGCACAGTACACGGGCCTCCGGCATTTTTGCCTCCATCGACCGACGCGGCCGGGATCGAACACGTGTTTTTTGGGCGGCAGCCAAGCACCATAACCATTACACTATCGTCGCGGACATACGTTTGATCAACGTGTTGCTACGCTGGAGAAACGTCGGCGCGAACTCATCTGCGAAAATTTTGCGCCTTCTACTGCGGCGCTGTCGCAGCTCAAAGACGCTGGCACGACCTAATACCCCTGACAGACGGGCGAAAGTAAAGTCCTTTGTAGTAAACCCCTTTTTCTACTCTAAAGGACCGTCTGCAGAAAGTAGTTGCACCGATGACACACGGCAGCACGTGAACTTCTTTAGGTGGTTCCGAAGACGAACGCCGCAAAAAAATGGCGCTCCTTGTTAAAGCAGCAAGATAGTCAACATTTTTAAAAAGTTCCGCATTTAATGACCGCCTGTGGATCGTTAAAATATCGTTTTTATTGCTGATGGCTAATAATGTTGGTTCTTCGTTTCACGCCACCACGAAAAAGATAATGACTGCCGGAATCCCGCATGGCGGCGATGTGAGCGTTCGAGAGTGAGTGAGTGAGGGACCTTGGTGTTTGGGGTCTGTGGAAAGGGGTAATGGTACCGGGGCTTACATTTGGGAACTCAGTGGTGTGCATGAGGCCAGAGATACAATCGGGAATGGATGTGAATCAAAGAACTGTGGGACGCCTCGCGTTGGGTGCTCACGGGAAAACGACAAACGAGGCTGTAAAGGGCGATATGGGATGGGCGAGTTTTGAGGCAAGGGAAGCGCAGAGCAAAATAAGGTTTGAAGAGAGGCTAAGGAATATGAAAGAGAGTAGGTGGGCAGTGAAGGTGTTCCGCTACTTATATAGAAAGAGCGTTGACACGCAGTGGAGAAAGAGAACTAGGAAGCTCACCAGTAAATATACGGCTCTAAGAGAACTGACAAGAAAGAGCGTAAAGGGAAAAGTCAGAGAGGCGGAGAAGATATACTGGAGGGCAGCGATGGAAAAAAAACCGACTCTGAATAACTACCGAGAGGGCAAAAACGAAATAAAGAGGGAGGCATTTTATGATAATTCAAGAGGAAGCGCTTTATTGTTTGAAGCGAGATCGGGCTGCCTTAGAACGCGTATTTATAACGCGAAATTCAGTAAAGAAGAAGAAAATTGCACATGCTGTGAAGAAGATAGGCAAACGACGGAGCATGTTCTGATTGAATGCGGAAATATCCACCCAGGTTTACGTTTGGGCACCACCCTACATGAAGCCTTGGGTTTTAGGGCGAACAACGGGAAGCTGAACATAGCCGCGATTGAATTAAGTAAGAGACGGTTAGAATACTGGTGGCAGAAAACTAGAGAGAACGGACAAAAATAATTATAGGGAAAAATATGGAATTTCTGCCATAAGGGGCAGGGAACTGGGCTATGAAATTCCGTTTTTGATATGGCATGATCGATTTGATTGAAGTAAATTTAAAAGGCATGAGGCAAATTAAAAGAGAGAAAAGAAAAGTTCTTAAATCTTCTTACGAGCCTGGTGGCGCATATGTCGCCGCCCCGTTACAAAGGGGAAGCTCATAGCATCCATCCATCCATCCATCCAGTGCGGTAAAAATAAATCTTTGCGGCCCGACAAATCTCATTACACGGTTAAAAGCTAACGCTTATACGCAAGGCAAGAAAATACTTGCGGGGTGTTGTAATTTCGTGAAAAGTTCTCTCCCGTTTACGGGTCGTGGACGCTGTCAGCGAGAGTACGCCTTTACGCTCGAAAAGTAGATCGCCGATCTACCTTTCTGCGAAGGAACTTTGCCGGGAAGGAGATACTCATTTGTCGTGTGTCACTGGGCGCGAACGCCTTTCCGACAGATGTCCCCTTACCTAAAAACGAACCTTGTTCTCTCTCTCTCTCTCTCTCTCTCTCTCTCTCTCTCTCTCTCTCTCTCTCTCTTTGTATGTGTGTGTGTGTGTGGCGGGGGGGGGGGAGGTTACCTGAAAAAATAGTTACTGCTTAGCCGCTAACAATCCAAGCTTCCGCTTGCGCCTTATGTTGTTATTTTCTCGTCAGCCAGTCAATACTTATTCGAGACATTGTGAGGCAAATAAATAAATAAATAAATAAATAAATAAATAAATAAATAAATAAATAAATAAAGGCCGGAGAGGTACGGCCGAAAGCGTCAAGCTTCTCTAGCTAACGCTGCAAGTCTTACTCTGCGTACATGTGTAACTAAAATATTGCTACAGTGCTTCCGTGCATAGTGGATCTGATTACTCCACTTGCAGTATGTTCTATTCTGGTCAACGGCGGACAGAAAAGCAATGCTATGTGTGGATTACGTTTCGGCCTGTCGCAGCAGCCAACGCCTTGCAGGCTGTCGTTAGGTTCTCTTTGCGGCCAAACAGTCCGTCCACAGCCACGATGGGCGGCAGTGCGGTCGCACTTGCGGCATCGGCGGATTCGTGGAGGGTGTAGGCGAGGCGCACGGCTCCAGTTCTGGAATATAAATAAATAATAAAATAAACAAGCGAGTATTGTGCGCATATCACGCTACTTGGGCAAAGCAAAGGCCATTGTTAAGGTGCGGGTATAGATAGTATGCGGCAGATTTGGTGCCCTCGTCCCCCTCTCCCTCCATGTGTGCACGCCAATGCTCGCTCACCGAAAACATATGTGTGGAAAGACCGCGCTTGGGCGTCTAGCGGCGCCCAGAGAAAGAAACGCAAAACCGTGCATCCATGCCCTAAAAGAAGCGTGTTCGAAACTACGTCCTACGAAAAATACATAGACCGCTGCACGTGCCGCGTACTCTCGCACGCCTGTCCTCTCTTCGTCGTATGCGCCCGCTGCTACTTTCCGCGGGAAGTTCGAAGGCAATTTACAACATGTATTCTCTGGTGGTCAAGAACACAGTAAGCAATACCTATAGGTGCATGGTTTCATCCTATGGTAACGCGTACGTGGATGCCCTGATCGCAACAACATGAACGCTCGTTTTGGCTTCATCACTTTCCCATACTCACGTCGTATTGCTACAGTACCGGGAAAATGCGTGTCGGCTCCAACCTGTGGGCGCTCCGCTGCAGATGGGCGCCCTCGCAGGACGGTGCGCGGTGCTCCTTGAAGCGAGAAACCGAGACGTGGTCCTCAGTGTACGCCCCAGCCGAGTGCCCCAAGCCACAGCAGCCATGTTTAGTACGACTTCCTTGCAGTGGGAGGAAAGCGAGGTAGCCCTCGTTTCGACGAACTAGCACGTAACGCGAGTGTGGGCGTCACGTCTGTAACATATACCAAACAAGAAACTCTTGGTACAAGGATCGACAAGCGGATTAGGGATGGTTACGGGCATGCAAATTATCGCAGAACAAGGACTCGAAAGGACAAAAATGAACGACATTGGAAGGGACGAGTAATGAACGCTTCACTAAGCAAGGCAGGACAAGCACAAGGACCGACCAGGACAGAGACAAGGGAAGCATCTCAACCTAGGATGACGACAGGGATATGGAATGACCAGGGCTCGTACAAGGGCGAGCAGGCATCGCCGCTGAGCAGGTAATGACAAGGGAAGGTCACGACAGCTACAAGTGCACAAGAACGCATCGCTGAGCAAGAGATGATAAGAACGAGGAAGAGCAAGGACAACGACAAGAAAGCGACAGAAAGCAAAGAAGTGGATAAGATCGAAGGACGAGGCAGATGGAAGGACGTAGAACACGTCATCGCTAAGGAAGGAATTGCAAGGACAACGAAGGACAGGGCGGGGAAAAGAACGAGTCACTCAGTCTTAACGAAAGAAGGACAAGGGCGGGGACAACGAGAAGGAACGCATCGTTAAGCAAAATGACCAGTAGAAGTTACGACAAGGACAGGGTCAGGAACAAGAAAAGCGTTACGAGGCGAGATACCGCAAGGTAGGGGACAAATACAGCGAACAAGAGGGACGAGACGCATGTCAACAAACAAGAAATGCGTCGGCAACGTGCCGAAACAGGAGCGTGCTGGGCGATTGAGAACACAGACGACGGTTGGAAGTTAGCATATAGGTTAACCTGTTCTCTATGGCCCGCTGCCCGACGTCAACTGTACTTGAGAACCTGGATAAACTGGACGTGAGCTCTAGCCGTTGAGTACAACTGCATATGGACTCAATCTATAAATGGGACGCTTCAACGGAAGAGAGCCTGATGTTTACGTCAAAAATTTTAAAACATTGAAGTCGGCGCGTCGCCATCTGCGACTCGGGAAAAGCTGTGATGTGCACGTGGCGTTCCTAACTGGGGTGAACGGTCTCGTAGTCTCCGTCAATGCAATTTCCTATCCTGTACACGCGGGCAAAGTGTAGTCGTGTTCCACACGGTTCTGACTGTTTAATCAGGCGGGCAGGAAGCGCGACATGGTGCATTTGCCTAACGAGCCTGTGCTGTACAAAAAAAAAAAAAGAAAAAAAACGGAAAAAGGGGGGGGGGGGGGTCGGAGTTCGAAAGTATAACACAATGGGTGTCCTTTTTTTGTGTTTTCTCCAATGGTACCCAGTTGTGTCACTATATTATCAGATTTCCTTACCTTGTGCACAGAGCTGCGCACAACTTAGATATCATCATCAGCCTGTCCACGCCCACTGCAGGGCAAATGCCTCTCCCATCGATCTCCAATTATCCTGGTCTTGTGCTGTGCCCAATTTAATCCCGCAAACTTCGTGATCTCATTTGCCAACCTAACCTTCTGCCGCCCCCTGCCACGCTTGCATTCTCTATAGGGATCCACACCCTTAATGACCAACGGCTGTCCTGTCTTCGCATTACATGGCCCGCCAACGTCCATTTCCTCTTCCTAACTTCTATTAATATGTCCTTAACACCGCGTTTGTTCCCTAACCCACTCCGCTCTTTCGTTGTCCCTTAACGTCCATCATTTTCCGTTCCGTTGCTCGATAAGCCGTCCCCAATTTAAGCAGAACCCTTTTAGTGAGCCTCCAAGTTCTTGTCCCGCAGGTGAGGTGCAGCTGTTGTACGCTTCCCTCTTCAAGGACGATGATAAGCTGCCATTCATTGTCTGAGAATGCCTGCCGAATGCACTCCGTACCATTCTTACCCTTCTAATTATCTCCGCATGCCTTGTGAATACCTCCCACGAACACGCCAATTAACAACTTAGATGTAAATCTCATTCAAAGGTTGTCCCATAAGAATCTGCCTCTTACGCCTATTTCATTATTAGCAGCAAAAGAGAACAACAAGCAGAATGGATGCTTTTGGGCTGGTTCGATGCCGCACCACACGCGATAATGATCCCGAGGCACTGAAGATGAAAATCAACCACAGCAGGATGATGATGAGAATGTACGGATGAGGAAGAAGTGTGTGCGTATATATATATATATATATATATATATATATATATATATATATATATATATATATATATATATATATATATATATATATATATATATATATATATATATATATATATATATAGGAGACACGCATGCTAAGTGGCTTTCTTTGATAGATCTGCACATACAAGGAACCTCAAATGGAGCAAGTGCGATCAGAAACATGTTGGGCGATGCATCTCTTGGACTGCCGCAATATGTCTCCCGGCTGCCTGCATCAAAAATATCCCTGCACCGATCAGCGTTCCTCTTATTGTTGTCGTTTCTTTCTCTGTTTCCACATTTCCTTTACGTTTGGGTTTCGTGGAATTGCAGACCAGATATGTGTACGCGTTGGTGTCTCTTTTCCGCGCACTTAATCGCGCCCTTTCTTTTAAAAGGTCGTATCTTCGTGGTGGAAACTCCTGGTTGTCTTTATTACATTTCTCTTTCTTTTTTCCACTCCGTGGCGTAGCTGTGCCAATTTAAAGCATCCCGATCTCAGCGCTAATTGATACCGCACCAAACTGCATTGTCCCTGAGTGTACGCTGATTGAAATGAATGTCGCAAGGACTTCAATTTAAGTCTTCGGTTAAAAAGCGGAGTTTAATTTCGCGATTCGCGTATTCTCGCCGGCGGCACCAAATGTCGCTCCACTGTACGCTCTGTGCGGCTGCCACGTTAATTACTTTCTTCTGTATTACTTTAATAACAATGCTACAAAACTCCCTTCCCCTAGTGCAGGGTATAAGGCACCCAGATGATTTAATTCTGACTAACCTCCCTGCTTTTCTCTCATTCGCCTATCTCTCTACAAAAAAAAAAAATAAATAAATAAATAAATTCCGCAGATCTCAAGCGTTGTGGGAATCTGTGTAATGCGAAGTAGTCAGCGAGGCAAGTGGCTTTGACGAATTGTTGGGCACTCAACCAAGTGATACGAGTATGATCAATGTCTTCGTGCAATGAGCATGAGCCGGTGTTCGCTTCGCGTGGGCTATCCAGGAACGTCTACAGCACCGTGGAGACTCAATAATTGATACAGCAATTGTGTTATTGATAGGGGTGTGCGAATATACGAAATTTCGAATAATTTTTGAATGGTGCTTGCTATTCGATTCGGTTCGCACTTGACTTTTACTATTCGAACTATTCGAACTTGGTAGTTACGGGGGAAAAAATTTGCCATGTCTCGACAAGTGGCCCATTCCCGCATGTAGTACGCTTCGCCGCATAACACCCTTGTACTGCGGTGAAACACTCGTGTGCGGCGGCGCAGCTAACACCCATGTACAGTGGCGAAGCTAACGCTCGTGTAATGCGGGGAAGTTGATACTCTCGTATTGCGGCGAGGCTAACAGCTGTATACTGCGGCGAAGCTAACATTTGTGCACTGCGGCAAAGTTAATACCCGTGTACTGCGGGAAAGCTAACACTCGTGTACTGCAGTGAAATTAGCTCAGCTCTCTGTTGCACAGTTCTGTTGGACTGTTTTTCAGGACTTTGGAATGACACTGTGGGAGAACACTAGCCATGCAATGAATCTTTTCTGCACATGTTTAGGAGCGCATTCTCTATAATCTGGCACACAAAAAATATTCGAAAATTATTCGAAAAATATTCGATTCGATTTGCACTTGAACATAAATATTCGAATTCGCTTCGCACTCAAAATTTTCCTATTCGCACAGCTCGAGTTATGAACATAATAGTGCACAATGACAACCGAAACTACGGCGTGCCATCGCCCATGAACTCATCACCCTCAAATTATGAACGTTGATTTACATCTAGAAATGGTGTAAAATGCGCTTCCAAAACACCGCGCGAGCCGAAAACAGCACCACAACAGCTAAAGTTTGCTCGAACCTCCTGCGCGTGCCACGGGCGTGGCAGCTTGCCGACCACCGCCATCGTACGTATTAAGCTCTCTGCGCATATTAACTCTGTGTTGCGCGCATTTTTCGGCGTTTCAAAATGATGTCGCTTGGACTGAACGGCCGCTATGGTTCCTAGAATACTTGCTCTAGGGACCATACGGCCGCTATCGGCGCTTCTCCGAAGTGTGGTTCCGGAATGCTGATCGGTCACAGCGCAAGCGCATGGGGCTAGCCCAACACCACCTATTCAATAGTCTAGGTGGTGTTGGCTAGCCCCTCGTCTCGAGCATCCCATTGGCTGGCGTGACCTAGGCGACCATTATTTTTCTTCTATTTTTGTTTCGCGTTCGCCACGCTTGCTGCCGCTTGGCCAGTGTCGTTTGCGCGCACGTTATTATTGTGGTTCGGTTAAGAAAAGACGCTAATTTCTACAGCCCATGTAGGGAGCATGGCTAAGCGTCCGTGGGGGAAGGGGAAAGGGACTGAAAGAGATAGGAAGGAGAGAAAAGCCATAGTGGAGGGCTCCGGAAATTTTGACCACCTGGGGTTCTTTAACGTACACCGACAACGCACAGCACACGGGCCTCTGGCATTTTTGCATGTTTTTGCTAGCACCCACAACAAACGGAGCATATATAGGTACGTTTTTATCCGACTTGGACCTTAATGGAACATCATGGCGACAGAGACGTCTGTGTTCCCTTATTAGCCAGTTTGTACCTGTAATGTTAATGAGATGTTTTCCCTTTTGCAGGTTTTGTATACAAAATTTATTGAGCAACATATCCTACTTAAAATGGTGTGTTACTACTGTACAATTCATAGGTGACAATATACAGCAATTGTGTTAACATAACAGTGCACAATGACAGCAGGAACTATGACATGCCATCACCCATGAACTCCTTAATCAAGTTTAAGAATTCCGCAGGTTTATCAGCGTGAACCCAATGTCCAGCACCCTTGATGTAAACTATGTTGGCCTTTGGAAACTTCTCCTTGATGGCATCATGATCTCGTTTGCTGAAAAAGTAAAATGAAAAAAAAAAGGAGATGAGACAGGTATTTTTATTTTGACCTTTCAAAAAGGAATTGCACAACTAGGCTGTTCTTAATCACAAAATACCACCATCTAGTATCATCAATACTTTTGGTTATTTTTGCTATTATTATTACCATTATTTTAATGTACAAATGTACAACAAAAATAAGGGGGGAGCAGAATAAGAATTGATTCCAAGAGCAGCACTATGCGTGCATGTAGTTTCGTGAGGGCTCTTTTAATGAAATGTTCACTACTCCGGAGAGGATGGAGGGCATTTCTTGGCACACTATGCAATCTATGCGCACTTGTTCTCAAAAGCGACACTTCAGCAAACTTTTTGTGGACCTAATCTGTCTACCTTGCTTAGCACTTATCTCTATTTTGTACTACATGAACGAACTCAGTGATGCTACACCTGATATGCTATACCCTAACTTGAATGTGTGACAGGATGGCATGCTTAATATCATAAGTTGTCCTCACCTCACATATGGAGAGTCACCTCCACAGACAAACAAGGTATTTCCGTCATAGGTAAGCCCTTTCAAGTCAGGCATCTGTATAATATTGGGAAGGTTTTGCTTCAGCGCCTTCAAGTTGAACTGCCATTCATAGAGGCGCTCGCCTCTCTGGAGGTTGGCCAGCAGAAACTGGCGCACTGCAACTTCCTACAACAGCAGAAAATAATGTGAGCTGGGACACTTGTGTAGTATATCCAGCATATGCACTTCAAGTGGTTGCATGTATTTTGTATTCTTCTATCTTACACTGCAACTTCTGCAAATGCAGGATTACTGCAACCATTTTGCATGCATCACGTACAGTGGCTGAAATTTCTGCATAAATGAGCACCTAATGAGTTATAGGATTACAGTTCAAAGTACTGGGGGCCTGCAAATAGCGATATTATAGACCACATCAATACGAACGGCACAGTGGCAGACATGAATCGAACAAAAAATAATTTTCAAATAATTCTCGAATATCAAACAAGTGTTCTAGTAACGCAAACCAATATTTGTGCGTCATATTCATAATTTTTGCAATAAAGCATAAATACAGCACCTGAAGGAAATAAACAGACCTCATGCCCACAGAACAATTGAGAACACATGAATTATCATTGTATGGCCGGTAAAATCGCACTTTGCCAGTCAAGTAGCCTGCTACACTTACACGTTTTGCTCCCATAATATGCCAGTGGCAATGAAATTTATTGCACTTTTGCTGTAACGATGTGTTTATTTCAGTGCAATTACAATTTTAAAATATCCTTAAACCATTAGAAGAGAAGCTCAGGGGAAGATGAAGGCTTGAATTGATGAACAGATCACTAAAAACGTCGCAAACACCAACGTTTTGACAAGTGGACTTGTCTTCGTCAGGACGGCGACTGCCTTCTCGAACGCTCATTTATGTACGCCAGTGCAAGCTCTTCCCCGTCCACAGAAGGAAAAGAGAGGAAGAGCGGCATGTGCAAACAAAAACAAAACATAAAGGGGGGGGGGGGAGTTGGGTGACAGATGTTAGCGTGAAAAAACAATTCTACAAAATATCGAGCTCTGTCCTCAGTGGTCATGTCCCCAATTTATCACTTTCACTAAATTCCAGCGAGACACAAACTCAGCACTCACAGGTATATCGTCTGCCAGGATACGGTCAGCTTCCTTGCGAGCCGCTGGAGAGGACATGTCCGGCGAAAGCTGAGGCAGGACAGTATCCATGGAATTAATGTGGTTGACAAGGACGTTGTCGTGCACAACAATAGATGGCATGGTTACAGGAGACACATCCACGACCACGAGCCTTTCTACCATGGATGGCTGCAAGTAGAAAGTTTACATGCACTACAGCACAAAAATAAGCATGGAAGGCCCATGCATAAGAAAGAGAAAGCTGCCAAGAAAATTATGATGACCACTCTCGGAGCATGCAGCAGAAAAATAAAAAAAAGATTGGCATAATATGCTGAAACCAATCCATCACAGACGGATACCAAATCTGAGCTACTCATACTACAGTAAACCAATTACCATGACACTGTGTAAACGACTTCTTGCACCTTGCATATATACAAGGCGTACATTTCTCGGTAGTTACATTTCCCGTGAAGACCACTTTGCAGAAAAATGTCAGCCTTCACTTTCATAGCTGTATGAGCTTGTAACTGAATACCCGGTAGGAAAATGTAAAATCCTGTGTAAAGAAGTTAAGTTAAATGAATTACTAGCTAATAAAATTTAACATAAGTTACTCTCTGTTCTAATGACCTATAAGTAAAGGAACATTTATTTTGTAATCACTGATAATTAAATGTCATAGCTAAAGATCTAGTACTCTGGCCATTCGTTCATTGCAGTGATGCAAAGCATGACACCATGCCGGCACTCCCCATTGAACAAGGAAAGCCTTGACTGTCATCGTAGGACATCCATACAGTTAGATTGTCAGTAGCGTTATGCCATAGTCACGGCCGCTGGATGAAAGCGCACAGGTACGGCCAGCTGCGTGCGCCGGAGACGGCGGGAGAGGACTAGTTCGTTCGGCGGCCGCCGCTGCGCGACCAGTCAAGGATAGCGAGAGCGCCTGGACAGCGGTGTATGCACGAAATCGTATGTTTCAGCTGTGCTGCACATGCACATGCCGAATTCGATACCCACTCAGTGTATTATTCTACGCTAGGGCAGTACATTTTTCTCATAATGGCAAATGGTTTTCCTCTCCTGCAGGAGTCGAAGTGGCTTTGACTAAGCATGCCCGTCTCTGTGACAGACAATTTTGAACTCGTACTTAAAGCATTAATGACAAGCTTTACACTGTTGTAGGGTCACAGGATCATTATACATTTGTTATGTTCTTTTACAAATGTAGTGGCATATGCTTTCGGCGGATTTTTTTTTTTTCCGCTTCTCGTTAAAAATGTGCTTGAATGGCTACCGTGAATTGATTCTTCATTTCTAAACTAGAATGGCAGTGAATACGTGAGGTTTTAGTAAATTCTAGTTTATTTTGCAGTTATCGTCACATAAAAAATGTCTTGCGTGAATTCTGTTCGACAGGTGATGAGAAAAACCTTGTGGTCTTCTCTGCGCATGCAGAAATAAAAATGCTAGGTGTGCTTCAACAATCAATCGTACGTTTATTGAGTGAAACTCTCTGCCAGTACATGTTTACTGCACCAGTATCAGAGGTGTCGGCGCTTATCGCCCTCAATGGCGAACTTTTCTGGGGAAGGGCTCGTGTGACAGCCTCACCAGGCGCTGCACAGTTGCATTTATATTTCCCGTCCAGTTAGCCAGCAACGGTCGCAACTTAAAAAAAAAAAAAAAACGTCGCAGAGGTGGCTCGTGTGCTCAAGGGTGCTCCAACCAAGCCGTAATGCTGGACAGGTTACAAAATGTGGGAGGAAGACTGAATGAAGAAGTTTGCAGAACTTTCCACTTTCCGTCCGAACTTCTACATGCTTCATCACCTCACTGACAAAATTGCATGACAGCTTACAAATTTGTACGGTCTTGGCATATCGAAGTTTTCCTTTATCAATTTTTTCTGTGAACTCGTAAATTCCACCGGAAGGATTTGGGTCTTGCAGGAGAACTTTGCAAGCATGAGAGGTCAACCGCAGATAATAAAATCAAGCCAAAGCAAAATTTAAATCAGAGTGCTATGTAACACGAGTGTGCAGGATATTCAATTGCTTACATCGCTCAGCCAAACAAATTCGACATCTAAATTCCCTAAAAGAGCTAAAGCAGTAATTATGATAATTTTCTTTTGTCTCCACCCATGTCGTTGTTTAGAATAGTAGCGTTTAGGACTCCGCATCTTATGACAAATATTGTGAAAAATTGCAGTTCTCCTTATACGGGGAAAAGCTTCGTAATTATTATGTTGTACTGAAGAGCATGTCGGCTACATATAATGTGTTCTATTGTAATGATCTAGACTGCTGCACGCAGTAATTACCCATTCGATAATTACAAGAAGTGCCTATCTTCTGGCTCTAGTAAAAAGAAATTCGATTGAGTCCCAGCAAAGAAAGGAAATGTTTGTCAACAAAAAAGCGGCGCATAGTAAGCAGGGAGGCGCATATCTCCTCAGCGTGTTACTGAAAAATCTATATTAGGCGAGTCACCTTCAGTCAACACAGCGGCCTGGACTTTATCAACTCCACTTTCTGTAACACTATTACTGCAGCACCGTGCAATACTTGAAGAGACATAATTGGTCTGTAGTACCTTCCGACTTCCTAAGCGCGCTGGCCTGGCGGAACTACAATTGTCATGGACCAATGAAAATTGCCCGGCGAAGCCCTTTGATCCAGTGGAACGGTCGCTGGGACCCACCGCGACCCTTTTCCTCCATATTCTTGCCTGGCGATGTTGGTACGCCATGCGTGTCCGCGTTCAGCATTGGAGGGAAATTCATGGTATCCCAAGCCGCGATTTTTCTTCGCGTTCGACGTGCGCAGTGGAACGCAGCAGTTCTTAGGAATACTGCTGCTCTGACAACCTATTCAGGCTATGTTTGTGTTGACAGGAGGGAGAACACATGGAATTCAGAACTACTAACACTCCATGCAACGCAAAAAAGGCGCGCTCACTACAGCACGCGAGCTCAGCTTCGGAGTATCGCCTACTACTAGCGCCCCCGGCGAAAGTTGCGGCCGAAACTGTCAACGCTGCTCTCCCTCCCTGGACAATGCACGGCGGCTCCACGCAGCAGGCCGCACCTGTGCGCTTTCATCCAGCGGCCATGCCATAGTTCTTTGTATAACTCCAAATGCTTAGGATAAATGTAACCTGGAGCTCTTACTCTTGTCAGGGCAAAAGTCATGGCCGTCCTGCCACCCATGCTATGTCCTATGATGGCTACCTTCTCAAGGGCACGCTCCTTGCAAAATAGGTCTACGTCATTGGCCATTAGTATGTAGTCCATCTCCTCAGTATGTGGGCTTTCTCCATGGTTACGGGCATCCAGAGCAAAAACCTGCACAAATGTACACATATTGATACCTTGGGTTTCACATGCCATGGCTACAATATGAGGATGAGGCATGGCGCACTCGCGGAACTTGAATTCTGCTCACTAGGGTTTACTTAATATGTGCTTATATCTTAGTGCACTGGGCCCGTATTTACAAAAACAACTTACGACGAAAATGTTCGTAAGAGCAAATTTCAGCCAATCCTGATGCTGGACATATCATTAGCGAAGCCCGCTGGCCAATAGCATAAAGCACTTACGAAAGAGAAGTTTTGTGAATTCGGCCCCTGGTGTATTTGCATTGTGCCCCCATTGATAAGCAGCCACCATGAACAAGAAATAAATTCATGTCCTTACAGTAGCTCCTTAGGATTTAGTACAGTTCATTGTCCGTCTGTCTGTCCATCCTCACGTTTAGCAGCGTAACATGCACAAATGCGTGGATGACACCTCTGCTCAGACTTGAGCTCTGACATCTAACTTGAGTGTATCGCCTCAGCTGCCTTGTGAGGTGCTACTGCTGGATTGCACATTATGAAGGTGCCCGGCTGGCACACCTAGAATGCGTGCATGTTTTAAATGTGTGCATTGGGTTGCAGAGGAATGGTAGGTTGTATGAAGTCACACGATCGGTTTCCATTGTATAACTTACTAGTCCTCATTGTATAATGGTAATGCAGAAACTATCAAGACAGAATACAACGATGATGTCAACACAAAAGCCACATGTGATACAAACAAACTGACCCGCTACATCAAACATTTAGCAATGAGGAAAAATGCAAATAAAGATTCTCAGAACAAAGTAAGATACATGAGGGAAACGAGAGTGGTGGGAAGGTGGTTCTGACCGGGTAGGCATTTGGTATGAAAAAGTGTAGCAAAATGTTTGTGCGAGGGGATGTACCTTACTAATATGGTCAATCCACAGTGAAATGTACGTGGGCACCAGGACGAGCTTAGCACATGTATATCTTATAGACGAGAACATATGAGCACTAAGGGGAAGGTGTTCCTCTTTCGCAGGGTAGAGTAGCAGGTTGAAGCAGACAAATCCAGAGCTTGGGTGCACCTGCTTCTCTATAAATAAATCCTGCTACTAATTATATCAACAAGGCCCACATTTAAATTTTTGCTTTGTGGTAAGGTTAAGCTGGTGCGATATAGCAAGAGCACAGGGCTTGTACAGTCCATCAGTACAAGGGCACAGTAGTCTAGATAACAGATGTGCTAATGCTGTGAAAGTATACGTAATTGATATTTGTTTACGCGACCTTAAAAACTGTGCGCGAATGACAGTGCCCAGTATGTGTTGTCTTGTGAGGATGCGAGCTTGTTCTTCGATATTAACGGCACAGTGCATGATCTAATGGCGACCTGTTTGTTGACGGTCTTCTCCGCGAAGTCGCACTGCTTGCGCATATCGGCATTTACTTATTCACTGCATTCAGCACCGTAAGCGTATATATTCCGACTAGCAGTGTCACGCACTGCACACACATCGAACTAAAGCGCATCTTCGATTCCACAACTCACGTTCTAGCAGGCAAAGCGGGGGAGCTCATACCTTCCGTTTCATCGCGTTGACCATCGCCTTAGACAAGCTTTTCCAGTTGTTCTTGCTGCCAAAAAGTCCGTGGAGGATGATAATCGGTGACCGCTGATCCTCGGCCTGAGTGGATTCGTACGATGCGAAAGAGAGGGTGACATCCTTTGACCTGTAACGATGTTTCGTGAGAAAAAGCTGTCAAATCACGCACATGTAGCGCATTTCGTCTGCTGCTAAAGTTGAGAGAAGTTGAGCCCTGGCGACAAAAGAACGAGTAAGTACCCGGGTTGGTTGCTGTAACTCGCTGCCTGTACCTTTGGAAACGCATCTATGCATCCGTAAACACCTGTCCAGGGATGGAGTGATAAACACTTTGAAAATAATCTACCGTACGACAAGAACGCACGCATTCTTGATCGGGCATCCGGGCTTGGCCGGACTAGACAAAGCTACGAAACTATCTACTTCAATCTTTTTTTGTAACGTCCTGAATCGACGCTTTGTGTGCTGTAAGATCTAAAATACCGTTATTATTTTAACTCTTTAAGCTTATGTATGGTAACAAAAAAAGAAGGAAACCTGATTAACAAAGTATTTGACTAGTTTAGCGTTGAACGGTGGCAACGCATATGTCAGTTTGCCACAATGCGCTGCGAGCATTGCAGTGAAGTCGTGAAGTCAGCAGTCAGTTCGTAGTGTCATTGACTTTTGTGCGCTGTTGTAATAGGAACTTGGAGATTTGACATCGTTTTGTTCCACAGGGAGCCGTTGCTCATGTCTGCGTCAATGCTTCGCAAGGTTCTGTCCAGGCCCCTACGGGGGTGCATTAGTAAGAGGTTATTACTGCCTAGCTTCCTATAAAGTTGCGGTTGTATCTAGACCGCAGACGAGAGCAAACCAGCCATAGTAACCGTAGTAATACGCCGGCATGTGTTGTGGTCGTTTCCTTGTAAGCGATACTGTTCTCTCGCAAGCCAAGGCTCGTTAGTCACTTTTCAGGTGCTGTCGCCGCTGTTATAAAGCTTGAAAGCGCTGTTGAGGCCCTTGGCCTTGAGATTGCGTGTCATTTTAGTTCGTGAGCTTTCGACGAGGTTGTTTACATAATGATACTCGCTGTTCGCACGTAACTGCGAACGTCCGTGTGCGAAAAGAAAATAAAAAAAGTTGAAGGACTGATAAGTGCACTGCGTAATGCGTATATTGCGTACACCGGTCTGTTTTGTCTCGTGTACGTGTGACCGCGGCCTTCCATTCACAGCTGTGCCCCTCGTAAAGGGTAGACGTTCGTCCTTGAAACGTAAAGCTCTGCAAAGGATCGAGAAGGAAGGCACAACACATGTGCTAACTTCCTTTTGCAAACCGAGGCACTTTCATTCATGCGTTCACGACAGTCGCACACCATAACAAGAATGTGGAATACGCATTGGTATGGCCATTTAATTTTTTTTTCCGTATTGACACATATATATTTGCAAAAAGCCACGTTGGAACATGGCACCAACTGTTCCTTTGACAACTAGATGGGCGGTGTACTGCCAGGCTCAACGCCTCATTTTGGAGTTTTTGCGACATCAGTTTTGAAATTACTGCTCTGAAGTAAAACATGCAGTTGTTAAACGTATGTTAGCTACCTTGGTGTTTTATATATATATATATATATATATATATATATATATATATATATATATATATATATATTGTGGGCACCTCTTTCAACCGTATTTTTGCATAATGAAAGAAAGTAAGACACTCAGACGTTATGTGACAGCGTTTGTGTTGGCTGCTGCTGTTCTGTTGCGTCCCTCTTTGCAAGCCTTCCCTTTTTTTCTTCATGAATCCATACCAATTTATTCAGCTTTCTGTCATTCTGAGCTTTTTTATGTTTACTGCTGCGTCTATTTTGTTATTACTAGTGGCTGAATATCTCTACATTTCAGGATGGCAGCCTGTCCGAAACATTTTCGTTCAGCTGCCAGAGGTGCACGAAATGCTGCGCAAAACTTGCAGAGAGTTTGCCGAAAAGGAGCTGAAACCCATCGCCGGAATAATTGACAAAGAGCATCGGTACCCACGTGAACAGGTTAGATTTTGATTTGGCTCATTGTTATCAACAGGACTTTTCTCTTTGGTGTACTTGCAGAGCCGCAGTGTACCTTTCAAATAGTGAGAAACATTCCACTATCTGCCACCTGTGCTAGACACGTAAAAGTCCTTTTCAGTGCTTGTCACCAGCATTATGTTTCTGCTTTCAAAAACTTCATAACTTATTAAGTGCTTGTTGTTTAGTCTACAAGCTTCACTATGATATAGGACAGTACATATGTAGGATATCACACTTTTTTTTTGTTGGTGCACATTTTGATGCTGTTCGATTCAGTTCCTGCAATTTTAGTTCATCTAGTCTATATGCATCAATTTGAATGTAACCAAGATAAAAGTATGCTAGGTGCCCAGGTGAGAGGCAGTCACACGCATATATAATGCAACCCTAAGGCAGTATTTTCAATAATAATATGTAGCACAGTGACCTCGTTTGTAAAGCATTATTTAGAAATTGAAGCATGCTGTGTTAACCACCTTTTTTTGTTTTCAGATCAGGAAACTCGGTGAAATGGGTCTTATGGCTGTGTCTGTGCCGACTGAACTGGGTGGTGCAGGCTTGGACTACTTAGCCTATGCCATTGGAATGGAAGAAATCAGTCGTGGCTGTGCATCCACGGGGGTCGTCATGAGTGTTAACAATGTAAGCAACCTTCCGGCGCTGAAAAGTTACATTGCAGTAATCATCTCAGCAGTGAGTTTAGAAACGTAAAAATGGTCCTTCAACCCTGCGTGTATCTTGAACGGTGGAAGTTGATAAGCGTCATCAACTAGAAGCAAGAGGTCAGCTGAACATGTTATGCCATACTTTCAAGGTCCAAACAAAATGTGCAGTGCCTTACTCCACCAGTAACAAATAGTGACACTATTACATTTCAGCAAAATCAACACTTTCTTTTTCTGATGTTGCTGCAAACGATGCACTTCCAATCTGTTTCAGACAAAACCACAACCAGGGTCAGGATGGTATAAAGCTATTTGAATACTAAAGCAACTTGAAATGTTTCTAAAGTTACTAAGCAAAGCATTCAATGTTTAATCAGGTAAAGAAAGGTGTTATTTTAGTTTAATAAGGTTCCTTAAGTATGTAATGAAAGTGTACAGCATATGCTGTAAAAATGAATGTCACAGGGAGCTAGCTAGTTTAGGAACTTATGGGTGCCTTTGCCACTAATGCTTTATCATTGCACCTTCACTGACCCGCCAACCCTATGATCATAGGCGTTTTTGTATTCCTACACTGCAGTTTACTAGTGCAGCTTATTGCTCTTTGTTCTTCTGAACGAATGGCTTATTAACAGTTGTTTATCCTGTTGCTTGTGCCCAGTTTTGTGTTGCTAACCTATTAATGGGACACTAAAGGGCATTACGATTTTTATCGTAAAAGTAAATGAACTTTTCGCATCACCAAAAGCACCACTTTCACGAGGAGAAGACATTTGGTAAGCTAGAAAATGCGCAACAAGAAAATACAAGTGGCACCATCTGCATGGAGGTTCCCACACTAATATGCGTGATGCCATACATTTTTCACGGCATCTGCTAAGTCCTAAAACACTATGTGTAAAAGAGATTTATACATTGTAGTATAAGGAAGCCAGAGGCCTAACATGGCGTATTTCACACACTAACTAAGCCAATGCGGCAAGAAAGCGCAAAGAAGGGATGGGGTTCGTGACATTATCTCCCCACAGTTTCGGCGTAACATTCAAAGATGGAACTGAGACAAAATTCTTTTATCTTGATTTTTGCTTTTGGTATTGAACATAAACTGGCAAAATTAATCACAGGGGCGGTTCCACACTAATAATATGTCAGTCTAAATTCAAATATGGAACTAAGACAAAATTCCTTTATCTTTATTCTTGCCTTTAATATTGAACATAAACTGGTAGGAGTAACAATTGGTGGTTCCACAATAATAATAATATGTCAGTCTATTTAGTGTCCCTTTAAGTATTTGATCGGTTTTCTTCTGTTTGCACAACAGTCTCTGTACCTAGGTGCCATTCTCAAGTATGGCACTGAAGCTCAGAAACAGAAGTTCATTCCTCCATTCACCACAGGAGAGAAGGTCGGCTGCTTTGCTCTCTCGGAACCTGGTAAGTGAATTTGCATTAATTATGAAGTACAGCAGGATCAAGATGAAGGCTCACATGCACACACAGCGCATATGAGTCATAAACACAAACAGACGTGCATGCACATGCTGTGTTATGTCCCTGCTTTGTCACGAAACATTGTGTCATGTTCTCAGGTGAGTATAGAGTACAGAACGAACCAAATTAGGCGAAGTTGTTCCATTTAAACAATTTTCATTTACATGGGTGCTACTGTACACAGTATGCACACACACACAAAAATAAAGTCACCATTTACAGTGAATTTGGACATCCTACAAATATTATCCGCTTTGGTGGCGTTTCTTGAGGGCAGAGCACTGCTCCTCTCACACGGTCTGCTCATTATGCATGCACTGCAGTCAAAACTAGGAAAGAAATTTGACTACTATCTCAGTTTTGTTACCACTAGAGATCTATAATGTTGTTTTTGAACTTCATCGTTGTTTGTGTTCATATTGTTTACAGGCAATGGAAGTGATGCCGGTGCAGCTTCTACAACAGCAGTTCTGGAAGGTGACCACTATAGGCTGAATGGCACCAAGGCTTGGATAACGAATGCATACGAGGGTGAAGCAGCCATTGTGAGTGGTCGGGTCACATGTTAGTTGTTAACTCTCAATGCATCTATTTTGTTGAACTCCGGAGCTGTTCAGCAAACGGTTGATGCACGTAGGTGATGGCCACAGTGGACAAGTCCAAGAAGCACAAGGGCATCAATGCCTTTATTGTGCCCATGCCAACACCGGGTCTGAGCTTGGGCAAGAAAGAGGACAAGCTTGGAATCAAGGGTTCATCGACTGCCCAGCTCATCTTTGAAGACTGTCTCGTACCCAAGGAGAACCGATTGGGTGAAGACGGAGCAGGCTTCAAAATTGCCATGGTGAGCTTCCTTGTGCTGAAATGTTATCTGCAACACTTTGTAGTTAGTGTTAATGCTGAATGGGCTCCCAAGAAAGGTCGGTAAATTTTGCATTGCTGTCCACATATGCAGCTTTTTCTGCCCTAATCTGCTCTTTTTAATCACCATCACATTTTGAACATGTACACCCACTTCAGGGCAAAAGCCTTTCTCATATTTCTCCTATTATCCCAACCCTCTTCTTTGGCATTCAATCCATTACCAATGAGAAGCCAGGATGAGCACTGGTTATCTCGTCCTACCATTAAATGCTGTGCTATGCCTATTTCTAGTCCTTTACTTCAGCCAAGGGAACCTTGTTGACAATAATGCTTTGAAGTATGCAGCTTCAGCTGACACTTTATGCTTAGTCACATGGAACCACATTCGAATATTTTTCTGTAACGATTTCTGTGGCCAGGAGAAACCGTGAAAACCCCAGTGCATAACTTGTATTGTTGCAGCAGTGAATTCCTGGGATGTAGCATTATGACCATTATGACTGCTGGAAGTTGCATTGTCCTGTAGGGGTTCTTCTACTATAATAATGCGCAGTCTGCCATGTACAACGTTTCACATGTAAAAGAAGTCATTTCACTCTAATGGAACTTGAGGTGCTTTTGCAACACTTAATTAACAAGGGATTTTCATTGCCTTGCTAACACACCTGTAGAGGTGTTAGTATTACCGAGTAAGAAAGATTGAACATTCTAATTGAAGAGCAGTAGAAGGGGTGCTACAATTGCTTGTACTTGATACAGTCGGAAGCGAATCTTTGTATGTTTAATGCTTGAGCTTCTGATTGCTGTCTGTTGAGACAAGATGAGTCAATCTTATTCCTAGCAGGTTCTGCGTACAAAATGTTGCTCTTACTGAATTCTAGGAAACATTCGTTTCATTGACATGTTTATTATAGCGGTGACAAATGAATGGCTCGCTGGCCTCTCCTTATTTCTTGCACTCCACAGAGTGTGTTGGACTCTGGTCGCATTGGCATCGCAGGCCAGGCGCTTGGGATTGGTCAAGCAGCCTTGGACTGTGCCATGGAATACTCTGGGAAGCGGGAGTCCTTCAACCAGCCTCTTCACAAATTCCAGGCCATTCAGGTAATGTGCTTGACTGGCATTATAAACCACTTAATGTGTACCAATGCACTCAGAAACAACAGTGTGTATTAAAAGATGCTTTTAAAGGGCCCATGACACCAAAATTTCAAACCCGATATGTTTGTGTTGTTTGGTTGTCGAACATCTGAAGGCACTGGTGGCCAAATATTAACGGCGAACGTTGTCGTTAAGATATTTTAATATGTATTAAAAGTGACCAGAAATGCTCATCTGGGTGTGCTGCACCTCGCGACATCGTCACTAGTATGACGTAGTTTGTGGGCCATCTGTGACGTTTCACTTTTGTAAGTTGATATCGTGACGTCACAGAGCGACACGGGCGCGCCGCGTTATGGCCTCCGAGCGTGGCCTCCAAGATCGGCTCTCGCAGCCGATCGCGGAGGCCACGCCAAAAGCCGTATTTTTCTGCTTCCTCTCCGTGTTGGTCCCTCAAGCGTACATTGTACACACGCTATGATGCAAAGCGAGTGTGGCGAGCTGGTCTGGCGCTCGCGCTCTCCGCAACGTCACCGAATCTTGAGCTCAAGTGATCAGTGCATGCGCTCACTTTCGACAGCCGCCGCGCTACCCCAGCGGCGCTAGTTTCTTGCAGTTTTTGGCGCGCGTTTCGAAGCTTCATTAAAACTGAACAAAATTAACGATGCTGTGACTAATTAGACTTCACGCTGGAGAATTTGCCACTCCATGCCGTTATTACAAGACACTGTTCTACTCATTAGAACATAAAAGTATCCAACAAAAAAATAGCTGTCATGGGCCCTTTAAGCTTCCAGTATCTAACTTACATGATTGTAACATGTGGGTTGACTTCAAGCAGTGATGATTTGTAACATAAAAATCAAGTAAATGTGCAATTCAATTTTTGCAAATGGTTGTTCCAGTTAAGTATCCGAATGAGTTAAAAAAAAGTGCACTGAGGCTGTACTTCCTTCTTCTTTTTTTTTCTTTTTTTGAGGCAAGCCTTAAAGGTAGGTAGGCCCGTTGGCTGTTAGCTGTCATAAAGCCACAAGTACTGTATGTCTAAAAAAACATAGCAAAGAGAGAAAGCAAGATGAAAATAACATACACTGACGCAACTTCAACCATGGTCTTGTTGTTTGGTAGAGGCTTAAGGTTAAACCTTACTTAAGGGAGTTTGAACACATAAACAGCTGGTGAATGTAAGCGTTGTCACGGGTAACTTGGTTGATCACCGGGTTTTGCAAATTTAGAAATTGTCGCTCATCACCCGTAAGTGTATGAGTGGCCAGCCAATAACAAGAAGCCAAAACAAGATGTACATGAAAGACGCACTGCCTGCTGTCAAACATGCATGCAGGATGAGTAAATGGCAATTTCTATACACGTAAGGAAACAAAAACTACTGCAAGACTTTCAAACATATTGAATGTTGCTCTGTACAGCAAAGTGTTTAAGTCTAAGTTCTGTCTATGCATAAAGCCTGTTTCGGTAAACAGTAGCTGCACTTGGGCCAGCAACACTGGAGGGCTGTTGCTCACATGGCATTTGATTTGCAGGGAATAAGTGATGTGACGGCTATGTCTGTTGCATTGCTCTTCACTTTTGCATGAAAATTCACATGCATTGGTTTTGTGCTGCTAACAAACTATGGTACAGGTGATCTTCCCATGGACACCTGTTGCTGTTTTAGGCTGGAGTTGTGTTATTACACTACTGGTAGAAGCTGTACTATTCTCCCATCTTTCTCTTTATTTTTTTGCTCTCGCCAGTTGAAGCTGGCAGACATGGAAGTGAGGTTACAAAGTGCCCGTCTGCTGACATGGAGGGCAGCGATGCTGAAAGATGCAGGCCATAAGTTTACAAAGGTGAGTTCTGTTATGTGAAAGGAATGTTATCTCGCTGCATCTTGAGCTTTCCAAAGATGTTGCATGCACTGTGTGTATGCCTAAAATAATTGGCAGCTGTCAGAAATACAGTAATGTCATGGGCAGGTCATTGCAAAACATGCAGGCATTGCATCCGCGTAGCCTAATGTAGGAATGGAATGTAGTATAGGAAATGCGTGTGGGTTATAGTGTCTTCTATATTGCATATACAGATAGGGCATGGAATTGATTTTGTATTGTACATGTGCATGTGTAATATAAAAAGGTGTGATATTTTCGCTAATATTGTTCAACAGGTGAGCCTATATAACAGCATTACTGGTAGCTTTGAGCAGCCTTTTCCTTTCTTTTTATTTTGTGTGTGTACTATGCGTTTACTATAATTGATGCACTGGATGGCTACGTATATAGCTGTTGTGGGCATGGAGCTTCATAGATGCTCTTCTTGAGGTGAGCATGTGTGATGTCATAGATTTGGACGGCATATATGAAGGCTTGCATGATCAGTTATTGGTAAAAATGACATACATTGTGTTCTAAGGAAAATTTTGTTGAGCTAAAGCAATGAGAATATGGAACAGTAGAGTGGGGTTTGTGACATCATATGCTCAAAGTTGTGGTGTAAAATTCATAAATGAAACATTTACCTTTATTCTATTTTATATACTGAGCATAAAATGGTGGAATTAATGATGATGGTTCCCAAAGAAACCCCCTAAGTGTTTTTATTATTCCTTTTATCCTTACTAAAAATGAGGTATGGTTTACATTTTTACTAATATGAGGAATGTTACTTAGAAGAACAGAATCCTTCTTGGAATGTTTTGCTCAAGAAGTTGACAAAGACAGTTTTTGCCCTGTAATGCTGGGTTTTGGCTGCTATGCTTTTTCGATTGGCTATGAGATCTGATGCTTGGGAACTACTGTGATTTGTTATCACTTGTGTGCGAATATTCAAAATTTCAAATATTGGATTTGAATAGCTTATGATTCCATTCGATTTGAAAGGTACGTTTAGTGTTTGAAATATTCTAACACAGAAAACAAACCAAGAAGCTCGGGTATGTTTCTTCATTATTTCTCAAGTGCGAAGCATCATAGACAGCTTCTAATCACTGCCAGTAATGTGTTTGGACAGCATTGGCCTTATTGGTACTCATAATTATATGGCACATGCGTGTGTATAAGTAAGGGAGAAAATGGGCTATGTCCCATCAGAGCTTGTGTCCCTTTTTCACTCTTAGTACTCTTCACCGCATCACACCATTGTGCTGGAGCGAAGCCAACTTTGCACATAACAACAAAGTATTGCGGTGAAGCCAGTTTTGCTGCAATGCCTCAGTGTCATTCAGTGAAACATACTAAGGTGGGAAGAGGTCACAAACTGTCGCAGGCCACAGTACATCAGTGGCAACAAGCCAAAGCACATCGGCACTAGTGGCGTCTAATAAACGGCTGCTTTCAATGCCTAGAGGAATAGTGACATGGACACGGGCGTCAAGATATAGAGCAACTATCATTGTTTTATGACGGCATTGAATAACTGCAGGCACAGTAATGGCAAACAAAAATGTTTTACAATGTGTAATTCTTCTGTTCATCATTTTCTGTAGAGTGAACGTGCCTTTTTGCCTGTGGTTGGTGAAAATTTTTGCAAAAGCCAGAAGTAATATACATATGTGAAAAATCTGAAAACTATTCTATTTGATTTGCACTTGGGTCTCATCATTCAAGTTTACTTCTTGGTTAAGAATTTAATATTCACATACCTCTGGTTATCTCATTGGATATGTGTGTTGTCCACTATCTTTGCAGGAGGCTGCCATGGCAAAACTTGCTGCTTCAGAGGCAGCAACCTTTGTGGCACATCAGGTAAGGCAGAGGACGTTGATGTAACGTTAGAAAGCTGGTTTCAGTCGAATAATACTGGGCCACACAATATACGAAGTAGGTGTATCTTTTGAGCAAAAATATGTAAGATTATAGTCCGTGCTTGCAGAACAGATTCGCATACAACAGACCTTCAGATATAACAGACCATACTTAAACCTAAGTTCAGTCCATGTGATTTATCAATGTAACAAAGTTCACTTTTAACAAATCACGCTAAAACGGCCTATGGACTACAGTGGACGACATTAGCGGCAATATTTTTTCCAAATTGGGTGTATAAACATACTTTTGCCATGTTGATTTGAGAACAGACTTGACCATACTGGTCTTTGCACACTGAAGCCATGACAAGTTTTAAAATTAGGCTGGAAACATTGGTTGTCTTTGGCCAATCCAAGCCTCCTGCCAAGCCACTCTGAAGGCACACAACATGGGGGCATTTTGTCAAGTTGTTCCCATTCTAGTCAGTCATACCATAGCGCAAGTTCTGAGACAATGACCTAAAAAACGAGAGAGAGAAGAAGAAGGAACCATATTTCATTGAGCAACAAGATTAAAACGGTGGATGCAGTTACACGCACCGAAAAGGAGGCGGACATTGCAAGAACGAGAAGCTGTCCATGGAGACTGCGAAGTTCAGTTGCGAACAACGAAGCTATCATCGGCAAGCAAGTGTCAGGGAAATTAATCCTAAGTGCTTGAGATGACTGTGAACAATAGCCCCGCCACGGTGGCCTAGTGGCTATGGTACTCGGCTGCTGATCCGAGATTCGCGGGATCGAATCCCGGCTGTGGCGGCTGCATTTTGATGGAGGCGAGATGTTGAGGCCCGTGTGCTGTGCGATGTCGGTGCACGTTAAAGGACCCCAGGTGGTAGAAATTTGCAGAGCCCTCCACTACGGCGTCCCTTATAATCAGAGCTGGTTTTGGGACATTAAACCCCACAAAACAACAACTGTGAACAATAAGCATTTTTGTTTATTTTCGTTTGTCTCTCACTTTTCGTGATTTTGCAATAACATTGTTAGGCATGTCAACCAAAGTTTCAGAAGTGGCTCATTTCAGTGCTCCAAGCCTATGTCCTGGTGAGTTCTGTTGCCAAATTAGAAATAATTTGTTATTTGGAGCGGTGCATTAGTGTGAACACGTTAGGGCTAATTCATATTAGCAGTGGCTTGAGGTATGTACTGTAACAATACACTCTCATTAAAGTAGAGCATGCACTGCAGTGTGAAATTACCACTGTTGGTAACTGACATTGTTCGTAACGACGCTTTGCCTTGAAATGCACATTTGTCAAGTAGTTACAGAACTAGCCTGCCCCACATTGCCCGGCAAAGTTCGAAGTGGTGGTTAGACGTCAATGCTGACAAGACAAACGAAGCCACCTGCCCCCCTCTTTCCTTTCGGATTGAACGGACACTTTTTGTCATATTATCAGGATCTGTTGTGACAAGTGTTGCCTGGAGTCTGTCGCCAAGTCCAGACTGCTATAACAGGCTAATGCTGCTAGTATGGCCGCATGACGACAGGACAACAATTTTGTCTCCAAACACTGTGCACAATGCATGCTGTTGTCAATAGTAAAGGGAAAAAGTGTGGCAGTGTGGCACCTTTTGTTAGTAGCAAGAGTGGGCAACCACTATGCATATCTGTTAACAGCACCTACCTAGACTTCTTAATTACCCAGTATTGATAATAGAATTGAGGAGTCCTTTTCCGAGCTTGTTTATAAATATGTCTCGGCATTGGTATACAGACACCATCACTTGGTCTGCTGCTGGTTGCTTTGGTTTTCTACTTTTGCAAATTTGGCAGCTCGGTGGTAGACATGTTTTTTGCTCCAGCAACATTAGTGTCAATGATGCCCCTCAAGGTCGTGTACAAGGCACATGCTGTCCTCGTTAGCTTTTCTAAATGCACCGATCGAAAGTGACGTTCAACTACACACAACCTCACATATGCTGTTTGCACGCATGTATGTACCACCCTGTTCTTAGTTGGACTCTCCTTGACTAGCAAAAGCTGGGCGACAAGCATAGGTGAAAACCGATCATATGTTTTACTTTGTGTAAAGGTGTTTATTGTACACCAGTGTTATATGTGACTGTCACACCAGTTCATCATCCACCACTGCAGTACAGTGGTTATTATGCTCAGCTGCCGACGCGAAGGGTGTGGTTTGATCCGAGCCATGGTGGTCATATTTTCGATAAGGGCAAAAATGCTAGAGGTCTGTTGTACTGTGCATTATCAGTGCGCATTAGAGAACCCCAGGTGGCCGAAATTTTCAGAGCTCTTCACTGAGGCAAGGCACATAAGCGTATCGTAGTTTTGGCATGCAATATCTAACAATTATTATTACTAATCCGATCAGTTTACAGACCCTGAAAGCAAGCAGTGTTCCTCAAGCAGAACACTGGAAAGGATGGTCCACTCTAACATTCTTCTTGACTACACATGCAGTGTTTCCCACTGCAGTGATTGATAAAAGTTGTTGACACAGGGGACGTCACTGGAGCCAGCAATTGAACAAGAAGTTCAACAAGAGGGCTTGTTAAGACAGAAAGCTGACTGAGTTGGTAATGTTCGTAATGCAAAAACAAAAAAGATGGCCGGCATTCATATTGTTCCCTCCTCTTACCTTATGTCTGTATCTTCCATGCCTTTTCTTTGCATGAAGAGGACTCGTCTTCGTTTTCTTCTCACAACGTTGGCTGCAGTGACAATTGCTGTTCAACGGTTTTTCATCATTTCACTCCTCTCATGTTCGCTGCTGCAGTTGCGCACACCTTTTTTGTCATGCCTGGAAGCTTAACAAGTGTTGATTTCTTCTCTTCCTATTTCATCACTGTTGTGTTATTCTTTCTTTTCTTTTTAGGCACTACAAATTCTAGGTGGCATGGGTTATGTGACTGATATGCCAGTAGAGAGGCATTACCGCGATGCCCGCATTACCGAGATCTACGAGGGCACCAGCGAAGTGCAGCGAATTGTGATAGCTTCCAACTTGCTCAAGGAGCATGGCATCGTGTGATTAGAATTACGTTTTGTATTGGTCCACTTGCTTGTGGCCACTAGAGGTGATACCACACGTTTAACCAGCACTGGAGATGTATATATATATTTTGTTCAATGGCACAAGGAGTAATTCCCAAGGCCACGTACACCAGACAGCAGCTATGCGTGCTGTGCAGATGTGTTTGTGCAACTTCCATTAGGTCACAGCAAGCCTTAAAGCACTGCTGTTGTCTTATAGAACATTGTTACCTTATGTACAAAATATGCCATGGATAAAAGAGTATGAAAATATTTGTCACGTTGAAACGCTCGTATGAGTCCCGCAAAGAAAGGGAGGGAGATATTTTCTGGAATTTGTACGAAGTTCTTAATTTTAATAAAACTACCGTAAAGCAGATATTTGTGTTCAGTTCTTTTCTAAACCCTGCAATGGCCATACTATTGTAAACGAACAGTACCGGCTTGTTAGTAAAGGACTTTTGAAGTGGTTCTACCAATGAGCTTGTGTTAGGCCCTTGGCCTGACGTCCATGGTAGCTTTCCTTTGTTCCACAGGACTTGACGGTCGGCTCTAGAGTGGCCCCACTACATTACGTGACCCTGTACACACACACCTTCTTACCTCACCATCATCATTCATCACTTTTTCTTCCCCTTTGCCCTTCCCCAATGTAGAGTAGCAGGCCAGAGCAAATTACAACCTAGAACAACCTCTCTGCCTTTCTGTAAATAAACATCTCTCTCTCTTGAAGTGGTTGTCATTTTGGCACTAAATTATTAATATACTTATTTTGGTATCAGCTTTCAAAAAGCTGGCCTGATCTGCTGCAGTAGCTGCTGTGACAGGTCACAAGGTGAAGGGTAATCAAAGATTTGCTACCTCATGACAGTGTGCACTTGTGTTTCACTGAAGCTCATTGTAAGTGCAGAAGCTTGTGAATAAGCTTTCCATGTTTATCACAGTTATTAAACCGTGTTATTTTTTTTATTTCGAGGCTGCTCAACTGAAATTGTTTATTATTTTCAATGTATTAAAAAAATTGCTTGGTCACAGTCTTCCAGTTCTCACGATGTCACTTGGCAGTCACTTTTCCATCTTGTCATTTTTCCTCCATTCATCTGTGCATTGAATGTAAATATTGAATTAGCAACTGCTACATCATTTTCCCACATTAGTTGATTTAATGCTGTGGGGTTCTCGTTGGCTTGCGACATTGGCTTCTTGTGTGTGTAGGAGCTGAGGTTGCAGTACACGATACTGTAGCCCTGTTTGTCAGAACAGGTCAGTGATTAATGTGACACACTGTAGAAAAATCACTGATTTGGTATAAAGAATGTCTTTATTGAAGCTGGAACAATGAAAGGCACGTGCATACTTTCAATATGACTACAAATCTTCAGACGATGAGGATGAGCATGGTGAACAACATGTGACTAGG
Organism: Hyalomma asiaticum; assembly: GCA_013339685.2. Classification (NCBI taxonomy): domain Eukaryota; kingdom Metazoa; phylum Arthropoda; class Arachnida; order Ixodida; family Ixodidae; genus Hyalomma; species Hyalomma asiaticum. The sequence goes on from CM023484.1 coordinate 57,053,928, forward strand.
GGTGTACAAACTGTTTTCATACAAGCTTCGTTGTAAACAAATGCATATTTATAAGGCATACATGTGTATAGATTTCTTTGTATATACAATATGAAGAAAAACACTGAGCATTATATTAAGGGATATGTATGCTATCATAAACAGTTGTACACAAAGCAGGTCAGAAAATAGCATGAGAGATATAAAGCTATTTCTGGGAATAAAAGTTTTCTTAAAAAGCTTTGGCTTTGAAAGGGTGTTAAGTGGGTAGTCAGTAAAAAAAAAACAATTGCCGGTCACTACCTGGACAGCAAGATAAGGAAAAAAAAGAAAGCATGAACCAGCTTACAACATTACAAAAACTGGCAAACAATACCATAACATATCGTGCTGTTAATTAGTAGATGCAGCTGCTTTCTCAAAAGCACCATTGTATCTCGTGCACAGCGGTTGCAGTTGCCTAGTGGAAAAGTGATGTATAAGCGACAGTATTTTGCCTTGGTAAGAGGGAGTTGTTCGTACTTGAAAGTGAGCTTAAAAGGCAGAAGATATAGTGGTCAACTGCAATCGTGAAATTAGTATGACTGGAAAGTGGAAACTAGAGCTTTATTCCCAAGCCCCACAAGAAGAGGTTGTTCAATAGTGGCATTTCTCTGCCCGTGAAAGTTTTTCCTGAGATGTCTTGTGTAGCAGGTAAAGCTGCGGCAGTTTGCATTATTCTACAATGCCTCTTTTTTCTTTACTCATGCATGTTCCTGAGCATGTATAATGTTTCCTTCAACCATACAAACACTATTTCATTGAGGCTGGGTGCATCTGTACAGTTTGTGTGTGCAATGCGACTTTGCAAGCCTGTTAGGTCACTTGCTATTGGTCACAACATTTCACATCTATTGCCTGCACCTACTTTTTGCAAACAACACTGCAGAAACGTGTGCTGCAGTTTGCAAGGCATGACTTCGCTGGTTCAAGCCTTTGCCACTCAATTATTTGTCATCCATGCTACGATGCTGCCAACGGAGAAGGCAGAATGCAAAGGGCATATTCGCATTTAATGTGTGCCCGCCTCTGTAGTTGCTTCTGTAAAAAACGTTTTTTATGTGTAATCACAATAGGCCTTAGAGTAACAAAACGTGCAAGCTACGTGCACTGGCCTGCACAAGAAGAAAGCCACCATATTATGGGTCATATCTTAATTTGTCGTTGTTAGCCTAGCACAAGATTGCAAGGATAAAACTGCTCTCATGAAACGATCTCCGCCTGACAATAGAGTGCCACACAAGCTCAGTTGCCATGCCTGTTTTAGTGCCATTCCCACTGACCCTGCGTAAAGCTGATACGCAGTAATGGCCGCAACAATTAGCTCTACTTCATAAGAGAAATTGCATCTGATATGAAACATCACCAGGTAATGGCTTTGTGTACACTCGTCCACAGAAGTTTACGGGTCATGCTTTCAAACATCGAATCAGAGGTTTCCATCTGTAGCTGTCTCGTGTTCTACAAAGTGGTTCATTAATTAGAACTGCATGATTCAAGAGAAAAAGCATACACATCTTCGTGAAACTTGCATCCCGCAAACATTTGTGGCCAAGTGCAGCTGACAACATAAGGGGACAGAAGCATCTGCCTACACAGGTTGTTCAAGCTTTCAAATTCGTCGAATCACAGTGACATTTCATTGCCACCACTGAGCACTTAAAATGTCGCCGCCGGTTCACCGTGTCAGTCTTCATTCCTCTGCGCAGTCTAGCAACCACAGTCACACAGCAATAATCTTGCTCTCATCCACGGTGACTTTGATGAAGATGGCGTTGTCGCGCACGTAGTGACACTTCTTGAGCATCTCGTGCGACACGAAGCGCGGGAACCCGAATCCCAGGGCATCTGGCTCGCGACTGGGTCGCTGGAAGTTCTTCCACGTTGGGTCCGGCACGAAGCTCTCGACGATGTGGCACGCCTTCTCGGGTGTCGACGGCTGGTCCAGGAGTGCAAAAGACACCGTGTGTGCAAAGGGCCACGGCAACAGTGAGTCGTACTCGCCCGGGAGCAGCTTGATGTAGACGGACAGGTGCGTTGACTCGCCGGAGCCGTTTCCGTTGAGGAACAGCGTGGCCATGAGCCGGTAGCCGTATGGACTGGTGCTGAACGGTGGGCTGCAGATCTCAAGGCCGCCCTCCTGGGCCTTGGCCTCGGCCATTTTGTGCGAGTAGTCCGAGATCTTCCAGAGGAGTGTTCCCGTCGTGTTGGCCACAAGACCGTGCAATGCTGTGCGCAGCGCCGAGATCTGCTGCTGTTGCCGCGACACTATGCCACACAGGAGGCCCAGGTGGCTCTTGCTGCTTTCCTCCAGGTGTTGGTCCAGCGCGAACTGTGAACCCTGCAGTGTATGTGTAAGAGCAGTTAATCTACAATGTACGTGCGATGTATGTCACACATTCTGCACAGTGGCCTCCGAGATTTCGCATGCTAGGAGGTTTTTAAACCTGCCGGCACAAGCAAATTTTGGAGGCCATGGCTGTACCAGAGAAGGATCCTGGTTGTACTGTGCAGACCATAAGGCCGGTCATGTGGGACGTATTTCTTATATCAAGGTGCGTTGTAAGTTTTGCAATTTGGATTGCAAGTGGAGCACATGAGAACATAATGAAATCACGTTCTGCTCTCCTTCGGTGTGCTCTAGTTGCATGCACAGGCACTGCCTTCACAATGTCCTTGGATATATATTTAAGAAATGATTGAACACTTGTGAAACCAGAAACAGTTTCACCGGTCATGTCGTGTTACACAAGTGTGTGCCACATGTTCTAAGCAAGCGTAGCCAGATGCCACAAGAATTCTCAACCACTTGTGTGTACAGTCCGCGCGTGGTTCTTGACTAGTCGTGTGCATGCTTGATAAGTCGTTCTGTTGATTGGCACATTCACTGCATGCATCGATACATCATCAGTGGAAGATATGTCCAGGCAATTCACTGTATATATATCTCAACGTAGATGAAAGAAAAAAGAGTTTAGAGCAGGCCACGATGACAGGAAATATACAGAGGGGTAAGCATGCAAGTGCATGAGGCGCGCCATCACCTTGAACTTGCATCCCAGATCCTTAAAAACGCAACCCACAGCCGCGGCGGGGCAGAACTCCTTCAGGTGGTGCTCCAGATCCTCGCGTGGTATCTTCGTCGTCTCGCACTGATGGCACTGTACCAGGTACCGCGGGCACTTGGGAATGTGGTTCTGCGAAGAAAACATGCGAATGAAATGTGACTTACGTCTTCGTTTGACACTAGTGTTAGTAAATGTTTGAAAGGCCGTGTATTCCTTAGCGCCTCTGTCCGATCGAGCGGACGACCTTTCCGATCCTGCGCGTCGCCGTAAAATGAGCGCTTATTTCTTTTATGCTTTTGTTTGCATTGCAACCTGCAGATTTTATATCTGTGGTAGTAAAGTTAATTCTGCTGTGGTTGTGCTCCAACAACATCTATTTCGTCCCCACGATTTCTTGCTTGTTTACACTACCAGACACACCATCAAGGAGCCTCGTACGTGTAACAGTGCTATCCCACACTCGGGGACTCTGGAATGTTTTTGGGAGTGGTAGTGAAGGGGGGAAGGGCAAGTATTGTCGTCTTTGTATGTTGTGTTTATTTATTTGTTCTCAGTATTTGCGTATTCTTATTTATTTACATATATATATTATTGAGTCATCTTAATTACGTCAATTAATAATTTTTTAATTCATTTCAGCCGTATTAAGTTTTACGTATTTGTATCCTCGCTTATGTGACGTTGGTACACACTTTAAAAATGGTTGGAAATCCCGGAAGTACTGAAAACCTGCGCAGACCGCACAACCCGCGTGGTTGTGCGGTCTCCCCGTTTCCGGAGACCCTGCCCACACTGCTCATCCATTGAGGAATGTTATCCCCACTGCCCAATCAGTGGCTTCTCTGTTTGACGACCACTGACGGCAAAAACTCGGACACCGAGCTAGAGGACCCGTTGAGAAGCAGCGTGTGGTTATAATCCGTGTACGCGCTGCTTCACCACGTTTTCTCATCGTCGTTGTACTATTGATCTTCATTCTCTTATTGTATTGTATTGGGATGCTTCACCTGCACAATTTACTCAGTGTTTGCTATGTTGGACGTAAAGCGTGCTTCCCCGCACGATGACCCTCGTTGAGGAGAAGCCAGCCTAGGCGAGCGACGACTTTCGGGAGAAGCCGCGCACGTACAGGTTCCATCGAAAACTTGCTAAACGACGATGACATCGATGTTTCCAAGTTCTCGCTCCCGTCAGGGGGAATGGGGTGAGGGCTTTTCAAGTTTTTTTCGTAATTATAGGAACGTATTGTGCTTGGTCTAGTAGTTAGAGAAAATTACAGCCACGCCTGGTGCTTCATCGACTAATGGCAAAAAGTTCGTACAAACGACTAGTATTGTTAATGCGGGCCCTAATAGTAATATTAACGTTATTTCGAGGAAACATTTTATGAAACGCAGAGCAATTCCGCAGCAATGTAATGCCGCAGCGCGCCGCAGCACTACAACATCGACGGTACGGAGACCGTGGTTGTAAACTTTGCGCTACGTTGACTCGCCGCGCACACGTCCCGTCAGAGTTTGGCGAGCGGTTATACCTTGAGCGTGTCGAAGACGAACTCCTTGCGGCAGTAGGGGCACGGCACCAGCCGCTTGGTGCAGTCATTTGTGCGGTGTTCCTGCAACAGCCGTCGCGACACCTTGACGCCACACTTGTTCTCGCAGTACACGGGCTCCAGGGGACATTGGCTTGCGTGCTGCAGGAGAAGCAAAGACTTAAGGTCAGTTTTTGAAGCGACATGGAGAGCGGGAGAGGCAGAGATATTATTTAATGAAATGCTGGAGACCAGCCTGACTATGTGCCTGACATGCTACCCCAGTTCCTGGATGATGATTATGGCATATACACTAACAAACTCGTCACATGTGACTTCACATACAGCCACACAAACACAAAAAGTGCACTATTTACAAAGTTTTGTTGAGTTTCGTGGCCCGAAAAAATGCCAGCAGCTCTCTCGTGGCGCGTGATGCACAGGTAACACTTTGCCATGGGCCTATAATATGCCGCTGTTCTAAGCACGTATAAGTGAAGCGCTGCATGAACATTGTTGATATAAATTTAGAACTGTCACTTTGAAAACTACTCGTTTCATTGCACGTCATGTTTTACTCAAACATATCTATTACAAAAATACTTGAGGAGGACAGGCGGCATTTTTGAGCAGCTGATGAAGGTAGATAACAATTGGGACAGTATCATGGCAAACGTGGTTCAGATTGGTGCTTCGGAGAACTAAATCCGGCCTTTTGCTAGCAAGCAGTGATGCAACACTTGGGACATCAGCAAATATTCGTAAGCGAGAGATCATGCGCGAAAGTGAATGCATTGTCGGTGGAAAGACGTCCCAAAGGTGAAAGCAGTCATTAGTATCGGTTTCATGGCTGTGTGACCTCTCAAGTTACCTATGGTTTCCTAAACGAGTGGTCTTCGAAAACTGAGGCTATATGCAGCCACCGTCTGCCGCTCTTCGTATAGTAAAGATCGAATCAGAGCAAATCTGCACACTTGGCGACGACATTGACGCCCCTGTATGATTACACTCCTCAGTGATAGACATACGTGCATTTATAGCTTCGTCTCGCGGCGAACATACCAGGCCCCGGGAACTGAAATAGCGTCACCGATTTACACTAGGCCTAAATGCGAGACCGCACTGAACGTCCATTCCTCCTTTCCCGCGCTTGTGACCCATCGTTGCACAAAGGAGAGCTCGCCATCTGATATATCGCGCACGTAAAAGTATGAATACAGGACGACGACAACTTGACCTCAATCTCTCTGCGATTCAATCTCCATCGCCGTAAGAAAACGTCAGCGTTTCAAGAGCGCTCCTGCATTCTCGTTACACAAGGGCCACCAGGTCTGACCAGGCCTGTCACGCACGCTGTACCTTGGTCCGTAATGTCTTTTTCTCTCTTGTCTAGCTTGCTTGTACGCTACAGAAGACGACCGAGAATGCGGCGCGGCCTCTACTACACCTGCCCGTTTCGTGTATAGAATTTCATTCGAGCGCATATGCGAGCGGTGCATTCCTGCGTGGACGTAACGAACAGGCGCGAGCCATAGCGGTGACTGTTCTTCGCACGGCACACAGGTCCAACGAACACGGGCCGGTCATCCGTGTCGACGTCACATCCTCACGATGTGTTCGTTCTCCGCGGGTGGAGATGCCCACAGCGCGTGGTCGGTCGGGCAGAGAAAAGAAAACGCACACACGTGGGGCCTCGTTTTCCCACTGAAACGCATTGTCGTCGTCGTCGTCGTCCGGTCATGTGGGTGACAGGGGTCACGCATTGGCCCCGCCCCCCATCGCCGGTGCCCTTTGTGTTATTATCCCGGGAGAACACACGCGCGCAGTCGTGACAACGACCGCAGTGCTGACAAGGTTTCTTTTTTCTTCGTGAGTGGAAACAGCGTGAGACCATTGTGCGTGTATGTATACACGCGTGAGCGTTGCGACCGTTTCTCTTTCTTCTCGAAACTCTCGATCCAAAGGTTAAGACCACATGTGTGTGTGTGTGTGTCGTTTTCTGCAGCTCTTTTTCCCGCTGTCCACTGGGTTCCACACAGCGTCGACGCTCCACTGAGCTGCATTCCCCGCCTGGCACTGTCCCCCATTAGTGGACAGTCAACCTTGAGGTCTGGCGCAGTCGCATGGCCCTCGTGGCCCCATGAAGACTACAATAAAAGAGGCGGCCTGAGGGACGAACGTTACAGGGGGTTCTCGGTTTTTTGGCAATGTTCCTTGCATTGTTCGACTGCTATTCTCGTATACACTTAGCGTACCAGGAGTAATAAGTTCTCAGTACACGTACACGCGCATGCTCGACTTTTGCCAGCCCTCGCAGCTCCCCCCCCCACTCCTTCTCAGTTTCTTTCCCTCTTATACCTACCGCCAACCTTCCTAACGTGATTACTCTGTGGGGTTTCGCGCTGTCGATATCTGTATACGCATCTTCGCAGTGTTCGGTGCCGTTGCGCGAAAACTGCGTCATTTTTCTCATATGTCTTTGAGCTGAGCGTAGTCGGAACGTCTCATGCGACATGATGTGAATTCATGTCTTCGTTTTACAATTAGTTGCTGTTTATTAGAGCTGTTTCTGTTGGGTTTTGTGTATCGGTGCTTGCTCTGAACCTAATTCCGTAATACCCAAACGTAGATTCACATCGCGGAGATTTGAAACGACGTTCGTCGTTACTGGGACCATGTGTGGAGAAGAATTAAGTAGGCAGTTTGCACGACAAGAAAGACTGAAACTCAATATATGAGTTCCCTCATTGTCATAAACAGTATAATTGGCTTTCCAAGTAGCTGTCTATACTCATTCTACCCGCTTGCACATATCTCAGCATACTGGAGCAGAGACCGGGGAAACGTCGTTGTGCACACGTAGACAGCTCTCTCCAGGCGCATCGGAATGCGTTCACACACGTAGGCCTCAGCTCCCCTCGAAACTACAGGTGCACGTGCGCCGCCCTCTGTGTTCTTTTCGTACATTAGAACAGTCCTGATGTGTACGGCAAGTAGCCGATGTGCCACCAACACCGCGCACGAAGCGCTCCGGGGTAAATCACGAAGGCAGGGCAGTAGCAGATAAGCCGCTGCGGCACGCACTTCCCAAGCCTCCATCCGGCGTCTGGCCGACCGGCGAAGGGTACGCACGCATTCGTCCTGACGTCCAGCTCCTTCCCGTCTCCCACGTTCCCGGCTCGCCCATTCCTCATAGGCATCGCAAGATCGTAAGTTTGGTGTTGCTTTGTCTTGAGCTTCTTTGTTTCACACCTTTGCTACTTGTCGTTTTGTTCTTATGGTAGAATCAAGTTGTCCTCTGCACTACCTTATACGGGCCCGGAAAAGAGAGAAAGAAAGAAAGAAAGAGCAAAGTCACGCGAGTGCACCGTTTTCTCGAATTGCGACGCCACGCACTCCGACGACAGCTGTACCGGTCGTTAAAGGGTTAAGTAACGCGTACTCGCACGCACGCACTCACGCAACAATAAATCGCAAGGACGGGCCAAGGCAATCAGAGGAGAGAACGTGGTCGTTTTCGTTGTCGATTCTGTCTTTGACACCTGCAGTAACTTATCGTGCGGGTGATGTGAAACGAGCATCAGATTGTGCGTCAGTTCGCTTCAGCAGCAACCGCACTTGCCGCGACCGAACTGCCGCCCCAATGATTTACTCTAATCTGCGGGGCAATCAGAGACCTTGCCACAAAACGCGCCTGCGAACCGGCATGTATGACGGATCCGAACAGGCAACACATCATCGCAAGTACGTGAACTTACTGTAGAATCCGAAAGGTCATATGGATGTGAATAGGCTCACATTGCTTCTAGTTGAAGCTCTCTCTTTCTCATCATTTCTACGCTGCGAGACAGACCCGGCCCATAGAAACGAACTTGTTTGCTGTTGACCAATAGACGTATCGAATGTCTGGACGCATGACTTTCACATATGGTGAATTATCCTCTTCGTCAGCAACGCCCCGTCGCTGTGTATGTGCTTTAGTTTCCAGGACAACTTCATCAAAGACGAGAGTCGTTGGACGTGCTGGGATTCTGGCGAGCATTGCGACTGACCCGGGGAAAAAAAAAAGAAAAAAAAAAGCTATTGACGCGTCTTTGCTGTGATTTGTCTTCTACGCACACGTGCGAATGCGGTTGCGCTATTTATGTACTACGTGTAATTCATCTGGCTCCCCATTTCTTCCGTCTGCCCTCTCATATATACGCGCAACACACACACACAGACACACTGCGGGTGTACACATAGGCGCTGCGTTGCGCCATGCATCACTCATGACTTCGACGACGGCGGCATGGCGCTTGCGTAACGTCGAATGACGCGTTCCTTCGCTTGCTTTCCAAACCCGTACGGCGGCAGCATCTACGAGCGGCGTGTACATTTCGCCGTGCCTTCACGGTCGCCGCGTGCCAGAGGGGCAGATGGACGACAGCACGCGGTGTTTCCAAAAGAGGCAAGCGTCCTGGCACGGGCGAGGCGCAAGCCAGCCGTCATTGGCTCTGCCGAGGTTTCCAAAGGAAAGAAGTGATAAAAGAAAGGAAAACGACGGGTGGCTGCCGGTTCTTTTAGCAAATGGCCGCGTCCATTTGCGGCTGCCGCCTTCTGTCATGCCATCGCATTACGGGAACAGCTGCGTGTCCGTGGAATTCCTCGGTTGGCTGGATATGTGGCCTGTCCGTGTAGGATGATGGTGGTTAAAAATAGGCGCGACCGCATCTCACCCCTCCCTCCCCCTTGCGGTATATCTAGTCGTCACTGATACGCATCCATCTTGTCATCTCCTTCGCTTCGTATATACTGTATATCGCTCGGTTGCTGACCCGAAAGGTGCGGGTTCGATCTCGGTCGCGGTTATTGCATTTATACAAATAAGGGGTTCTGCTTTGGCAGTTTGATGGTGGTTCGTGCGTTAGGTTCGCAGGCAACGCTTTTCCAAATGGCGGTTGTACGCCCATGGAAGGATTAGAAGCGGGGCTTAAGGCCTATCGCGTTTCACTATATTAATGGCAACGGGTAGGGAAGAGGCGTGGGAGAGGGCGGGAGGGGCATGATGTCACTGCACCCGTATACGCGACCCGCTGCACTACATGAAAAAGCCTGTGTCGCTCGTCGTCTTACGACATCCGATGCTCGAGGGAGCGAAGGACATTTTACTGCGCGGACGGGCGCTATATCTTCCTCGTCATCCGTGCTACATTCCCCGAGTACGATGTCCTCGCGACGAGTCACTTGAATACACGACGGAAGGAAGCCTTTGCTCCATCGTCCTCCCTTGGGGATGAATCACTGTGCGCAGCGTTGTCCACGGGGCTTTACTGCGCGCCCACGAGTTCATCGGTCGTTTCTTATAAAGGTTCAGTTCTGGGTTCTTCGAAAATGGAAATTTCGCATGACTACCTGGCTCCGGTAGAGTATACGTTCCGATGCGCGTGTATGGGTCACGGAAGCGTTACATGCACGGTTTTCAAATATAGTGGCGAAGCAATAATTCACCAGAAAAAAAAAAAAGTGGAAATATAGACGCAACAGTATTCATAATTCCACTAATCTGCAAATAAAGCAGCCACTATATAACCAAATGAAATTATAGGTCATCAACGACAATGACTTGGGAAAATGCGGGAAAAGAAACGTGCATAATTATGCGGAAGCGCATGCGCTTTTTTTTCTTGCGTGCGTGCGTGCGTGTGTGTGCGCACGCTTCTTTTCTTGTTTGTGTGTGTGCGTCTGTCTGTCGCTCCATGGCGCATTTGGAAAGCGAGTTACACTGCTCGCTGCGACCGCTGCCGTGTTGTGACATCATCGTCATCAACCAAGAAACAGGCCTTGAGTGACATGTGGTGACGCATACGACATGGACAGAGACGCTCAGGTCTGCCAGGCTGTAACACCGCCTGTAGCAACATCACCATCGTCATCAACCCAAAAAACGCAAGAGCAGCACGTCATAGTTCGTTGTGGGGTGAACGATCGTCGAAAGCAGTGTAGCCTATAGCGGGTTTCGTAACAGCTGGTCGACGAGTCATCATGAAGTCTATATAGCGCCAGTCTTCGAGACCAGCCAAGGGCGACCGGCTGCATCGTCGTGCCTTCCGTCTCGGCGCAGCGACGCGTCGCTAGCCACTTCCTGCGCATCACCACCGCTTTCTTTCTTTCTTTCTTTCTTTCTTTCTTTCTTTCTTTCTTTCTTTCTTTCTTTCTTGTATGCTGGATACGCGCAACGCTTCGCGGAGTTGGCATATAGAAGGTGCGCACCTTTTCTGAGGCGGCAGGAAGGAAATTCATTACGCCCGCTTGGCCGATCATGCGCCGTATACTTCACGTGCGCATTGCTTATATAGCGCGGAGAGTTGCTCAAGAACATGGCAGCTATATACATGGTCGAGCTTGCGTGGCCGCTGTCGCGCTGAGCGAACGTGTGTATACAGTATGGTCGCGGAGCGTGTCAGCAGCGCGCACGCGCGCATGCGAAGTCTATAGGCGCTGTCTTGAAAGTCGGCGAACCGGCGCCGTCCGTGCCAGAGGCGGCTTCACGGAGCCGTGGTCCCACTTTCCGTGCACGCGGTTGCACGGACCGACGGCGTCCACTGCTGGACGAGTCCAGTTCAGCGTACGCGTGTATACGTGCTCCCAAGAGGGACGTATATATGAAGATAAATAGGGTGGCATCTGAGCGGACGATTTCATTTTCGATTCGTGGGCACCGCCATCTTGAGCTGCTACACGAATGGTTTCTTTTTATTTTTATTTTTAATGTCGTGTCGCCAAATCAATAAGGACAAAGACCGCCTAATGCATTCGTATAGGCACGTCTTACGTATGCGTAGGTATGGGTATTGTATACTGTATATACACAAAGTACCGTGAATTCGTTTAGTCGCTATATACAGCAGCGTAAACAGCAAAAGAAGGCGGCACCTATAAATGGGTCCGTAAAGCAGTAGTGGTATATAGGAAAGCTGAATTCCCGTCAAGTCTGTCATGTAGTCTTATATACGTCATATATATATTCTCGAAATCAATGTTTCGGTGCGTAAGAGAAGGAAGGAAATAGTATAGCGGGAAAGGCAGGGATGTTAACCAGTGTAGGACAACCGGTATGCTACCCTGCACGATGGGAAGGGGGAGATTGAAAGGTGAAAGGAAAGAGGGAGGGAGAGAAAGGGTGCACATATAGCACATTGTCAGAGTCAGTGGCACCTGCATGGTATGCGACATCACGCATCGCTGTTACAGTCGCTTCTGCAAGTCTGCCGTCTTTAAAAACTGCAGCAGCGCCTTTGTCACCTTCAGTTTTAATGTCTTGTTAGGTCGACATTCCAGAATGGCATCAACCGACATCCGTCGCAGGTCAAGGTGAGCAAGAGCAGACGCCAGTGATTGCCTCTGTATGTCATAGCGAGGACAGTCGCATATGATGTGTTGCAGCGCCTCTTCACGACGACAGGTGTCACAAAGAGGGCTGTCGGCCATTCCGATCGTAAAAGAATAAGAGTTCGTAAAAGCCACTCTTAACCACAAACGATAAAGCAGGGTGGCCTCTGCTCGGCGGAGTTTTGGTTGCAATCAAAATTCGGTGCGTAAAACACTGCAGGCATATACAACGATAAATTGCACTACACCCCTCTCAAAGCCTAAGCAGGAGAAAAATGCGCATCGTTCTGTGGTACTGTAGGGCTCTGTAGCTTATTATTATTATTATTATTATTATTATTATTATTATTATTATTATTATTATTATTATTATTATTATTATTATTATTATTGCAACGTCGCGCTCGTGGCACGAACACTAAACAGAGCGCCGACGATTGCCCGAGACACCTATAAGAACATTGTATACGATATTGCGATGCCCTATAGCGCCTCCAACCTCGATACACTCCGTGTATAGTTTTCCATTCGAACTCGTTGGTTCGGCAGCAGCGGCGGTGACTCGCCACCGGCTATACACGCACGGAATCGACCGCGAACAACTCTGACGCTGCATGTGCGCCTATACGTGCATTCGTCGTGCCATGCGTTCCGTTCATGCGATCCAAGTGCCCGCTGACACGCCAAGCGGAACGCACAAGCCGCGCACGCCATGGCAAACGCCCTTGTTCGTGTTTCCAGCAAAGGCACATATGATACCAGAGACTCTGATAGTATTGTAGCGAAACGTCGGGGCCGTTCATGTTAGACGCATCGGAAGGTCAGGAAGACGAAGAGGCGTGGGAGCCACTCCGCGCAGGCAAGGGATGAGGAGTCGACACGGTGAATTGGGAAAGCACTCATTGGGGGGTTTATTTAGCTAAGACATCTTGAAGTTGTAAAACACACAGGGCAAAAATTATAAAACACAGAAAATGGTATCATACCCCGTCGGCCTGCCGGACTGCTCCCTGGTGATGCCGAGCGTCATGGTCCCCGAGTTCGCTCTCTCCAAAAAAGGCCAGTGTCGCCGCTTAAATAACACTTTTTCAGCATCCACGGCGACGCGGACGGCTCGAACCACCACCGCCTCCCACCAATAGGAAACCGCCTTACACGGACAAGTCAGGCAGGTCGACGGTAACGATGTTATACGAGCTTCTACGATCGCGTGCATCCGGCCTCGCCACAAAACCAACACAAACAACGCTTTCCAGAAACTGGCCGCGGCGCGCACAAATGCCCCTCATCCTCGGCGTCCCGTCTCCCGGAATGCTCCCTGCGGTGTGCGGGCTCGTTTAGTAGAGCACCCTTGTACAAAAGTAGCCGGAAAAGAAGAAAATAACAAGAAAACATTCTACGCGACGCGGTTCTCGCGACACCTCCCCCCTACGAAAAAGAGTGACCCACTCGTTTTACTTGCAACCCACGAAAAAAGAAGTACGAAAAAAAAAAACAATTTTACATACAACAGTTATGGGAGGTACTCGTTTCAGAAAAGTTATACATCTAAAAGGTGGAAAACTTAAAACAACAAATGGAGAATCGCGAGACTGAAAATCACCAAAGTTCACTCGCTGGCACTGTAATACAAGTCAGTATCAGTGTCGTAAGCGGCGGCATTTCGTTGTCCGTTGTTGCCGCTTGAAAAGGTCTTCCAGTCGCTGTAAAGTTCAGTTTCAGAGTCTGAGCTTTCGCGCTGTCTCACTTTATCACTGGTCCCTGATTCGCACACACCATGACGCAAACGAAGTTCTCGGTCCGCTCGCGAACCACACTCGCGCACATCACCATTGACGTCGCACTCGCGCACAACACTGGGGTGTAATTCGTGGACATCACTCCCGGCACTGCGCTCGCGCACTTCACCCTGATGGAATTCGCGGTCATCACTGCACTCGCGCACATCACCACCTGGATCTCGCACCTCGTGATCGGCACCGGACTCATCGTCCGCGTCGTCGGCATCGTAGCTGCGCTTGTTCTTTTCTTGCTGGCGCCTTTCCCGTTCATTGACTAATTTTCGAGCCTGCCGCTGCCGGCGAGCCACTTTCATCGCATCCAGGGTGTAGTCGCATCCACGTTGTGCGCCCGACCCGATATTTACCGGTAGCGACTGCTGAAACGGTCGACCTACAGCCGGGATTGGTTGGAGGGAACCGGCCGGCTTCCCCGGCGGTTGCTTTTGCGTCTGGCAGTCAGGGCAGGAGAGAACGTACTTGCTGACGTATGCGAACATCTTCGGCCAGAAATATCGGTAACGCAACTTCTCCCATGTACGCTTGACACCCAAGTGGCCTGCCGTACAGTCGTCATGGCAGTGCCTTAATATCTCAGACCTCAAGCACTTGGGGACAACGAGAGCCGCGCGATCTTTCTCAAAGCCTTTCGCCCTCCGATACAGTACACCGTCGATTAACCGAAAACTCCGTGCCGTTCTTTTGGTATTCCTGACAACGGGCGCACTCGGTTCTTCGAGGTGCTGTACAACAGCTCTAATCCATGGGTCTGCCCTCTGCTTCTTTCCAACATCCGCCTGACCCAAAACCAGCAACGGTAAAAGGGTTTCTTCGCTTACTGGTACGCGGTCGTGAGGAAGGCGGAAAAGCGTGTCGGCATTTCCATTCTTAAGGTCAGGGCGGTGTCGCAACGTTATTGTACCATTGGCTCGTGTGGGGACTGCGTGAAGCTGGCTTTCCGACAATGTGCCGATGGGACGGCCGGGCTGGCCCCTTAGGCCCGGCCGTTCTCGTTTCCCGAAGGGTTACGCTGACTATCGTGATTGCCAAGAGACTCCGCATGATCATTTCTGTCGTCCCGGAAGCGCTGCCAGCACTGTCGTGCTTCGTGGCCGATGCGGCTGCAAATCTGGCATCGGGGACGCCCGTCGTTGGCACGGGATGTTCTCGGTGGCCAAGGCACTGGGGGGCGACGCATCTCGTCTTCAATGTTTCTTAGCCGGTCCGATAACAAGGCGATGGAGTCTGCAATCGCCTTTAAGTCTCCCTCGCGGTCGGCAGCCTGCCGCGGGCAACGCAGTTCTGCTGCGGCGCAGGTGGCGACACACGTAGGAGTAGGCTGTACTGCCGCGGCGGCGGATGCCATCCCTACCGGAGGCGCGATGTTTTTCATCCACGACTGCAATCCATTAGGACAGTGGGTGTCGATCGGCCGTGACCAAGAAGCAGGGCTCATCAAAGCTGCGTAATTTATGCGCTGTAAAATTTGGAGGAATGCGGCGCAGGTTTCCGGGTTTGCGATGATCATTTTTTCCTGCACATCCGGACGCAAACCGCGCATAAGGTGCCGCAACCGATCATCTTCTGCCATAGACGGGTTGACCCTTGCGCAAAGCTGCACGATGTCATAGTAGTACTGCTCCGGGCTTTCGGACGGCAGCTGAGTTCTGTTTTGTAGTCGCAAATGGGCGATCTCGACTGAGTGACGGCTAGTAAATGACGTTTTCAATGACGTCGCCCATTGTTCCCATGAATTAGGTGCACCCGTGAGAATTTGAGTGGTGTGCCATTTTTTTGCATCACCGTCTAGAGCCAGATATAAAAATTTAACTTTCGTGGCTTGGTCCCAGTTGTTCAGCGACGCGACATGTTCGTAGCAAACTAGCCACTCGGAAACAGATTCCTCTGGCGCGCCTCTGAAGACTGGCGGTCCGACGAAAGGTTTTGCTTGGGGGGTAGCCATAGCAGAGAGAAAGGAAGGGGGTTCCGTCATAGTGGAGCAGTCCGAAGTAGTTTCCTGATGCTTATTGACTCGGGGCATAATTTCAGAGCGGGAATATCGCTACCGAGCAACCTCCACCACTTTGTAGCGAAACGTCGGGGCCGTTCATGTTAGACGCATCGGAAGGTCAGGAAGACGAAGAGGCGTGGGAGCCACTCCGCGCAGGCAAGGGATGAGGAGTCGACACGGTGAATTGGGAAAGCACTCATTGGGGGGTTTATTTAGCTAAGACATCTTGAAGTTGTAAAACACACAGGGCAAAAATTATAAAACACAGAAAATGGTATCATACCCCGTCGGCCTGCCGGACTGCTCCCTGGTGATGCCGAGCGTCATGGTCCCCGAGTTCGCTCTCTCCAAAAAAGGCCAGTGTCGCCGCTTAAATAACACTTTTTCAGCATCCACGGCGACGCGGACGGCTCGAACCACCACCGCCTCCCACCAATAGGAAACCGCCTTACACGGACAAGTCAGGCAGGTCGACGGTAACGATGTTATACGAGCTTCTACGATCGCGTGCATCCGGCCTCGCCACAAAACCAACACAAACAACGCTTTCCAGAAACTGGCCGCGGCGCGCACAAATGCCCCTCATCCTCGGCGTCCCGTCTCCCGGAATGCTCCCTGCGGTGTGCGGGCTCGTTTAGTAGAGCACCCTTGTACAAAAGTAGCCGGAAAAGAAGAAAATAACAAGAAAACATTCTACGCGACGCGGTTCTCGCGACAGTATTCAGGTTATTCGCTGTTCCTCCCCCGTGGATGTTCTTCGTTGTTCATATATACCGTCACCGTAATGGCGATTATCTCATTTGCATACTGCAGTACATATAAACACGCTGAATAGCAAGCGTCACCACGAGCAGGCTGTATACCAACAGCAAAGGACAGTATACAGGCAGCGGCCGGAACACTTTCATGAAGTCGCCAAGACGAGAAGCGGTGTGCATCCATCCGCGTTGGCGTGCGTCAGCTGCGTGCACGATCTCCTTTTTTTGCACTCTACACACGGCACGCTTCGCCGAAGCGCGCCGTGTGTAGTTGTGCCATATTATGCTGTTCATGGCGTGTTGCTGCCCGGTTCGCGATGCCTCGCTGCGGTTCCCGGCTTCTCGAGCGCCCTGGATTTCACGCGGTCATCTGCAGGAAGATTGCCTCCTCCGCGGTGGTTTTCTTTCTGCTTCTCTGCTTCCTCCCTTCAGAACTGCGCGTGTCACGTGCAGCCTCATAAAAAGAGCGTGTTGTATACGTGCAGTCGCTTTCACTTGTCTCTTCGTTTCCGCCGCCGTTTCTTCTGTTATTTCTTTAGAACTCTCTATAGCCTCGCATGGTCGTTATTTTTTATATATTTATTTATAATACCCTCACGGCCATTGAATCCAAGTGATACAATGTTTCTCCAGATTATATAATGGTTAGTATAATGGTTACGACACTTGTGGGAAGGTTCTTCCAGTACTGCGATGTACGGGGAGTAAGCGTTTGCGTTTTGTTTATTTGCCTTTAATTGCTGCACTTGGATAATGCTCGTCTTAGGCCTGAGCTTATATAGGAAAGACGTTTATATGTTACCATCGCATGCAGGTAAAACGCAGTTGTAGAATGGAAAGCTCATAGCTTTGCGTGCGCCATCCTATAGCGTTCGTCGCCACTGCGCATGCGTCATACAGCTCTTGGGTACGCACGTTATTTCTCGGAAATAGCGTGCGTGCTCAAAAGAACGCAACGCTTGCATACCCGGTTCTAAAGCTTTCTAAAGACAGCCACTCCCATACTACTATAGCAGTATGGCAGTGGCTGCTGCTACTACTATACTGCTGCTACTACTACTACTACTACTACTACTACTACTACTACTACTACTACTACTACTACTACTACTACTACGACGACGACAACGACAGTGCCGCTGCTGCATGCTGCTCTGCTACTGCTACTATTACATGCTACTACCACAAAATACTACTAGCCTCTTTCGTTGTCACGACCTTCCGGATTCTTCGGAGCCCGCATGCGCCTCTCTCGTGCGCGCGGTCGTTCTGTGACGGTCTAATCGCTTATATCTCCCTTCTTCTTCGTCTTCCTCCATCGGCCGACAACGCGCAAGCGTGCGCGCCACACGGATGCGCCAAGCGGCGCGTCGGCCGTGCCTTCGCAGTTTAAACGCCCCATTGTCTCATCGCACAGACGGCGGAACCACGAGGACCAGCCAGCGCCATCAGCGCGACCTTCGGAGCGTGTCGTCTCCGAACCGAGCTCGGCCTCATTACGACAGAGGCCCCCCTCAACAACGAAAGTAATGCGCGCCATTCTTGGCCGGCGTTCTGGAACCTCGGACGTGCTAGCCGCTGACAAGAGTTGCCTATGGTCGCGTTCAGTGTGGAAGTCAGATAACCGGACGCATTGTGCGCGGCGAGCGGCTGTTCCGGTAGTTTTTGCGCCGTGGTGCGTCGCAAAACCTGACGATGACGATCTTGGTATATTTTGCGACGCGAGCGCGCCGAGTGTGACCACAGAGGGCTAGGGCACTGTTCATGCGTGACAATGGAATGGCGAAATTACACGATGTATATAGAAGCTAATGAAGCCAAGGAAGGCACAAGGTACATTTTATAGTAGTGTTTTTTTTTAAACTGTAGTGTATAGTAAGGGTCGTAGTTAACAAACTACGATTACTGTTCCATCTGAATTTTGTTGCCACATGTTTGCTTCGTTAGGTTGTGTCTAACAAAGAAACGAGCCCCCTGATCCATTCCCCTTCTTTCACGTATGTACTGTGTGGTTTTGCCGTGTAACTAAAATTAAACGATCGATGTTAGGTGCGTAATAGATGCATGTAATAAAAGATACGGCGATTAATAGTGAGGTATGCAGTAAAAGGTGAATGTTCCTGCCAGTCGAGGATTAAGCAATGCGCAGACTCCATCGTAGGCTAAAGCTGGTATACA
Organism: Hyalomma asiaticum; assembly: GCA_013339685.2. Lineage (NCBI taxonomy): Eukaryota > Metazoa > Arthropoda > Arachnida > Ixodida > Ixodidae > Hyalomma > Hyalomma asiaticum. The sequence goes on from CM023484.1 coordinate 57,072,641, forward strand.
TGTCGGTGATGCACGGGAAAACCAATTTTACTGTACCTTGCCCACTGTCTGCTGTATACTTTCACCGTTACTCTATAAGCACTGCATTTGCCCCATAACATCTCACTACTATATTGACTCACCCCCCCCCCCCCCCTTATGTAATGCCTTGCAAAGGCCTTTAATGGATAATAAATGATGATAACTCCGAATTGACACGAGACGTGTCAACTGCTCAGAGGAACACCTGCATTATTTTATTAGACACAAAAGTGTCGCGTGTACATGCACATGTTACCGCTAGATCATTCTGAGAGAACTCTGAAAACAGTTTCTTGAATAGCAAACGTTCAGGGGTCGTATTCACAAAAACATGTAACGATAAAAATCTTCGTAATAGATTATTTCAGCCAGTCCTCACGCTGGGCATATAATTAAAAAAGCCCTTAAGCCAAAAGCACTTACGAAAGAGAGGTTTTGCAAATTCGGCCCCATTTTTTACACACCACACTACACTGCACTACGCTATACACTACACTACACTACACTACACTACACGACACTGCCAGGGGATCACGTTCATGGTGCACGCAAACGCCGAAAGCGACACGCGCGCCATCCTTTTAATGCAGCTCACGGCACCTGTGAGCGCTGCGCGCATTTTTCGCGGGTGCGGTCCATTATACCATGGTTATCTCGACTTCAAATCTAACCCTTTCGGCGAGCACTTCTTTCCTTTCTTTAATTGTCCGCCACTCACTTGCAGCAGCCATGCAGAACAGCGCACGCAACTTGGGGCTGCAGCTCTCGGTATAGCATCTACTTTTGCATGCATGTTAGCGTGTTCTCCGGGGTTGTTCTTACTTCTCTTGCGAAAGAAACAAAAGGGTCCGGTTGGATCTACTGACGCGTACAGTTAAGATTATACGGAGGGTCGTTCTTGAGTCGAGTTCGTTAAGAGGTGCAAGGACCCGCGGTTACGTGCCTGCAGCGCTAACGTATAGAAAGGTGCGAAAAATAACATTAGAAAAAAAAAAAGAGAACATGGAAGGACATTTACTGTTAGATTGCGTTTTCGCGAGATTCACTCTGCAGTAGAGCTGAAGTAGCTTTCGAAAATAGCGTGAGCTTGAAGTGACGAAGGCACGCAATGCCCGAAACGACGATGCGATAAACACACGCGAGCTATATATATATATAGCTTTATATCTAAGTGCGGAAATAGTGCATTATCCCGCTTAGAGGTGTGCCACACGCAACACGACTATTCGCAAGAAAAAAAGGCAGTGGCAATTTAGTCGAAAGAGTGAGATAAATGCGTCGTCATTGCGCGTCTCATTGCGTTCATTTGCCTTGATACATTATCCAGCATTAGCCGGGCCCACGGCCCGTACAAAACTGATGGTATAACGCGGTAAATGGGGAAGCTTGAGGTTTCATGCAAGATTTTACACTTCTCTATTTCACTTTAACACATTTAACGTTAACAGGTTGCCGAATGCTTTTAAATGCATTAAAAAGTGGATGCGGAAATGTGAAGAGCGTAAATGCCACATATAATGCTCATGCAGCCTAGATGCGAATGTCGATTCCTGTACGGTGCGCTTCACGTCACTAACTGGTGCCATTCAAACGTTAAAATTGCGACAGTTTCCGTCTTCATTTTGACGTCGTACAGTATATCCGGCGAAACGAGTATATAGTTTCGATTTCTTATGTGTGTATTTCGATATAGCCGGCTACAGCCTATGTATACTTTTCAGTTTGCCTGCGTGGGAGTAAAACTCACGAGGCGGCGGGGGAATGCCAGGGGTTTGTCGTTAATTTCAATTTAAAGGGGAGGGATACGAAGTTATCGGTTGTGGGTTGGTCTATAGCTAGAAGTATTTGGGGTATGGAGGGGCACCCTGGAAGGGAGGGCTGCTACCAGCCAAGGGATATTGTGGTGGTGTAGATTCCTGGAGAATAATGAAACAAAACTAAAGAACGTTGATCAATTCCGGACGGACAAGCGAGAGAGAGAGAGAGAGAGATTCTAGTTAAGGAAGTGAAGAAAATGGGTGAAGGGTGCACGGTAACTGTCTCTAAGCGAGGACACTTCAACCGAAGACGGACAAGCGATCACCTATGCTGGGGACCCTATGATTGGGAAAGAGCGAGAAAGATGGAGGGGGAGGGGGGACTGGTAAGGTTGCAGAGTACGACTCTCTAAAGAGGCCGCAAGCCGAAAGCGCTCGGTGTGCCTCAGCAGCAAAAGGGCCGCCGCTTTCTTGACAGGCGCGAGCTATCAATCTTGTTGCGTCTGCGGGTTTTGACAGCCGTACGTGCCAACGGCGGTCGACGCACGAACGAATGAACAAACGAACACACACACACTCCTTCACAAGCGTGCACAGACAGCTACAGAAAGTGTATTAGCCCCGTTTCACCTCAGTGGAGTCGCACTGTTCGCAGCCGATCCGTTTCGCCTTCAACGTCTTCCCGTTCTCCGTCCGTTTTGCCTCTTCGCTGCAGCTGACAGAAGAATGAGCCAGCGTTTACCGCGATGCGAGATGAAGGTGCTTCCGCGGGCGTCGTGTATTTTACCTTATAACGCCGCGAGGTGCACGGCTGCACATACGAGAGTGCGTCGCTTATATAGCGTGCCGCACGTGAGAAAGACATCACCCGCGGGGGCAACCCGACTCCGTGTGCTCCTCCGTGGGAAGGAAGCGGCTGCAGAGACGGCGGCCCGCTGTGTGTGTGTGTACATATGATGCGTGTGCGCATGACATCCCGCGGCTCGACCGTTGCGCGGGAACTTTCGCTAGGGAAATAGGACGTTTTGAGCTGCTTCCGTGCGCGCTTTTTTTTTTTTTTCCAACGGGAACAACACGCGGGTGTGTTATTTCCGAAGCTGACGTCCACTTAGGATACCCGGAAGGCCATCTCGCCAATAAGCGGAGACTGCATAGAGCATAAATTATTCATTTAGTGGAAGGCACAAAGACAGACGTTGAACATTCTAACACCATCGGTTTGGTTGTGCATATCGGTTTCGTTGCCAGTTTTCTCATTCGCTTGTTTACCTTAGCAGTGTCGATTCATTCACTCATTCTTTTGTACAAGAAGACGGAGTAGCCGACCGGGAACTCCTCGCCTCGGTCTCTTCAAGGCAATCGACGTATAACGATGCAGAACGGAGCAGGCGTATGAAGCATAGCGCTTGTGTTCGCTGGATGTCGTGTGTGTGTGTGTGAAGTTGGATGTTCGCATAGCATTACATATTTGCGTCAGGAGTTTGTAGTCTGTTGACAGTGATTCACCACAGAAACTGAAAGCAGGCCTTTTTACACAATTAGGAGGTGGAATACCGTGGCTTCGACTGAACCAAGCGCAGTGTACCCGTGTATGAGACTGCACCTGCACAAGGCAGTTTCTTGTAAGAAACTGCCTTGTTCTGTCGCCTTGGAGTATATGGGGTTTCCTGGACCACCTTCAAATCTGCTATGGAAGATGCATGCGCCGAGGGCTTACGCTTTGGGTTAGAAAAAACAATGCAGACCACAATGGAAAACGCCACGCGTACGATCATGATTTCGTCCAGGCGAAACGATTTCGATATAGAATTGGAAAGACTTAGAGCACTTCGCCGGCGTGCAGAACGTCGATATCGGCGCACAAAGTCCCTTCACGATCTCAGAACAGCCAGACGATTGCAAAAGAAGATCCAGCGTCGCATGGATAGATTAGCGTCTGAACGTTGGACGACGTTTTGCCAGACTCTAGACCCCCGCAAGCCACTTTCTCACATCTGGAAAACGGTGCAAGGTCTTCGTTGCCTTCCTCAACAGCGTTTTCCTTTCAAGGCGCTGGCGCTCTTCCAAGGGCGGCAGGACATTGCAGTCGGAGAGGACTTCTGTGCAAGGATCGCAAACCAAGTAGTCTGTCCAGGCTATCCAAAACGAACTTACGTCCCCCACCCTCGTGACAGTCGCATGGACCTGCCTTTCACAATGGAAGAGCTCGAAGCGGCTCTCGCTCTCTGCAGGCGGTCTTCTTCTCCGGGGCCAGATGGCATATCCTACCGAGCCTTATGCAGTCTAGGAGAAGCCGCCAGGGGAGAATTGCTGAGCCTCTACAACACGTCTTGGCAAGAGGGCAATGTTCCTGATGAATGGAAGACAAGCCGTTTAGTTCCCCTACTGAAGCAGGGCAAATCTCCACTTGATCTTGCATCGTTCCGCCCAATAGCGCTGGCCAGCTGTGTAGGAAAGCTAATGGAACGGATGATCCTTGGCCGCCTGGAGTGGTACCTTGAACACTACAAGATTTATCCCAACTCCATGGCTGGTTTCCGACGTGACCGCTCTTCCATCGATAATGTAGTGGACCTCGTTTCTTACGTTCAGCACGAAAAGTCCCGAAAGCGATTGTCCGCAGCATTGTTCTTAGATGTGAAAGGCGCATACGACAACGTATTACATGAGGCCATACTCGATGCTCTTGAGACGGTTGGCCTAGGTGGTCGATTATTTCTGTGGGTGGAAAGTTACCTGGCTGCAAGGTCATTCTTTGTATTAACCGACGATGGCCCGACTACGCGACGCTTTACTTGCAAGGGCGTTCCTCAAGGTGGAGTTCTCAGTCCGACGCTATTCAACCTCGCGCTTATTGGGCTTGCTGAATACCTGCCAACTACTATCAAAATTTCAATATACGCAGACGACATCTGTGTCTGGACTTCGGCAGTCACGCGTCCTCAAATACGCGCGCGGCTTCAAAGAGCAGCAACGTTGACATCGAGCTACTTATGCAAACAAGGTCTCAACATATCACCAAAAAAATGCGCACTTGTGGCATTCACTCGCAAAGCAATGACGCCTTACGTCATATCAATCAATGGGCGGACTATTCCCTATCTCAGAACCCACCGGTTTCTTGGCATCATCATTGACAGAGATCTCTGCTGGAGCCCTCATGTGTCGCACATGAAAAAACGCCTCACCGCAATTGCCCAGATCTTCAAATTCTTGGCTGGAAAAACTTGGGGCATGTCGGTAGGCGCCATGGTGGAATTATACAGAGCACTTTTCCTCGGTTTCTTGAGATATAGCCTGCCCGTACTTTCCAACACTTGCAAGACAAATCTTCGCACTCTTCAGGCCGCACAAGCTCAGGCACTGAGAACTTGTCTCGGTTTGCCGCGGGGTACATTGTCAGAGGCAACTATAGCGATTGCTCGGGACCAACCAATACAAACGCACGTTGCGGTGGAAGTCTTGAGAACCCACATCAGGCATTTTGCCCGTGCCTGCTGTCACCACCTCGCAACATTGCCGTCAGACAAGCGGAACGCGTCATTCTGCAAAATGGTCTCCAGATATTCTGCCAAACTTCCGGCAGGCTTCACCGCCGCCGCCAAACCGTCGATTCCCCCTTGGTGTCTCATTCGACCTACAGTACACCTTGGTGTGCCAGGAATCAGAAAGAAAGCTGAGCTGTCATCAGGTGCTCTGAAACAACTATCCCTGCTTCTTCTACACGAGAGGTACGCCGATAAAGTGCATATTTATACGGATGGGTCCTCGAACCTCCAGTCTTCGTCCGGAGCGGTGGTTGTCCCAGTGAAAGCTTCCACCATCAGTTTTAAGACAGACCACCCGACGACATCGACAGCTGCGGAACTTGCTGCTCTGCGTGCTGCCCTTTGTGTAGTAAATGAGGAAGCACCCCGGCAATGGTCAATCTTTAGCGATTCAAAGGCGGCCTTACAGTCCTTGCTGGCAGCCCTGCGGCGCGGACCATACGAGCAACTGGTGTTGGAGATCAGATCTCTTCTCCATAAATCACATGAGAAGGGACACCACGTGACGTTTCAGTGGCTCCCCAGTCACTGCGGCGTCGTCGGAAACGAATATGCTGACAAGGCCGCCAAGTCTGCACTTGATGGCACCAAAATTGAGACCATACCTCTCTCAAGGTCCGACGCTGCCAGGCAACTCCGAGCGATTGCACAGGAGATTACACTCTCGCTGTGGAGTGCCTCAAGCAGCCAAACTCGGAACAGTCGACAACACCACCTGCTGTCTTTGCGGCATTTTCGATTGCCACCAAAACTCAGCCGAGCAGAAGCCACCCTGCTTTATCGTTTGTGGTTAGGAGTGGCTTTTACTAACTCTTATTCCTTTATGATCGGAATGGCCGACAGCCCTCTTTGTGACACCTGTCTTCGTGAAGAGACGCTACAACACATCATATGCGATTGTCCTCGCTATGACTTACAGAGGCAATCACTGGCGTCCGCTCTCGCTCACCTTGACCTGCGACGGATGTCGGTTGATGCCATTTTGGAATGTCGACCGCACAAGACATCACAATTGAAGGTGACAAAGGCGCTGCTGCAGTTCTTAAAGACGACAGACTTGCACAAGCGACTGTAACAGCGATGTGTGATGTCGTGTGCCATGCAGCTGCCACTGACTGTGAGAATGTGCTATATGTTCGCCCACTTTCTCTCTCTCTTTTTCTTTCCTTTCACCTTTCAATCTCCCCTGTCCCCTTCCCCTCGTGCAGGGTAGCATACCGGTTGTCATACACTGGTTAACCTCCCTGCCTTTCCTTCTCTACTATTTCCTTCCTTCCTTCCTGTATACGAACTCCTACGAATTTGTAATTGCAATGGCTAATAAATCTCCTTGTTAAGCATATTCAAGTGAAGCTTGTTATGCCTGACCAATGTAGGCATCTTCATTTTGTACGCGAAAACAATCATCATCGTGAAAGTAGCGCGTGCAGTGCGCGCCCCCGTACACTCTCGGCAAAGCAAGATGTGACTGTACCTGAGCCATATGAACACCCTGGGTTTTCTATCAAAGAAGAAAAGAGAGAAAGAAACAAATAAAGTGGGAAACAAACAAGAAATGAACGGCAGAAAAAAGAAAACAACAAAACAAAGAGAAATAAGGACAGCAAGAAAAAAAGAAACAAAAAGGCATGCGCACGCCAAGCTTCTCTTGCCCCCATTTTCCTGATATTGTACGGACACCTAAATCTTGTGACACGTATGGAATAAACTTTACACCTCTTCCAGTTTGACCGCCAATCGCGAAGTAGCTTGCCATTCGGACGGCGTTGCAGTGGTTAGTCGATAAACCTCCTTTCACAGGAGAGATTTCAGACCGTGACATTGCATTGGATGTGATGTGCGAAGCCACACTTCACAGTGTGTGTATACTGTGGCACAGTACACAGTGTGTATGTCATCTCGCGTTTTTCACCGCGATAACCGCCGCAGCCTCTCAAGACAACGTGCTCGTATCTATATATCAGTAATACTCTCTGACACCTCTGTGTCGTGTGCTGCACAGCTTCACTGTCATACGCCTTGACAGAGTGGAATAGCGATTTTTTTCCCCTTCCTTTTAATAACGCAATCGAGGATCATAATGAACTTTTCGTGCCAAACTTTCCGGGACCGACAGGACATCGCTCACTTCGACTGGTCATCAGTCACTCAACTTTCACATACAGACCCAGTGAGTGATCATTCATAACGCTTACTTCGTCAGCTTTCACATTTCTTTGCATAATGAACGAACCTCTACAGCGGCGCGTTCACTCGCCCGCCAAAGCTGCGCAAGGAACGCACTTGCGCACGCAGCACCAAGCGCTCGCGTCGTATATGGCCGCTAACACAGTGCACTCTCACTTTCCCCGGAGACCTTCCCTCCGCACTTTCCATGACGCGCCGTACTGGATTGCTCACATAACCTCACTCACGCACTGACGGGACACCAGCTTTCAAGCGTGTCCACGAACAGCGAAGAAGCCGGTCGGACCACTCGCGATCTCCTTGCCGGCTTCTCCCATGCATCCTTGGCATTGCCGCCGTTTTCTCGCTACGTCGCAAGCGGCGAGATCCACCTCCCACTTTTCTCCGGCCGCCTCGAGAGAGTTCAAGTTCTCGAGCGAGTTTTTGCCCTCTTTTCTTGCTTATGATTCGGTTTCTGACCCGGCTCTCCTTTCTGCGCTGTCTCTCGCCATGCCTTTTTCTCTCTTTGCGTGTGTGTATTTATATAGATGGATAGACAGATATATACAGCGTCGCTTCACGGCGGGTGGCGGGAAACGCGTAAATGCAGCTGCCACAGCGGCGCGGCGTCCTCTGTTTCTCGGGGAGCATGCCCTCGTCTCTTGCAGGAGGCGCGTGCCGTGTTTGGTCGGATATAACGATGGCTGGAGACCAACGGAAGGGGGAAATGGTATGGCTTCGAGGAAGTGAGGCGAAAGAAACATGGCCTGCCTTGCCTCGAACATGGAAAGGACGAAAGAAGAGGGACAGTCACAAAATTACGGCGCACTTCGTTTACTGAACTTCGATTTGACGAAGCATGTAAATGCAGTTGATTGATTTCGTTACATCGAGAACTTCGTTAAATCGAAATTTCATACTGGAGGAAATTATACGTTTGTCCTTTCGTGCATGGTAATCGGGGATGCAAGTTCGCAGTGACTAACGACATCGAACAGACAAAACCGGCTTCAGAGCTGATTGGCTCCTTTGCTCGGCGAAATGAAGCGTGTAATCGCCTGTACTCGCAGTCGCCATAATGTCAGCAGCAGACACCAAATTGAAGAGGGGTGGAGACAGTGAATGGCCTCGGTAGCACGTTTGACAACTGACGTGTGTTGCGGGTCGTTCGAAAGCTCGATTTGTATACGCTGCGAACTATAGTACGCCAGCTGTGTCCCTTAATTAGCTATATAGCAGGAAGGGGGGTGGGGCTCTATAATGCCACACCAGAAGTGGCAAGCACCTCTTCGTATGTAGCCGCGAGTAATGGACAGCAGCCAATCAGTGAAATACAGCAGCGACCCGGAAACCTTGAACTAGTGAATGTGGCATCTAATTGCGGTCAGGAAGTCGTGTGCAACTGTGCGTTCTCGGAACCAACAGGCTATAGCGAGATGCTAGCAATACATATTGAATGCAATGCTATACTGAGAACGAGACATAACGTATAGCAGAGTCTTTCTTCATTCAGTTGCCTTATTACATTTCATTTGTGCGAGAGTACGGTTCTTTTATAGCTGTACAGTATGCATAGTGGTCAACCACAGACCTTGTGGAAGCCTTCGCAGAAACGCGTACAGCCTTCGCAGAAATGCGTACAGCTGTACCTGAAGGCGCCATGTGCGCAAGAGCAGCGACTGAAGCCAGCAGGACTTCATAAGAGGGCAAGTCCAGCAGCCTATGTAAATGTTGCCGCTGCGCCAGCGAAACCACCTGGCGTAAAAGCCTGCACGTCTACTATCCAAACTATCTCGTTGAAGTTAATGAGCAGTCGGGTTCCTTAGATCCCTGGAGTTTGCTTCTCTGCCGAACTGACCGCGATGAAGTGCCGCTCACAGTTGCAATGATGTGATATCTCTGTCGTAGTCCACCGGGTGAGCATCGACAGATCGAACAGAAGCAAGAGGATACAAATGAGGAACACGGAGAGTAAAGGGGGTGGGGGGTGGAATGGAGGAAGAAACAGAGAGGTTAAAAGGTTACAAGGTCACTTAAACCTGCTTTCATGCATTGTACGCGAAAGCACGGGCGACGAATTATATCGACTCTATACGTCCCTGCTATTTTGACGTCCAAGCCACGCAGCATTAACACACGACGTCATATAGGGCACCGCCATCAAATGACGTGGTCTGATGACGTCATCACTTGATTACGTGACCTTCGGTACTGCCTTCCGTGAACGACGACGCAGCTTTCGCCCGATGCCCCAAAGGGGCAAACTTTCGAATTAACAAGACATTCGTCCAGTCTGCTGTCCCACGCAGGTCGAAGGCGGTTTTAAGAAGTTAAACAAAAGCGCCTAAAGAGAGCAATACGAGCGTGTTGATCAGGAAGAGAGGGAAACGCAGTCTGCATACGGGTAAATGCGGCACCCGGGAGCACCAGAAACAATCAGCAAGCAGCGGGAGAGCATAGAGCTTCTTTGGGCGGCACGCAAGTGCGCGCATGGGACGGAGGAGAGCGACGCGACCATCCGTCCGACCGGCCCAGTCGATTAGAAACGCGGTCGTTCGCTGGGATCAGCCGGACGAGGGAAAAACCGCAGTGCTCTCTCTCTCACCATTTTCCAAACCAAGAGGGCGAGATAAATAAAGGACGGGGAGGAGGGCAAGAGGCTTGAGCAATAGATGCGCCCTTCTTGTCGATTAGACGAGTTTGTTGTGGCGACATGACGTCCTTCGTGCGGGAGAGGGCCACCACTTCGGAGCGAGTACTTGCGCTTTAATTTGAGAGGCAAAAGACCACCTCTACAGCCTTTAATTCAATGCCTGTATCGTAGCGTGTGTGCGTGTACAGGGGAGTGAGTGTGTACGTTGAATGGCGCCACGGCGCGGTCCCTTCTATAATTGCTTTCGCCGGAAAAATATAAAGGTCGGGATATAAGTGGCCGCCTAATGTTATACGTGAGCGGTCGGTTAACGGGACGATTACGGAAAGTATACGCGATATATTGCGTAATCATCCGAGATGTTCGTTTAATTAAAAGGACTTGCCATCTTTCTCGTTTCCTCTGTTCCTTTTTATCCTTATACTCTTACGCGTTATAAGCGGACGCCTAGCCCAGGGGTTTATTTAGCCAAGCAGCGTCTATGAAAGAACTAATTAGAATACCCTGATTTTAAAGAAGGTCATATAATGTGCTACAATAACAAGAACCCAACCCTATTTATTATTATTATTATTATTATTATTATTATTATTATTATTATTATTATTATTATTATTATTATTAAAGATACTCTTTAGTAACTGGTGTAGACAACTGTCCACGCTCTAAATAATGAAGGAGGCGCAAAAGAGAAAAAACAGCTAGACGTCATTTGAATTGGAAAAACGAAAGGAAAATTAGGTCGCGCAAATCATGGGAATTTCACACAGCATGGCAAGCTTCGCACACTTTCCAGAGACGTAGCGATGACATTTGCACACATACGTTCTGGTCGCTTGCGCGCACGAACCAGTGCGATACATTATCTGTTCAAATTACAATTCAACCGGTTAAGTAAGATGGTCATAATGCCTCTTGCCTTATTTTCACCTTATACTTTCTCTTAATCGTTTCGCAAAGCAGTAATACGAAGCATTCTCTCTTTCCACGCGGATTTTTCACGGATGCAGGAGTGCCTCGGGTAAGCAGTGGCTTCCAGGTGCGTTCCGTGGTCTTATTCAATCCAGGCGAGACTGTACACAGCCGAGCGTGTACACAAAAGGAATTCCTCGAACACGCTGCAGGCGTCTTTTATAAAGCACCGATTACACGTAGCGAGCGCTTTTCAAGGATGCCAGGTGGCCGTGCGGTGGATGAGAGGAAAAGGACAGGGTGCCACGCGACCTTGCCAGGAGGCACTGTCCGAGGAACAAGGAGCATGCATGCCTCGGGAGCAGATGTTCCCCTCCATTGCACGTTGCGCGAAAGTCAAAAAGAAAGAGCACGTCGGCCGGCTGCAGAGGTGGACTCGGAAAGCGCGTCTTCATCAAGTAACCATAAAGATGACAGGAAGCAACGGTATCACGCGCGCCCCGGTGTTCCCTCCCGAGTGGCGCACTTCCTCTCACTAAATCTGTGCAGTGCTGTGAAACCTACGTGACACATTCGGATGTTGAGGCACGTCCAGCACGTGGCATACGCCCCCGGCATTACTCTATCTGCACTTGCGATGGGCATCTCTGGACAAAACAGTTGCGTGCACCGTTAGAATGCTCGTTTAAGGTGTATAATCGCGTGTCTGAGCGGCATCCTCAAGTGACGGGAACGATGACGCCTTGTGGGCTGATATAAAAAATATTGTGCTCGAAACTGGAGCGGCAACCGGCACCTTCCAAGGCGCATACAGAAAGTCAAATGGTCGGAGTCATTGCATGTCACTGTAGAAACTGGTGCGAAATACCACATATTCCTGATGCGCGTCTTGAGGTAAGTTGCTCGTTTTCCATGACCGACATACTCTTCTCGCAGGAGTGGAAGGCTGCTGTAGAGTTTTTAATAGAGAGCCTGTCCGACGAGCATTGTTAATAGGGAGGGCTTTATGAGCGTAAGAGCCTCTGTCATAACCGCGATTCTCTATTGGCTTTGTCTTCTTTTATGCCAATGCTGACGAACCATAAGATATATGACGATCCACCTGTGAGCATTTGATAAACAATAAATCTATACTCCCTCTTTCTCTCCCTATCTCCACTTTGTAAAAGTTGAACCATGACGCAGAACTCGAAGGAACATTGGACGATTCATGATTAGCCCCAGCAAGTCGGGACCACTTCCGCATCAGGCTGTTGAAGGCATGAAGAATGGCGTGTGGGTAGGGGAAGACTCGAAATAATAACGGCAAGCGATCAATGGAAGCCGCAGCCTGAAAACGACGTTTCGACTTCTACACTGCTCCTCATTGAGACCGCTTGACCAACCTCGTATTCCAGGCCCAGCATTGGCGTCGGCAGGGTGGTGCAGAGAAGACACTTATTCCCCTCAAGCCCCACCAGCATACCCCCCCCCCCCCCCCAAGAGCCACATCTGAGAAACCTTCCTTCCCCCTGCCTTTACTGCGATCAAGAGTGTGCCTACCCAAGACGAAATCCTGCCGACGCCCGTGAGTCCCAGGCTTCTTGAACCACAGATCACACTGTTTAATGCCTGAGCATTGCATGGTTTCAACTGTCCATAAAGCGTTCGCAAATGTACTCGCAAAACTTGGCCACCTCTCGTCACCACCGCACTCGGTAACGACGTTCAGTGCAAACCCCGACCACTAAACTGTACAGTCCCTGCACTCTTATTTCTCCGCAGCGTAAAACCTAGAATGGGGCCCAACAACGCACAAGCCCCTTAACGCACTTTACTCAAAACATAGTTCGGAACAGACCCTGATACAAGGAAACTCGCCTTTACTACGACGTCACGAGAAACAGACATAAGCGGCTGGCGCATCTACACTGGTACGGTGCGTTCACCACAGCTAGAGTAACCTAGGTTGAACCGTTGCCACCGACGGTATACCTTGACCGGTGATGCATGCATTTAAGGCGATACAGCGGAGAGCATAAGCACCCTCGAACTCCATGCGGGCAAGCGGCACAGCACTCGAAAAGGCCTCAAGAAGGGTCCTTCCGGCGACCGGACAGCGGGGGTCACCCGCTGATCGCTGGGTGCTCGGTCAAAAGAAGAGCGCGGTCCCAAGTGATGGCTTCAGCGATGGCGCTTCGTCCTCTGGAAAGGAGGGTGACTTCTTGCGTGGCGTGCTCAGGTTGGTGCCGCCTTCGGACGCGCTGTCGCACTCCCTCGGCTAAGCGGTCGCACCGGGCCTGGTCGAAAACAAAACGGCACGAAGATACGTATTCACCGATGGCAAAGCGAGGAGCTTCCGCGCCCTGGTCCTTGGAACTGTCGAGCAAAAATAAGAAAAGAAAGAGGGAAAAAGTCATGTGCGCAGGTCAACCATTGCCGAGAGATAGGGCGAGGAAGTTTAAAAGAAGAAGAAGAAGGCCAAGTAGAGATCAACAAAAGCTGCAGAGCGACGACGGGTGAAAGACAGAAGCTGGGGTCCATTCGATGCACGCGTGCCGCGAAATGCAAGGGGGGGGGGGGGGGGGGTTGCCGCAGCGACGTGTGGAAGGAGAGGACGTGGAGAAAGAAATAGTTGGAGACGTGGCGCGCGCGCGCACGCCACCTGTCTCCAGGGCGCTCCAGCCTTGCGTTGTGTTATGCGTTTTCTTCATCGTTTCTTTCTTTTATTCGCTCTAAACAGCCGGTAGTACTGCGGCAGATGGTCGTCGACGCAGAGCAGGAGACAGGCGCACGCCAGCCCTTGTTTATGAGGGCCTTCGCTGATCTCGGAGTGTGACTTCTTGTCTGCATCTCTCTCTCTCTGTCTCTCTACTTCTCTGCGTTTCGCAGAAACGTTTCATTCGAGGACATGCTGGTCTGAAGCTACGTGGAATGTGAACATTTTGTGTGGCTCTTTCAGTCCGAGGGGTTCTTACAGCAACGGGGCCCATAACAAAGAAAAACATAGCAATAACGAGATATATGCGACGCGGGTAGCCAGCTAGCAAAAATTTAGTGTGTACGTTTAGTCGTGGGTGAATGTGACGTTCACACCTGCCGCGGCATAAGTTCCGGCTCGAGCCTGCCACGCGTCGCCGTGCTGTTTGCTTGGCGCGTGAAGGCACGCGCCCCGCAGTGATCGAAGCGTGCGTGCCGCGCGTGGCATGCACGTCTGCCAGATGCGCATTCTTGGCGCCGCCGTCTGTCGTGATGACCGCACCCTCGCGTGAGTGAGTAAACAAACAAACAAACAAACAAACAAGCGCACATCCGTGAGCCGGAGAAGAAGATGTTTAAAGTTTCTGTGATTACGATCTCACCGTGGTTTCGACCTTTGAGTTTCACACCGTATGTAGCACGATTGAGTGGCGTACCGATGGTCCGCAGCATGCATACGATTTCCATGCTTGCGCATGGTCTCGCAGTTTAGGCTAATTGTCCTACGTGGCTCTTCGACTTCGCATCTCGATTCAGTCATCCTCTGTTCTGTAGCGGCCTCTTTTAATCACGTCTTGGTCACCAAACTTCGAAAGGCCGTATATAACGGTGGCTGGCTGCATATGCGCAACTTGGCGAGCGTCGTGAGCGTTCGTGTCGACCGCTACCATATAAAATCTCCGCCTGCACACTTCGTACAGGATAACTTTATATGGCTCCTCATACACCCTAAAGGGAGCATCTACAGTTCCTCATACCGTGTAGTCAACAGGACCCGCCGCAGCAGCGTAGCGGCTGGGCTGTTAGCTTGCGCAGCTCGAGGTCGCGGGATCGAATCCCTGCCACGGTGACCGCACTTCGATGGAGACGAATTACTCCGGACACTAGCACTACAGGGCGTAACTCATAATAATAGCTTATTTTTCGCTCGCAAAACCCGATCAATCATTAGTTAAGCCAACATGACTCTATCGCATTGGGCAGCAAATGTTGTGTGCTACTTCTGGTGTCCTACTTGTCTTGGAACACTAAACACGAATCCCGTGAGCGATATCGTGTCCTGGGTAATCGCGCACGCGCAGAACTGCCTTAGCATCATATATGCTTGTCTTTTTCAGCAGTTCCATGCAGCAGAGCCGAGGCCACGCAACCACGGAGCGCATGTTCTCGCGAAGCGAGAAGGAGCGCCAGCTTTCAGAGATGCTGCTGCCGCTTCTGCTGCGTGCAGTGGCTTCTAGCGGACGACAGGGCGCGGAAGGACCAATACGGGACGCGTTCACCCTCCTGATTGGTCTAAGAGGCATGTAGCTTCCTCAGCGCTGCACGGAACTATACAGAAACAAGCTATATGCAGCCATAGGGTATGGCTGCGCGCACGCTGAGCTGGTAGTTCCGATTCAATATAGCAGCACATATTCGCGAGTTGCCGGTCACAGCGCTCCAACTGCCCATTGTTTCTATACATAATCGGCCTCTGCTATAACACCGCTCCGATCCAGCTTCCATAACCTGGCAGGCTTGAGCGTGCTAAACGATCTCCGTTATAGATCTGCGCATAACGCATCGTGCGTATTGCGTCGTCGTCGACCGTTATAACCGTAGCGTATCACCCATCGCTCGGAGCATGCGCCTACACGAGCCGAGCATTAACCCGGTTTGCGGTCGTGACGCGAAGGAAAATATCCCCGCGCGTGGCACACGCAGCTCGACAAAAAAGAACTGCGGAGGAAGGAAGGAAGTTTCCAGCTTTTTCGAGTGTTCCGAACAAGAAAAGCAGGAAAAAATAAAAATAATAAATTACAAGTGAAAAGTGAGATAGATGCGCGGAAGAAATCATTCTCTTGTATACAGAAAGCGCCCACGCCCTCCCCTTATGCAAGCCTGCATTTATATTCCGGTTTTTGAATGGACGGCGTCGTCTTGAAAAGAAAAAAAAATTAAGAAAGAGAAGAAGAAAAGGCGAGAGAGAGAAGATTGCGCCAAGGTATCCAACGACCAACAACAAGTGCGGAGCTGAGCTATTTCGACAATGCGCGCGCGGCTTTCAGCTTCCCGCGGAGTAAACTGCCGCTGCGCGGAAAATTAAGCGAAAGGTCGAAACGGTTTCGGCACGACATCTCACTATTATATATATATATATATATATATATATATATATATATATATATATATATATATATATATATATATATATATATATATATATATATAGACACATCCGTCTCTGTGCTGCCTACTACGACGGGCGTCTTTAAAGGGGAAAACGAAAAACAAACAACGATAAGCAAGTGTCTATTGTTCGTGTACTCAATAATGTCCTTGAAGTTGCGTCTCGACAACAAGTACTAACGGGCCACTTCCTTGCCACTTTGTCATACTTTTCCCCCTTTGTAGCGAATGGGCGAACGAGTGTGAGAACTTGGAAAGCCTATAATTGCAGGTATACCTGTTGGTGCTAGTTTCAAATGTCTTTTTGTGCTATATGACGTTGGCCTTACAATACCATAGCTAAGCAAAAAAAAAAAAATCAATATAGCCTGGAAAGTGAAGCACGATCTAAATTTCAAGTTGAGGATGGGAAGCAGTAGCATCCAGCGTCATTTATGAAATACTGACACGCACGTTCATTACAGTGACAATAGACCCTTTTCATAAACTGCAAGCTAGCTTTCCTGCAATGCAGCTTGCTCTACTAATGGCGGCATTGGCAATCTGGCAAAGAGCGTGTACAAGCGCAATTTGCTTGCGATAGGGCATGTAAAATGTCGACGCAGCCCTTCCGATACAAACATGCCCAAAAAACGGGTCGCAGCATGTGCAACTTGAATTTTGACAGCATTTGAATAAAGGCAGCTGTCGCCATAAGTAGGGCAAGTTGCGTTGCAGGGAAGCTAGCTTTACAGTTTATGAAAAGGGTCTATATAGAGCGGCACATAGAACGTAGAGGGAGACAAGTAAACGTTCCACAACTCCGAACATCCACTGGCCTACATATAAGTGGTGGACTGAAACGCTAAATCATGGCTCTTTTTAGAGTACCCCGTATACTATATTACTATAATACAGTGGACTTGGGCGTGCCTAAATTCAATACTTCCGTAGCCCATGACTCCACTCTTGCCTTTCCTGTTTCCTTGTTAAGATGATTCCATTCACGAGGCCAATTAAGGCCGTTCCAACTTAAGTTCCAACTTGTTTACCCGTGTGCAAACATGGGAAAAGGAGCGTATTCCAGGTTTCATTTATATCGAATGCTATCTAGGCGCACTAGATACTCTTTGTTATGTATATGGAGAGACCCAGAGAAATACTTATGTGCTTTCTTTCTTCACAGCAAAACCCATCCATATCTTGGGGACCACGCTACACTCCGCACGGATGCATGGACCTGAGAGACCACTTCCAAGCCCGAAGAAGGTATTCACTTCTATATAGGCAACGTCCTGTTTAGCATAGAGTCTCACAAACAACAGCTCAATTTGCGGCGCCTGCCTTATATATCTATTCACACACACATGGAGGCGTGGCCAATTAGCTCTGCGCTCTTTCGCAACGTGCAAGTATATACGCACGTACTTGTATACCATGCTGCACCTCCCAAGACCAAGCACGAATCATCGCAGCCCGCTTACGCACCGACGCACGCAATATATGAAACAAGAGCACGGGCTATTCTTTTTATTTATCTTCTACACGTATCCGCATACACGGACACGCCGGATACGAGGCCTTCCTGCTGGCACATATACTGCCATCAACAGGGTACAATCTGTCCGCAGGAACCCCGGGGCACACCAACAGGAGTTCACTGCAAGTCCGTGCGCGTCCGTTGTTCTCGGGAGAAATACGGAGGGGGGAGGGGGGGTCGCGAAACCGATCGCCTTTCCCTGCTCGCTCGGCCAACGTCGTGGGTGGTCGGTCGCCTCGTTTGTGCAGCGGACCCCCGATGATTAGAAGAGGACGGTGCCGCCTCTTCCAGCGATGCTGCCTTTGGTTCAAGGTCGCGCTGAAGACACGAAGAAGTCAAGACAAGCTTCTTCTCGGTCAAGACGGCCGTTTGTGTGTATGCCAGCGTGCGTATATAAGGTCGATCCCCCCCCCCCCCCCCCTTCCACGTTCCCTCTCTGCACGTGTTTCCTATGAAGGCGACAGTGAACGCGCGAGAACGGTCTGGTGTATGTACACGTCTCTATCTGTATTTAAGTATATACACTGCCGCTTTTCTCTTCTCCTCCTCTTTCTCAGTCTTTCACTCTCTGTCTCTCTCTTTCTCTCCGGTGTTCCGCAAAGGGCAATCAACGTCACGGCTTAATTCGCGCTTGCGAGCGATCGCCTCTGTACGTAACACAGCCGCACAGGCCGCTGCGTGCAAGGGCCATGACTTCGATGACTGAAGCACGCTGTGGTATTATAATCCACGCCCTCACTGCCACAGTTGCGCGAAGGTGTATCGGTTTTGTAGGCGTTCTATGTATACTTGCTTTTGCTTCTTGTGCGATTTGCTTTAGGGTGAACTCTGTATATATGTATACGGGGCCACGGTTTCCGGTTCACGCATGCATGAGGACAAGCCGTGGCACGTTCGTTCTTGATGACGAAGGTTTCTTAGACAGCCTCTGAGCGCGAACTCTGAAGCGCTCATGAAAATAAGGGCTGTTGTATAGTTGTTACGGATGCAACGTTCTGTGACACGTGATGTCTTGGGACACCCACGACTTTTCTTTTTTATTTATTTTTCAAGTTTCTTTTTATTTTCACTGGAAGAGATTGGAATGCCGACACACCTCCGGATACGGCGAAATAATCGCCGGATCGCCTTTCTTATTTCCGGGCGAAAAAAAAAAAAAAAGGAGAGAAAGAAGAAAAAAATGACAAAGGAGGAGCCACGTTACAAAGGCGAAAGGATGCAGTTATCTGGCGCGAAAAAATGCGGGACAACGGTTCGAATTTCACAGTCCTGGTGGTGCATATAAGACCTTTTTTTTTTTCTTTTTACTTGCCTTCAAATCCAAATACTTTTCCAATGTATGTACGTCAAAGCGGCCAGAACTCGTACACATGACACTCTTACGCCACACGGTGTACGTGCATCAAATCTATAGATTTGATGAATGACCGCTAGGCATATATGCGCGAACGCATGCATAGTTTACGGGGGCAGGAATGCGTGCGACAGGGAGAGAGAGAGCGATCACCTCCGATGCAGTAGTCCGCAGCTTTTCTGTTCTGCGCTGTGGTGGCGGTCGCCATATATTGGACACCTGCATGCACTCAGTCGGGTGCATATATACATATATGCTGCTCCATACGCGGTGTAGTGATGAATCGCCCGTCACCTGACACCTTGGCGCTTCGGATCAAGCAGGCGACGTCGTTAGATGTAAGGAAAGGAGATATAAGGAAGAGAGCCTCGGCGGAAGAAAGAAAGAAAGAAAGAAAGAAAGAAAGAAAGAAAGAAAGAAAGAAAGAAAGAAAGAAAGAAAGAAAGAAAGAAAGAAAGAAAGAAAGAAAGAAAGAAAGAAAGAAAGAAAGAAAGAAAGAAAGAAATCGTCGAGATTGTGGCTGTGCGATTCCACAGACGTTCTAACTTAAGGTCATCTGTAGTCAACATACTCTGTTTTATCCTTCTAACGTTTTGTTTTCAGCAGAACATGATTTGTTTTCTTCTTTTCATACTATAACCCGAAACTGCGATTTACTTTTACATCAATAGTGTCGAAATGCGGCATAATATATATGATTATGTCGGAACTTTACTCGTGTCATTGCAACATTGTTATGTCCTTGTCCTCTTCCACGCAGAAACTATGTATATATAGTTCTTTCAGTGTTCTAACCAAACTCAGTTGCCACAAATTGCGCTTCATGCTTACGTGGTTCCAATACGATCATTCGTTTATTGTTTCCCCTATAAGACCTACGATGGACCAGCTAAATGCGGCCTTGTACGTGTCATATTAGCGATACACAAGTGGCAAGCAGTACGAAAGAAAAGTATTTATATTAGACCCCGTGCACTTAATCATTGATATGCGAAAGATTTCATTCATTCCGTTATAAACAAACTTGGTGCTGACGACTCGATATGAGCACGTGTTTAGACAAGTGGTGTCTCTCAGATAACCGGTGGAAAACACGCAAGACGTCGACCATGAGCCGATACGCTGGAGCTGGCTGTTCATGCAGTGCACCATCGTAAAATCCGGGCGGAATCGCACACAGCGGCAGGCCATTAATGACCCTTATGCATAATGGCGAACCCAACCTGGACAAAGGCAGGAACTTTCGCCGGTTGCACGCATAAAGACGCAACTATGATGTGAGCGCAGTTCGATGACTCAGCCCCTCGGGTATGCAGCATGCTCTCTATCTCTGTATTTTAAGAAAGTAGAGCCATGCCACGAGTGAAAGAACGAAAGCAACGCGGCTGTCACTGCGTGCCTGAAACCCGTGTCCTTCGGAGAAGTTTATGAGGCAGCGATGGCCCGCAAGTGACGTTATTATTACTGGTCAGGATGAAGATTTATGACGAAAGTGCCACTAATTAGTGACACTCAAGGTCATGAACGCTTGCAGGTATGCTGCGGTGATAGCCTTTGTTGTTTTTGTTCATGCGAGAACGGTTAGTTGTCCTCGAAGTAGTTAGGTATGTTGCTCATTTCTTCGTTAAAACCGTCACGGCGAATTTATTTATTTATTTATTTATTTATTTATTTATTTATTTATTTATTTATTTATTTATTTTGAAACAAGGCGAGCGACACTTGAAGTCTAGCGACACTTGAAGACGCCGCGACTGACTAAACCTATTCAGCTGGGACGGTTCACTGAGTGCGCACCACACAAACCTCAGCGTCTTCTTTCACAGTGACTCGCACTGATGCCGATATGCTCTGCTACAATCACCCCCCGCGCAGAAAGGAGCCAACCTGGCGACCTAGGGGAATGACACAACAGGGGGGTCGTAGTAAGGTTTGAGCCGTGCTACGTGCACTGTTTCACGTCCTCGGCAGCGTCGGTCGGAAGAAGGTTCAAGGGGCTCAACGACATAGTTCACTGCAGATGTCTGCGCGACAATACGGTAAGGTCCATGATAGCGGGAGAGTAGCTTGGTGGAAAGTCCGGGCGTAGTCGATGGTACCCAGAGCCAAACTAGCATCCCCGGAGTATAGTGAGCATTAGAGGCAGAGGCGTCATGGCGGGATTTCTGGCGCCATTGGTCTTGCGCGGTGAAAGAGCGGGCGAGTTGACGGCACTCTTCGGCATATGCAGCTGCTTCGGAAGCAGGTGTCGCTTCAGTAACATCGGGTCGGTAGGGGAGAATGGTGTCCATTGAGCAGGAGGGTTCACGTCCATATAACAGGAAGAAAGGAGAGAAGCCGGTGGTGGTTTGCGGCGCAGAGTTATACGCGTAGGTGACGAACGGAAGCACCCGATCCCAATTTGAGTGGTCTTCCGACACGTACATGGCGAGCATGTCGGCAAGGCTGCGATTGAAACGCTCAGTCATGCCGTTTGTGAGTCACTGATGCCGATATGCTCTGCTACAATTTATTTATTTAGGAATCTGCAAGTATAAACTGTTACGCACGGACGACTCTTAAACGAGCGCAGCTAGATCAACAACTCGTGCGTTACTATTATCCCCTGTACAATAATCCTCACTCACTCACTCACTCACTCACTCACTCACTCACTCACTCAAAAGGTTACGTGGGTGCATCCAATCGTGACTCACTGTCGCACCAGTGTCGTCGACGTGCCTGTCACCGACCGAATACCTAGCGTCAAAATGGGTCGACCGGCCGGAATTCAACCTTGGAGGCCCGCCCGCCTGAAATCATTACTTATACATAAGCTTCGTTTTATTATAAGAAGCGCTTGCCGACAGCTCGGAATTTCGCGAATCGAAAAAAAAAAAAAAGACGCATAAAGAACTAAATCGACACCAACGGAGTTCGACCTCCTTGTCTCTCTTTTCTGTTTGTTTGTTTGTTTAATCATTCATTCTTAATTTTTTTTTTTTTTTTTTAGCGTGGCGGTAGAACCGCGTCTCTCACTCCGAAACCGTACCGTAAGGACCCCCGTTTTTCCTTCAGTGGCTCTATCTAACCGTGCTTTCGTTTTTTTTCGTTTTTTCGAGTGGCATATAAGGTGGCGCACGGCATCGCCCAAGTCCGTGCCACCAGCGCAACAATGATATAAGAATGCAGAGACCACCAAAATAAGTACACGCGATAAACTAAACACAGCCGGGACGGTGACAGGAAGCGAGGCTAATCTGTTCATGCCATGTCAATCCTGTTCTTCTCTTGATCGCTGCCTGTATTTAATTCGTTTTGCGCTTGTGCATCTCTTAATAGAACGAGGTCGAGAAGAGAGAGAGAAACGCAAGAAAGGAAATAAAGAAACGATTAAAGGCAGATGGGCTGGAGGAGACACAAGAAGAAGTTCAAGAGAGAGACAGGAGGGAGAGGGGGAGGAGACAGGAAACGCGCAGTGACAGCTGTGGAATGCGTTCCGAAGGGAGCGCGCTTTCGTGCCAATGCATGATGATCGAGAGCCGCTCCACCACCGCCGCATCATTCCTGGAGTGACTAGCCCGCCTGGATTTCCCAACTAACATCCACGCACACGCGCGTGGCTCTTTCACCGATCGCGCGCGTTT
This sequence comes from Hyalomma asiaticum, assembly GCA_013339685.2. Lineage (NCBI taxonomy): Eukaryota > Metazoa > Arthropoda > Arachnida > Ixodida > Ixodidae > Hyalomma > Hyalomma asiaticum. Next base: position 57,095,324 of record CM023484.1, read on the forward strand.
ATAACGTTGCCCAACGGAACGCCGCGCGCCAGGGTGAGGGGCTTTTTTGGCCGCTCGCGTATTATTACGAACGTCCCCCGAGGGGCTGAGGGAGGGGGTTGTTCTCGTTCACTCACCCTCTCAACACTCACCCCCTCTCCCTTTTAGCCGCTACGCTTTCGCTTCGTTTACATCACCTACCAACCTGTCCTATCAGACGCACACTACACGCGCACACATGCGCACATACATGTGCACACACACACACACACACACACACACACACACACACGCACACACGCGTCCTCTCACCTCGACCATAGAGACCATGCCCAACCTATGCCCCCGTGCGCTCACTACTCATTCTATGCTGCTCTCCCCCAACATCCGTGCAACTGTCCGTCTATCGTAGTCGTCGTCGAGGGCAGGACGGACGTGGGGAACGCGCCGACGAGGCAACAATGGACGCTCCACCCGAACCTGGCGAAAGGCAGCCGGAAAAAAAAGGGGGGGCCGGCGAAAATAACAAAGGCGAGCCGCACTGCCCCGGCGGCAGACAGAGCGACCATCTGTCTGCAAGCAGTGTGAGTGTGTAGCGTTTCGCTCGGGTGCGTGTGCGGAGCGCGCGTTTGTGCCCGAGGGGTCACCCCGAGCCCGCCGAATGGCCCTGCCATGGGCATCCGCCCTCGCCCCGAGTGCGTAATGAATGCGTGGACGCCACCGACCACGAACCCGCGGCGATAGCGGGCCGAGTCTCGCGACGCACTTTTCGATACGCGCTCTTTCATGCGGCATCCTTTCGAAGGGACGTTATAGAAGGTATCGAGACCGTATACGCTGTGCGACGCTTTGGTTTGTTTGTTTGTTTGTTTGTTTGTTTGTTTTGGTTAGCGGAAGCGAGAGGTCGTACGCTTAGTTCAGCGGGTCGGTCATGTTTGTCTGTCTGTTTTTGTGTGCGCCCCCGCGTGGAGGGTAAAAGAAACGAGCTGGGGGTCAGGTACATACGATACCCTGCGAGTCTGGAATCCCGGTCAATGAAGGAGCATTTGCGTATGAAAGCACAGTTCCGCCACACTCTCCTTTTGCGGCCTCCACTTTCGCAAGCAACTCCTTGCTCGTCCGTCCTCCTTCGACATGGACGGTGCATGCTGTAGTGTACGTATACTTCTCTTTCTTCTGTTTACTAAAGTGAATCTAACGGCTGGTATCTATGTCACGTTTAGTACGGTTTGTTTATCCGATGGGTTTTGGCTTATGCGTGAAACGTAAAGTATACTGGTGCGGAAGGGCATTTCGTGTCCGTGTGCAAATGGCCGATGCCAAGCTCGTCGTAAGCTGTTGCTCTTGCAACAAAGAAAAAAGAAAACGCTTTATTCGCTGTAGTATAATTGCAGTATACTCTTTTTTTTTTTTAATGCTCTTGTCTAAGTGGAATCTCAATACGACCTTCATAAGACCCGAAAACAAAACGTGCCATCTGAAAATCGTATCAACCTTATGAAGCTGCATCACGCTACTGGAATATTGGCCAGGAAAACAGTGCGTATTATCCGAGAAACCTATCAAGACGGGTCGTATAAACGAAAATTCACTTTATATGATACGGCTTAGGTTACGTGGCAATGCAGACTGTGAGCACTCTGTCGACTCTCACTGTCTCACTCATACGTGCAACGACACGCCACACACGGGAACGCACAGAACACGCTTGTGCGCTGTGTCCTTCCCACGTCTGTTTACAGGAAGCGTCCAGCGCCACATACGTAATGAGAGCGCCCTCCTGACGTTTCAGGTCTCGACGCATTTTAAGAAGTATAAACCGAAATCCACGAGCACTACAAGTTAAGCTTCCTGGACTGGTTGTCCGTCGATCGCACTTAACATCTCTATACAACTGTCGAACGAAGAACTGCAAAGACAATTCCTACACATTGCGCTATAGCGCAATGTGTAGAAATTGTAGGAATTGTCGAACCTATATAGGTTCGAAAACTTAAAGCACTGTCGGCGAACTTTACGCATTGCATATATATATATTGCCCCTGCCCGTATACGCGCTGGGGCAGAATAGCACAGGGTGAAATTTCTGAGAAATCCGTATGGATTTCTTTATGGCCTCGTGCTACAAGACGGGTGGATGCTAATTTTCCCTTTCACAAACGTCACTCCACCTTGCGGGTTTCCGCAAAACTCATTTGCCATACATTCACGCCCATGTGCTTCGAGTTGTCGATTGATTCGCCCTCGCGCAGTCAATCGCTAGCCTCCTGGTTAGCTCAATTGGCAAAGCGAGCGCCCCGGACAGGCGTTGGTCCCGGGTTTGAATCCCGGACCAGGACAAATTTTTCGGCAACTAGGAAGCTTTCATTTCCGAGAAACCCGTATGAATTTCCTTGTGGCCTCGTGCTACAAAACGAATTTTCCCTTTCATAAACGTTACTCCACCTTGCGGGTTTCTGCAGAACCCATTTGCCGATAGCAGAGGATGCAGCAGTGCCGTTTAACCTTACTGAAGTGCCTCGCCGGGGTACAGCACGTATGTCGTGCTAATAAAATCATCCCACAAACTGAAACGTTGTACAGGTCTTTCACCTCTCTTCCTCACACCCAGCACTGTCCGCTACGCCACCGCAGCGAAACAAACGAAACGCTTGCATGGCCGCGCCGGGGCCTTCGCTCTATGGTTGCGCACGGCGAAATGCATTGACCGAGAACCTGAACGCCGCAGCCGATGCGTGGTCGCATAGCTGGCACGGTGCGCGTGCTCCCGCGTCAGAGCGTGGCTGCAAGGAGCCGCCGCAACCGACGTGAGGTCATGGGGCGGGAAAAGCGAAAGGGAACGCGGAAGAGATCGGCCCCGCGAACCTGCACTGGGTGTGCATGCGTGGCTGGAGGCCATCGCTGCCGATATCGTATGGGCAATAATGCGCGCTGGAGAACAAACGTGGCCGCCTGAGCTGTTGCATTACTTGAGTTCCGTATAGGTTACGCGAACAGAGGTGGCTCGCAGTCTCACGTTCGAACAATCGACACGTATTGATACAGTGTCAGGGCAAGCTATTGAATGACAAACGTCTCGCGTTCTTTGTGTTTCGCTCCGTCTTCGCGGCTTTCTGGCGTGCTAAGACGATGTTACTGTCACCATTCGCTGAAAACATAGAAGCGTGAAAAGGAGGAGGAAGAGAGGGGGAATGGAATGAATCGGACCTTAAAATTTCATAATGTTTTCATGTTCACCGGCTTCTCTGGAGGTTTGATAGCATTTTATTTAACGCCGACGAACACCCTTCCCCGCTACGGTGGTCTAGTGGTTATGGTACTCGGCTGCTGATCCGAGAGTCGCGGGATCGAATCCCGGCCGCGGCTGCTGCATTTCGACAGAGGCGAAATGTTGAGGCCCGTGTACTGTGCGATGTCAGTGCGCGTTGAAGAACCCCAGGGTGGTCGAAATTTCCGGAGCCCTCCACCACGCCGTCTCTCATAATCATATATATTTTTGCGACTTGAAACCCCAGAAATCAATCGACACTTGTGAATGCGAAACGACACAGTGCAGTGATACAGGGAAAGAATAGATTGGTAGAAAGGTGAGTTAGGCTAAGGCAGAACACGGTATACGCCTCTGGTTGGGCTGTCAAAAAACATCACATCATTCCTCGAGGCTGCCACTCATCGCAAGAGACACGACATTGAAACACGCGTGACCAGCGTAGAATGCAATGCACGCGACGCGTGAAGTCAACCGAATCAATAGGCGCCGCTTATGCGCGCAGTCAGTGACGCGATACGTGGTTGATGTATGCGCGCGACACGAGTTATATAGATTTCCGTGTTGTGTGGGAGTGGTTTGCTATGCCTGATTTTTCGTAACGCTTTTCTTCCCGGTGCATTACGCTCTAAGATGGTATTGACACGCCTACTTGCTTTCTTTGCTTTCTAGAGGCCACGCGTAGGTTGTACAATGTGTCTCAATAAACTCAAACTCAAGCACCACTGTGCGATACGTCCGCTATCGATCGGCGCAGGTCGCGGTTGATTGAACTTGCACGCAGTTTCGCGAATGTTGACATTTGTTTTACTAACATTTATGCACGAGCAGTGTGTTTGAGTACGTTCCATGCACCACGCGAACACCAGCGGCAAAAATTAGAACGTACTATAGAACGAACAGAGATGCTAAGCATGGCGACGCATTACTAATGAGAAGCGACGGCTATTTGTGCAAGAGTGACACCAAGCACTCTTTTTGTAGAGTTTTTCCTTTAACGAAATCCGACTTTATCGGTCAGAAGCGCGGACGGGAACCATTTGGAGACGTCCACCTCCAACAGCGCGCAGATACTGACTGTGCACGCGTTGGTTTGCAAGAACAAATACAAACAAGAAGCTTTTACGGGCACAGCTTGCAATTGCAGCGTATGTGAAAGAGAACTCTATGCCCTTTCTCTGTGACTGAGGAGGACCAATGCCCGTACAGTAGATGTCTTGGCTGGAATAACTCAACGATCTTTTCTTTCCATGTTTTATTGGTAGTCTGATCGAGCGGGCCTTCGGTTGTATACGTCGTCGTGATTGGTTGAACCGTTCGTAAGTGGCGGTTGATAAGGAGGGAATAAAATCGAGCTAAGCAAGTATATCACGCACCGGCCCTTTGCGAGATAGTTTAGCTTTTCAGAACTCACAACGCGTAACTATAAGAGAAAACTGCAAGCAATAGATAACGGCGTTTGCCGATGCCTTTCGGAGCTGGTCACTGCTTGGTGTCCCAGCCTGGAGCACTCTGCAAGGTGCACGCCTAATTGAGCGATAACACAGAGAGCGAGAGAGAGAGAGCTCTTAAAAGCCCATAACCACGACATTTCAAGGCCCACAGTTACGTACCGCACTATAGCGCACGGCACGTGACATTGCACGCATATTGTGAAAGAGCAAGGCAAATCCGGATGGAGTACCAGTTATAATAATCACGTAGCGGGGCAATGTGAATGAATGAATGAATGAATGAATGAATGAAATACCTGTCGATACGAAATTATGGTCACATAATTTCTTCGTGATGGCAGCTGTTTTGGATCTGTATATACTGATGGTGCTTCATCATTGTATACGTGCACACATCGAATCATGCTCAGCATGCAGGGTCACGTCACATGTATCACAGGTACGTGTATCTCACCGATCACATTAATAGGTCACCATGCTGCCGTTATCTGGCCCCATTTAATCAGCTATAAAAGTCCCATGACTCACAAACAACCTTGAGAGCCTGTACACAATGTCTATATGCGCGGGACAGCGATCCCTGAGGGCATGTACACACCTCACCGCTTCGCAATTATTGAGCGCGTGCCCTTCAGGTGTAAGCGCACCCGATGGCGACCACATACCACTACACCCGCCAGACATGTACAGCGAATCCGCCGTGGTGTGGCACTCAGTGGTGTGGGCGTCGTTGACGCGGAAGAGTCAACAGCTGTACATGGGTGTGTCTTTCGCGCTGTACCAACTGCCGTATATGTCGGTGCCGCTTCGTGAAGACATGGCGTATGCGTTTTAGTCACGTCGCGCTCCACCGCATGTAGAAGGCGTGGGTCAGCACGTACTTTCCGTGTACCTGCTCTTACCTAACGCATCTATAGACGCATGTGTTACGCATGCACGCAATGCATTCTTGCTGTCGCCAGCTTCTCGTACTTAAGCCGGTTGCCTTGTGACTTATTTGCGAGTTCTTGCTCGTCGTGTATAGCATAGCGCGTGACTGCGCCCGAAGTGCTGCGCCTATGACGTATGTAGCTTTGCATTTTGGGTGTGCGCCAGAATCGAAGCATCGGTACTTGGTCGAGCACAGGTGTCGGATGTCGCTAAAAGCGGACGACTGCGCATCCATGTCATCACGTTAGTATCCACCGATCATATATAAATGCAGCATACGCAACCTTAGTCACGCCTAATGCAAGTTTTGCTCGAAGCAAACGCAGAACGTGAAGCAAGAAGTGACAGTTGCGTAAGCAATGAGACTGCCACAACTCGCCGACGCCAAATTTTTTTTTATAGGTTAGTCTGGATGGATTTGGTGCGCTCAATAGCGCCGCCACGGCCGTCTGTAGTGGATATATGGCACTCGGCTGGTGATCCGAGAGTCGCGGGATCGAAACCCGGCCGCGGCGGCTGCATTTCAATGGAGGCGAAATGTTGAGGCCCGTGTACTGTGCGATGTCAGTACACGTTAAAGAACCCCAGGTGGTCGAAATTTCCGGAGGCCTCCACTACGACGTCTCTCATAATCATAGCCTGGTTTTGGGACGTAAAACCCCAGAAGTCAATCAATAGGTGCGCTCAATAACAGGGCAGATCGCGAGCACGTTGATGTGGTACACGCGACCAATAGTTATTGCTGTACCAACCTTAATAGCATAAAGCAAGCGGCGCCGTTGAAGCACCGCATGCCAACGCTTGCAGCCGACAAGCACACTTGTGTGACATCTGAAAATGGCACCATGCATAATAGTAATGCACCGATGTCACGAAAACTAAATTGTCAACTATAACTTTGTTAACAGCAGCACGAAATTCGAGGAACGAGGACAAACACGCAGTGATGCACACAACACAGGCATCAACGTGTGTTTGTTCTCGTTCCTCGAATTTTGCGCTGCTGTTAAGAAAGTGGTGCACCACGTACTAAACTATAGCCCACCCGTACCACCTATATGTCAGCTATATACCGTGTTGTCGATCCCCATCAGGCCATTTTATTTTCGTGAGTAGCAGCCGCCCAACTTAAACCAAACCCTTTTTCAGCGTTGAATCCTCGCCATTCCGTTACCGCAGTAAAACGTATATACGTATATATATATACGCTGCATTCCATTCGCTTCTCCGGCATCTATAGTGTCATATATGAAAGCGTAGCTCGCGTGCATGTTTGTGAGTACAGTTTGGCGCGATCAAGTCGAAGCAACATTTCCTTGCCACGTCACATCGTTAACATTCCGCTATCACAAAATCATCTCGTTGATTCGAATCAGTTCCACAAAAAAAGGTAAAAGAAAAGAAACAAGAGGCATCGACATTTTTCTTAAAGATATACCTGATTAATGAGTTCAAGAAAGAGATTGGAAAAGACGACTGCGTGTTCCATTGCGTGCAAGCGTGTGCGTGTGTTTGTGCCTCGAGGGCTTGGCGCGTAGCCGGTTCGGAGATAGGCAGCGCACAGCTACTTCGAGTCGGGCGCGGAAATGCGGATCTGCAAGCTGGCGGCGGCGCGGTTCACGCGCGGGACACTTTTTCCCACGGAAAGAGGCTGCCACACCGTGCCACCGCCTTTGCACTCGCTTATACCGTTCGCTGTCCGTGTGCGCGGCGGTGTACAGACATAGAAGAAGAAAGCACAGAATAAATTACGCACGTCGAGGAATAAACAGAGAGAAGCGTATAGCACCGGAGTGGAGGTGCCGCGCTATGACGACACGGCGACCGTGGAAGAGTTCCTTTTTGCAGGGGGAAAACGAATCGAGGCTTATCGGCTGTCCACTGACGCTGCAGTGGTCAGGAGAGCCGGTAGCATCGATATCGGAAGCGAAGTGATTTAAATGCAGAAGATCAGGATCGATTATGCCAATGCTGACCCTGAATATGGACGCATCTCTGTGGGAACTCTTGGCACATAGGTGTTTTTATTTTCCTTTTCTTCAAGAATTAATGTCTGTTCTCAAGCCGCGTGACGAGGAAACAGAGGACTGGTGTCGAATTTCATAACTACAAAAACGTGTAGCTACAGGTTTCTTGTCACCCACTTCTAATAACCTTCGTATTTACAGTACACTCGAGTCGAAACTTGTCCGCTGCACCATAAAGCACTGGTCAGTATCATGAAATATTCGTGGCAAAAAAAAAAAAAAAAAGAAGAAGAAGGAAAGGAAGAAATGACATGTTCTGTGTGGCTCGGCTTATGATTTGTTCCCACGTGGGTAATCTCGAAACCGCGTTTCTGTGGTTTGTTACGGGTTTTCGCTCACCAAACACCACAGGATTATGGTTCAGAAACGTATGAATGCAACATATATGCCTCCATGTAGGCATACGTGTATAAACAACAATGGGCGAGTCGGTTTCGCTTGGCTGCCCGTGGGGCCCCCTCGACAGCTGTGGAGGTGGTTATTTTGGGCCCATTTGAGCATCGCTTTGCTTATCTTTTGCTTCCATAGCGGGGGAGTGTGTGTGTGTGGGGGGGGGGGGGGGTGGAGGAGGGTAGGCTCTCCCCTAACACGTGAACCCTGCTTCCAGAAAAAAAAAAAAGAACAGTGCCATACGCCCATTTCAAGACCCGACGGTGAATGTGTTGCAGCACGGTACCACGGCCGCTACATATATAGTCTATGTAGCGGCACGCACGCACGCACGCACGCACACACACACACACACACACACACACACACACACACACACACACACACACACACACACACACACACACACACACACACACACACGAAATCATTGTCCCGCGTTGCGCCGCTTATATCGCCGGCGGATGGCATAAAAGATGGAAACACCAGAGCAGAGAAACAGGGGATGTGTTCTTCTCTGAGGCTATACTACAACCGCTAGAGCATGGATGCCACTAGCACTAGAGCGCCACAGCAAACGCCGAATACGCAACGCTTCGCTAATCAAAAAACCATAAAGAACAAACAAAATGTAAGCTGTATGCCTGCGATTATCTCACACGCACTAAGAAATCAATCTCTCGTGGAGGAGAAAAGGGGGTTTGTTGAAAATATATCGTGTGTATAGCTGTCGTTGCGGGTGGCTCTAAACACAAGAGCGCTTGGCCCTCTGCTTTGTTGCTCTTGTTCCATTACGCACCTTGTACTGGTTGCGTCTTACACCTCAGCACCGCCATCACGATTTGTATATCGTATCGTATATAGAAGATTCCATTACCACGGCCGTCTGTGTAGTATAACGACCATCGTACGCTCTGAGCGAAAGATCTCGCGAAGGATTACTTGCACTACACTTGGCAACCCACATATATCTCATAATATAAACAGTTCGCCCGAGAGCTCATTATATCTTATCGCACGAAGATGTTTGCTTGGGAAAAAAACTCCGTGCGAGCGTTGTGTCCTTGCACGCAGCACGGACGTGCCCCGTCGTGCCTGGCTGAATCCGTCACGCTGCAAGCTAGCGCCATGTCTGCGAACGCCGCTTCAACTAAAACACACTTACACGACGACACTCATCCACGAAGAGCTCGCGCGCTCTATACCATCTTTTCCCGGGAATCCGGATGCGCTCAGGCGGGCGCCAATTATTTTGTCGCGAGATGAATGCGGAAAACAAAGAAGGACAAGGAGATCAAAAAACGATGATAAAAGTATATAGTGGGAAGAAAAAAGTAAAGGGAAAGAAAAAAACGACTTCGAGGGGACGACTTCTTCACCGTAAATCCGACCTTTCGCTCCGGGGCTTTGCAAGGCCGGCCGGCCGGCCGGCCGGCGTGATGAGCATGGCGCCGGACGCGTCGGTCGGCGGACGCGATTGCACGCCTGGTTGCTCGCCCGACCGAGCGCCGCCGTCCCATTGTTCTTGCTCGTCCCTGAACCCTGAAACAACGCCCCTGGGCTGGTGGTGGCGCCGACGGGCGAAGCCTAATTACCGCGACCGGTGTGTGGCCGTATACACCCTCAGGAAGGGGAGGATGCCATGCGGACCGCTCAAGCCGACGACGTCCAAGAAGCGCTTGTCTCTCTGTTCGTATATATACGAGCCTGAACATTGTTTCTTTCTTCGAACGTCTTGGGCCGCGACGGGGGACACCAACCATGCATCCGTGCAAGGGTGCGGAAAGAGTGACGCTGGGAAACAGACCAGAATATGCCTCAGTGACTCGTTAGCTGCTATATATACGCACCTGGCGTCCGTATAGTGATGGGGTGTCGACACTGCTACGAATAGGTTGGCGTATGGAAGTGGAGCGTAGCGATCGGTGAGCGTGGACAGTGAGTGTATGTATAGCCGATGCAGATAATGACGCACGATGCAACACACGCGTGTTGTTAATTTTGTGTCAATGTTATGCGAGCAAGTGTGAGATTATGTAATGTACTGACGGAACCTTCCCACAGCGTCGAAGACGGCGACGCTGATGTAACCAAACGATGAAGTCAGGAATTGTATACAATGGCCACACACGCCCGCATTATGGATATGGTACAATAATCAAACGCGTGTAATCAAAGGTGCATCGTAAAAACCTGCCACGTGGTTATATATGTCCGTTTTAGGTGAAGGACAGCAATTCCCGTGGAACGATGCAGTTAACTCGCGAACACTGCTGAAGTTCGTCTAGCAACAGTGTATAAGACACATCGAATGAACTTTCGACAGAGAACGTCTATGTATACTTGTAGGCGATTTCGAACACCGTGGACGTCCATCACTTCTTCACTTCTTCACCTCTTGGACTGGTCGGTACTTTCGTGAGACATCGCGTACATTTCATTATCCTCAGCTGCGAACGTGCCTCACAGACGCAGTGGTTGTTCCGGCTTCGCGGAGGAGAATATAGCAACCCGGCCGGTGTCTCAGTGCAACAGTATATAATGTCCTCACGGTCACCATACGGCTATTCTCGGAGCGTGCGAAAGTCACGGTGAACTATACATGTTCAGGTTGCTCTACAGTTGAGGAGAATGCCATTATAATACGCCCCGAGAGGGTCAAGATAAAGCCGTGCGATTTGGGCTATATAAGAGAACTAGCCCTGTCCTAGCTGAGCGTGAAGCAAGTTACAGCGGTGCTATAATATGCGATTAGAAGCGATGGTGAGAGAAAGAAGACGAGGATGAGAGGGAGGGTAAGGCAGCTCGCTGCGCAGAAATTCACGTGTCCAACATGCAGAACCTTTTCTTGTTCTTTCCTTTACCTAACTCCACTTAGCGAATACAATGAAGAGCGTGACCTTGAGCTTCTAATTTGCTTCCCTGGCTTAATTAGCACACGGAGGTCGCTCCACTACTGCACTTAAGGTTTCGTTCTGTGTAGCGGCGACAAGACCATTGTTCTCGATTTAAGGGTCACAGGGACTCCGTGTCCACCCAGCAGCTTGTCACGTGTTTTCGTTCCCCTTCACCGAGCTTAATTGGCGTGACCGAGGGTTAAAACGGGTTTTATAAAGGCCGGCTTCATTTGACGCTTCACCAGAGTTGAGTTCTTCTTGCATACTGCGACAAATGCCATTAAACTCTTCGAACTACAACTATATCCTCTATAAGAAGGCTGTCTTCATCACCTTCTTCTTCTTTTTTAATGCTATTGCGCGGATTGTTGATGTTGCTGATATGAAAGTATACAGCTTCGCAAAATGTGTGTAGGTGTTCACTCTGCGCCAGTTTCACATGGCGATGTGTCCGACTCTGTGTCTTTTAAGTTCGGGTGAGTCAAGTATTGAGGAGGCACTGAACATGTAAATAAGCCGGCAAACGCAGCCCAGAAAGTGCATGTATAGTCCTCCGTAGCAGAGCTGACGCATACTCGCGCATTTTCTGAAGGCAAGAACAGCATGACGCGTATTAATACCAAGAAAACGACGCCAAAAATACTTCACAATTATACAAGAGCAGACGGAAGTCAAATGCACTATAAGACTTAGAAGTGGCAGTAAAGAAGGGCAGTACAAACTTACAAATGGAAGTGCATGAAAATAAAGGGAGGAGGGGGAAAAGACCTTGTGAATTCGCCCTCTGGTGTCTGGCATGAGCGACACATATATAGAGAGCGTGTTTCCCGAGGCACGCATTGGAAAATGAGATGGATCGCTACAAGATATGGCCCTTCCCTCGAGGACGCATCTTCAGATACATCCATCCTTTCGCGAAATAAATTTGTTTCCTTGACCATCCGTCATGCAGTCTAGCGGACCCGATCTCGGCGACCTTATACACAGCACTGTCTGGCTCTGCTTCGGATGCGTCAATTATATATTATCGCGCACCATGTAGAATAAAAAAAAAAAAGATGCTTATCGATTCACGGGTTTTGTAACGCATCAAAACAAAGCATACGGGCATGCACACTAACTATACCGCCCATTGCAGGGTCGTGCGGTTTCATTTTGTTGCTGCCCCGCCACTAGTGGCACTCGGCTGCTGATCCGAAGGTCGCGGGATCGAATCCCGGCCGCGGCGGCTGCATTTCGATGGAGGCGAAAAGTTGAAGCCCGTGTGCTGCCGCGATGCCAGTGCACGTTAAATAATCCCCAGTTGGTCAAAATTTCCGGAGCCCTCCACTGCGTCGTCTCTCATAATCATATCGTGGTTTTGGGACGCAGAACCCTACAAATCAATCAGTACGTCATTCATTTTGTTGCGTGTTATAATGTGTGCCTAAATATAAGAGCACGAGGGTTTTTTTTTTTTACTTATACTTTTCATCGGCTTCCATTTTATTACGTCACTATCAAACGAAGACAACAATGTCCGCGCTTTTTTTTTTTTTTATCGTATGCAACATTCAGTCGTTAAACCAGCGCGGATGCTTCGCGGCGAGTCGATCTCTGCAGCGCGCCGTGGCTACAGCTACAGCAATAAAACAAAAAAGCGCTCCAGGCCTATAAACTAGCTCGTTATCCGCGGCCGCGGCGGATTATCACACGCCCGATGCCTGTTGGCGCTTCCACTATAGTGCCGCTGCTTCTGTATAGCGCTGCTGCTGGGCCGGCAGCAATGAAGAAGCAGCAGCTCCTCCTCCTTCCGTGGGAAAGTCGTCGCCGCCGAGCACCCACATCCGTTCTGCTCTCTCAGCCGCGGATGGTACGACAGTGGGACCTGCTTGTCTGACCAGCCCCGGCCGCGTACGGCGGTTAAACAGTCCCTGTACGACCGTAAGTGGACGTCGAGTGTATATTAACATACGCACTCAGCACACGTGGGCCTATAGTGAGTGCGAAGAGTCTTAACACCGCTGAAAGAAGAAACAAAACGAAGCATTGGAGAGGAGCTCTGAATGGACGGAAGCGAAATAAGGGCGCCACGGAATGAGCTAACATCGCCTTGTGAAAGTAAAAGAAACAAGAAACCCATTATAAAAAGAGAAAAGGTCCAGCGGATGTAGTATTTCTTGTCCGCTCTTAGGACCTCGTTAGAGAGCTTCGCAAATAAGTGCCTGGGAGACGACCGTATTTAAGTGTATAAATTACGCGACCTGACACACATATAGGGAAGGGCTAAACTAGAAGAGAAGCTCAGGGGAAGATGGAGGCTTGAATCGATGAACAGATCGCTAAAAACGATTGAGAACACGGATTGTCGCAGGAGCCAGCGTTTCGACAAGTGGACTTGTCTTCGGCAGTCACTGTCCTGACGAAGACAAGTCCACTTGTCGAAACGTTGGCTCCTGCGACATTCCCTGTTCTCAATCTCTTTAGCGATCTGTTCATCGATTGGGAAGAGCTGTTAGATATTCTCGAACGAAGATAGGGCCCTGCTATAATACTTTTCAGAGGCATGTCTCTTGGTTCACTACTTGTCGAAAGTATGGCCGTCTCGGCCGCGCTAGTAATTGTTAGCGTTGTCGTCGGATCTGACTGCGGTGCGGTCAGCAATGGAAGCACCCCATAAATTTTATCTCCGTAGGCCCCTAAAGTCGGTCGAGACCTGTGTCGTATATATATATCGTACAGCTATAGTGAATACTGCGACGTGTCCATCTGTTCAGTATATAAACGTGGTCTAATCAGTTTTGATGCTAAAGTTTTATATATATATATATATATATATATATATATATATATATATATATATATATATATATATATATATATATATATATATATATATATATATATATATATATATATATATATATAGCACAGTGGCTTTCATTGATTCGCTACAGGTCTAGCCATCCACGAGCTGGTTTTATTTTGCGCTCATGTAGGTCAACTAATAATAAGGAGTTCATCGCGCGCGCAACTTCGGATCGCGCAGTAGCAATTCTGCGGCCTTCGATATACATTCTCCACTATACAGCACAACACGTATCAGTACGACAGTTAGAATGGCAGATACAGCACTGCAAAAACCACCATAACCTATCTCTATTTTCTCTATCTCTATTTTTATTTTCGTTTTTTTTTTAAACAAAAAGGGGGGGGGGGGGGGATGGGGAATGCGCAATGCAATTTACACGCTCGGCGTACGGATATTGCGATTATATACCCCCATATTCAAGAAAACGAATGACAGTAGCAAGAAAGAGGACAATGCAATAAAAGCACGCCATTCGTGTCTGAACGGTGACCGCACGCAGCGTGCGGAAGCGCGGGCGTTCAGATACGAGACCGAACACACACGACGATTCGCAAGATATAGAAAAAAGAAAAAAGAAAGTGCTTTCAGAAGCACGAAGCCCATCATAAAACAACAACAGTAAAGCGCTCAGCGCCTCGCGTTTTCCTGCCAACAGTGAAACGCTTGTGCACACAGGCGCGAAATGCCTTCCCCATACACGCCTACAGCGAGTATAACGGTACCTTTCTCCATCGCATCACGCTCCGCCTGACCTGCCATGCCTCTTTGCTCACTCACGCACGCACGCACGAGCAACGGAGGAGCTGCGCGACCTCACGTCGATTTGGCGGCTGCATCGCGCGCGCGCATGAAGTGTGTAACATCGACGAGTGATCTGCTGAGGAACAAACATACAAAAGACGTCGTAGAAAAGAAACTGCAATAAAACAGGTCGTGTCTGCCGTGTAGTTCGGATGCTAATCAGACACGCGTGAAGAGAGCGGCAATACCAGGCCGAAAAAGAATCGACAAAAAAACGTGACGCGTTCGGGCGCTAGGCCTCCGTCCACATCAACTCTCCACAGCTGAAGAAGAAAAAGAAAAAAAAGAAGGAGACACGTAGTACAACGACGACTCCACGCAGTTACGGGACCGCTAGAGGGCACGGCGAATCTGAAGCGAGGAGGTGCCGGCAACGGGATCGAAGCATCGCCAATCCGACTGTCTGTATACACGGGACAGGGTGTTCGGGAGTCCTTATCTGCGCACTCACACACGCGTGAGATGTGAAGCACGTGCACGTATGTGTAATGCATCGACACACGAAGATGTCAGTGCACGATAAAGAACCCCAGATGGTCGAAATTTCCGCCGTCGTCCTCCACTACGGCGTCTCTCATAATCAGGGGTTTATCCAGAATGTAAATTTTGAGGGGTATTACCCATGGTGTGACCAGTAGGCTGAGGGGTGGATACCAATAAGTCATTGGTTATCTGGACTTTTTTTTATATTTTTGTTGGGGGGGGGGGGGGGTTACGGTCGAAATGGGGGAGGCGGTTTAAGGGGGAGGGGGGGGGGGGGTGTATAAATCCCTGCTCATAATGATATCACGGTTTTGGGTCGTAAAACCCAAGAAATCAATCAACGCACACGACAAGGAACTGCACACTGTGGCTACGGACCCAACCGCTTTCTGTCGGGGACGGTCAGATGTGTTGCAGATGGACAGGCGGACAGGTGTGGACGGACAGACGCCTTAAAACGGTCTTAAGACATGGAGGACAGTTGTCTTAGGACGCGGAGGAACGTCTTAAAAGGAACGTGCCATCCACTGCGCATGAGTGCAAGACATCTGCCGGGGGACGGAGAGGAGAGAAGGAGGAGAGGAGGGCAAGGCGCGAGGAAGTGACCTCGCGAAGACGGAGCGCCCGGACGAGACCGCGCGGCGTGCTCTGGCTTGCCAGGCAGGCACTACAGTGCGCGCGTTCACGAACCACGTCGATCATCGGCGACCTCGGCAGGGCAGTCAGAACGGAAGAACCATGCCACGCTTTGGTGGCGCACAGCAGCCGCGCACAACAGGGGCGCCTGTTTTACGCTGCGAGCCGATCTATTTAATCGAGCCGGTCAACGCGAGGAGTTCGAGTTAACAATGTAGCACTCTGTTCTGCTGCTGCGTGCCGTGGGTCTTTTCTTTCAGCCGCCCACACGTTCAATCGCGTCCCGTGGGAGCGACGCGGTTGCGTGGAGAAATGACGGGTGTCCCAGTTCGGTGCGGCAACGGGCAATTGAAGGAGAAACAACTATAGGCCTTCTCGCACTTCGAGCCCTCTATGAAAGCTATGTGATTAATCGATGCTTAGTTTCCGATGTCGTGGCTTATCGAATAAGGCGGCCCTCGACATTACAAATGTGCATCGAAGATTGGTCGATATAGAGCATAAGGTGAATCAGCTTCACTATGAGTGTATCGCGATTGCTATGCGCGATCTATACCACCATCCATGTGGTGGTATAGATCGCGTGCTGAATCTTTTTGGAAAGAGTCAGGCCTTCAATAATAACGGTAGCTTTACAGTAGGAGGAACGGCTTTGTTCAACAGTTTGAGTCAGGAGCCGCTAGGATTTAATTAATTAATTACATAACCATCAAGAAGAACCATTCGAACTTTTTTTATGATAAACGTCGTCTGACGGCAGGTCACACCGCTGACTAACCTGTGTACGGGCACATCAGCGTGTTCTGGCGTGGCGCAGTTTTTTTTTTTTTTTTTTTTGGGGGGGGGGGGGGGGGGCAGTGGTATAGTGCGCTGGGTTTGCAATGCAAAGGTGCCACGTTCGAATCCTGCTCTCGGAAGTTTTTTTTTTTAGTGCTTTCTTTTTTTTGTTATAATGCGTCGTCTCGCTTTTTTATATTTGTGTATTATTTAGCATGCATGGCAGGGAAGCACCACGTTTTTTTTTTCTTTCTTCTCTTCTTTTTTTTTTCTCTAAAGCGGTTTTGCGTGCCAGTAACCCGTGCCTCCCAGTATCCCGTTGCACGCCAGCGTGCCAGTATGCAGCGTCACACTGGGCCCATAATCCGGCATGGCGCTGGACGCTGGCTCCCAGTGGCGCTGGGCTTTCCAATAGGGACCATAAGGATGCAGTGAAAAGTGCATCCATTCTACGATATGCATGGAATAGACGAACACTGTGCGATATTTTTTTTTAGAGTGTTCATCAGTAAGTTTCGGAGGCGTGAATTCACAGAATTGCTGAGATTGCAGCGCGACTTTGCGTGGGGCTGCACATCCTACTTCGATTCATCATTATTATGTTGTTACTCGTTATACAACAACACCAGGTAAACAATTCGCTCAGAAACTGTACACACTGGCAACAACACACACAATATTTGCCCAATTAGTAACCCGACCAGCACCCACGCCTGTCGCATATTTACCGCGGGCGCACACAACACACGCGAGTTGATATATCAGACCGACATAGCCCGTGAGGGAGGAAGTGACGAGCATGATATACTAGACCAACTCGTTATCGGTGTATATGTAGAGCGGCGCCACAGTCAAAGGATGTATAAATAGAGATATACACAGGGGCCCTCAAGCATGATCTCAACTCAGGACTGCCGCTGTTCCTCCTTCCCACGGAGAACACAAAGAGAGTACGCTTGCCGTAGGGGGCCGCGTTGCGCGGCGTGGAACGAACCGAGGAGCAAGTCGGATTGATTTGCGCGTATGAGAACCTCTATGTACGCCGTCTCGCATGAATATGCATATCGGCGCCACCGGAAAGACAATCGCGTTGCACGGACGGGAACGGAAACGGTTGTCTGGGATCCAGGAGGGGAGATTGGGCTGTCTTCCGGTTCGTGGATACCACCTGACCTGGTGTATACAGTAGCCATCCCGGGATGTGTGTGGCTGGCACCAACGTTGCAGGTGCCCGCGGTGTTATTCTAAAACCGCGTACGTGTATTTCTCACAGGGAGTGAGACTCGCTCCACGAGACCTTGTGTGCTTTCGACGAGGCGTAAGAACCTGTATGCGTTTTCCTTTCACTGCGGGTGTTACTGCGTTCGTATGCTCAGAGCGTGTGAGCCTAAGTTTCTTGCTGGTCTGGGGTAAGGATTGTAAAGGAAGGTGTGTGTGTGTGTGTGTGTGTGTGTGCGGGGGGGGGGGGGGGGAGGCTTTTCTTCATGGTTGCTCATGCGTAACACCATGAATACCGAACTGCTCGCCCGCTTAAAATGACGGCTTTATTCGTTTCCGCGAAAATATTTGTTGGAAAATTCTTGACTATGGATAGTAAGTCGGTCGAACGATGAGATCACATTTGTTTGACTCTGAAAGTGGGAGAAATTACGTGGAACAGCGGCGTGAAGCTTCCAAGGAAGACGAGGTCTTACTTGCGCATACGTTTTGCACTCTGGATCATGAGTCACTGCTGAACACGCAAACGAACCTGGAAACGGAACAACTCATCGGAGTAAAGTTTCGGAATAGTTGACGGCTAGCGTAGACAACGTAGTATTCCGAAAGCGGCAAATGTAACTTGCAGATTCAAGAAACAACCGCCCAGGCACATGGAACACAAAACAGGTCAGCTCGAAAAAAAAAAAAAAGATAATACGAACGAAGAAGGTTACAACACAGGACTGTGAACTTCCTCAGTGTTGTATACCTTTATTCTTTCGTGTTTCCTTTCTTGTTTTTTTTTTTTTTCGCACTGCCCACTTACGTGTTCAGAAATACAGCATCGCTGGAACGAGGAACACAACAGCATGCCACGGACTTGGGCCACGATACCACTATACGACCTTGAAATAAGAACCGTTGGCCTCGTTATCATCTCTCTTTTATCCAGGTCACCGAGAACTTCTATTCTTTCGTGTAATATCCGTCGAAACTTCCGTCTTTGCTCGCTTTGCTGCCGTGTTCTGGTGTTGTTGGGGGACCACTATCCGCAAGGCTTCGTGGACTGCACCCAACAGCTGTTCTCTGTAGATAAGATGCTCTCTGGGGCACATGGTCGATCGAAGGGGAGACATGCCCACGCGACGTCTTCGATGGGTTCGCTACGTGGGTGGAAACAAAAAAAAATGCAGACGTGCGCGCTTAGCTAATGGTGACTCGCAGTTGGCGTGGGTGCGCCTGTACTTTCCGCCCGATGACACACAATCCCGTTACCCGAAGCCCTCAGCGAATATTTGCCGTCTCCAGCGCAGTGGGGCCGAACACGCGATAGATCTGTATTTGACGTGGCCGTCGGTACAGCGACTGTTGCCGTGACGCTTGCAACTTCTCTTTCAATTCTTTGCACGGTCCACATACTTCAGCACGTCGTATGTGCATTCGTATTGTGTACGTACGTGAATGATGCGCAAATGCATATGTTCGAAAGTACCCAGAAGTCTTCCTGTTTGCCCAGTATTGTATACACAATGCGAATAGGCCACGTATAGTGGTACTCGTACGTGCGTGTTTGCTATGGCGGGCGTGTCGGATTAGCGGTTGCGCGCGCGCGCTCGACGTGCAAACCGGGAAGTCGCACCGGCGATGTCTCAGCAGGGGAACGCGGATGGACACACCAGCTCGTATATGTACAAGGATAGGTGGGCTCCGGCACTTCGAAAGATAAGGGCAAAACTTCAATGCGCCGTACACAATGCACAGCGTTACTTGCAGCGATATAGCGGCACTTTCTACGAGTTGTAGTCTTATTCAAAGACTTACGGTGGCGCCCGCACCATTTATTATTATTATTATTATTATTACTATTATTATTATTTAACTGGAGCATCCAATGTCCATTGTTGACGAACCGTAAGCGAATAGCGGATTTCAACACGTTCGTTAGGAACCAATTGCGTTTTCTTTAGCGATTCATTTTTTTTTACACATAGCAGGTATAAACACAAGAAAATTGAGGTCACAGCTCGTTGCTGATCTTTTCCTGCTTTCGGTGAGCGGGCAGAAAAAGAAAAAGGAGGGCGGGGAGGGGGGGGGGGGGGGGGGGGAGGTTGGAGGAATATCTTTGTAAGCGAAATTTCAAAACTGCCATAAAAGCGACCATTTTTACCACGTTGGCTCATTTTAGAACTTTCCTCGCATGATGTTTACCACGAAAAAGGAAATGGCTTGCAGGACAACGCAATGAGTGTTCCCCGAATTAGACCTATCTTCATTTTTCTTAAACCAGCTTATCAAATGACGTTTTTTCTTGTAATCATTACACATAAGGGATGCTCGATACTATACTTTTTGTCAAGATATGATACCCTAAAGAAATAATAAGAAAACGCCGAACATTGCTAATGACGGCAGACTATCGCATCCGCTCCCTCCCCCGTACCACATCTCTATTGCACATCTCTATCGTAAGTCTGTACAAACACAAAAGCAGTTTGAAGATACGAGCTGGACCCTCTCTGTCCTTTGTCGCTACGTGCACGGCCTCCGAGCCTGCTGCTGGCACGCACAATCTCGGAGGCGGTGATATGAGTCGCACCTGAATCACACCATATGTGAGGCACGATATTTCTTTGGGTCGCATTCGCCCTGTTGAAGCGTGGGTGTCAAAGCTAACGAACCACTACACATAGCAGTACACATAACCACTACACTACCACTACGCATACCTACAATCTACACGGCAAAGAAAGAAAGAAAGAAAGAAAAAAGGAAAGAAGAGGAGGGGGAGGGAGGGAAGGGGGGTCTCCAGCTTCTGCTTAACGAAAACACTGCACGTCTTGGGTTATTCCTGGATGGCGTCAGTATATATCCAGGAAGGCCAGACCTCGACCGCCAACGCGTTGAACTCGCACAAGCGCAGCGCGCGAGAAAAGAACGGATTCTCACCCGCGGAGCATAACAAACAGCCCTCCGATGCTTAGCGAAGGACAAAGCCGGCATTTGCTGCTTCACAAGAAAAAGAACGGCGAAAAGACGCATTGCCCAGCCAACGGCGACCGCGGCAAAGTGAAGAAAACCCCCCACGCCATATTGCATGCGCGCGCATACAGACGCTCGAGACGCGGCGACCTCCCGCCGTTGTCTCTCAAACTCTCGTGTGTTTGTACACGTGTGTGCGTGCTCCGTACGAGGTCGTGTTTGTGTGTAGAGTAGTGCCTGCTGGTTCTTGGACGAACGAGCTGGCAGCATGCGCCGGCACGCTTCTCGCGTGTGGGCGAACCCGCGCGGCAGCGCTCCGCATTCGCCGATATACGTGTACTACGAAAGCCAGGCGGTCGGCCGATGCGCCACGTTGATTCCTCGCTTTATTTATTTCGTCCTTTTTTTTTCTCTCTCTCAGCCGGGCGATGCACCCACGCAATATCCGCTTCTCTCTTGGACTCTGTGAAGCAGCCTACAATTAAATGATGACCCGCTCGCCTCTTATCTTCACCGCCCTAGTTGATAAGTGTACAGAAAAAAAAAAATAAAAAGAGAGAGAGAAAGTTGCGACAGAGGTGAATACGGACGCAGATGGCGGGAATGGCCTGTCCGCAAGCTTGAATTAAGGCAGCCGCTTCATCCTCAACTTCGAGCATGTCCCGAGTGACATCCAGGGTCGTGAGCATCAGCATACAGAGATACAGATTTGTACCATGCGGGAACACTGCGACGCTTCGCATAAGTCACGTGACCTGCAGCGACCGCTTGCGCGTTACGAGGGTCATTTTGAGTTCATTGCGTACATAGTTCTTATGTATTTTTTATTTATTTTTTAATGGTTCAGGGAAGGTCGATATATAGGCACGTGAGGCAATTCGATACAGCAGGCGATAAAGAAACACTTATCTGACGACTTTACCGATGTTCATCAAGGCCCACACCCACAGAAACGAATTACGCCGAAAACGTTCGTAAGAGAATGTTTCCAGCCAATCATGATGCTGGACATTAGCCAAGCCAAGCCAGCCCAGCCAATATGGTAAATAAGCACTCGCGCAAGAGAAGAGTTTGGACCTTGAACACCAATGGAGAAATGCCACCAAACGTCACGATTTCGAAATCGTTCCTGACTTCTCTTTTTCAAACCCTGCCATAACATTATATCGACGAAGTGCATGCAAGCAAGGGCAATAAAGGTTGTTTCGTGTTTCTTAGTGTGCCTCTAACTACAGATACGTTGCGTACGACAAAGGAATAGTTACGCGTCTCCTGCACTGCAAGAGATCGAAGAGACCTTCGCAAACGTGTAATACTCTCCCGTTAGCCGCCGTTGTAGAGGTGTCTTTATCGTCGCAAGCCATACCTCGATCTTTCCCGAAAGAACCGACCCTGGGAGCCTATGAGCGGAAGGAATTCTGCGTTAGTTCGAGGGCTCTCGAAGAAGTACCTGGTGAGATGAATTAGTGGGCAGGGGTTCGGCGCCGCGTTGCACAAGCAATTACACCGTGACACCATCGACTATACACAAACCTGTTTTACGCACAAACAGAGAGCTGATTATATAGCTGTTCAACTGTTTGACTCAATCGTGTGATGTCCTTGCGAGTGTCCTTGGTTGCAGAGCCCGCTTCAAAAGCCGGGACAGACATTGCGCTTGTCAAGCTCCTAATGGAGGCCTGCGCTGGGCGCGCTTCTCCGAGGAGTTTGAAAGGCTCTCTATGATTAGCAAGGGACGTACGTGGCATGGTGATTCGTCATTCTCTCCCCTGTTCACATTGTTGTCTCCTATCAAAACGGGTGGGCGCCTAATACAAAGCTTGTTGCCGAAGTGTACTAATACTGTACATTGCTACAACAGCAAACCGAAACTATGCGTATCGTAATGTCCTATCATTTGGCGTTTCGAGAGAATGCAGTCGCTTTTTGTCCTCTCTTATCCCCATGCATACAGGCGGTGTCGGTGCGTCTATCTACGTGTCTTCCTGTGTACAGATTATATGTAATAATATCTTCCCGGTTACGCGTCATACGCCGGAAGTAACGCATAAGAACTGTAAGCTGATTTTAGGGGCAGTTATCACTGCAATGTCGCAAACCACGCAGTGCCCGTGTCCCCCCCCCCCCCCCCCAAATACGTTGGGACTGTGGGTGTCATTAAACTCGAATCGTAACACATGAAAGAAGTGGAAATACAGTCTTTATAGCAATCTAGGCAACCTAAACCCGCGAAAAAACATTCGGTCACAAGCCATGAAGACAGACGATAAGATCCACTCCGATTGGCATTTCCTTTTCTCATAATTAAACCGCATATACCCCTCGACGAATAGATTAAGGTCATGGCCCATCAGCGACTGTTCCCGTCGATTACACAAAGCACGCACTTAAACGACGGGCTCCATATATAGGACAGGATTCATCCATGCCGAGCCGAGCTCAGCGGCATCAAATTACGCCGTACGTAAACGCTCCAAAGGCGCCACTGAGTCGCAACGCACTCGACCCGTGCCTGTCGTGTTAATTAAGAGACCGGTTCCGGCTTTCCTGCACACAGCTACTGCTTCAGCTGACATCGTTACGTACCCGTGGCTGTCCCGGAACACAACACAAGGCGCGACTGCGCGTTGCAGCTCCAAAGGAACACGACGTCAGTGCCGTAAAAGCTACGGCGCCGTCTTGGCTTGGCTTTCTTTCGAAACACGTCGACGCCGAGGTTATACAGCGACGCCCCTGTTATGTCACGCTGTACTATATAATTCATCGCGCCCAGGTACCAGAATGGGGTCAGCCAGAGACGACGACGACTCTATTCTCTTACAAAGCAGGCGTGCACACACACACACACACACACACACACACACACACACACACACACACACACACACACACACACACACACACACACACACACGCGTATACATCGTGAGCACCATGTACCGAGCGCGTGCGCCACTTTAGCGCGGAGAATTCGCCCATTGTTTCTGCGCCGGCGGCAGAGCGCGCTTCCTATGGCTCACATCGTTGGGCGCATAACACAAGCGCGCACAGCTCAAGCGCATATAGAAGAAGACTTCCTCAAAGCGGGTTCGAGGCAACCTTTTGTCTCGGTTCCGCCTTCACTTTTGTACGTACGTACCACTCTCTCGAACGGGAGGCCGAACAACGACCACACAGTTTAGACTGGCTACCGTTATATGGAGTTTCAAAAAGAAAAAAAAAAAAGGAAGGGCTCGCTGCAATAAATGTGCGCTGCTTCCGGATGGATTACGTCGCTTCCACTTCCACCCCTTCCTTCTCCTACCTATTCCCCCCCCCCCCCCCCCCCCCTTTTTTTTTTCGGCAGGGCCTCGAATTACTGCACGGCCGGCTGTATGGCATTCATGACCCAGTGAATGGGCTTGACGGATATGGACTGTTGATGCTAGATGCGTGACTGAGACATCAGGGCGTTTGATACGACCGCGCGCAGGTCGTATATGCACATAAACGCGCATTGCACAAACGGCGATATGCGAAAATGACGCGGCATGGCGCTGCATGCTGGCGCGACTGGGGCGCCTTTAGTGCATCGCATTTTTTCCCACCGACGTTCCAAGCACCGCCGAGCTAGGCGTTCGCCGCACGTGATAGAGTCGTATGGATCTACACATCTTCATCGCCTGAGCGTTGCGAAAGGCGGGATATACCAGCCGCACAATTGAAAACGCTCTCGTTCTTTCTTCGCTTGTATACAGTGTGCGAAAAGTCTCTTGCAGTTGTTTTCTTCTTTGAATCGATCGCTACACGCACGTGCGTTCGGCAGCGTGGAATGAATGGCTGGACGTGGAAGTTGCACTATACGACGTGTACTCGTCCGAAAAGTATGCCGACAAATTGCCGCCGGTGAATTGTTACACAGGTCTGAAGGGCGTAGCGGCCGAGCTCGCTCGTCGGCAGCATTGTATGGCGAGAATTTCGATAACGAGAGAGAGAGAGAGAGAGAGAGAGATACAAAGAGGCCGCAATGGTGCGATAATGTATCTTGCAGTATGGCTTTCCAGCGGCGCGATCGATGGACACGTGGGAACTGGTCGTGATGCATTGGACGCGCACTTTTTGGGTCGTGCGTACATATATCGCTGCGCGTTGAATGCTCCCGCGGTATCCGAACTTGCAAAGTCTCGTCCCTCTATGCATATACGCGGCAGGCTCAGGCGTGGCGATGTCGAGCCGGCGAAAGTGCGTTCATATATGTGCGATTCTCTTTTCTTTATTTACGCAAATACATAAGCAAGTTAAATGAATTCGTGTCGCCTGCACCATTTACCTTGTGCCGCTTTCTATAAAAGAGAGTTTTAACAGCGCCGGCTACGCTAATGCCGTGTGATCGCGGTCGGCACGCAGAAAATTTAGTATTTCAGAACTTTATCGGCTACACTCATCATCTCATGAGGTTACCGTACTCACCGGGCAACTCATGCAGCTCTTTCCGACTAAAATATCTAACTGCCGACCACGACGGCACGGCATTACCGTACTGTAAGCCGCCGATGCTAAAACTCTCTAAATTGTCTGCGTAACGCACGCAACAGAACTGAGCTTGAGTACAGTAACTGTTTTCTTTCTCCAGCGCTCGACAGATGTCCATGCCGTCTACGCTTCGCAAGGTGTCGAGTACCAACTGTGTACTTCGAATGATAGTGTGTACACGATATTATATTATCGTTGTTGCTACTTCGTATACGCCGTTCTCGGCATAATTTTGCGAAGTTGGAGCCACTGGCGGCTCTCGAAGTTGCGATCAGCGTAAAAAAAAAAAGGAAATGAAAAGAAAATGGAATAGAAGGCTGAACCAACTGGGCATCTCATACTCATGCGCAATTAAAATAGCTCCGTGTGCTATACCAACGTCCGCGTTATATATTATACTGTCAACGTCAGTATTTAATAAGGCACATTGTTTCTG
This sequence comes from Hyalomma asiaticum, assembly GCA_013339685.2. Classification (NCBI taxonomy): domain Eukaryota; kingdom Metazoa; phylum Arthropoda; class Arachnida; order Ixodida; family Ixodidae; genus Hyalomma; species Hyalomma asiaticum. The sequence continues at coordinate 57,120,944 of CM023484.1, forward strand.
TCATCTACATACACCGCACCCGCTTGTCCCGGTCTTTTGAAAACAACGCCTTGAATGTTGCTAGAAGGTATCCGACCATATAAAATGTCTCTATACAAAAGCCATGTTGAAACAGCCCATCAAGGCTCGATCTTTTGCCGTTGTCAGACAGTCGGTCGCATATATACTTCGAGTCAACGCTACCGTCTATAGAAAAGCGACAATCAGCACCTCCTTGATGACTACTGTCTCACTTGTCGATAAAGCTGAACGTTGTTGCGAGGTCAACGTCGCTCTTTTTTAAACCGAAGCCGAAGTCTTGCTGTCGAATAAATTGAATGATTGAGTTTGGTTTTTGTTTGTCGTTTCTTTTCATAAAGCTGTGCTGGCAGGCGAAGACGTTTATTAAACGGAGCGGACAAAGCTGTCATGGCGTAATTGAGCTCTATAATAACGTGGCGGCTGTCTGAGGGACCCCCCGCATTCTTGTCATTCCCGTGAACAAGCTTAATTCATTCTCGGGTGCTGAAGGGAAACAAAATTATATTATAACTGGTCATGAACGGTTTTATACATAGACTGTTGAGTGTGTCGAATACAAGTAGGCTGGCTGGTACACCACAGCAGACATCTCACACTAAAATCGCGCGCAAGAATTTTTTTCAGCCAATCCTGATGCTATACATCATTAACCCTTTCGGGACGACATTAATTCTGCTTAATGTGAACAAATGGTATTTACAATTTGATGTGCGCCTGATCATATAGTGGTTCAAAAGAAGATTGATTCCATGCACTCTTTCTTCTCTTAAAGATACCGCAAGTGCAGTTCGTGCCAATGAAACATGTTCTTTCGCAACTTTCAGCTCATTTGGCAAGTAAAATTAGCCTGTAAGAAATGAAGATCAAAGTTATGTTTTTCTTGTTCGTTTTCTCCTTGATGTGGACTGAAGTCCCGTCAAGAAGATGATCGACGTCGATGAAGTAGGAGGCAGGTTGGAGGTAATTAACTTGAAGGTATATTGTAGCAAAATATTTACAGTCATATGTACATCTTGCCGAAGCACACTGATGATAACATAGACATCAACAGCGTCTTACTCTTCTACTTAACTTTTCTTAAGTTAGAGCCTAGAACACTGTTACTACATACAACGAACCTAGTCTCACTGTTCGACCACCGAGTGGTTACGGCCCAGACAGAAGTTGCATCGTACGGAGTCTTACTGATCGATCAGTTAAGTGATTACAGCCTAGACTGAAGGGAAACGAATCCCGTCCAGTCTTTAGTATCTTACGGTAACAAAGAAAGAGGGGAGGTGGCCACTGCTGGTCCGCCTCAACCTTCTGTTATCCAATCTGTTTACCCTCAGATTAAGCCACTCCCTAGTGGGTTGTCCCTAATCTCGACAGCAGCGTCTTTGCAGTTTAAACAGGCCTTTTGGCATTCTTTCCCATCATGGCTCTCCCTCTCCTTATCCCACGCTCTCAGATATTCTCACAATCGAAATATCGGTATCGTAGCAGGCCTGCGGCATTCGGGCCATCTCCCACGCTCATCCAGTCGAACCCTGTCGTTCCAGGAAACACAGCGTGTCTTCGCCTTTCCCGCAGTTCGGACCGTGCACTGCTGCGACTCACCCCTTCGTTCCAGTCGGCGCGCCGAAAGCGCATGCTGGTCGTTAAAGAATTGGTTGGGCCAAGCGCATTGTCGCTTCAAGCGACGGCGCACTTTTCATGCATTCTCCTCCTACGCGTCCGAGCTGCTCTTCCCCGAAACGGCCACTGAGAGGACAAGTACGGTCGCGCAGCCGCGACCCCCCCCCCCCCCCCCCCGAGCGACGTTCAGCGAAAGGGAAGGGTCTCGTACCAGGAACCCCTGGGGGCCAGCGTGAGAGACCAGCCGCTCAATGGAAGCCGTTTGCTTTCCATTGATAATTGCTGTCAAAGACCATGCAGAGAGAGAGCCGAGAAAGAAGCTTTGTATAGCGTACGGTGCTACGCCGTCCCTTCTGTACGATCGCCTTATGAGCGGCAACATAACAATCAAGCTTTCCATTTTTTGAACTCGCCGCCTGTCCTGCGAGGTGTCGGCACAAAGACGGTGACACAGTGAATCTCATCGTGGCAGACGTCCCGTATATCGTGGCCAAAGTCTGTCGAACGACTTAAAGGAGTACTCACACGATTTTGCGGCGGCGCAAAATCTACATTTTTTCGTTTTCTAGTCGTGTGTTGTTAACGGCCTCCGCACGCGGGAAGCCAGGAAACACGCACAAAATATTTTAGTTTGGTTTTAAAGTTTTCGTCGAACAGCACTGCAGGCCAGCCCCAGCGCAATGGACACTACGATGACGTGTGAGCACAGTCTCTGAAAAATCGCTGAAACCTCTGTCAGAGTCGCTGGACGACCGTGAAATTGTCGTTGTTTGTGTGCCCCACGTGTAACTGACCACAGACGACAGAGATGCAGCGACGCTATCACGAATTGGTGTCCCTACGCGGCTTAGACGTACGTCCGATTGTGTTTGCACGTCACTAGGAAACCGCCCCCTCGAAATCGAAAGTGGTCTTTTAAGGAAGTCGCATTAAAAATATATTCATTGCGTTACGAGGCACCATGATACTCTTTTTGGAGTTCTCCCCGCCAGTGCTTTCACTTAGAGCAACAATACGAGAATGTCGAAAATTCGTGTCAGTACTCCTCAAATATCCCTTGTATTCACACACTACACTGGCGACAAGTGAAGAGCGAAACGAGTATGGGTGTACATATAAATACGGGCTGTGTTTACGCCGAGAGCGTTGAACCCCGGCAGAGCAGCCGTGCAGGAGGGGTCACACATCGATCGCCGTGCGCACGAAAGCGGCCACGTATCGGTGGAAAGCCCAGCGACCGCATGGGGTGTGTCACTTGCACGTGTGGTAGTCGTATATAGGAGCAGGCAAGCATGGCGACCACTGTGCGCATGCTAAAGGTCCCTGCTGCATCGATCATACTATATGAACAGTGACAACAGCAATCACGAATCTGCATGCACCATCATTCGGCGCTGTTGCTGTCGTTTTAGAGTTCGTCTTAAGAATTACGCTTGTTTCTTTTATAACTCACAAACTTGGCAATGATGTGCATACGAGTGAATGCGCGTCTACGTGTATGACCTCGCTTCGGCTTGTTTTCTTCTTTAATGAACACTGTTTTGTCCCGTAAGACGCATCAGGGAAGACCTCGAAAGCGAGCAATTTCCAGATTTCTTCACACGCATGGTATTCATTACTATAGCTTTTAAGTGCTGGTTCAGGCTAGCACGTTAGGCCGCGCAGCTTAAATGGCTGTGTCTTTGGATAAGCCACATGTTACGGCAAATAGATGGAGGGAGCGGCGGGGGGCAAAAAGAAAAGAAGAAATAGCATCCATTTCGGCAAACGTCATCATTAGGTGTCACTTTATGAAACGAGGCCAACTGAAAAATGGGTCATGCTGCACATTTTGCTATGGAGCAAAGGCGTTGATGACGAAGCACATAAATACCGGAAGGCTTCACAAGGCGTCACAATCATTACCAACTTTCCCAGAAGCGCTTTACTACCTTTTCGTTCGCATTTCCACCCGCTTTCGTTCTCCCATTTACGGTCGCTTGCCTTAGGTCGTTACAACGCAGAGTCGTTACAGCGACACCACGAGCTGTCCAACATCCTGCCAGATGAGACCACAGTGAGTGACCTCTTGTTTAATTTTTTTTTTTCGAAGCACACGCTGCAAGAGTCAAAAGTGTCCACCGCTGTCACGTCTGTGAAAGCACGTGCACGAAGTGTGACCCGCACTCACAACCGGCCACACTTTCGTTAACGAGCGTTTTCGTTCTGCCTGGCGTGCGACACAACAACGTAACGGTGGCAGTTGTCACGCATGCTCCAGGCAGCAAGAAAAAAAAATGGCCGCTAATGGCCGTCAAGGCAGCACGTGCAGATGATGAAGAAGAGGAATTTAGAGGAGCGAGATCGAAAGGAGCGTAGAAGAAAGAAGCGTAAACGAAGAGGAGAATAAATATTATTGTTTCTGCCTCCCATGCTGCTTGAGGGTCTGACCCGCGCCGGAAGTCCGCGTTTGTACTGTTTCCGGTTTTGTCTCGTCTGCTCTGACCGCCGACGCATGCGCGTGTCTTGAGTCGAGGACAGCTTTGTTCTGAGGGGCCCCTCGCTGAGGAAGACAACGCGGCGTGAGTCGGGTGTTTTCGCTAGGTCACGAAGAGGAAGCGACGAAGAAGAGCATAATGAAAGAGATGGGCTGTTTCGAAGAAGGGAAGTAGGAGGGGAGGAGGGGGGTTGTGGCGGGAACAGCGATGGCGGCCGGAAGGTGCCGTTTCCTGCCAGACTTTCGCAGGAGGCCGTTTGTGCATGGCTGTGGATTGTCTGTATAAGGTTGTGTAGCAACGACGTGTGCGACCCGGTTCTTCCGGTGTTAACGGAAGAGCTGTTAGAAGCACGTCTCATAATTAGCACCTGCTAAGCGTGTTTAGAACTGCAGGGTGTGCTGCACTGTTCTGGGCTCCTCGAACGATGGTCCACTGCGGTTTCCGTGGCTCGGTGCTAAATACTGCATTTTAACTGATGAACTTACAAGTTCACCAAAGTTACCTTCTAGCCACATTTTGACGAATGTCGCTACAAGCTAACTATCTGGCAGGGCTTCGACGTTCTCTCCCTTGCTTCACTCCACGAAACGCGGCAAAAACAAGCGTCACCAGTGGAAAGAAGCACGTTATACCAGCTCGTGCAGGTCACGAATGTCTGCACGCCACTGGGCTTAAGCAGACCGAAGCGTTTTGGGCATGTTCTTCCTATATAATGAGCGTCATCGTTCCCTCTCATCAATTTGGCGTGGGAAGCAAGCAAAGAACGATCGCCTACGGTTGCACATTACCAGAGGCTATCGACTCCGCAAAACTTCTGTTCGCTAACTGACAGCATCCGGTGGATCAGCCAAACCAAACCTCCTATATAATATTCTACCTTCCCCGGAAATGAAATGTTAAATGGCCGGCACCCAGTTGACGGCTGAGCTGTCTCCCGCCCCGGAATGCGCTACTGGCGCACTTCCGGCAGGCCCAACCGCTTTCGTTTTTGCACAGCGTTTGCGCAAGCTTCCGATCGTCTCGCGCTATCCGCAAGAAGCCCAAGCAGCAAGCCTCTTCAAGCACCAACATCAACCCCCCCACCCTTTCTTTCTTTCTGGTTTACCGACTGAGCCCCCGAAGAACGCGGGCGGGGCCGACGATCGGGCCGACGAACGGGAAGTGCAGAGCACCGAAACCGTATAAACAAGTCTCGTGGGGCTTGCTGCTGTCGAACGCCGGCTGCTGCCTCTGTTCGGTTGCGCGCGCGTCGCGTGCTGGCGAACGCGCCCGCATGGATGGATGAATGTATGGGCGAAGCAAGGGCAGAACAGAAGGGAGCGCACGCTCCTCCCTTTCCCCACGAACCGCGCCCTCTCTTCCTGTGGGCGAAGCAACCCGCAGCTGGGTACACTCTATATATACACATATACCGGAGGCACGAGCCCGGCGTCCGCTTTCTTCCGAACTTCTTTATATAGATATCTTTGGAGTTCAGGCACGCTATCATCGCTCATAAATTTATCTTCGAGTCTTCGCGCGTAAACAATATGCAAGGAGCCATATGCAACGCAGCCCGGGAGGGTCTGCAAGCATCGATGACAGCTGCGAAGAGATGCGACGCAGGCAGGGGTGTGTGTTTTTGGCTGTTGGTGACGTGTGCCGAACGAAACCGCAAGAGAGGCGCTCGCTCGCTAGCCACGTTGTCTTCCCGTTTCGCAGACGGGCCCTGTTGGTGTGTACACAAGCGACATCTGCAAGCTGCATGTGCGCGCATGTGGTCCGAGAAGCAGGGAGTGACAGCCATCGGGGGTCTGCCTTTATAGAGGGCTAATTGATGCCGCATAACAAGTTCTTTGGGTAGACATCAAGCGAATCAGTTGATGTGCATGACTCGCTGCGCTGATCAACTGCTCACGAAGGCGTGGACATATCTTCCACATGGTTGGGGACGTCTTTTCTTTTAGTGTATATAAACAGTTGCCACATTATGGAGTGCGGGTCGTCAGCCTCAGGCCATGTGGCTTGCCCAGAAATAAACATGCGGAACAAGACCCTTAGAAGGAAACCTATAGGTTCCATGTGCGGAGTGAACAAGAACAAAAAAAAAAAAAAAAGGCGGGGGAAGACTGCTTGAAGATGTGGATGACTATAGTTGGCAGGCTATGGACAGAAGCATATTGTGAAGAAAAGCGCAATTCTGACACCACAAAACAAAACTCTCTTTTGTGGCATCAAAACTGTGCCCTTCCTCACAAGATGTTTCACCGACTAAGCCCTCAAGAAGTGCTTCTGTGAATAGAAGGTTTGGCGATAAGTGTTAAAAGACATGCTGTTACGTTAATATATCAGCTGTTCAAGTGGACGCCATCTGTTTCGGCAAGTAGTTCACTACATAAGCAGAGCATACCAGATGTGACTCTGGATCACCAAGAAGTGAATGTGCTTGGATGTGCCATAATATTTGTTGGCGCGGAGTAAAACTAACTTCTTTCCATCGATGTGCTTCTCGAGCCTTAGCTTCAACTGCAGACCCATTAGAGCTTTTCGTGAACGTATGAATGAACGATCTATACACTCATCTAATGAGTCGTGGTAGCAAGGATTTGTAACCCCACGGCCCTCCACTACCTCTTGTGTACTGGTAACATCATGGGTATACACCCTCCCAAAATCTAACTTCTGGACTAACCACTGCATGGCAGAGACTAAAAGTCATTGAGCAAGGAACGTCGTCGGTGCGAAGGTTTCGCGTAGTTGGTGCCTTGAGGGATGGATTCAACGGTCCTTTTTGTCCAAACGTTGGCACCGGCGACGTTCCCTGCTCAACAATCTCTTCATCACACGAGCCAGTCTGTCATTCCGATCTGTCCAAAGAGAGTCTTTCAGTCTTTGTTTCGTGTTTTCATAGTTCTCCCTGTTCAGTAGGGACTAATACAATTTAAAAGCATATACACCATTTGCGGTTCCTTTTGTACCCCCACAATCATCACAATGTCTCATAATCGTATCTAACGACGGCGTGCAAGCTATCGGCGTGGCATAGCATTTTTGAAAGGAAAGTTGCGGGCGCCGAGTTTTTCCAAGAAACATCAAGCGAGTGCAATCAAGATTATTCTTATTGGACGGAAGGACTCCACAAGTGGTGCAAACTGCCTTTAGAGTGCGTAACACAGAGATTCAAAACTTCGAGGCGTATTCCATTCAGCATCCCCTTCTCTATCGTCATTTCGAACATACCGTTGCAAGAACGCGTTCCTTTAGGAAGTTCTGGTTTGTAAATGCGTTTCAGTAGCCAAAACCGCGCAGGCAATGAGCAAATACTGAGATAGCTGAGCAGCAAAGCGACATGCCGAGGGTTCGAACACGCGGCGGTAAGGCTAAACGAGAACGTGGGGCGCTAGCGAGAGGCGGGAAATTTAACCTCGACAGATGCCCACAATAAGTGATAGGTCAGCGCAGTTGCGTCTGATCCACTGATTCCTCGAATTAGCGACGCTAAATGACGGTGAGCTCGGCAGATCCTGCCCAAAACTTTGAATACCTGATAGCCGACGGTTGTCATGCACACATTTCCAAGTGTCATTTCGCGGAACTCATACTCACATCGCTGGGCGCACGATTTCGGTTGACAATTTGTTTATCTTAATCATACACCTCGAGCAGACTATACTTTGAATTAATGATAATGTAGTAAAAGTAAAGGAGCGAAAAAGAAACTGTAGGTGAGACCTGGAGCGTCCATCGATGCCCGACTCGGTCAGCGACCGCATTTCCTTCGAACTTGCCATCCAGACCACAATAACGTTCGTCACGCGGCGCTCTGCCCGCGTCCGGCTACTATGCGTGTCGCAACATGCGAGATGAACTCACCTGCATCCGCTCGGAGCCGAAGGCCTTGCAGACAGGACAGCGCTTGGCGGCCGGAGGCCTCGCCGGCAAGATGAGTTGGTCGTCGATCATGGGGCCCCTTCGCGACGGCATCATAGGGCAACGGAGTACCTTCTAGCACGAACCACCGTCCCACGACTTATTTAGCCTCGCGCACCAGTCACACAACAAGATCCCGCGCAACTTGCAAGTACGAGCGGTTCAGCGCGCCGCGCCAAAGCGCGTCAACAGAAAAGACGGCGGCACCAACCGTGGCACACGGCATCAGCGAAACATCTGCCGTCGCCGGAGGAGCGGCAACAGACCTCGCAAGAGCAAAAGGGGGTGGGGGTGTCCTCGGCGAGAGGGGAAGGAGAGAAAAGGACGGGAAAGGAGGGGGGGTGAGCGGCGGGGCGACCGACGACGAGTCGCCGGTCGACCTTTCCTCCTCTCTCTCAATCACCGATCCACTCTTCGCCTTCTTCCGACAACTCCCCCTCATAACCCCTGTGGTCTTCCACGCCAGGGGCACGGTCGAAGTAGCGACGGAAAGGGCAGCGCGATTGTTGTGACGCAAAGACGCGAGCGAAGGGGGGGCATGTCTGGGGGAGAGCGGTGAAAGACACCCGTTATAGCGAATTCGTTCTTCGTGAGCTTTATTTCGATAAAGTGGGCAATGGTAGCGATTTGTAGCATCCCCCCCCCCCTCACACACGCACACCCACACACCACCCCGAAATTAATCCAGCTAGCCAATAACACCACATTATCCCCCTCCTCCAAAGTCGGAATTCTGGATAAAGCGCTATGCAATGGTGTACCGTTGTAGGAAATCTGCTGCTCTAAATCATCTTATAGTGGATCATTGCGTAGAACAGCGCACAAACGGGACGAACATGGAGAAAGTACAGGAACAGGGGCACTGATTTCCAATAAAGTCTCATAATCTCATAATTACGTGTAATTTCCATATGTGCGTTTCCTTCGTGCGCTGTTTTACATGATGAATCACTACAGCAAGCCCAACCGTATTGGAATTTTCAGTAGCTTCCTCTTTCCCCTTGATCTCGATTTATCGGGACATATATGTTGGTTGAAACTCAGCAGCCGTTGAATCACGAAGTGTTCTGCGACACGCCTACGTTTATTCGCCGGTTGACGACTATGGCTTTTTCATGACGAAGCTTTCGCCCACGGTCCAGACCAGACATCTGTACCGGCCTCGTCTTGCCCGCCCGGCCGCAAGGCCGCTGCGTTCTTTCCCGAACCTCATTTCGCTTGACGGAAGAACAGCACGTTGATGATGCCGCCTTTACAGGGTAGGGCCGACAGGACAGGTTATGAAGTTAGTCAAATATAAAATAATGGTTTTGTTGTGCCTGAATTTAATTTGTCTGTAGAGCCAGTGTAATTTACGAACTCGAGCCGGGCCTTTATGCATGCTTTTTGCGCTCAAAGCCACTTGCGGGTGTTTCCAAGCCCATAAATAAATAAATAAATAAATAAATAAATATTACTCGTTAAGCTGTTAAGACGCGTCAGTGTCAAATATGCTACCCGCGAAGAACAAGAAGTGTAAAGAAAAGCGCGACTGCTCAACAAATAAAACCTTTCCATCGATGACAGGAAATTGTCGGACACTTGGTCCAAATACATAGGACAAGCTGTTGATTTAGTTTTCTACTGTTTTGTTATTATGTGCGTTCCTGAACTCTGCACCACTTGCCAGACCGGAGTCCTTATCCGCAAAACTTCAGGGGCCAAATTCACAAAACATATTTCGTAAGCGTTTTCTTGGATTGGTCAACCGGCTTCGCTGATGATATGTCCAGCATCGGGATTGGCTGAATTAAAGGGGTCCTGAACCACCCTCCAGGCTTGGTGAAGAAACCTATTCTACGGCCTGCCTACGCTGTAACGAACATCTCAGCCAAATGCTGTAGTCATCCGCGAAGCGTAGCGTTCACAAGCGGAGCACAAAGCTTCCACTTCTTCAGGAGCCCTCAACTCAAAAAGCGGCTTCTCCTCACGCTCCTTGAATATGCTCTATTTCGTCATAGAGCATTTACAAGGAGCGTCGCTGCTATTGGCCGATGGGAGACACGCCCGCCTCGGCTGTGTGCGGGCCCTTCGCAGCGCGCCTTTTTTAAAACCGTAAGCGCCTGCGTGCCGTGCGTGCCGTGCGCTCGCTTTTCCTTGCGTTGTGAGCACCTATATAGGCAAAATAGTTGCTGGAAATATGTAAAAACATATTTGTTAATGAGCAAGCCTCATAGATGCCATTGGAAGGCGTCCGTAAACTACCTCGGCGTGGACGCGAACGGTGCGGTGCAAAAGTCACCATATAAATATAGTTTTCTAAGAAGCCAACAAATGCATGCCTGCAGCCTGTAATAACTCACAAATTAATCCCAAACTTTAATTCATCAGTGATTGTAGATGGGTTTATTCACTATGGTACTCCAATGCGCCACCTTCTAGTACTCGTACTCAATAACATGGCTGGAACGAACCCAAAATATTTCTTCTATAAGGTAGATTAAAGGACTAGGTCTGATTAGGGTGTACTTGGGTGGATTAGAGCTCATTAAGGTGCATTAGGGTGGGTTAAGACAGACTAAGGTGCATTAAGGTGGACTATGGCATATTATAGATCGGATTACGCTAGACTTACATAGGGTGAATTAAGGATATTACAGCAGATTAGGGTTGACTAAGGTAAATTAGTTTCGAATGAAATAATTACGTCTGTAATGTTTGGCTTAATTTGGCGTAACTTAATAATGTGAGCTTATTTAGACTTGACTTAGTCTTAACTTAATTAGTCAGGACCTAATCAGTGTTACACTAATTAGACTCGGTCGAATTAACTTATACCTAATGATACATTGTTTAATACGCTGGTCCTCATTAGTCATGATATAATTATGCTTGGGGTAATTAGTCGTGTCCTAATTATACATGGCCTAATTAGTACATGCCTTGTTACGCTGTTCTTTGACATATTATCTTAATTAGGTATCGCTTCATGAATACTACCTGAAATAGGCCTGATTTAATCAGTGTTAGCCTAATTAGTCCTGAAATGTTTAGTCTCAACTTAATGAGGCTTGACCTTGAAGTCTTAGCATAATTTACCTTCGATTAATAAGTGCTAGCTTAGGTTTGACTTAACCAGTAATAACCTAGGTACGCGTGATTTAATTAGTACGATTTAATTAAACACGGTCTAATTAGAAGCTTGTTTACACTATATTTGTTCATATCAGTTAAATTAGGCTTCGCATAATTAGATTTACCTTAATTAGACGTGGTTTATTAGTATCTTGGTATAAATAATTAATCATTAGTATCCGCTTAATTAGGTGTGACTTGCTTGTCATAGCTCAATTCAGGTTGAATTAGTTGTTTGGCTTGGTTTGGCTTAGTTGGATTAGTCCTGTCTGAACTAGGCTTCAATTAATTATTCCTAATTAGGCTCCCTTGAATTAGACTTAGCCTTACCTAACTAGTCCTAGGAATCTTAATTAGGCTCCATTGAATGAGACTTAGCCTTACCTAACTAGTCCTAGGGAGCTTTGTCTTTACAACAGCGTGGTAGTGTTATGCTAGCATTACATAGCTTAGCGGAGTTTTCGGCAGATTTCCCAGTTTCACCAATAGCTTAAACAGCCTCACTGTTAAAATTGAACTAGTGTATTCACACATTAAATTAATCCATCCATCTTACCGCATGTAAACGCACCTTATTCCACATTCACCTGTCGGCAAGGGTCCGAGTTGTGAAGGTCTTTCTTTCGAGTCATAGTAGTCACGTTCGAGCTCGACAGCATGATTATCCCGTCTACAATCACTAATCAACAATTAACTAACTTGGGGTTATGCAGGACAAGGTGGAGCAGCGTTGGCAGTTGCGCTGTTTGTCCTGACGCCGCGTTATGCGCAATATCGACGACAAGCAGCGCACTGACAAAGGAAACGCTCACACCTGCGAGCCTAAACGTATGTGATGAACGAAAACAAAGCTTCGGAGGATCGAAAAAAAAAAAAAAGAATGCGGTGATCGCGAGAGCATGCGACCGAGCCCAGGCGCGAAGCGAGCAGGCGGCCACAAGCGCGCTGCGATGAAACAGCCCCCGGTAGTCGCGCGCTTTTCGTCAGGCACTCTGACACGTCGCTGAAGTCGGGTGACGTAAAGCGGTGGGCGGGGCACCTCCTTCGACACCGCCCTAAGGAGCTCTGTACCCTCTATTCCGCAGAGTTGAAACAGAACTGGAAAGGGAAGTTTTCCGGTCGCAATATCTTCGCTCCTAACAAACCGTTTTGAAAAATTCTTTCGGCTGTGAATTTCTGAGAGGCATTCAATACACACCCAGCCGTTTTCAAAACCAAGCCCGAGCGGTGGTTCAGGACCCCTTTAATATTCTCTTACGTACGTCTTTGGCGTAAGATGTTGCTGTGAATGCTAAAATTGTTGACGAGAGAACGTGTCAGCCAATCCTCAAGCTGGACGTATACTGAGGGCTTCAGGCCCACGACGGAGCTCACTTTCGAAACAAACCTTGGTCCTCGTGTTTGTTTGTTTTTTTTCTTCTCCGGTTTACTTGTTTCTTTCCTGATATTTAGATTTCTTAAATCCATTTTCTTTTTATCCTGCATATTCATATCTTGACAAAACCTGATGCGCTTGCTCAGCGGCACAGGCGCTGCGTTCGCGAAGGGGATGGTTCGATACCCGACTACGTCCGCTGCCTTTGGATTGCAGAAAAGTCGAAATGGTTTAGTATGACATTTTATATTTCGAGAACTTGATTGCAGTGTATTTCGACGTTTTACGTTCAATATTAAAAGAAAAAATGAATGTCAAAGCATCAGTTTTGAAATTTGTGCCGGAACTCCGGGACCTAATGACGTCAGAATATACTCGCCAAATTCGTTCCTTCAATTCTTCCGAAGCTCCCTAGCTGTGTTAAGTCGCTGGCTTCCTCGGAACAGAATATACCTCTTTCTCACCGATAAATAGTTATGTAGGCCTTAGCATACGCCGACAAATATCTGTGACATCAGGGTTTAGTGTTAACATCACGGGTTTTAGTGCCGGTACTTCACAGCGGCGTCGCCACTCTCATTTTCTTTTTGTGCGTTTCCTATAGCTTACCGAGGGTCTTCCCCTCGCCAGATTGGTGTTTTTGGTATTGTGAAAAGCTAACCTACCAATAAGAGGAAAATTGTTTTTCACTTTAGTTTCTCTTTGAGGAACACCGGGCGGTCAAAGGTAATCATAAAGAGTCCTCCACAACGCCGTGCCTTATGCCGTCTTCGCGCAACGCCACCTGGCACGTGAGTCCAGAATCGTGGGCGTCGGCACACTTTATATCGTCGGCGGGGGACTGCAAACGGGGTATTAAACAGCCCCCTCCCCTTGTGCTTGCTAATAGAGCGTTTCGGCAGCGGAGGGTTACTATACGCTAACCATGTGTACGCTAATACCGTTCCCCCGTCGTCGTCGGCGCAAAGTTACCTTTCTCGTATCAGGCACCTTAACCATTCACCACGTTACTGCACGCGTAGAGCTACTACATAGCGTAGGTGTTTCCGACTGAAAGAGCGACGTGTCAACCACGACGGCACGCTATTACCCTACCGAAAGTATGCACGGTAAACCACCGCCATTTCCCTGTAGCCTGTAGCCCCGGCGTCAACATACATAACCCACCTCACCACCGCCTTTGCAATGCTCGGGTTTCCATCACCCAAGATAAAATCTCGCCGAAGCCCATGCACATAACTAATGTTCAACATTTAGCCGAATCTATGTGCGAATAGGAAATTGACTGTTAAGGATTCATTAGTGAACAAAGGGGCCCAAACGGAACACACGCGACAAAGGAGTGTACAACGGCCCCATAGGAAGTAAAAAGCAGCTACTGAGCTTTTGTTCAGAGTATTCACAGCTTATAAAACTGCACATTTGTCACATTATCGCGTTTGTTCGTGCTGCGATGAACAAATCCTGTTTTCATTCAGCGCGTGGATCCTTGTACTGCGGAATTCACAAAACATTTGTTTCATACATACTTCTTCGCCACTGGCCACCTGTACCTTCACAAAGATGGCGTCAAACATCCAGATTGCGGCTGAAATTTGCTGTCTACGACAATGTCTTCGTATAGGCCGCTTCCGCGCACTTTGTGTTGCGGGGCGGCGTGAGGCTTATAGCCGCTTATGTCTTAGATTTCCCATAACGCGCAAGAAGGTGGGCTGGGTGGCGAGAGGATGAGTGAGGACACACCAAGATTGCATTTAGTGAGGAGTGCAGAAAATAAATCTGTTATTGTTGTGATCATAATTTGGAAGTTGGCTAGTGCATGTGGTGGTTTATTCAAGCAGCATATGCTACATGTATGTAACAAAATGAAGCCACTAATTAGGGCTGCTATCCATGCGGCCTTAGGCGAGGAAGGGGAGGTGAAGGGGTCTGGGGCGTTGCAGCGCATCTCTGTCCCCCCCCCCCCCCCCCTTCTATATATAAGTGATGCCTTTGATGTTGCGCGATGTCTGGTTTTTGATTGAAATAAACATCGACAAAAGTAAGGGCATAGAAAAAAAGAAAGGAATTTCTTTTGCCGGGGGGGGGGGGGGGGGGGAGGTATTTACCTGGGGGATATAGGTGTGCGTGTGTTGGGGGTGAGAGGGAGTGTATAAATTCCTCATTACCACAACCGGGAGGATGGGGGGAATGGGGAGAAGGGGTGGATACGAAGTTCTTAGTTCGAAGAATTTTTGGCGGGGTGTAGGGGAGGGATAGGGGGGAGGTGTTATGGTGTTGTTGAAGGTATACCTACAAGTCCCTGCGTTGTGCCGAGAGTGCAAAGGAACATGGAGGAGTGTCAAGTGAGCCATCGTTGAGAACGTTGTAAAACAATTCATCACGCATGCGCGGCTTCAGCTCAGTGACTGGTGGTCATAATCTTTCGTACGTCCGTTGCACAACGAAGGTGTTTCCCAATGATCAGTGATGTATAACTTCTCTTCCGCGAGCTGATACCACTGGACCTCTGATTCCATAATTCCACCGCACTTTCTCGCCCGACTCTGCGACATTTCATATAATTTGATGTCCGTTCGATCACTCTCTTTCGGTCCATCAGCTTTGTGCCCTATGCATTGCGTGACATGCCCAGCACTTAATTGTTTCTCTTCGCGGTAACGAGGATATCAGCTATACTGAGTGTTCCCCGATCCACTCTGCTCTCTATCGCTGAATGTTACACCTATCATATTTCGTTTCAACGCATGCTGCGTTGTTCATAATGCTTTTGTTGTTGTTGTTGTTGTTGTCGTCGTCGTCGTTGTTGTTGTTGTATACAAGTTTCTGCACCGTGTGGTTATATAGCACTGTAATGGCCGTACTACATATACCATGCACGTGTACTTCAGGCAGTTCTAACCGAAATCAGAAGCGCTTTTCTCCATTGGTGGATCGCAATTCGCTGATACAATGAGCAGCAGAAAGCAAGGATGAAATTTTCGTTGACGTAAAATATTTTCATATCATGTGTTCCAACCGTGACATTGTGTTCCGCCAGCAATCTTCCAGCCTTCTCTTACTAGTCTCCATCGTACCTTCGTTTGTGTTCCCAAAATCATGTTTGAAAACCCGAGAAAACGTGCGCAGTTATCACACGGACACCTCGACATTCGATTGGAGTCCATGATTTCTGCACCTTTCTACCGCCCCATCATTACCGCTCCACGGCTTCCACCATTTGCATGCCACATATATTAAGCTTTTAATTCCGTGTTTCTTCTCCGGTGCTTGCAGTATTTACAGCTTAGTTTTCTCGTTTATTTCTTGGATTTTCATCGACGCGGATTTTGCTCTGGGCGCCGCGCGTTGCGACGGGCGAGAGAAACCAGTCTCGCAGAGTGCCTCGATGTCCTCCTCGCCCGAGGACGTTGAGGAACTCTACCGTTCACTATAGCCTGTTTAAGGAGTTCCGTACAGCAGAGCCAAGGCTACGAGGCCATAGAGCACAGAATGCTTCCGAAGCGAAACGAAATGCCATTGTTGGGACACGCACACCCCGCTCCATCTTCCTTCTTGCTGGGCCACTGTAGCTACAGTGCACTGTACTTTAGCGCCCGTCATTGGCCGATTACAAGCCGCGGAAGGATACGTTTAACACGTGTTCGCCCTCTGGATTGGCTGAAGAGGGCTGCAGCTTCCACAGTGCTGCACGGAACTTCTGAAACAGACTATAGGGAGCGTACATGTGCGCGCCTTCGCACCTCCGTTAGAGTGTACTAGAATATTTTGAGTGGCGCGACCGGAGCGGGCGCGCCGTGCAAACCGGTGTCCCCTCTCGCATGGAAAGCAGCGGTGGCGCTGGCGTGCCTAACCATTGGGGCAGCCGGCGCGCGGCGGGCACGGCCAGCGTGGCCCGAGCTGTGGTGCTCATTCTAATTCTTTTTTTTTTTTTCGCGTGTGCGTGCGTGCTGTGCCATGCACATTGCAATAAATATTGTATAAATATAGGTACGGCAGCACAGTCTCGCTTGCCGGTGTTTTCACGGATACATCTAATAAAATAAAATAAAGATCCGTTCGGTGCACCTTGCAAGCACCTGATGCGCTCGCAGCTTCGTTGCACGATTCTCTCTCGCGGGGCGCGATGGAGGCGTTAATTTTATTGAAAATAAAGCACTTTTAATCAGAACTTCCTTATTCATGATTGGCGTGCAGGAAAACGTCAGGTAGTGAATTACTTTGTGGGATATATTGCAAAAATCTGGCATAGGTGACGACGGCACACATTTTAGGATGGGGATAACATCGCAAAAACGCAGCCTGCACAAAATAAGAAGAATAATAAGAAAAAAAAAACAAGGAAAACGTCGTAAGAGTGGAGGCACGGATGTCCGTCATTCCCGATGTTATACATAAAGATGTGGAGAGTACGGGAAGAGAGCTCGAAATGAGCAACATTAGTTTCAGTGTGCTCTAGCAGGCCAATGTCGAAAACGGCAGGACCTTCTAGGTCTGTTTTATGCTGAGTACAGGGTCCCGTTTGGCTATTACTGAACTGTTACAAGTTACTGCCCGGAATTACCAACATCCTTATTCTCATCCTGTAAAATTATTGAATACATCTCACAATTATTTAGCTAGTTCGTTACAGATAGTTATGTTCATATCGCAGCCATATCTTTCGTACAGATTTCTTGAAAATGACCCAACTTAAATACCTCTGTAATTTCTGTTTTTGTATAGTTTTGCTGCCGTAATTGCTCTCGTTATGTCAGGTGAAGTCGACGTCATTTTTTATATTTTAAGAGAGCAGTTTAACTGGTTCAGTGGCGCACCGACGGGGAGGGGGGTTATGGGGATTGTAACCCCCCCCCCCCTCTGAGGCCGACCTAACCCCCTCCCACTCCGTAACTGCTCCTGTGTCCTAGAAGAATGTGGCGCTAATGTCTCAGCAAAACGCCGAAAAAATAATAAAATCATCATCATCATTGATGTTATTATTTTTTGGCATTTTATTTACTTTTTTTACACACGCAACAATTGACTGTGTAATCGCATGCCCGGCCCTTCGTGAAAGATTGAACCCCCCCCCCCCCCCTGGCAGAGATCCTGGGTGCGCTACTGAACTGGTTCCACATGTATAATACTAATTCATAGGGTCTCAACCCGTCTACCTACTTTCTTCTTAATAGATGACCTTTTACGTATCTAGATGCGTTCGCATTAATTGACAGCATTACAGTGATTGTTCTCGTGAGCTACTCATTACTTCTGAGTACTTTGGACTAGCGTTCGGAATCCGCTGTTATTTTTAATACATATTAACGACATATTGATGGAAGTTATAACTTATTAGGGCACCATTTGAGATCGAATTATTAGCAGATTTTTGCGTCCATCTTAACGAAATCAACAACTATGAGGAATGGACACATTTCTCCCTGGTGCTCTCATTACGGCATGTAGCTGAATGGAGATATAAGAACAAAAAAAAAAAAAAAGAACACGATACAAGCTCTTCTTTACTTACGGTTTTCAATCGGAATCGCTCCCTGGTATATCTGAATGCAAGTAGGCGTCGCATTACTCACTCTCTCATTTGGAAAGGTCACACTATTCTCACCAGAGCGTCACCAGTCCGTAATTTTGGTTCCATTAGATAATAACTAAAAGAAACATTTGCAAAACCTAATTTGTCAGTATACATATCGTTTTTCAGACCAGGACCTGGACATGCATGCGCAGTTTGGGACTCCTGCATAAATCGTAGTGCAAAGACAGGAGAAGATTTAAAGCGCAACGCCGTTCGCTACTTATATTCTAAGTAGTAGCGGAACTGACCTTTCAGACCTAATTAAAGAGCACAATGTATGAAGATTTTGAGTGTGCCAGAAAATCCAGACTAATTAAAATGTCTTTCCCTGAGCTGTATGCTTTACCACTGCGGTCGCAGCTGAGGAGACACCACCGTATACTAAATCTTTAATCCCTTTGAGTACCAAAACAAGTTCTTCGGAATATCTATTTTTCCCTCACATCATCTCTGAATGGAATAGTTTATCTCTCACGACTTCGCACAGCACGGACCTAATTTTTCATAGAATACCTTAACTGATCCTTAATGTTTCTTCACCACACTTGAACGTTAGTACCTAAACGTAACATTGTCACACTGCATACACCCTTTTCATTACTCAACATTCTAAGATTTCTGAGCTATAGCAGTGAGTGTATGGTTTCTTCAGTTTACCTATATTTATAGGAAACGAAAGTAACAGTGTGAATAATTATGCTTGGTACAGCATGTTTATATCAGGTACGTCACACCGAAAGGGTGATGTGGACACGCAGCAAAACAATATCTCACTTTTCACAAGTAGGCGATAGGTAGAACCTTTGTGTTTGAGTAAAAATGCCCACACCAAAAATGAGCACCGATATATAGCGTGCAGTAGAACTGCGGGCTGATTTAAAACTATATTTGATGATTGCAATGCTCGCACGCTCGCCGTGTTCATAGGTAATAACATTGCGTTTTGAGCAGAAACCTTGGAAGTAAGCAGGCAAGCAATATGAAAAGACATCGATCGCCTAGTTAAAAGTTGATGAAGCTGCATGTGGCGCATCGCTGCTCAAGTGATCCATTCGCGCTTCATTATAAAACCAAAATAAACCTATCTACACCTGCCAGGCGCTCTCCCGGCGCAAATTAATTGCCATCAGGGTGGTAATGCAGTTCAGGCGTGATGAAACGGTCCGTTTTGACGTTCCTTTCATACAAACTCGCGCCACTCTTGCGAACATTTTTGTGAGCGCGTCGGCAAGCAGACGCCCGCGAGGCGGGCCGGCCGGAGCAACCAAGGTGTGACGACTGCAGCGCCGCCGCTGCGTTCCATGCGGAGAGGGCCGCTCTCCGGCCGGCGGTCGCGCCACTCAAAATATTCTAGTACACTCTACCTCCGTCTTCGGAGGCGCGCACATGTACGCTCCCTATCGTTCATTTGTGCTTGGCGCCATCTAGGAAGCACGAGCGCAGAGAAACGTCAGGCAGTAGCGTGGCCTCCGAAATGTGCAGTTATATGAGACTGGAGAAGGGGCACAGGTGTGCGAGCTAAGTTCCGTGCGTGCGACCAAGCATGCGATGCGATGGTCAGCGGGGTGTGGCCGGAGGAAGAGGCGTGGTCATATAGCGCTTGGGGTTTTGTCCGACCAGCGTCCGGTCAGGTGTAGCCTATAGACGGGGTCTAAGTTCACGTGGGTGCGCCCGAGTAGGTCACGAACTTGGTTCTTTTCATTTCTGTTGTTGAGTTACGTGCGCCTTTCTTTCCTTCTTCTTATTTTTTTTATGCAATTGCTTCCTTGTCATATTTCGGAGCACCCAGGCGGCACAGAGAATGGAAACACCCGGCGAAGGAACGGGCGGAACATAATGCACTAGCATTATTTTTTTCTATGTGGGCGACTCCACCCATGGTTCGAGTGCTTCGCTCATGTGACGGTATTGTTTGCCGATGAGCTATTTACTTTGCGGAGCTATTTACTTTACCGTTCTTTGTGGTTATACGTGTCAAATAAATTTGATTCTGCTTTTAGTCAAATCATGGCCAATCACTCATCCTGAGCAGATACGTATCACAGTTAGCAAGGAAGATACAAGAAATAGCCGTTTAATTTAATACGATATACCGTGGTAGAGGCGCGACTGCGTAGCGAAAATGTTAGAGGTGGTTACTAAGGCAACTGGTAAAAATTTCTACGCAATGGGTCTGCGAAATTGGGGAATTGGTGAACCAAACATTAATGCATGGCTACTTGTCAGTCATCTAGATTACTCGCGGTTTGGTCATTCCTGTGGTCTATCCAAAAAAAAAAAAAACACTACCTATCTTTGCTGAAGAAGCAAACCCTGTACCGTTTAAAGCACTCTATTGCGCAGGGATTTATCCAGAATTTCTGTATTGGAGGGTTGTCACTCCTGGTGTTACAATTAAGTTGGTTATAGATAGGTGTTCTGTGGTGTTACCACAACGCAGGGGTGCGTGGAAATCCACATGGGGGTGTAGGAGGGGTGCTGTATGAATCCCTGTCGTTGCGGGCAATACGAGTTTTCGTTACTGGCACAGCTCTGCAACAGCTCTCCCATAGGAGGGTACAAAAATTTGTCCTGAATCGTTCACAGTTGCCCTGATCGTACATCTCTCCGGCTTTCAAAAAATCTCTTCCTGTGTCTCGGGAACTCCAAGCGCGCTCTTTCGTGAATTCCGACCGTTTACTGCAATTTCGTTTTGCCAGCATAAATGCCGAAACCGACGCATTTAACCTGTCAATCACTTTCTCCTCATAAACGGCTTACATACGGACTTCCTGCAACCAACAGAGCGTACCTTCTGGCACTAGGCGATACAGCAACATCTGAGGCTTTCCCTCGCCTCGTCCCAACGTCCGCGGGAGCGGGTGGACGGCGCTCCACTCGACCCGTCCCCCCTCCCTTCCAATCGCGTTCAATCGCCGACGGTCGGGCGCCTCCCCGGAGCGTGACTCACCGCGTTGCGCCGGAAAAGTAATAGTTGCAGGTAAGCGACCAATTACCTCAGTGGGTCGACTGACCCGGTGCGATCTTTCCCAGAAAATATGCTCGAAAGCCCAGCTCGGTGAGCACATATACACAGGCACATTCAAGGTATTGTGAGCAACTACTTTTATTCTAGGCATTAGTGTGAGCTCAACATATGACTGGCTCTTCTTCATCTCTGCACATCATCATCACTTGTACATTTTCCCCCATCTACATGGATCATCATCAGCTGCTTGGCTCGCTCTCCATCTTGGTCGCCATAGATCGAGGCTCGCCTAGAATAAAAGTAGTTGCTCACAGTATATATATAGTGCATCTCGATAACACATAGAGAACTGAGAGGAGGAAGGCGTTCGTGATTTCTCAGGTTTCATCATGAGGGGTATCTGTTTAGGTGAACTTGTATGTATGTATGTATGTATGTATGTATGTATGTATGTATGTATGTATGTATGTATGTATGTATGTATGTATGTATGTATGTATGTGCTTGCGTCAAAACGTGTAAATAACTGTACGCGCTAACCGTACTTTCCCCTTGCTCCTCATGCGACGAAGACGTGCGATGCATGCATGCTGTGCGTGTGTTCTTGTTTTTCCTTTCTTTACGCAGTGTATAGGGCGGCGCCGTGGTATAGCATGTTTACCCCCTGGTATAGCATGTTTACCCCCGCGAACAACTAGCATACAACAGAGCACGTGTCATGCTAATGCGCCCAAGAATAGCTTCAGTGTCAGCCGAATCCGAAGCCTCCGATGTCTTAAATAATGCCGTTCATAAAATAGTTTCCTTGCAGTGGCCTTGCAACACTTTTTCAACTAATAAACGGTGCCGACTAGACGTGGATGCTCCTGTCAGCATGCGAGCGAAATAATACTGCACTGCATGCACCAGGGAATTGCAGTTTGGTTTCAAATACAGCTACCAATCGCCTGCTACCAAATTACCCACAAGGAGCAGCGAATACCTTGCTTGGAGAAGGATTTCGTGATCGCCGAAGCATCCTCAGTAATACTTTATTTCTCCATCTTGAGTTCCACAAAAAAAAATAATAATAAGATGTCTTATCTTTAAACACTGGCAAAAGTCAAACGGCGTGGTCGGTGCTCGTAATGAAGTAATTTATTGAAAGAAGGGTAGGCCATTTCAACCTGAATTTGAAACCAAACTGCATATAATATGGCGTACGCAGTGCAATAATTTTTAGATGCGAAGCAGCTTATGGCGGAGTTCAATCCGGTGGTGGTGGTGTGATTGATTGATGATTGATTGTGGTTCCGTTAGGAAGGACGCTAATATCTGCAGCCCATGTAGGGAGCACGGCTAAGCGTCCGTGGGGGTGGGGGAAAGGGAGTGAAAGAGATAGAGAGGAGAGAAAGGCCGTAGTGGAGGGCTGCGGAAATTTAGACCACCTGGGGTTCTTTAACGTGCACTGACAACGCACAGTACACTGGCCCCTGGCATTTTCGCCTCCATCGAAAATGCGACCGCCGCGGCCGGGATCGAACCCGCGTATTTTGGGTAGCAGCCGAGTACCGTAACCACTACACCACCGCGATCGAAAATGCGACCGCCGCGGCCGGGATCGAACCCGCGTATTTTGGGTAGCAGCCGAGTACCGTAACCACTACACCACCGCGGCGGACATGGTGCGGCGTGACCTCCCTCATTGTGCATGCGCAAACCCTCTCCACACACCTCCTCTCCACGCGACTCTCTCCACACACATTCTCTCCACTTCCCCTGTCCACAACTTCCTCTCTGAACGGCGCGCGTTGACTATCGAAACGCTCTTTCTTCGATGAACGCTTTACCAGCTCGCAAGGAACGAGAACGCGCCCTCGCCCGCGAGAGACAACGCTGACACAGGCAGCGTCTGCTAGCGTCAAACCGATGCAAACGCGGTGCGTATACCCTCCGTGCTGCTTCGCATCGCCTCATGGTCCCCTTTAGCGGGAGATGGTGTAATTTTTCGCTCACATGCTCACCGCCAACACCAGCTGCACAGTGCAAGCTTCGCTGGCCTCGCACGACCTAGCGGAAGCTGCGTACTTTCCTTTCTCTCTGTCTCTCTCTACGTTTGCTTCTCTTTCTTCTCCCGTAAGCGCTCCCGCAAACGCTCTTTCAAAGCGGCCTCCTCACAGCCTCTCTTCCTTTACGGTTGTAAAAGGGCGATGAATTTCTTCCTATATTTCCGTCTTTGAACTTCGCGCTATGGAAATGCAGCTGCGGGGATCGAACCCTCAACTTCAAGCAAAACACACGCACACTCGCTTCTCACGGCGCCCGAATTTTTCTGCACTTCGCACGGTGCACTGCCTTCGGGACAGGCTCACTTGGGTTCCTTTTTTTTTTTTTTTTTTGGAACGCCACCGCCAACACCTGCTCCACAGGACAATCAGTGCAAGCTTCGCTAGAAAATCCAGAGTGCACAGCGTACACTTGGCCGCTAGCTCCTAGTGTATATTTTATTGCCATCATGCCGTGTTGTGGGGATCCTGTTGCGTTAATTACACCCATGGTGGTTAAACTAGGCAAAGTTTCTCGAAGCCCAGTAGTCGGTTAATTAAACTGTCAAGCGTCGCCATAATTCCTTTCAAGTGTATATATAGGTTGCGGTAACTTTAAAAAATAAAGATACCATTTATGTGCACGTTCTTTGAAAAATCGTTAGCACGTAATTTTACAGTAAGATGAAGGCAGACTGAAAGTTCCCATTGGTAGAGACGAAAGGACAAGCTCTTAGGGCTTGGCGTTACCGGTATGCTGTCCATCGCCGACTAGCAACGTTATAGCCTTCCCAGGCATTCCGTCACAGACGCTCCCATATACAATGGCAAAGTGAATATCACTGTGCACACACAAAAACTGTATTTTTTTTTATTTGGCACATCACTGAAGGTGAACAACGATTCACTGGCTAGGCCAGCAGCGCGAGTAAAAAAAAAAGTTTGTGCAGTAAATGCACGAGGAAGACTTGCACACTTATAGGAACGCCGGTAGCATTGGTCGTGGTTTTTGATTGTCGTCCAGTCTGAGGAATGGATGCAACGCCCGCCGCTGCGACATGCTCAGTAGTCGCGATCGTAGCTCCTGCGCCTTCGCGCTCTCCCTGCGGCCAGGTTTCGAGTCACGGACCAGGTGTTCCGGCTCAACCTGCAAGGTTTAAGAGAGAACACAAACACGCATGTATTACAGCAAATGTGTCGTTGTCGGCCTTGTAGTCCGCAGGATTCCACTGGCTGAGCCGACTGGTCGCATGATCTCTATGTGTCTGGCTTAGTGGTAAGAAAATGTTTAAGAAAGTGTGTAGAAAGATGCTAAGTGTGCAGCCTAGCGGTTAAGACACTTTGCTTTGAAGGGTGGGGGCCCCGACTCGAAACCAGCAGCGGTAACAAATTTTGTTTCCCGTCTTCTCTTCGGAAGAAATCATAAGGTGTTCATATGGTGTGCGGGGTAAATCAGCCGTTGGATTTGAAACACGCGCGCCTATAACTTATTGGTGAAAGCAAGACCAACGTGATCTGCTGCTTCAACCAGTGGATACCTTGCGGACTTCTAATACCATGTTCTGTGGTACCACTACAATGCCGACGACGACACAGGGTCCACTAAGACAGCTTTGCTGTAAAAGGGCACTGACATGCTGCCACGTTCTGTTGCGCGAAAGTCAGCTGTGCCCTTCATCCCACAGTGTCGTCGATACCACGCTGCGCCGGCCGCAAAAGATTTTCCGCATTTGAAGTAGCAGATGTCGGCAGGAAGAGGATTACGACTTCAGCGCGCGATACCTGTACAGAGATAAGCACCGGAAACGGTTGAAAAGAACACCGTCGAGCGGACGGAATCAGACACCACGGAGCTACCACTTTATTCCTAAAGTAAAGGATGACCGCGGGCGCTCAACTATCAGTGCGGGCCGCGTCAGGCTGCGCGTTTCGGATGTCCAAGGTCGGCCGACCGATGATTACGACGACGAATATGCGTCGAAATGCGCGGACACGAAATGGCGGCCACCGACACATGCGCCAGATACGACTTATCTCCGACGTTGCGATAAGGACCTTCAACTACCTTCTCTGTAGCACATATGCGGTGTAGTGCCGTCATAATACGTGTACTGCCGCCTCCTTGTGCGGGGCTTCTCGAAGTGTGCGTCGCTTGCCGAAATAAACACAGCATCGCGGTCACCGCGTTGGCCCAACGAAATTCGCACCGCCTCCGCACAAGGGTGGCGTGGGCACAGGTACACCTCCTTGTACATACAGTTCCACAGCAACTGTGCGCGTACGTGCGGCAAAGCAAACGTCACGGCGCGGCGTGAGCGTCGTATATAGGCAACGCACTGCGCGAAAATTTAAATGTAAACATTTCGACAGCAATCTGTCTGGCTGGGTAGAAAATTCAGGAGGTTGAAATTGCTCCAGCCACAGTTTAAAGAGAGCCCGAAGTTTCGGGACCGACTCGGTCCCTTCTTCAGGGGGTGACTGTGTCGGTCACGGAAGTGTCGCCGCGTCTTGTACTCTGACCACGGAGACTCTGACCACGGCTCCTGCTTTCCCTTTCCCTCACGTTTCGGAGACCGTGAACGTATACCGAAGGCACTGTTCCCAGCAAGCGGTTCACGTTGGCAGGTGCGTGTTGAATGTGCCAGGACTCGAGCAAGAGCCTCTTTCCCAAATTCCTCTCTGCTTCACAAGCGCCGTCGAAGTCAATTTTATGGTCGTGCTTCTCGCAGTGCTCTGCCAAGGCGCTACGTTGCACTTCGATCTTCCCGACGTCGTTCTGCGCGAAAATTGCCCGGGAAGATCAGCCCCAAGCAGCAGCGGGTATGATCGCGTTTCAATATAGGCTATGCCGATTGTCAGTCAGCAGCAGTGAGCTGCACAAATTGGTATGTACACATGCCGGGGTGAGGTGGCCGACTTTCCCACTCTGCCGCCACCTTCTCTGTCACGGTTTCGAAATGATCCTTGGTACGGCCACCGTGCGCTATCGCATATTGCTCGGTGTAAATGAGCATCAATTTTATTGTGACAGTGATTCATTGCGATAGTTACACAATTAAAAAAAAAAAAACCTCTTTAGTCTCATGATGGATGAGTACGTGTTCGCACCCTGTCTCGTAGAAGCACCGTTTCTGACTTAGAGGTCTTGCTAGTGAGCCGCATCTGGGTACGTCAAAACTGCTTGGCTGGGCAAAGCACCATCTCGATAACTATAATAGCATATTTAAACAATCGAAGGTTGCCTTCTCTTTTCACATCTCGACTGTTTAGTCACCATCACGGAATGTTATTTAATGCAGGAGTCTTAGAAATAATTACAATCGCTAAACAACAACTGGAACGAATAGCAAAAAAATGTACGCCATCATCATCACCAGTTGATGATGATGAGTTATTTCAGGTCTGGCTATGGCTACTTATTATCAACAAAGCGCAAGAAGGCGCTCTGTTGCCTCCGTGTAAAAATAAAGGAAATGAGCGGAGCGGGCTTTCCCACACAAGGACCCCTATAGAGGCAAAGCCACCTTTAGGAAACGCTTTTTGGGCTGTTACATTCAAAGAAGTTAATAATACAGCCTTCGCACTTGAATCATGTGTGACGCCGTTGGGACAGACGATGCTGGATGAGAAGACCACATTCGTAGGGGACCCATTCGTCTGAAGCTTTCATACAGCAAGCACAACACCATTGAATCAACGCAGTATGTAATGCCGATCAAGACACCTTCACAGGGATGCATAGAAGTAAATGAATTTTTTCTAAAAGGTAATTAAATTACATCACTCATTGCCTTATTGTAGTTTCATATAAGGACTAGCCCTGTCTTCAAACCTCTACAGCATGTTCCTCAGCTCTTTGACAGTTAGCTAAGCGTGCAGTCATTGTCGACCCCTCTTGTCTGGAGTTTCGAAGTCCGTGGCCTTCCAACACAGTTACATTCAAAGCTTCGAGTTCAGATGCTACGACGATTTTCGGAATTTCTGTGAGCCTGCCACTCGGGTTAACTCCTCTGTATTGTCTTTTGTTCTTTTATTGGCAAAAATTTAGTGCCATAAAGGTAGTGGATGTGCTATATTTGAGTCAAAAGTAATTCGGAAGGTAATGAGTATGTTTTCTCAAAATTACTCGCTTGAAGTTATTCATTACATTACTAAATTACGAGTGCACAAACGTAATTCATTACTCATTACAGCAAAAAGTAATTTAGTTACAGTAGTGTCATTACTGCCAAGTATGCACTGCACCCTTAAGTACTTGGACAAGTTATAAAATGAGATCTGGAAACACTATCTCTAAAAGCAGCCTTGGAAGTCTGTGAAAGCGAAAATTGGGAACTCTGAGCGACTCGCCCTCGCACCGCCAATTGACGGGCCGGGCAGGCGCTGATCCCAAGAACCAATTTTCCGTCAGCTAAGAAGCTTTCATTTCTGAGAAATCTGTACGGTTTTCCTAATAACCTTGTGCTGCAAACAGGTGGATGCCAACTTTTCTTTGCATAGGCCTTGCTTCACTTTATGGTATCCCGCAGAACTGATTCGTCAAAGACACTGACGACAGGGAGAACAAGAAGTTTGAAATCTTACGGGGTCGTGTGCGGCTGGTAGTAGCCCGTGAAGACGACGTCCAGTTCCACAGTCTCATCTTCAATCAGGAGACAGCAGGAGTCGGACACGGATTCAGAAGCAGTGTAGATATGCACATCGCTGACGTTCTTCACAGCTCCCTCTGCTGTCGGTGCAGTCCAGGCACGCAGCTTCTTAGCCAGCAAGGCCCATGGAGCGCCAACGGCTCGGGCGTAACTGTACTCAGTTCCTTCCACTGAGCCCAGGGGCATGATGGTGATCCTTGACGGGTCTGTGCCTTAAGGAAATGATGTTACTATATGGTACTGCATTATATAACATATTAGCATATACCACCTTATGCAAGAGCTGTGTGAGTGCATTGCTCAACATCTGAAATACTGCTGATGTGCATATGAGAACATGCAATATCTTAACCACACACCACTGCGACAGGCATAAGAGATCGCTAATGTGTTACTAAGTAATGAACCATGATGTGTCACACCCAGCTGAAATTACCATTCACATCAGAGAAAGGGAATCTCATTGTCATGTGGCTGAGAACGACACCAAGAACTTCGACCTATTGTGTGAACAACAAGCACATTTGAAATGTCTTGAAATGCAGAAATACTGTGCAGTGTTTCCAGCAGCAACCACTGTTGTTAAAGCAATGTGCAGAGGCAATGCAGGATGTTGCACAAGATTAAGAAAGAGACTCCTACATAGAACACTGCAATGACTGCAAGTTAAATGATGCATTCTTATGTCATTCCTGCCTGCTTTGCAAACGAACTAAACTTGTGTTCCAGATTCCTTGCCATTATTGCGTGTTTGTATTACACATGAAAGGATCATTTTTTGCAGAACACTCGCAACAAATAAAATTTTAAATATTATTGCTATCACTGCAACCTATTCAGAAATAGTGCTGGCAATGAACCTTATTATATATGCACTTTCTACTGGGGCTACATGTGGTTTTCTTGAAATCGCTTCACCTTAGCACTTGCAACTTCTGCTCACACTGTAGTGTATGCAAAAACCATCAAGCTGCCTACAAAGTAGTAGTACATGCCTTTTGTTTCTCACTCCTACGTGTAACATTTCGCATAAATAAACACCGCTTAATTCATTAATTTTCTTTCCCTTGCTCCTTTTCCAGGAAACTCACTCTTGAGGTCGGTCTTGTCCTTAGCTCGGCGCAGAGCGCCTCCCTCGACATCCCCAGCTCCTTTGTCCGAGGAGGCAAACTTTGCGAGATCAACAATGCAGGAGACATCCTCCCAGTTTTGAGGGCTGAGACTGAGGCACATGCGCTGCGTCAGGTCGTCCACCTCATCTTTGCCAGCTCTGCCTGCCATGCCATCGCTGCCATGGTGGTCACGTCCCTTGACGAGCGATGCCTGGTCCTCGGTAAGCTCCGCCACGGCGAACACGAAACCACGAGTGACGGCGTAGCCGAACACGCGGACGGTGTCGCACCGTCCGTAGGCTTTCTTAACCTGCGGGCGGTGTACATGTTGACGAATGACAACGCGAGATCAGGCTTGTTAGCGACCACAACCATGATACACCAAGTGCTTGTGCAATCAAATGGGTACAGCAACTAGTGGGCGATGATTGAAGTGTTCCTCACACTACGCATGCCAATGAAAGTGCACAGCCAGCGTCTGGGCCAGGTTGCGTCTACGTGTGCAATGGCTTTTGCATTATGCTGCGTTGTTAAAACAGGGCGATGTCTTTATTTAAAAGACATGCAGTAAAATCTCTGCAAGCGAGTGAAAAACTTTATTAAGAGGCCAGGAAGGGGGGGGGGGGGGGGTTCTGCAATGTGTAGCATGGATGCAAGCCGAGCCTAGGCACTTTTTTCTTTTCTTCTTTTTTTTTTTTTTTTTTTGTCGCACGTCCCTCACTGTGCCCCCATAGATCGTGCATGCACATTCTACAAAAACATAACTTCTAGTTTGTGCAGCTCACATGTATATAATATTTGAGGTAGGTATAGTTTTCTCAGGAAAAATAAATTTGAGGAAAAGCTGAATGGGAAAGAAAAGAAGGAAATGCCAAGGACAGGAAAATACTGATTGCATGTGTGGTTGCCCATAATAGTGAAAGACCTCAGACCTATAACTCAAATCCCAACTGCATGCACGGTTCGAATGGTCTAAAATCAGTACCGCATACAACCGAAATTCTGGCAGCATTCAAAATGTACCGCACCTTTTCGCTGCTGCAGTAATCACTCTCTGATGTGGTTCGCCCAAAGACGCAAACCCTCGCCAGGCAGAAAGGCAACACGTGGCTGCTGGCGATGTCTTTCGGTGCGATAGCAGCTGGTTAAAAAAAAAAAAAAAACAGCAAGCAAAAAAAAGATGAGAAGCCACAAACCAGATAATTATAAAAAGAGGAAAATATACAGAGTACCAAGATTGTAGTGCCTCTCTTCACTGTCTCCTCCTTCCAAGACAGTAACCTAATTAGCATGCTCTAGAACATGTAAGCACACGCTGTCACCTTTGTTTCAGAGCTCTCTATACGCATCATAAAAAAAATATGTTTGAGTTATCGACTTCTCCCTTCCCCCTTTTCTTACTTTTCATTTTATCACCATAAAGGCCCCGCGCAGTATTTCCGTTCTTAAAGGGGTCGTGAAACGTTTTCTGAACATTTTGTACTAAGTGCGTATTCGGGATCCTGACCCTCCAATCAACAATATGCATTGTTCCGTTGGACCGTGTGCGTTGATTTAGAGCGATAAAAAACGCGGTTTCGGTTTCACTGCGCGCGTTCCCCTCAGCTCTGCAGATGACGTCATCTTAGTAGCCGTCACTAGGAATGGTCGATTAAATTTTTTAATCGATTAATCGTTAATCGTTCGTCGATTTAGCCTTTCATCGATTAATTGCTTTCGCTGTGATGTTTTAATCGATTAATCGATTAATCGACAATTTTTTTAAGTGCTTGAAAAATGATGCCTTGTTGTTTGAGAAGCGTTGCTTGTGTTTGATATCGACACTTGTCCGACGCGCTGGAGATCACATGTGCGCATTACCGGCTGCGTGAAAGTTAGCACTTTCGCCCACTGAACACAGGGAGCCCGTCGTCTTTGCATGTTGTCAGGGGTCCAAGATTCCGTGGGTGACCATGATTTGCGGACGATTCGGCAGCAGGTCATATTTCCTCGAAGTCTGCCTACTAGAGCGAACCGAAATCGGAGGCACTTTCGGCGGCCACACTGTTTGGAAACTCGCACCGGAAACATGCAGCGTGGCTGAGGGTGAGTAAATAGCGAGAAAGGTAAAAAAAAAAGACAAATAGGAAAAGAAAGTTAAAGACACTCGCTCTTGTAGGGACGGCAACATTTCTCGGTTCGTCCGTTAAACACACATCTAGCCTACAAGGGCTACATACACGCGGTTCGTCCGCTAAACCCTCGATAACACTACAACCACGAACTGACATGATCTCTTCCTTGAGGTCACCCGTGCGAGACTGTACAGCAATCACCGGTCTCAAACAGGCCACCAGTGCAGGAATCTGAGGGAAATAGAGCTACACGAGTTTTTCCTCCCGGCTAGAATAAACGGCAGATGTGCCAGTATACTGCACAGGTTTCATCTGGTCGCCGACTTAACTCGGTGCTACGCGCGCTTTCCCAATCGCGCGTACAGTTCGAACAGTAAGCACTGTCTAATGTATCAGAGATTAGAAAACATAGTATTTCGCGACTGTCTCCCGTTCGTGCCACTGCAATAGACGGCGGGCTCTAGGATGGCTGACATGGGAGTTCAAGCAATAGATTAAAGCTGTAATTCACCTGAATTAGGCGAACATACAGAATTACCAAATGCTAAAAAGAAGAGAAGTTCAGGGGAAGATGGATGCTTCAATCGATGAAAAGATCGCAAAATACAACTTATAACAGGGAATGTCGAAGGAGCCAACGTTTCGACAAGCAGACCCTCCTCACTCTCCTCTCTTTCTCTCTTTCTGAAGACGGGGGAGAGTGTGCAAAGGCGTACATACACGAACGCTGGAGATGGCAGTAGCCGCCCTGGCGTAGACAAGTCCGCTTGTCAAAACGTTGGCTCCTTCGGCATTCCCTGTTCTAAATCGTATTTTGCGATCTTTTCATCGATTCAAATGCTAATAAGGCCTATGCCTATTTTTTTCAATAGAAATGGACTGGATGCTAGACGTTCGGTATACCATTGCGCAATGTTGCGGATTATGGAAAGCGACTATTAGACTTAAATGCAGCTAAAGCGGTTTTTTTATATTATTCGTCTATTAGACCTTTTTCATAATCCTCGAGTGCGTTTCCCTGCACAGAATATTCGCCCAACTAATGGCGGCCCCTGTCACGTTTCAAGTGGAGGCGTGGTCCCAGTTACACGTGCTGGGGTTTGACTATTACGAGTGTTTATGTCAAGAGAGCTGAGTTGACATTTTCTGCGTCATAGCACGCTGTTTTGTAGAAGTGGACAGCTGCCATAAGTAGAGCTAACTGCATTGCAGGAAAGCTAACATTTATCAAGAGGTACATAGGCCTTAAAGGGCCCATGACACCAAAATTTTAAACCCGATATGTTTGTGTTGTTTGGTTGTCGAACATCTGAAGGCACTTGTGGCCAAGTATTAACGGCGAACGTTGTCGTTAAGATATTTTAATATGTATTTAAAGTGACCAGAAATGCTCATCTGGGTTTGCGGCACCTCGCGACATCGTCACTAGTATGACGTAGTTTGTGGGCCATCTGTGACGTTTCACTTTTGTAAGTTGATATCGTGACGTCACAGAGAGACACGGACGCGCCGCGCTATGGCCTCCGAGCGTGGCCTCCAAGATCGGCTCTCGCAGCCGATCGCGGAGGCCACGCCAAAAGCCGTATTTTTCTGCTTCTTCTCCGTGTTGGTCCCTCAAGCGTACATTGTACACGCGCTATGATGCAAAGCGAGTGTGGCGAGCTAGTCTGGCGCTCGCGCTCTCCGCAACGTCACCGAATCTTGAGCTCAAGTGATCAGTGCATGCGCTCACTTCCGACAGCCGCCGCGCTAGCCTCGCGGCGCTAGTTTCCTGCAGTTTTTGGCGCGCGTTTCGAAGCTTCATTAAAACGGAACAAAATTAACGATGCTGTGACTAATTAGACTTCACGCTGGAGAATTTACCACTCCATGCCGTGATTACAAGACACTGTTCTACTCATTAGAACATAAAAGTATCCAACAAAAAAATAGCTGTCATGGGCCCTTTAAGGCAGACAGTTGGGCTAGTTGTTATCAAGCGTAATGAAATATGATTACTAGCGTCCATGTCCCCTTTGCGCAAGCAGTCATGTCCTATTATGTATATACGGATCACTCATTCTTATCCCCATCATCATGCTTCATCACTCTTTTTCCCCTGTTGCATTGTCCCCAAAGTAGAGCAGAAGGCCGGGGCGTACTAGATCAGGGCACGCTCTCTACCCTCCAATAGATTATCTCTCTTTCTTTGATTGGTGACAAATAATATTTAATTCAGTAAGGAGTAAAATACGACGGCAATAAGAACTGAACCAGTCAAGAAATAATCAGCGCATATTACAATGTGACACTTACACAAGAAGCAAGTAAAATCTGGGGGTTAAATAAAACGGTGTAGGCGACGGAGATCGGATCGAGTCCATTTCTATTTCTATGGGGTATGGCCGCCTGCGGCTCCGGGCTTCGTCTACATGCGTAGAAATATGCGCTCGACATCTGCGCCTCGGCGTCGGGCACCTAGCAATCATGCGCTCCGGCCAACTTGGCATTGTAGGGGTGGGAGCGGGGGGTGGGTGCCGTAATCGATTAATCGAAGAGCTTTAATTGATTAATTCGATTAATTGAAAGGGAGAAATCGATTATGATTAATCGATTAACGGTGTACGTTTAATCGATTAATCGATTAATCGTTCATCGATTTTACCATCCCTAGCCGTCACACCTCCGAGATTGCCGCGCCCTCGGAGGCCATGGGAAAACAAACCGTGCTGCCGCTTTTCTTCCGAATGGTGGCACTGCACGGTTCCCAAGTATTTTCTTCATTTCTAGCTTTCAAGTAAATCGATTCCTTTAGAGCAAATGCGAGTTCACTGTGCCTTTGAACTTAAAAATATCTTAACTCAACGTCACCAAATAGTACCACGCCGGCCGGTAGTGTCGCATAGTCGTTTCGGGAGCGCAAGAAAGCTGAGATTTAAAACGAGCGTTGTTAAATGTGCACTGAATATTTCGCCGAAATATTTCGGAATCGGCTGGTCGAATGCGTATTGAAGCAGTGTAGATTACAAACCGGCATCTCCAAATTCTTTTCACGACCTCTTTAAACTCCAATCTAGGAAGTGCACGCAACGTACGCGTGCCACTGTACACATGCAGATAGAATTATCAGCACATGAATATTTTTCATCCCCGATCGCCCTTCAACGCACACACACACATATATTGAGTTTTGCATTCAAAGGAACTAAAGTGGCACTTCCACTGCAAAGCAATCAAGAAGTGCATTATTGTAAATTCAATACGTAGAATGACAGAGAATGCACACAGGGCTTTTTAGTAAGGCAAAAGCCCTACGTGTGTCATGCGGAGGTAACTATGAAAGAGCGGACAATGATCTTGTAGAAAACCTGACGTTCCTGTGGAGTGTACAAAAAAATGTCACTTGACCATAGGAAGCCTATATGCGTGCCATAGCAGTGTGGGACATCTAAAAGGCATAATTAATGATTGCCAGAGCGATTATATATGATGTCTGTTAAGAATAGCTCATGTATTAGCTAACTAGTAATTACTAGATTTTTTTTTTTTTCTCAAATAGTCAAGGCCTTCAGCAAGTGGGCCCTTTCTGAAAAAAAATTCCTGCCTACGGGCCTGCTCGAAATGACGGTAAATGGTGGTCAGCATTAGATAATGTTAGCTGTCCTATGTAACAGCAGAAACACTGTCTTCATTGGATATGGATCCAGTGACTTAAGTTCTACCATTTTTCCTTTTTTTCACTTACGATCTTCCTCGTGTAGCACCTTCCTGAGATGGCGGTACCTATGCAGCAGCATTGCTGCGTCTTTCGGTCTCGGCGACCAACCCATGGCAAACGGATGAACCTCTTCCCACTGTCTGACTCGGTTGCTGATGTAGGGCTCGCCCAGACCTTTGTTGTTCGTTGCCGTCAACACCTGCACAGGGGATAAGCAAACTCCACATCATGCCTGCTGTTACAGCAAGACCTATAACAAAACTACAGAGAAAATGTAGGGTTAGCACTAAAATTTGTCATGGCACAACCTTTTTTAAGCAACGTACACACATACGGTTGGGCCTTGATGGAATTATGCAGACTGGTTGGGGTATATCTTTAAAGGTGAACGTTTCTTTTATGTTAGACAAACTAATTAATGGGGATGTATCTGAAAAAAAAAGAAAAGAAAAGGAGATCACAATACAATCAAAGAAAATGCTGAAGGCAAAGCATTCTCCGCATTGATGCTATTGCAAGCTTTTGCTTTTCTATGGAGGTGATAGTGACACCGCGCTGTACTTTCAGTACGTACAACGTCACTAATGTGACAGTGACCTTACGCCATATGCTTAGCGACATACTTTTTAGCCAACCATTGTAAATGTCCCTTTAAAATGCAGTGTGGCACCATATATGTTGTGTGCAGGACATGGCCATTTGCAGTCAGTGAATCCTTCCTAACCATGTGTTCATCTCCATTTAGTGTCGATAAACACGCATCGCCCAACACATGGCGGGAAAGCAAGATAAGTATTTTACCAAAGCAAAACATCAATGCTTAATGTAGAACTGCCTGCAGAAGTCTTCATGAGCACAGAATCGGCGAAACAAAATTACATGTCCTCGCTGCCTGAACGAACCAATGCACTGAATGATGCAATGATGGTGTTCCCCTTGACAACACCAGCGTTGCACCCATAATGAGGTTGCACACAGAAATGGCAGTGATACACTACTCTCTCGCGAATTCTATGCACCAGTAAAATTGTGCAGTCGGGTGCAGAAATACAAGTTTGATGGCGCTGCTTGTAATGTGTGGGGGTTAATGATCACACTCACCTTGGGATCCAAGACGAAGTGATGCGGCATGTCGACTAGAATGATGGTGTAGCCGTATCTTGAAGCCAATACCAGAAACTTGGAAATCTCCCACACCATTACGTTTGTGTTTCGGTTTATTATCATGGGCACGTCATTCTTCATGAAACCCTCGATTCTGAAAATTATGAGAGTACAAATTAGTGCCGTCTACCTCACGCGCAAACACCGATCTTCGAGAAATATACTGCAAAAAAATTGAGCGGACAACCCAAGCCATGGCAGTGTGCACTGGAAGATGTTTTATTCTCACAAAGCCTTAATCATTCAGAGTGGTCGTCAGTAGTGTTGACATTAGCAATTTGAATGACTAACATATAGCTGTGTGCAAATATTCAAAATTTCGAATTTTCGAATAGCATTTGTTATTCGATTCGATTCGCACTTAAGTTTCACTATTTGAATTTTCGAAGTTAATAACGAAGGGAAAAAGATATGCTGTGCCCCGTGACAAGGGGCCCATTCCCAAATGTAGTACACTTCGCCGCATAACACCCATATGCTGCGGCGAAACACTAGTGTACGGCGGCGGGGCTAACACTCATGTATTGCGGTGAAGCTAACAACCGTGTACCGCAGCGAAGTGAACACGCGCGTATTCCTGTGAAGTTAACACCCGTGTACTGCGGTGAAGTTAACACACGCGTACTGCGGTGAAGCTAACAGCCGTGTATTGTGGTGAAGTTAACACTCGCGTACGGCAGTGAAGTCAGCTCATCTTTCTATTGCACAGTTCTCTGTTGGACCGTTTGTTCTTCAAGACTTTGGAATGGCACAGTGGGAGTGCACTGATCATGCAATAATTTTTTTTTGCCCACGTTTAGCAGCACATTTGTCCATAATTTGACCAAGGTATTATTAAAAAATATTCGAAAATTATTCGAAAAACATTCCATTCGATTTGCACTTGGAACATAAATATTCGAATTCGCTTCACACTCAAAATTTTGCTATTCGCACAGCTTTACTAACATATTTTAGTGAGTCATTGCTTCATGGAATGATTGGCTCTAATATTCCAATGTAACACTGACGCTAGTTGAGACATGCCTCATAGAACCTGCGGACGCACACTCAAACCCCGCATGCAAACATTTCTGTATTGCAAAACCGACCAAAATTGGGACATACGCAAAAAGCATTATAAATTCTTAGACATTTCTAATTTTTTATTGAGATTTATGGAATTTAATACGACAAATAAGTTAGGTTTCATTAACTATAATGGCAGTTAACTGGCCTCTTTCATTATTATAAGCTTATGCTTCTATAGCATATGCACCCTATACAACTCTGAACATGAACCACTATGTCCCTTGAAAAACGTTTTTGATCTTTTATCGGTGCTCGACCACACATAACAACCCTCCCTTCCTTTTGACTGCCCGTGTGCTGCGCAAGAAAGACAGCGTCCCTTGAAAGGATGTATCAGTGGGCGTGTTGGTATAGACACATAATATAGCCACATATTGTCATCATAAAGGTCAAGTTCCAGCATGTGCAGTTGGAACTTCATCTGTATTTGAATCACAACAGGGGCGTCATCAGTTGTGAAAATGTCCAGCAAAATGAAACGTTGGCCGTGTTGGCACAGATTCATCGTGGCTACAGCGCTACTAATGCAGACAATAGCTTAAGAATGGGGCACCTCATAGCGCTGACTTTCAACTGCAGTTTGTTCGAAGAGACCATACAAAACACACACCACGCAACTACAGCCCGGCTTTCACAGACATATGTTACAAATGTGCAAACTAAATGCACTTTGCGCAGCTTATATCAGGTGATATGATCCACAATACAAATAAGAATTTTCACTGGCTGCCCAAATTTTTCTCATAAAAGTGCCAGGATGATCTCATTTGGATGCTCGTGTCTTTTTGCGCGAATTTGCAGACGATCTCAATTGAATGCCCTCACGTTCTCGTTTGAGTCCCCGGATGTCCTCGTTTTGAGAGCTCTGGTAACGGCTAAAGCTCTTGGCTCAAAGTCACTCGAAGGTCGCTGACAACGGGAGCTAAAGTATTTCATGCTTAAAGACGAAGTTCAACTGTGAAAATCACTTCAAAAGTGCTTAGCCGCGAGGCAACAAAAGTTCCTTGCTTTGTGGTGTTTAACGTCCCAAAAACAGCTCTGATTATGAGAGACGCCGTATAGTGGAGGTCTCCGGAAATTTTGACCACCTGGGGTTCCTTAACGTGCACCGACATCGCACAGTACACAGGCCTCAACATTTCGCCTCGATCGAAATGCAGCCGCCGCGGCCAGGATTCGACCCGCGACCCTCGGATCAGCAGCCGAGTACCATAGCCACTAGACCACCGCTGCGGCCCCGCAACAAAAGTTCCTTAACCAGATGTGCAGTGTATAGAAGTGCACTTGTGAATTATGAAAAGTGCCTCCGTAAGTGCAATAGAAGCGAAGGTGCCGCCAGGGGTGGATGCAAAACTTTTCCGAGAAGGGGTCTGTTCAAGGGAATGTATAGTATGGGGCGTCAAAACCCAAAGAAATGGGCGCGGGTGCTTTCACATGCAGGACACTGCACAAAAAAAAAAAAAGCAGCTCCACTGCTGTGCAACCCAAGAAAGTGCGTAGAACGCGCAACCCAGCAATTCTCGTTGTGCGCCGAAGTAGCGCCGGAGGAGAAGTCGCGCGCTCGGCGAGGCCGTGCCGCCCTCTCCGGCGCGTTGCGGCTATCGGCCGGAAGCAGGAGCACGCGACAGGAGGAGACGGTCGTCGGCAAGGCGAGACCCTAGAGCGCTGCGAGCTTAAAAGGCAGCCATGTTTATCAACTATGTTCTCTTTTTGGCAACAATCATTCAAGAATTAAGAGCCGGGTCAGGACATCCGCTGACCCGGACCTCCCCTGTACAAGCCACTAGGTACCGCACACATGCGCAGACTCACTTGCTAAGACAGAGGTCGTGGGATTCGCGTATGCTGATAGAGTTCCTCTCGGGCGCCACGGGAGAGTTGAACAGCTTGTCGGACCAGTAGGAGCGGCTGTCCGGGTACAGCTCCTCCAGCTCTGCGGCCACGATGTTCTTGCCCGACCCGGGCGGTCCGCGCACCAGGACAAACAGGCGGCCGTGTGTGCGCAGAAAGCGCAGCGTCGCCTCGTCCTTCAAGCAGGGAACGTCCACGCGGTCCAGCAACTGCGTGGTGTCCGTCGGACAGTCGGCGCCTCCGGCGTCGCCCGAAGCCGCTGTATTTGTTCCAGGGACGAAAGAAAAAGTATAGCGAGAAAACAGCGGTGGTGCTAGAAAATAATTTTCGATAGAACAAAGAAAAAAGGAGAAAGAGAGAGAGAGAAGGTCCACGGACAGCGGTTTCACAGTTGTGGTTAAAAGAATAATTGCGGAACACAGCACAAACAAACAGACACACAGAAAACACAGGACGAGCACTGCTCCTGTGTTCGTCCTATATTTTCTAAGTAGCTGTTTATTTGCGCTGCATTCCCCAGGTACCATGAACCAACTCGCCTATATAAATCAAAATCCTGCTTAACAAATTACTTTACTGATTATGGGGCTTAGCTAACTGTTCTTTAACAGGTACGAGAATAACGTTGTCACGGAATGAACCGTTCTGTTTGCTTACTCGGCAGTGGCGCAACCAGGAATTTATTTCGGTTGGTTACATTTAACTAGTTGTTCAAGGCAGCAAGAGGACATCACTGCACGATCTCCGCGGAGCTTTCTAATAGCACATGCATGATTACAGTTGCACATTAGCGAGCTTTAATATGTCGGAAAGCAGCAAACGTAAAGATTTAGCGTTAACGTTATTGTGGAACTTATGCCGCGCAGTACCGGCGCGGTAATAGTGGATCTGCTCGTCGAGGGTCACCCGACTGCTGTTCATAACAGCGAGTTATAGCAGACAGACAGACAGACAGACAGACAGACAGACAGACAGACAGACAGACAGACAGACAGACAGACGTGCTGCAACGGAAACTTGAGGCCTCCATTGCTCTGTTGTGCAAGCTCCTCGCGAGTCGGAAACAACCCTGCGTGCACCGCGTGCAACAAGCGACGCGTGCACGTCTAAGGAACGCTCTCGGCCCTTGTCTGTCGCAACGCCCCTTTGCGCACTCTGATAAACGGGCAACAAACGAGCAACAAATAGAAACGAGATACCATACTTGCCGCATGGGCCGTACAGCTTCAAAAACTGTATAACAGCGGACTTCTAACATCGCTTTACTGCCAAACAGAATTACATGTGTAGAATTAAACAGTGACAGATTACATAATTAGTATATTCATTAATGAAGTCCTAACCATACCGTCAGTGCTCGCAACAAAGCTTGTACGTTAATCGGCGCCTTGAGTGAAATATTAAGACAGCTATCGCGGAGAGATGGAGACCTGTCGATGCCTATTGACAATGGACAGCTCATTTTTTTATTTTTGCGATAACGCAAGTATATACTGTCCGTGAACCTCTTATCGAGTTGTGCAGTTCCAGTTGCTTGACGTGTGCATTGTGTTAATTTCGCAATCACCTTTTTGTGTAATTCTGACGCTACACACATGGAATGTCTTATCTATTCGGTGAAATCTAAATAAGCTGTACAATATATATAGCGCTTTTCGTGTATATTCCCAGCTGTAATCACGACGTTATCGTCGTCATTCCATTATCAGATGCGTGCGCAAGCGCTTCTACACGTATAAAGGGACAAAGTACAGCGATGCTGTCATCACGAGAACCGCCGTATATGCCTATTTTTCCTTGATAATACGCACATAAATCGCCGAGCAGAAACTAGACAAGTGTTGATGCATTTACGGCCGAATCGCCCTTTGTGCGATGAAGATTATGCGAACGTACAACAAACAGTTATCTTGCACCTTGCATTTACTGCGCTCATCATCCATAGTAGGGCGCATCATTGCCCGAAATCGTCACACGTGTTCTAAACACCATAGGTGAAATACGATTTAAACATATGCTTGCAAGAGCGCGAAAAAAAAAATTACAGCATATCCACGGAGTGAATGATGATGAGTGGGCGAAGCTCGGGATGTGCATCGTAGATCGTGCCGAGTTCCGGATTAATTTAGTTAACGCGCATGCTACGAATCCTCACGGTTCAACTATGCACAATGCACAAGTGAAATCTCCCACCGGCACTTCATTGCAAGTCAAGATCCAGTGTGTGTATATATATATATATATATATATATATATATATATATATATATATATATATATATATATATATATATATATATATGGGTTTTGCCGGTGAACGCTTCTCCAACGCAAGCAGTCGGTATTTCTCAATCAAGAAACTCGCTAGGAGACGCTGCCTGCGCCAACGTTGTCTCTCGCGTTTGCCGGGGCAGTGTCGAGTTTGCCGGGGAGCGCGTGGCTCCCGGCGCTCGCGGCGAGGGCGAGCGCCAGGTGCCACGCGCTCGCCCTCGGCGCGTGCGTGCGCTCCAGCAGGCACGCGCCGGTGGCTACCTACTACTAACTACTACTACTACTACTACTACTACATACTTCGGGGACGCACGAAATGGCTGCTAATGGGGAATGAGAGACAGAAGAACTCGGCTTTTAGTTAACGCGCACGCTGCGAATTTTTTATTGTTCAACAACGCACAGGAGAAATCTCCCACCGGCACCACCTTGGAGGTCAAAGCGTAAGACTGGTTACGCACTACTACGACTACGACGAGGGACGAACGGGTGCCGCTTTAAGGAGCTTCGCCCCTAAAAATACAGCATATCCACGGAGTGAATGATGATGAGTGGGCGAAGCTCGGCATGTTCATCGTAGATCGTGCCGAGTTCCGGATTAATTTAGTTAACGCGCACGCTACGAATCCTCATGGTTCAACTATGCACAAGTGAAATCTCCCACCGGCACTTCATTGCAAGTCAAGGCCCAGTGCATATATATATATATATATATATATATATATATATATATATATATATATATATATATATATATATATATATATGGGTTGCCGGTGAACGCTTCTCCAACGCGAGCAGTCGGTATTTCTCAATCAAGAAACTCGCTAGGAGACGCTGCCTGCGCCAACGTTGTCTCTCGCGGGTGAGGGCGCGTTCTCCTTCTTTGTGAGCTGGTAGAGCGTTCCTCTAAGAAACAGCGTTTCCATAGCCAACGCGCGCCTTTCGCTCTCTCTCTCCGTCTCTCTCTCTCACAAGACAGCAGAGGCACGCGCCGGGAGAGAGAGAGAGGCACGCGCCGAGGGCGAGCGCGTGCCTCCCGGCACGCGGGTTACGCCTGACGCGTGACAAGGTTAGACTAAGAGGAGCTTCGCCCCTAAAATTGGCAGATCCCCCGTGCAGTGGGAATCAAGGAAATGCGAAGCACGCATCAGGAACGTAAAATGGGTTTGCATTGTTGTTTCGCTATACCGAGTTTGGTACATATGAAGTTAACGAAACGGCCGCAAGAGTACCATGACTGTTGCGTGTAAACCATGCCGCTCGTACACGCATGTCATGATTCTAACGTTATGACCTGTCATTTACGCTTGTCATGCATTCATGTTGTGGCATGTCAATTTTCGTATACATCCCGTTAACGAAACGCGTGGCATATAAATCATGTCGCTCATGACATGCATATCATGATTTTCATGTTGTGACCTGTCAGTTATGTTCGTCATGCAGTCATATTGTGGCATACCAATTTTCGTATACATGCCATTAACGAAACGGACAGGAGAGCACCAAGACCGTCGCATGTAAATCATGTCGCTCATGACATGCATGTCATGATTTTCATGTTATGACCTGTCATTTATGTTTGTCATGCAGTCGCGTTATGGCATACCAATTTTCGTATACATCCCATTAACGAAACGGCCAGGAGAGCACTAAGACCGTGACATGTAAATCATGCCGCTCAAGTTGATTTCCTTTCCCCAAACTCCACTAGCTTCAACAGTAGCTGAGGAGGGAAGGTGTTTGAAGGTTCGAATCGGCGCCCCTCGATGGCTCGAGTACTCGATGGTAGCGCGAAGGAAGAGCCGTTGCCCGGTAAAGAGAAGCTTTATTGCACACTTAGGCGTCTGCCCGGGTCCAAGCCCGAACCTCCGCTTTCCGCTCACATCCCAGGCGTCGTCACTTCAACCCTCGGTTCGACAGAGTCC
The DNA here is from genome assembly GCA_013339685.2 of Hyalomma asiaticum. NCBI lineage: Eukaryota > Metazoa > Arthropoda > Arachnida > Ixodida > Ixodidae > Hyalomma > Hyalomma asiaticum. The sequence goes on from CM023484.1 coordinate 57,163,884, forward strand.
CCCAACAAGCCAATCACACTTGGGGGTTGGCATCACGCAAACCAATGGCACAAACACTTTTATGACACACACGGCATTGGTCAAACACACGTCACAATCTACAACACCCGAGGGGATAGGCCCACCGCGCAACACACGTCATTTCCCTCTCTCTCCTACGTTGTCGCTTGTGTCTTAGCTATCCTACCCGCGCACCCACGGCCGGTCTGGACGCGCGCGCTCGCTCCCTCTTTTACGGCCTGAGCAGCTGCCACGACTACAATGGATCTGTTTCTATACAGGACGACGGCGCGTTCCGCGCGAGGGCGTCGCGAGCCAACCCCCCCAAAGCGCGTTGCTCTGCATGCGCTTCGTATGGTAAACCAGCTGTTCCCGGCCACTTTACCGTGCTAATTATTTTTTCCGCATGTAGAAAGTGGTGGAAGCAGTACAGGTGCGTGTGGGGACAGTCTGGCTTTCTAAGTACTCATGCACTCGGCAAAAGAAGAGGCACACTCAGTGCTACCAGCAACAAGAATGGGTTGGTTGGCTGGTCAAACTTGACCATGTTATATTTGATGGAGGCGAAAATGCTTGGGGCTTGTGCGCTTGGATTTAGGTGCACCCTAAAGATTACCAGGTGGTCGAAATTCCCGGAGCCTTCCACCACGGCGTCCTTCATAAACATAACGCAGTTTTCGGATGATAGACGGCATGCTGATGCAGATGTCCCGAAGTGCGTCCTTCTGCTTAGTTTCTACAATGAGACGGATTTGCTCAGCCTTGTGGCGAACCGCTCAATTGTGTGATTGTCAAAATGTTTCCCGGAACCATCATATGAGATTGTGACGTTCTTCGAGAAGGCAGAGAAATATCTTTACCGAAAGAAAATCCTCGAGACACTGCAATTTACTGTTCATTCATATCTTGAAGATTCGCCGCTTCTGGACTGTCCGGAAGGCGTGGACAAGAGTCACGCCAGAGTGTCGGCGCACATCATCTCTGAAAAGTTTCTCCGGATTCTTCTTGTGAACTACACAAAAAGGTTAACAGATCAGAATGACAAGCATTCTGGCTATATTCACAAGCCCACCCGGAAACATTTCCGGCTGTGAGCGATGTGACTACTTTAAACTAGCTGTGAGCGATGTGACTACTTTAAACTAGCTGTAAGCATCACGACAGTGTTTTACCAGCAGTGCTTTTTTTTCAGTTATTCTTGTGCATTATATTATTTTAGTACCAAGGACAACATTCTGTATGATGCTGAACGGTTTCTGTGAAAGTTCTTTATTTTTCTTCGAATGCGGCGTACGTTATTGCATAAAAAGATGTTTCTCATCTCTTGCACGCTGCAGCTCTGGACACGTGAGAGCTTGGGAATTTATATGCATGCAGGGACTCAGCGTGGTGTGGTGCGAGTTTTTTATTATTATTATTATTATTATTATTATTATTATTATTATTATGTTCCTTCTGCTGTGATTGCGACTCACGGCTACTTGTCGGGAGTGTGGCTTTCCCCTTTTCGAGGTATTTATTTTAATAATAAAGCAAGAATTGCGACAGCTTGTATAAAAATGACCATATTTTATCATTTTCAAGTACATTAATGGTTGGCATATGTGCATTTGACGTAAACATTTTGGAAACCAATTTCTCTCAAAAAAGAATGTTTTGTGTAATTTGTTCTGATGGTCGGTGACGAATCATGCGGCCGAGCCTTCTGAGCGCGACGCGCATCGCTAAGTGCTCTCACGAGCGGCAGAAGCGGCCGAATCAGTGGCCTGTGCCTCTCCCTCGGAAAAGCGGAAAGCACCAGAGTTGCCATATATATGCTTGCTACCGTATTCTCATCGCATTGGTACCATGCATAGCATATAGAGGAGCTTCAGAAAGTGACACGGCAAGTCTGAGGCCGAGCATTCCCAGCGCGCGCTAGCCTCCGCAACGGCCGGGAGCTGGTTTAGAGAGGGTTGGCTCAGAGCGCCCCCGCCAAGTTGCGGCGATAGGTAGCAACAGCCCCCCGTGCGCAGGCCGTAAAAGAGAGAGCGAGCGCGCGCGTCCCGCCACACAGCCGTGAACCCGCCACACAGCCGTGAGAATACTTGCCGGCCCTGTCCGCTAACGACATGTCATTTTTCATCTCGGCCTGTCATCGTCTTTTCATTTCAACGACCTTCGTCGTTGAAACCCTGCACGCTTCGAGAACCATAATTGTAACCCGAACGCGGTTGCACACAAAAGCATCCTTCAGTCGCATCTGTCGGAGCCGCAGCAATGGACGCGTACTGATGTCAAGCTGTGACTAAAGCCGGGCGTCGTGCGTCGCTTCTCTCTCTACTCGGCTCGCTTCCCGTTCAACTCTTTATTTCCTCCTTTCTTTTGTTGCCAGCGCGGAGGCTGCACTGTCCCCCGACAGCACCCCCGCTGGCCTGCGTGGGCTCTTCTGCGCTTCCTTTCCGCAGAGCCGATATATATTCCTAGTTTTCGGCAAAGGTACACCGTGGTACGGAGAATCGTTCTGCGCTTTGGAGTATTCTCACGCTCGACTACCAACACCACGTGGCCCCTGCATACCTTGAACTCACTGCTCATGACCTGCATATCATGATTTTCATGTTACGACCTGCCATTTATGTTCGTCGGGCAGTCATGTTGTGCCATACCAATTTTCGTATACATGCCATTAACGAAACGGCCAGGAGAGCACCAAGACCGTGGCATGTAAATCATGTCGCTCATGACATGCATATCATGATTTTCATGTTATGACCTGTCAATTATGTTCGTCGTGCAGTCATGTTGTGGCATGCCAATTTTCGTAAACATCCCATTAGCGAAACGGCCAGGAGAGCACAAAATCGTAGGCGGCTAAATAGATAGATAGATAGATAGATAGATAGATAGATAGATAGATAGATAGATAGATAGATAGATAGATAGATAGATAGATAGATAGATAGATAGATACGCTCAAAATAGCAGAAGTTCGCTAAGAAATGCTCCGCATTTAAATATCCATGCATATCCACGGAGTGAATGATGATGAGTGGGCGAAGCTCCGGATGTTCATCGTAGATCGTGCCGAGTTCCGGATTAATTTAGTTAACGCGCACGCTACGAATCCTTACGGTTCAACTACGCACAAGTGAAATCTCCCACCGGCACTTCATTGCAAGTCAAGATCCAGTGCCTATATAATATATAGTCAAGATCCAGTGCCTATATAATATATAGTCAAGATCCAGTGCCTATATAATATATAGGCACTGGATCTTGACTTGCAATGAAGTGCCGGTGGGAGATTTCACTTGTGCGTAGTTGAACCATAAGGATTCGTAGCGTGCGCGTTAACTAAATTAATCCGGAACTCGGCACGATCTACGATGAACCTCCCGAGCTTCGCCCACTCATCATCATTCACTCCCTGGATATGCTGTGAATTTTTTTCAGCATGGTCAGAACACGTGAGCAATATTTTATAGCTCCTCCGTTTCCTCCCCAGGGCCGCTGGAAACCAAGCACGCGGCCTGGATCTTACGATTAATTCTCCGTCAGCTAGAATTCGTCCCCTATTCTATCGACAAATGATGCCATAAACGGAAATGACAGCGCCATGAATCTGTAATACACTCGGAGGCCGGTGGCTGGTGCGTAGGCTGCACATTACCGCGACCGCCGCGGGAGACCGCGCGCGCGCTCGCGATCACACAAAGCCGCACGTTCACAGAAAAAAAGAGAGGGAGAGAAATTGCCCAGGGCCATGGTGCGCGCTAAGGCTCGCACCTTTGTTTTCGATCCCTTGGAGTTTTTGTTAAATATGCCTTTCAGTGTTACTTTAGCTGCGGCTAAGTATTCTTGCCTTGACTAAGGGTCAATGTGCGCCGACGACACGAGGCTGACTATAATAGTATATGACATATCTGTATTTTCTATAAAAACACGTTCATAAGCGCTCATGCGTGAAAATCGAAGAGGCTCACGTGCTCTAAGAAATAGGGGTTATAGCACAAAAATATATTATGCTTACCTTTGCTGCCTTTGGTGTCATGGCTCGGACGCTTTGGCGCAGGTGAAAAAAATGACGATATTCTCTTCTGCGACATGACCGCACAAATGAAGCGCCAAATCGCTTCGCGTCCGGTGCACTTAATTGCGTGCTTTTGTCCTCGAAACGCACTAACAAAACGTTTGATTTTTCACTTTTGTTTAAGCACACTCCAAGTCGAAGTTACCCAAAGGTAAAGCAACGGATCCAAATAAGCGCACGCGATGAACGGCTAGACTGTTGAAGGAGCGACGACAAAGGGATTGTTGGGATCTGGTGGAGTGCCGTTGCAAATCCCGACTCGAAGGAGAGGTTGCCGAAGTACTGAGCGGACTCGGAGACGATTACGAGTGAGAAGAAGAGAAAGGTGATTTATTTTACATGATAATGAAAGGAGCTGAAGCTCGAGCGCGTTTGCGCTCTTGTTGTATTCAGTACTATTTACAATGGTGTCCATTCAAAATGTCGTCTCTGCCCTCGAAGGGAGGAGGTCACGCCCCGCCTTCGCTGTTTCACTGCGGCAAGCGGTGACCCGACCCGAGTTGCCGCAGATGATTCCTGGAGACGGAATAAAAGGTATGGTCCGGCGAAGAGGCTCACTAAAAACAACAACAGCACAAATAAATGCGCTCTTCACGGTCCCGTCCTTTTGACGACACGCCACCTTCTCATACTGGGGCAGCCATAGATCACCTGCTGGCAGCCGTCCTCAGTGTCCGGTGCACTGCTGCGCCACTCCCGCTGCGTTGTTGTGGCCTAGAAGTTCGTATCTCAAGAGCGGCACAAACGCGCACACGCAAACCGCACGACACACTGACGGGCCACGGTTTCCGGGATCTTCATGCGGGTGTCACTGCACCAGTGTTCATGCGGGTTGCTTTGAAGCTCGAAGCAAGCAGCGAACATGGCCCTCGCGGCAGCATCCAAAACAATGCGATTGTCTCTTCCAAGACCACTGCACAGCGAGGTCCATCCGTGGGAACGCAGGCAGCACGCGTTCCCAACGGTTTTTTTCCCCGAAAAGTGGATGCGCCGGCTACTGCCTGTAGCGTCCCTCCACCACATTTATGAGGGAGGGGGGGGGGGGGGGGCTACGCCGATCCCAACAGGATGAGTGCCGTGTGCTGACAAGTTCTGTCGTGTTCTTTTCCGCGCGATTTTTTGTAACCAGGGAGAACAACACGCGAACACAAGTATTCGCGCCTTGCGCTAAATAAATGTGAAGAATAATCCTTGGATATAAAAAGATCATTCGCATGGGGTGTGTGAGCGCACCAACTATTCGTCGTTCTGTTAGACCCGGGGACGACAGTCCTTAAAAAATTAATGTACTTAAACGTGCGTCGCCTTGTAGGCCTTCTAGGTTAGGAAGAACACAGTGGCAGACGCCGGCTGCGTGAAAAGTAAGGTAAAAATAGGAATAATCTGACCAGAGTCAATTTTCTGTTTATTTCTCAAAAAAGAAAAGGAGTGATACCCTGTTTCCCAAACTGCATGGTTGAAAAAAATCTTGCAGAAAAGCCACCTTCCAGAACTTTTAAACTGTCCATGGCATAGGCGTGCTCGAAAAAAAAAACATTTTAGACGACATCCAGGGTGGTTTTGGGTGAAGGTGGTTATTTCGGACGGCGGTGTATAATAGAACGAAAAGAAAAATTCAAGGGGGTGGCAAGGAGGCTGAAGCCCAATAAATCTCACCTCCCGGGTGACGACCCTGGCCGGTGGTGTATGAGAGAACGAAAAATTTCGGGGGGGGGGGGGGGGGGGCGAAGCCCCATAAGCCCCCCCCCCCGGCTACGCCCCTGCTATATATATATATATATATATATATATATATATATATATATATATATATATATATATATATATATAGACCTATTCCACCGGGCCTACGTCACGAAGATGCGGTGGCGCTGTCGTCGGGAGTTTTGGTTTCGCATGGTAGGCATCCGCCGCCGCGCCTACCGTAGCAGCCGCTGCGTTTTCGCTGGTGCGGGCGCTTCTCACCGCCGTCAAATGAAGAAAAAAGTGTTCACCGATGACCTGCGCCGTGGGTAGGTTGCTCAGCAACGCACAAGATATGTGCGATAGGTTTTTATCGGTTTCCTGCTCATGTCTGTCTTAAGGAAAGGGACGAACCTGTAATGCCGGCTGTTTGGCGCATCGGTTATGCGGCAAACATTTTCGTCATGACTAAGCATATGTGTAATTATTTGGCGTTAGTGCGGCTTGTTTCATTTGAGAGAAATAGCATTGGCACAAGTCTGTCACGCGTAATGCTCAACACCAAGTTTCTTGGCATAAACAAAGTGCGGACACCGAGCGATGACGCTTACCACAAAGCGCGCACGACGTTAGCTTAGCTCGATGTGTAGGAGTAATCGCGGTCGCCGTGTATTATTGAAGTGGGGAAGCTATACATACGTCATACGAATTTCAATCACTCAAATGAAACAAATATATAAGAGCTCAATTCACGTAGCCGTGAGCGAAAGGCCGATTACAGCGACGCTTTTGCGAATTGCTTGTGGCTGCGATAGCTTACACACGGGAACTGTCTCTGGCAGTGCTGTAGTAAATTTTTTTTTTCGATTGTCAGACTGCTCCAATGAACTACACGTTTGAAATTTGCCGCGTCGTTACAGGACTTCGCGCCTTCACGATCGGAACTGAGCGCATGGTCAGAGCCGCAAGCCGCGGTTATGCGCCTTGCTGGCAGTTACTTGAGAGCCTTGTCCTTGGCACGTTATTGCTTTTGCTGTGTGTGTGCGTTATCACAGCCGTATTTACATAGGTTATAGCGTTACCAATATCCCATGCTTGAGTACCTATTCCGGCCGTTACATTTATTTTTGCGCAAGGATTTCGTGTAGGGATTAGAGGCTTTAGTCTGAAACAGTATTTTAGCTGAGGTACCTTCAAGTCGTATTTAAACAAGTCTCACTGTTGCAAGTGGTTCATCCTTGCGCTAGTTACCGAATTAAAGCATACGCATGAAGCGATTCCGACATGATAGCTCGCGATCGTTCGCATCATGCGGCAAGTTTCAATCAATTTCTCACATCTTTTCATAGCTGGGCGTCGGCACATTCTTTTCTACATTCATTGAATACTTCCTAGAGAGCTAACGCAACTTCATCTCACGCGGCTGCCCCTCGCAAACTGTTCTAAACACGCCGTCGGCGTTCCGACGCCCCGTGCTCGGAGGCAGCTTTCGCACACGCTTCGCCGGCGGCGGTGGCGCGACCGTGCAGGGTCGCGGCAAGCGGTGGGCGGGGCCTCCGCGCCGCGACGTCGACACAAGCCCTGGTTATATCGCCGGTGCCTACCACTGTTTACCAACATGGAATAGGTCTATATGTATGGGTGGCCGGTGAACGGTTCTCCAGCGCGAGCAGTCGGTATTTTTAAATCAAGAAACTCGCTAGAAGACGCTGCCTGCGTCAACATTGTCTCTCGCAGGTGAGGGCGCGTTCTCCTTCTTTGCGAGCTGGTAGAGCGTTCATCGAAGAAAGAGCGTTTCCATAGTCAACGCGCGCCTTTCGCTCTCTCTCTCTCTCACAAGACAGCAGATGGAAGCGTGAGAGAGCTCGCGCGCCTGGAGGCACGCGCCGAGGGCGAGCCTCCCGGCGGCGCGAGGTGGCTACGAGGGACAACATCAAAGGACGGAACGACCCACGGCGTAAGGAGCTTCGCCCCACAAGAAAAGCTGGTGACCTCGATGTTCCCTGAAATCGGCGCTTGCCAACGGCGCTTTAGCCTATACGTCTGAACGTATGCATGGAATCTACTTGAATTCTTTCATTCATTCATCTGAAAATTAGGAGGATTTTCGGAGGAAAATTGGGAGGAACCGGCGCTTCAGCATGCTCAACACATGAACTTGTAAAATTGACCTTCCGCCACACGCGACTTCGACAACTGTCGCGAGAGTTTAGTGGCTAAGGTAAAGGGACTGTATATACCGTCCGTCATCGATTTCTTGTATTTTTCACACGAAAGTGCTTTATGCCGGGGTCCACCAAGAAATCTGTGACGTACTTCCGTAACGCAAGTAGATGTCTGAAAAATAAACGCGGCGGTTGTAAACCCCCCCCCCCCCCGCCCCCTGAGGCCGACCTAACTCCCCTCCCACTCCGTAACTGCTCCTATGTCCTAGAAGAATGTGGCGCTAATGTCTCCGCAAAACGCCGAAAAAAATAATACAAATAATCATCATCATTGATGTTACTATTATTTGACATTTTATTTACATTTTTTACACACGCACCAACCGTGTAATCGCATGCCCAGCCCTTCGTGAAAAATTGAACCCCCCCCCCCCCCCCCCCACTGGCAGAGATCCTGGGTGGGCCACTGGCCAGTTGCGTTGCGACGCGCTCTACTCCAGGAACGCAAAGACGCTCGCCTACAAGCAAATGATGCGCCTTTCGCACAACGAAGTGTACGTTCACAAAACGATCCGCTGACAAACAGTTCAGTTTCGCTTGCAAGATTTCATCATAGGGAAAACGAGTTCCCTCTATGGTTTCACCGATTGCGAACGCTCTTGGTTTATGGCAGGTTTACGCAGGGCGCTGGCGCGTTCAGGGCAGCGTATCCGGAAAAATGTGAGTCCTTCGAGAGCTTTCACTTGTGTGCAACTGTCGAGGATCCGTGTATTCATCGCAGTGGAAAGCACCCCATGCGAAGTGTACAAGCAGTTGTTTCGCTTGGAAGTGAGCAAAATTTTTTGAAACGAAATTTTTCTGTCACCATTCCTGGAAGTGTAAGGACGCCGGCAACATTGGTTGCTGGGTTTTTACAACTGTTAATTTATAAAGTGAACGTTACTGTCCGACGTGAAAGAACGCTACCAGATCTGTGTAGAATACAATTGTAAGTAATAAATTATTGCTTTTTAAGGATAATAATTGAACCTGTGTGGGGTGTTTCTTGGTTTTACGTTACACTTGGAGATCGACAGTCATCACCAATCACGGCGCCACCGGCAATTTCTCACGATGTTCAAGACCGAGTTTAAAATATTATTCCTTTTTACTCGTATATGGGGTGCAAACGTGCTCGTTTCCGTCGATGTAAGGAACGATCCTTTCATTCTCGCCACAACCGAAAAGTACGCAGCTTCTGCTAGGTCGTGCAAAGCCAGATCACAGCGAAGCTGGCCGATAGTTTACTGAAACAGGTCACTTGATAGGCATGTGACATTTTGGCGGGAACATGTCACGTGACACTGCGTTACGTGATTTTGGCGGGAACATGTCACGTGATTTTGGCGGAAGCATGTCACATGATCACCTAAAATCACGTAACGCGCAATGTCGCGCGACATCTTCCGCCAAAATCACATAACGCGACGTCACGTGGCATTGCAGTATGATGCCTGACGAATTACGGCTAGCTTAAGCAGTTTCGCTGTTAAAACTGGCACGCATGACAAATTACGGCTAGCTTAAGCAGTTTCGCTGTTAAAACTGGCACGCATGACAAATTACGGCTAGCTGCAGCTTCGCTGCTAATAAAGATTTTGCCGGGCGGTACAGACAGTCCCGTTAAGTTTGGGGACGAGGGTTTCATATCCGGCCAAGGCGGCCGTATTTCGATTGGGGTGAGGGGTCGAGAGAGAGAGAGAGAGAGATCAGGGTCCTTCACGCAATTTATAATGATATCCTGGTCTTGGCGGAATTTAGCAACAATTTTAAGAAAACCGAAACTGTCCCGTGAGCCGAAAAATACAGCATCGGTGTAGTCGGCGATCGCACGATGGAATGCTGCAAGCAATATATACGTAACAAATGGCTCGGAAAAATGTAGAGTGCCTCTGGTATAGGCTTCTGCGACCAAGGTCAATTTACTGATCTTGTTCGTGGGAGCCTTGCGTACAGGGGCGGATATAGAATTTTTCCGAGAGGGGGATTCTTACGATGTTAACTCGTTCCAATAATAATAATAATAATAATAATAATAATAATAATAATAATAATAATAATAATAATAATAATAATAATAATAACGTATGGACACTGCAGGACGAAAGCCCCTCCCAACGATAAGACGGCAGAGATTTCGTATTGAGAGAAAAATATGCGAGCGATATATGGGTACCTGTGATGAAAGTTGTATACGCGGTTATTATGGTCGATATGCTTAACGATGGCCCTGCGAAAATGCTTACAAAATGCTATAGTCTTGTCCAAAACTTCATGCACTTATACGGGACAAGCTTTTCGATTCGGCCGATACGCGAGGAATTTTTTCTTGGCGTAGGAAGTCCATTGTTCTATGAGTGACGAGCACGCGTAGACATATTGGGACGATTTACTACAATCCTGAACCACCTATTCCCTTAAGGCAAAGAAAAAAAAAAAGCGGGGCTGAAATTACATTGCAGAATTGTTGAGGTCGAATTGACTAGACTTCTATGCAATGGATCGTAAACATCGTTGACTCTATGCAACTATAACCTGAATGAAATTTCCGTTGTTCCCAATTCCTCAACTTTTCCATTGACGGTGTTCCGTTGATATTTCACTGTACGTTCGTGACGATGCGCTCAGAGCAGCATGAAGCACGGAACAAGATCACAAAGATCTCCCCACCTTTTACTATGCCATTACAACGCATATTGGAACGCCAATTGGTTACAGTTATTGGTGTTATTGGTCGCGCCTGTACGATCAGCGTGACCACTGGTCACCTAAAAACCGGACCCTTCCCTAGGTTATTTCCGAGGAACGCATTCGGTTTTTTGATGGCCTGAATCCACGCCCTTGGTGACGAGCGGTGTAACTTCCATTTTGCGTATGTTATAAGGTCCCTAGATTTTTTTTTTTTCGGCTAGAAAAGCGGAAAATCTAGGGACATTAGTCATTGTAATAGATATTGTAATAGATATTGTAATAGATTTCACTCGGAGGCGGGCGCCCTGCAACTGAATGAAAGGTTTATCGAGCATTCAAAATACAAAGCGCAACGAACAGGATGAACAATGAGAGGATTCCGTTCTCACGCAGCTCGCATGCCTCAAGCGAAACATAAGTACGGCACCAGGGCTCTTGAGAGCGGCGCCAGAAACGAGAGCTCCCGCTTTAGCGCTGCGCCCCGAGTGGCGCTTGGATTGGGGCTGATGACGTCAGGCTCCGGCTCGACTTGAGCTCGTGCACGAAGGAAGCCAGATGTGGTAGTCATATTGTGGCTCTGACGCCTCTGCTCCTCGCCATGCGCGTCTCAATTGATTTCGATACCTGTGGTGCAGGCCACCATTAGCCGTCCGCGCCAGAACAGTGGACCTTTGACTTCGATAACTTCGGCCAGTTTCCACCGAGGGCCAGTAATGAAGCTTCGGGCATACGCTGAGTCCAAGGAGGTTTTTATAAACCCCCTTGGCTGAGTCGCCCACACCGAACATGGTTGCCACACTGGTGGCTACTTATCGCCAAATTGACGAATTAGAGAGACCTGTGGCGATCAAAAACGATGAATGGCGACATGGCTAATACTTGGCGATTTTCGCCTAAAGTCTCGGTGCAGTTGTGTGTTCTGAGATCAACGGATTTCCAAAAAATGGGCGACGATATTCTCCTATTTTTCTTAGTTTTAGACACACTATAGTAGAAAGCGCGCATGATGGGCCATTTGGCATATCCGTCTCCTAAGTCGTGCATCTCCTAAATTTATCTAGATCAAGGAAGTGTCGGCGCGTCCCCTAGCGATATATCCCAGCAAAATGTAAGTTAGCGGTCTGCTCTTCGTAAGTTGCCTTATGGTTAGGCGACGGCACAACGGGTTACATCGAACTACGTCGTTCCAGAGGAAGCTCTTCACGAAACGAAGGCAAACTAATCTGGGGCTTGCAGCACATACCAACAGTGTTCCTTCCACGAGACTCGGAAAGTGCGTCGGGGTCACCGAGGAGGGGAGGGGGGATATTCACGCCCGGGAGGTTAGTAATATGCGGTGTACGTGTGAATAAAAATATTGCTTAAGGCATTTTCCACCGCTCGCGAAGCCCGTGTGCAAAAAGCAATTGCTCATAACATTTATTTTACATGGTCGACCTTTTTGCTTATGACGCACCATGATATGCACGTATAGACACAAGTGACAATAACAAATGGGCAGGAGCGCGCGGTATCATATTAGTTTACATTGAAGAGATACAAGACTCATTATGATTGGCTTCTGTAAGACTACTGCCATGTTACAATTAATAAACTCATTAATAAATAACGCTTTTAACGGTATAGATAACGCACACCAAGGGAATTCAAATACGAGAGACGTAAAGCTGTATACAGACAGCTCTTTGACGCTTTTCACACGTACTTCACCCCGCTGTTTCATTTGAATGTGAAACGACCGGACAAGCATCTTGCGTTGGGTGCCGTTTCCGGACAGTTTCTTCTTTTACTTCCCTCACCATTCGCTATGCCCTCCCATTCCTGGCGGTATGATAAAGCGCTGTGAAAACTGAACGGATGCCGTTACACTTGACGAAAGCTTGCATCTGCTCGCTCGTGGAATGCTGTTCCGTTGTCAGAAACAATAACATCCGGAACACCGCGAGTGGCAAACAGAGCGCTTAGAGCTCCGATTACTGCCGATGTTTTCATGGACGACATGATCTTCGCTTCAGTTGGAGAATGCGACCACCATGACGAGAAAAACCTCGTCGTATACTGGCCCCGCAAAGATCAGTATGCAATCTGCGCTACAATGCTGATCTGGTTTAATGCAGAAGTGAACTGGCTCTTTCGGATCGCTCTAGCGATTCACTTGGCACATTTCACAGTGACGCACAAAATTCTCGATTTCTTGGTCTAGGCCGCCATATGAGCGACCTTGCGTGGCTCTTCAGCAGTCATGCCAGGATGATTTGCGTGCAACAAGCGAACATGTTCTCGTGCTGCTTGTCGTATACAGTTACTCGGTTTTCCGAAATGATGCATTCTCCGTGTAGAGTTAACTCAGTCGTTCTTGCCGCGAATGCAGAAAAATTATTGTCTAAATGCGTAAGCCCACCCGAGATAATGTAATTCTTCACAGTAGACAAGATACGATCGTTCTTCGTGAGTTTCGCAATGTCAGATGCTTGGAATGGTAACGTATACTCCGCTGCGTCTAACATCAACACGTCACCAAGTGGTTGCGTTTCGTCCATACATCGAGTGCTGGCAGACCGCTCAGGGCGTCAGCATTGCCAGCATTGCTGCTACGAAGACACGCATTCCTGGAGACACAGCGGAGGCTGATTATCAGTCCTAATTATGAAGTTACGTCCGGCATTCGCTAAGCTACCGCCACGGGTTCAGTAAACATCTGCCAGTAAAATTTCGCCACTGCCTTGCGTTAGTTAACCGCAATGAAAGGTACAGATGGGATCTCTGAAGAAGGGATTTTCGAATTTACCGCCTCCCGGCTTAGAGCTGCTGCTGTTGGCGGTAAAACCAACGTAAACGATAAGTGTGTAACTATACCCGCGTACAATGCAAACACGAAAGCTGTCATTCGCTCTTCTATCCAAAGGGACGTAAGACACACAAGCGTTATTTCAGTGAGGCAGTAACTCACCTTCCATGCTCTGCACTTGAAACTGCTGAACCAGCTGAACGGCTGTGTACGTGTGGCCGAAGTACAACCCGTACAACCTCGTTTTCGTCAGACACTGCGGACGGAAGTGAACGGGCGACTTAATGGAAACCACAAAAACGAGAAAGCACAGCGTCAACAACAACGGTACCCTGCGATCGCAGTGCTTTAGCGCGTACACACGAGAAACGAAACCATCCAACACGAAACAGCCCCACCTGAAATTCAACCCGACGCACACAATCAAACCGGCGCGTGCAGCCCAGAGAACGCCCATATGTGCAGCCCGCTTCAAAGATAAGTTGAGCCACTCCCAACATTGCTAAACCGGAGTGCGACTTGTTGCATAAAGGTGTCACTATGAATCAAGTAGCGCTGCCATCGCAAGCGACCTACGGCCTCGAGTTTTTGACACGCCGGCTCGAGAAGAGGAAGAAGGCAGTGTTTGATCAAAGAAAAGGGGAAGAGGTCGGCCTGGAGAGCGAGTCTCTAGCCTGCTGCTCCTCACAGGTGTAAGTGGGGAAAGGGAGATACATACATAAAGTGAGGTATAATGACAGGCGACAACCAGGGACTACACGTCCTCTACGCGGTGTGCACTACACGCAGTGATCTTCATGGTACAGCACATGCTGTAGAGACGAGCATTTAAACATGTCTCTCTTAAAAACTTCAAGAGAACATTGAAGTTGCGTTGGGCATGGTCAGCATATGTTTGCATGCTCCAAAAAGTGGGCCGGGAGTCCGAACCATATACCACGCACTTGTATACATCGCCGTTGTAATATAAAACGTACCTCTTGTTCCTAAAGAGCCCTAAAGAGCATCACCGTTGTCACTGGGCTCTTCCGAGAACGTGCTCAAATATGCACATGCCTGCATGTTTTCTTGCACGGAAATTCGCAGGGCTTTTTGGAAAGTGTGTCGGGAAAAATGTGACTAAAATAGGAAATTATCGACCGTGATATTGGGGAATTCTGCTATCCAGCATCACTGGTACAACTTCTCGACAGAAGCGCTAAACCACATCTGAGTGAGAATCAGCAGCAGTTACTGAAAATCGCAGCATATTCTTCACTCCAAGCGCGGTGTGGAGGGCTAACGAAAGGGAATAGATTATCGCTTCTTTTTTAGAAAGAACCTAATTAATCCAACAAACAATGGGGTCTAGGAAGGCATAGAGGAAGTTATTCGTTGTTTTTGCCTGTAACGCAGGAGGTATAAATAGAAAGGAATTAAAGTGAACGAAAAAAACACCACTACCGTAGGGTACGGTCCGAACCTGTGACCTTGCCCCCCCACGTGGTCTAGTGGTTATGGCTGCAGATCCGAAGGTCGCGGGATCGAATCCTGGCCGCGGCGGCTGCATTTCGATGGAGGCGAGATGTTGAGGCTCGTGTGCTGTGCGATGTCAGTGCACGTTAAAGAACCCCAGATGGTCGAAATTTCTGGAGACCTCCACTACGGCGTCCCTCATAATCAGAGCTGGTTTTGGGACGTTAAACCCCAAAAATCGATCAATCAGTCAATTTTTACCACGTGGTCCAGTGGTAGTGCACAGCAGTAGCGCACCCAGGATCTCTGCCAGGGGGGGTTCAATCTTTCACGAAGGGCCGGGCAAGCGATTACGCAGTTGTTGCGTGTGTTAAAAAAAGTAAATAAAATGCCAAATAATAGTAACATCAATGATGATGATTATTTTATTATTTTTTCGGCGTTTTGCAGAGACATTAGCGCCACATTCTTCTAGGACAGAGGGGCAGTTACGGAGTGGGAGGGGGGTTAGGTCGGCCTCAGGAGGGGGTTAGAACCCCGAACCCCCCCCCCCCCCTCCCCCGTCGGTGCGCCAGTGGTGCACAGTGTGGCGTGCCTCGTGATCATAGCTAGTTTTAGCACGTAAAACTGCTGCCATGCTAGGACCTTAGGCACGTTCAAACTGTAGTTTTTCTCCTAACAATTTCGTCGGGAAATAACGTTCGTGATTCTGAAAGCCCCATCATTTGTTGGATCTGTTGCAATATTTTGGTTGCTCTTCTTTAGCTTTAGCATCAAGAATAGTTTTTCCAAATGCACCCCCTTCAATTTCAAAAGTTAAAATTTGGTAGAACAGAAGCTGCTGTCTGCCAACATTACTTGAATATATATTTAACGCATATGAATTTGTTGAGGCTGGCCTTTAGAGCTTTGTATTTGAATTTGGGTGCGGCAGTGTATAACCTATATTTCGGACCGCGTGGGAAATAGGCACAAATGAACGCACGTATGAAGAAGTAACAAAGCAGAGAGAGAGAGAGATAAAACTTTATTGTCGTCAGTTACGGAGGTAGGTGATCCGCCAGGTCGAGCCTGGTGGCCACCTCCTCAGCTCTCTGTATGGCCTGGAGCTGGACGCTAAGGCTGGTGGAGGTCAGAACCTCCTCCCACCCCTGAGGTGAGGGAGTGGCCAGGAGATCGGGAGAGGGTGGGTCTTCTCTGCAGTCCCAGAGGATATGGTTAAGTGTGGCTGTTGAGCCGCACTGCGGGCAGAACAAATAAGCTAAAATCTAAATGAATTTTCAGCACTCGATTTCTACGAATGTTCGAAGCTCGCCACCTTAGTAGAAGTATGCTCGTAAAATTGGTAAATAGGAAAAAAAAATGAACAAAGCTTTCTCATTGTATAGAGAGCTATATAACAAAGTACGCTTCTTCGCATTATGCTGCACACTGCCACTTGCTTTTCCAGACACGCAAAAAGCAGCGACAGAATAAAAAACAACACACTTGGGCAGAAAACAACTTCTGCGAAATAACATTGTCATCCAATTACTCTCACGCGCTCGAACGGCCCATATAAGGGATCACTCACATCAGTGGTTTGTAAACGTTGCGCGACAAAAATTTATAATTTACGTTATGACGGCACTTGAACCAACGTGAGCGGCATGCAATTAAGAGACACTTTGCTCTGACGATAGGCAGGGCGCACACATGCGAGGGTGAACAATGGCCGCTGCAAGTCTCTCCTCGGTTGCCACTGACAGATGGTTATGCATCGCATTTCAGAGTCAGTGTGAACCAGGCCCAAATTTTAAGTTAATATGGAAGGTAGATTACTTGGATAGCTACACTGTACACTGTAAAATTCCGCCATCTTGTCAAATTCGCCATCTCGACCCCTTTGATTGGCCCAGAGGGCTGCTGCGAGCCCCCATTTGCTCCATTAATGCCGCTGTTATAGAATTTTACAAGGACAGATGAATTTGACAGTCTACAGGATAGCACCCTTGGACAGCCATGACCACTGTGCCATGGAACGAGGGAAGACAAAGGAGCCTCACTGCTCATTCTCTCCAAGCTTGCGACTCTGGGTCTCAGTATGGTGGTCACAGATCTTTACCGAATTGTAGCTTATCCTCGTAAAGCTGCATGAAACCACACTTTATTGTCATGAGCAACAGTACAAAGCATAAATAACAGGAAGGAAAAAAAAGGAGGTTTGGGAACAAGCATAGGAACAAAAAAGAAAAGCAACCGGAACACAGAGAGAAGGTGAGGAAAGTAGCAGAAAAAAGAAGGGGGAGGGGAGAGGAGCTTGCCGCCCAGCAACCAAGGAGCAGCCATGGTCGGCACATGTCGTGCCTGGTGACTTTTGGGCCTGCTGTGACCTCTGACCCGTGCGCAGTCGCCTTGCACTGTCGATGGCTGGTCAGCTGAAGCAAGAGGTTGTCGAGTTGTCTCCAATGGTGTGGTGGTTTCTCCCACTTCCTCCAAAAGCAAAATCGCTTGGGTGTGGCAGCGTTGCACGAAAAAAAAAAAAAAAAAAGTCTAGTGCAGGCCACCTCCGCCCGCGAAGGTAGGGCTGCCGTGCTTTCGTTTTTGCCACCCACGTAGACCACCCGTTCACTGCATCAAAGGAAAACGCGCCGATCAAAAGACGCTACAGTGACACACTTATGTAGGACCAAACAGAAAAAGTCTATGCTTATTTACGTTTAACTTTTGAAGTAGCTTTTCAACTTTCTTGAACATCACAAAACGATGCCTATTAGTCGTGGAGGCTCGTGAGCTTGATACTATTGCACTGTACACACCAGGAAATTTGCATTTCGGTTTGAAATACAGTTGGACGTCATCGCTCTTCTGTAAACTAACTAAAAGGAGCCACACTTCATTTCTGTGCTTTAAAATTCAAATAAACTACCCTTAAGCCGTCCGTTCTCCGCGAAAATCCTTCACAGCGTTTCTTGTAAGCACGCGAACCTTGTGCTGCAGTCAATTTGTCATCGGACTTTGGCGTCCACAGTAAAGGAAAACTCCGGCGGTTTTTTTTTTTTTTTTCGCCATATTCTAATGTCGCTCTTTTCTAATATTACTGACAGTCCCGTAGCAGCCAGGGTGACTCAGTTTGCTCAGAAACTCATCAATAATTTTAAATAGCCGAATGAACGATGTGTTCATACAGAAATCGAAAGGGTAGATGCTTCGTGCAGCTTAGGCGATGACGTCACAGCCTCCCCGGCATCAGTAACATGGAGCTGGTGCCAGGAAAATGAAAAGTGGCGAGGTCATACGATGATGTGTTGAGTTATGCCAGCCTTTGTGATCTTGACAGCGATGATTTGAGCGCTAAAGTATCATCGTTTTGCTTTTGACCGCCCGCGAGCTCAGGTAGGCAGAGTTACAGGTAATGACTTCAAAAACACGAGGTGGCCCGCGTGGGAATCCGCTAAAGATTTTAAAAATTCATTGTCAGGAAAACTAAATGACTTGGAACTACGTGGCCCGGCACATATTATTACAGTACCGAGACCATATGCTGAAAATTTCATTGAGATCGGAGAAAAATGAAGAATTCGCCAGAGTTAACCTTTAATGGAAGATACTTACGTTTTCTTTACTTGTTCATCTGAAAACGAACAAATAAGGCATTACTGAGTATGTCTCCATCATCATGAATTTATAGTTAATGCTATTTCTGCTTCAAGGAACGTACTCGGTGCCCCCAGCGACGTCATTTGTTAAGAAAAGAGCAGGTATTTTCCAGCTGTGTTTGAAAACACATTGCGGAATCCCTGGGGCGTGCAGTGCAATAAGATTTCGCTCTCATATGTGAACAGGCGCCTCCGCGACTGATCGGCACCGTCATGCCGATGAGTCGACTATGCTTCAAAAAGAGTGACAGGGCCCCGTAACATTTTTTGAACATATTTAGAAAACAGTGCTCATATCACTCGCCACTCGCAGAGGCTCCGGTGATCACGTGAATCAAATA